>CM046879.1:314224961-315424961 GCA_025667525.1 Glebionis coronaria | reverse complement strand
TTTGTTGCTCTCGGCAGAGAAGAAAGAAAGAAGATGGTGCATGCGTTTGATAAGAGAGATATAGAAAGTGAGTATGAGATTGCTATTTGTGGTGTGTGTTTATACACGAGTGAGGGTCTTTATACTCGGTTTAAGAGAGAGATATGGAGACCTTGCATATCTTGGATATCTTAGTGAGATCCTATGGAGTACAAAAAATTTGGTTAAAAGATGTGGCTTAAAAAGGAGCTACGGAAATGTTTAGATATTTTAGCTTAAGGGATCTACATGGGACGTGTACATTTTATGGCTCAAGGGAGTTAGATTTTGTTTTGATTTTTGTTATGTATATGCAACATGAGTAAGAGATATATTAGTTTCAAGATTGACTAAATATGGTTTGGTATAAGCATGTAAATGGGTGAATTATTTTCTATTTATAAAAGTGCGAAATGTATATAGTTGAGGGTCGAAAGTGTAACTAATTACTAGCTTTTCTTTTATCTTGTTTAAACGTGGTTCGGGTCTCGTTAACATTTGATTCGGTTTACAACATTTGCGCCATTGGTCGTAAAATGATTTCTCTAAATAAATTAAAGTATTTATATGACTTATAATTATGAATAATGTGTTCTTTCATTTAAATGACGATTATTTATTGTTTTAATAAGTATATCGTTTTAAATAAAAAATAAGTATGTCGTTTTAAAATAACTTCTCATTAAATTTCTATGTACGTTTTTACAATGAAAGGTTAAACATATTTAATTAATCGTTTTATCGAAAAAATTCTGAATAATTAAATATAAATTAATTATTAGTCTAGTTACAAGTTGTTTTTAAATAGATATTCATTATAGTGAAATAAAATACTCCACTATTTTATATACTAAAATGATGATTTTTGTACGTGATAAGTCTTGTGAGGATACATTGTAAAGGTGGTCCGTAAAATATTAAATGATGAACGATAATAATAATGAAACTGGCGACGTGTTAAAAGCCCAAAATTTGGGGTTTTACAAATATCTCATTAAGACACATTTCTATATTTACTTGCTTCTTCACACACTGTGAAAAGTAAGAAAGATTTTAAGAGTCCTACGCAAAATCTTCATGATCTTGCCTGAACATCTGAGTAATACGAAATTATTTACAATGAAGATGGAAATCCTTCTTGAGGGAACATCAAAAACCTCATGGTAGGTGACTTGTGCGATTCTTTATGAATCATTCTTGTGATAACTGGAAAGCAACAATTGTTTAATTCTTAATTGAAATTAAACACGTTCCAGGCCTCTACGCAATATCTTAGTAATCTTGCCAGAACACTCAGAGTGACACTCTATAGTGTTCACAGTGACGAATGGAAATCCTTCTAGTGTTAACATCAAACAACACTTGGTAGGTAACTTGCAAGATTCAATATGCATTAAGCTCGTGACAACTGGAAATCAACGATGGTGAGGTTCTTAGTTGAATTTCACTTGTTCCAGGTATATGAATTGATGGCTTCAGTCATGAGGTAAATTTTATCCAAATGATTCACTCTTTACGTTCGCAGTCAGCTTTGGATGGTCGAGTAAAGAGAACGGGTTTACACGCGAAATCTTGTAACGGAGGTTCTTAATTGAAACTACATGCCACAAGTATGATATTTAATATCGTCTAATGGTCTTCACCGACCGGAGGTAAAAGGGTACCTAATTAGGTTGAAATGTTCAAAGCCATTTCATTTGTGTCTATGTTTTGTTGCTTGCTGTCTTATGAAACGTAACAAGATGGTGGTATTGCGGTGTCCAAAAAGAAGTCGTCCCCGAATGCTTATACTTCCTGCACTTAATACTTCAACAAATTCAAGAAAGTCTAAAAGTCAAGTCTTCCGCTTTATCAAACTCTGAAGCTTTTAATAATTTATAAAGGTATAAGTATGTGGAACATGAAGTCACGAGGAGGCGAATATCACAAGTGATGAACGCACACGGTCAAGGAAAGGAAACATGCTCAAGACTAAAGTTAAAGATCACATCAGCATATTCATAAAAAAAAGAAAAGACGACTACGAGTTCAAGACAAGCATAGTATGCTAGGTTTATTTTATTATTATGACTCGGGTAATTCCCTTGTTTGGATTAACCTCCCTTAGGAGGAGATTGTTGAAAATACGTTTTTACGTATTTAGGAATCGATCACTCCAACAATATATACCTAGTATGGGCTCGTAGTCATAGTCTAACATATAACCCACAAAGCCCACATGTAGGGTGGACTATATATACCTCTCCTTAGGAGGGGTTGTTGGTTCACACACTTCTCATTCATTAATATAATATTCTCTTATTCTCTCCAACCTCTCTTTCTAAGATCATCATCTCTCATTCATTAATCTAATATTCTCTTATTCTCTTCAACCTCTCTCTCTAAGATCATCATCTATCTTTGGATTTGCGTGTTTTTATTATCGATTCGATGGTCTATTTTTCTTATCTCCAATCTGTCTTAACAGTCTTTATCACTGTTTTTGTCACTTAACGTTTTCTTTGTCTCGTCATTGTTTTTATCTCAAATCTGTCTCTGGATACATATTTGGTCACATGGGTTTGTGTCCCACTGGTTCTTATATGGTCAAATACTTTTTCTGGTTCTTTTTCCTAGATCTGGTATCAAACTCTTTTATTTTTTGGGTTTCCTTTGTTTTTTCTTGAACATGAACTTGTTACCCAGAAATCTCAGATGAACATGTTACCCAGAAATCTCAGATCCAAAAATACCAGATCCTGAAATCCGGAAAATTTACTTTTGGATAAGATTTTTCATATTGTGAGATTCTCACAAAATGACTATTGCGAGATTGCAGATTTTCAATTTTTTGCTAGATCAACCTCACAAATCATTGCGAGATCAGCCTCAAAAATTTTATCGCTAGATGGTGAAAAACAAAAATTGTTGCGAGATTGTGAATAACACATAATATTGCGAGATGACATTTTTTTGAAAAACATTGCGAGATGGCAATTTTTTTTTGAAAACATTGCGAGATGACATGAAAGATATTCAGAGATAGCAACTATTATTCTTAGTTGGTATCTCAGTGAGTTCAATATCCAACTCAATTTTTGCTTCATACATCACATTAGACTCGAGTTAAATCTGACTTTTAACTCAACATGCAGTACCCATTAAACCCAAATCAATCTACTCCTAATTACATCATATATCTAGACTCGAATGTAAAAACATAATTAAAACCAACGATCTCAGAATCCTTCGGTTTAAAATGATTTCAAGATCTAGAAATGATCTATTCAACCGAATCTATCATCACTGATCTGTAAGAGTTTAAAACTCTACATAGTTTTCGAAAACCAAGTAGGATTTATAACATGCATGTTACAATCCTTTACTTTGTTTCGGTAGGAACAATAATAAACGAATTACACACCTACAAGAGACCTCTAATAAAGATCTTGATGTCATGTGTAGAGATGGCAATTCTTGTCCATTTTGTTAATTATGGGTAATTTTTAACCCTTTTTTTCAAAAGGAGGGGGCCACGTTTTGCCCATTCAATATTATTGATGGGCTCAATGGGCACATGTAAAACATTAGATGGGCTCAATGGGCATATGTAAAACACTAGATTAGACATTCGACGGACCTTTATAATTAATTTTTTTTTCTAAGCTTTAAACGAGTAATGTTTTTTATTTTTTTTTACGTTTTTATATGTTCTTTTTGCCCGTTTTACCATGCCTTCGTTTAGCCTACCCGTTTTACCCGCGCCCGTTTAGCCTGTCCGCCCTTTTAGCCCGCTACCCTTTTAGCCTATTGATATGAGTGATTTTACTCATATCAATTATATCATAAAACGAACAATAAATGCATAAATCATTAGAAAAATGCCTTGTATATGTTTGTTTTCGTGTTTCGTGTGTGTAGGTACCAAAGATCGCGAAAATCGGCAAATATCGACACGAGATTGAAGACAATTTCAAGAAGCCAAGAATCAAGTCATTTTTCGAGGATTCGAGTTTAATAAAGTTAATTGGGCCTAGTGGGTCCCACAATTGTGTATTGGGCCTGAAAGGCCAATATTGGAAAACATGTTGTTACTTTTGGGACAAAGCCCAAATTATGGTCCAATTACTACGGATGGAATGTTTTCATAATTAAGAGCCCAAAACCAAATGAATAAGAAGACGTGAGAGGCAAAGTCATGGGCTGCAAGCCCATGTTTATGGATAAACATTAGGACGATTTAGGAATGTTTTTCACAATATCAGTTACAAGTTGGTCAACACATTTCACCACACACTTTTATTTTAACTTTCGATATAAACAATATCCTACCATCTCCTTTCTCTCACTTTACCAAAACCAGACCACTATTCCTAACCCTAGCAAGAAAATAAGATTGCGGCTTTATTATTTAAGGCGCGTGAAAACACACGCACCTTAATTAATTGCCAAGAAAACCGGATCAAAGATGATGGAGGAGTGTAGGTGACATGTCCCTTTTCCACTTTTTGATTGGCTAAAACAGCGCATTTCTCCTAATCAGCCAATCATATTAGGCCAAATCAGCAAGGAAGTAGCACAAGAAGCACAATAGATTGCCACGTTGGCAATCCTTGTGACTATGAGCTCATATCAACCATCCGATCAAAACAACCAAGAGAGAGAAGAAGATAGAGATGATCGAAGGGTCAAGATCAACGCATCACCAATAAACCCTACCCTCGGGTTCGTATATAAAATCCCCATGAAGAAATCAGTATTGGCTATCCCTTTTTCTTTCTTTAGTTTTATAATATTAGATTTAGATTAAGGAGTTTGTAATTTCTGTTTTTAAAATAGTGTAATATGATTTAGTTCGAGATTAATAAAAGTGTTTATTTTGATTTTATCTTGCGTTTCTTTTACATATATATTCTGGTCAAATTAATGTCAGTCAAATCTTATCAAAATTATAAAATGATAGAATAATCATATCAGCTTAAAAATATAGCTTATGTGTTTATTGAGTTTGAATTGGGGAAAACATTTATCCCTACTGGATAAATTATAAATATAAGTTACTGCTGGTTCGAGATCAAACTTGTGGTTCGAGATTTGGAGTGTCATTAGTGGTTCGAGTTTTTATGGTGTTTATTCTCGGTGTTTCGATCGAGTTATGGTGTCCTTTTGGATAAGGCCAGCTTAGCGCTGCGTCACGTCATCAACGGATACTTCAAAAGTGGTCAAGCTCTAATTTATTTTCTGAATTTTTCGTATAAAATAGTTAAATCATTGCTGTATCTGTTTGGATGATATTGGGTTCGTTTTTCAGTTTCGTGTAGTTAATTTTTATAGTTGTTAGGATCTGCTGAGTTTTATAAGATGGATGTATGAATGTTTTCTGTATAGGATTATGGTATCTATGTCAGATTATGAATGTTTTCTGCTTGATGACTGATTTACGTGTTGATCTTTTAGACTGATATTTTGTAGATCTACTATATTTTTGCTCATATAAAATTGCTACCATTTTCATTGTTCGATGTCACTGTTTTAGGATTGTTCTTGTTACCGAGGTTGCGTGAATTTATCTGTTATTATAACATAAGATAGACGTTGGCTGATGATCAGCTTTATGTCGTTACTGATATTGTCTGCTGAATAATATCAATTTCATATCTGAGATTGGTTAGTAGTTCGAGTAGAGAGGATGTTGATTTTTAGGAGATTCGATTATAATCAACTGAATGTTGGTTATCCCTGTTACTGTATGTAATTCTGCTGCCTTATAACTGATTTGTGGAACTGAGGGTTTTACTAGTTGCTTGAGTTTAGGATTGATTTACTTCTTACTTAGCTTTGTTTATTCATTTGAACCATTTGTTAGTTGTTGTTCAAATTTTGCTGATGTAGTTCACGACTGATCTAGTTCAATATAGTTGATATATTGTTTAATTGTTATAGGATTTCTAAGATCCATGTGTCTACTAGTTGAAAAAGAATCTGTTGAAACTGAGTTATTCTTTATAAGAGAGAGATTAATTTGATTGCTGATATTCCGTTTGTTGCCGAATTTCCTATTCATAATTGATTCGTTTTAGTTATCTATTGATTTATGAATTAGAGTTGTTGCGTTTACTGAATAGATTGATTGCAGCTAGTTGATTTCTCGTAGTCTGTTGTTTTATAGTTGTTTCATAAGGATCTATTTTTTTTAAGTCAGAAAAATGCGAGTTTGCGTTAATTTGTTCGTTTGCTATAGGTTTACTGTCGGTTGTTGCTTGAATCTCTTTGCGTGAGCTGAATTTTGAGGGTTTAATTTAGCTGCATAGGTCGTTGTATTTAGACGTTATTGCTCTCCTTTCTTTGTGTCTTTGTAACTGCTTGTATTAGTTCTTGTTAACGGGTCCATTTGATATTGTTCTATTTGCTATTGCTGATTGATTACTGTGCAAATTGGGTTTGATTTTGGATTTTCTAAATGTTATTATTACATGTTGTACCTGCTTAATTTGCATTAGTAGATAACTGATATATCTGAATATTCACAGCCATCTGTGGTGTTTTTAAATTGGTTTACTGTTTTAGAATAAATTTATTGCAAACATAATGTCATCAGAGGGGCTCGAACTCGTGACCCTCTATTTACACACCCAACGACTCAGCCAGATGATCTAGTACCTCTTTTGGTTATAATACTGCTTGGGGATATTTTTGTATGTAGTTTGAAGTTTGAACTGTCAATTAAGTTTCATAAACGTATTTCATCCTAATTGACCTTATTTTAATACCTTTATATTAAAAACGTTTACATTATAAACGTATATTATTTTGCTAATCAAAAGTTTAGTTTTTCTTTTATATATATTTTGATTAAGTAGAATAAACAAATAGATAAGTTTATAAAATTTCATTTTAAATAGTTTAAAAATATATATATATATATAAAAATATGTTTTTATTATTTTTAAAAGTTTAGTTAGTTTTTAAATAATTAGATTTTATTATTTAAGATTTAAATAAAAATAGTTTTAAAAATAGATTTGGTTTAAATAGGTTTAATTAGTTTAAAAAGTTTATATAGATTTTAAAATAGTGTAAAAAGTTATTTTAATTAAATAGATTATTTTTTTTATAGATTTATTAATAGTTTAATTTTTTTATAATAGTTTAAATTTTAAGTAATTGTTTTTTTTAGATTTAATTAATTTGGGGTTTACGATTCATGCACTTTAGGTTAAAATTAAATAGTTTAAAATTGGTAGATTTAATTTCTAGTTTAAAAACCGAAAACCAATTCAAATCAATTGTCCAAAACGAAACGAAACGTCTCAAATTCACTCGATCTTCGTGTACAACGAACTTGGTTCATCACGTGTTTAATTGAATTCGTCATTGGTAATATTAGTCTATTACTTTTTCCTAAAGGTAATTTTCTAATTTACCCTATAACGTATCTAATTATCACTAAACTATCAGGATCACATCAAAAATTTTGGCACCGCTGCCGGGGATCTTGTGTACGATTCGTTTTCGTGTAGATTTGTTGATCGTAGATTTGAAGACCCTTTCCGTCCTCGGAAAGTTTTGTTATTATATAGTATGTATCGTTTTTAATGATTTATGAAAAATACCAAAAATAATCTTCTTAATCCTCTATCATGTTTAATTCTTTTTCTCCTCACCCTGCAATTTTTAATTCTTCCATTAATTCCTCCGTCGATTGTGTTGGGTGTGGAGAACCGTTATATGGTTTTTTACCATGTCGGTGGTGCACGTGTGACCGTTGTGGAAATGACTTACGTCACGATATACGAGTTGGATTTTGTCCTTGTCGTGATGATATTACTTCATTTGGAAATCCGAAATTTTCGAATAATTCTCTCGATTTTTATCCACCTCCACAGCCTACATACGAGACACCCTCGTGTGAGTTTTGTGGAAACGATTCTCATTTTGGTGATGATTGTTCGCACCGATTCTCGCTTAATTACGAGCAAGAATCGAGCTACAATCAAAATTTTAATGATAATTGTTATCCACAAGATTTACCGAGTTTTTCACAACAACATCCTTGTTGTGAGTATTGTGGAGGTCCTCACGAGAGCTTTAATTGTCAACCGAGGGATAATAATGTTTATGAGCCCTTTTCTCGCGTGAATGAAAATTTTAAACGACTTGAAACGATGTTCCAACAAATAACGAATCAAAGAAATGTCGAAATTGTTGAAAAGAGCATTGAAGATATGTTGCTTGAAAAAAGACAAATCAATCAAGAGATTAATGATATAACTAATGAATTGGGAAGTCGCCGATTTCATGGAGAAATAGTTGAGGGGGGATTTAAAAGAGATTGTGAAATAAGGATTATACAACTTTCGCAAGATTATAATGGTTTAAGCATTGAAATTCGAAAGAAAGAAAAAATTCAAGCAGAAGCAAAATCTCTTGCTAATCGTGAACTCGAGCATTCTCTTCTTTTGGATGATGACGAGGATTGTGCTATTTCTTTGAGAGATCTTATTGCTTTACATCCTTCGTCTAGTGCTATCGTGCTTCCTTTTCATGTCTTGCCATCTATGGAGCCCGAGGATTCTCCCATCTTAGATGATGAGGAAATCTCTCATGACATCACAACTCCTATTCATGATTCTTCCATCGTGGGACCCGAAAATTCTCTAAGCAAGGGGGACGAGCATTTTAACACTATTCTGGACACGGAGTCGGACGAAGTAATAAAGTCTAGTGTTGAGATTCTTGTCCAAAACCCAAGAGAATTTGACGGTATTTCCAATGAGATGTGTGACTTGCCACATTGTGATGACTCTACTTCTTCTATTCACTTTGATATTTTCTCCAATTCTAATGATGAAAATTGTGATGGAAATGAAGATTTTGAGGATGATTCTACTTCTTGTGAATTTTCTAATGAGGAGTTCTCCGATGAACTTTCTTATAAAGATGATATTCACGACTCGGATTTTGAGGGGTTTATCGATGAACCTACTCTTCTTCACCCATTTCCACCGGGAAATGAGGTTGATTTGACTATTCCGATCCTTGAGAAGTTCACCGATGAACTTACTCATTTAGATGTGGGAGACGTGGTTCTTCGTGAAAAATTATCCAACGTCTATCTTCTCATTTCTAGGATCGAGGCTTTGAATTCTAAGCCTATTAGAAAGTCTTTCTCTCCATCTCCTATTCCCGTTGAGGATAGTGATCCGCTTATGGAGGAGATTGACACTTTTCTTGCTTCTAATGATTCGATACCACCGGGTGTTGATGACATCGACCCGGAGGGGGACGCTCTCTTTTTAGAGAATTTACTTATTGATGATTTCGTCCCAAGTCCTCCTCCCACCCACTTTGACCTTAATGTGAGGGTTTTTCATGTGTCTCATATTGAGTACCATGACCCGATTGATCACATTCCTAAGGGTGAAATGGTCATTAAAGCAAAGAATGTTGATTCCACTTTGGATGAAACTTTTATACCACCATTACCATGTGCTTTATATGATCTTGGATTAGCATGGGGGGACGACACCGTGTTGTCTATTCCTTTCTCCACCGAGGACGAGGTATTCGATCCCGGAATCATTGATTTAGGGAAATCTCGGCCTTTCACCGATGTAATAATTGAAATATTTTTCGATCATCTTGGTGCGAGTTTATCTCGGGGAGCATGCTTTATCCATATCGTGATTTGTGACTACCATCTCTTGTTAGAGATTTGTGTTGGAGTTTTATCCTTTCGTCTGTCATCCAACAACGAGGATGTAATCTTTGACCCCGGCATCGTGCTTCATGTTGGATTTTATTATGCCGTTTTTCACCTTTTTCCCTAAGGACCAATGAATGCGGGGATTGAGTCGAGCTCATGACTCGGTGAATAAAAACGAGGTGCCTTGTGGGGGAGTCCCATATATTCTATCTTCTATCTATTTTCTAACAACTAATAAGGCTTGATCTTTCAAGCTCGTGCTCGTGTTTTGTTGTGATGTGATCGTAGGTATGACCCTAATTTTTGAAGACTCTCTTGTTTGGTTTTTGCCGGTCCACTTGATCTTCCATTCTTTGATTGCCAAAAGGGGCACACTTTTTATCCCTTGATTTTTATCGACTAACGTTTTATCTTGAGGCATAATTAATAAACGGCTTATAGATTTGCGTGCTCTTTCCATGCTAGGATTTTGCATTAGACTCTTCGTGTTTTAGCAAGGGGGTGTTACTCTTGAGCTAAGAAACATTGAGGACAATGTTTGGTTTTAGCATGGGGGAATCAATCGATATAATCGCTTGTTATTGCTTTTGTCGTGTCTAAACGTATTTTTTTTTCTCATTTTTCATAAAATTTTAAATTTTTCGTGTTATTTCTAAGTTTTAATAAATAAAATAAGTGCTTTTGACACGAATGTAGGCTTTCCGTTGGTGAAAATAAAAGTAGTTTTTGACTCGACTTGGTTTTTAACCTTAGTTTTTCCTTAACGTGTTTAAATTAAGTTTTGCTAGGCTTTTATATAGGGAGCTTTAAAACGCGAAAGTCTTAATTCATACGAGTTAAGAACATGAACTTTTCGCAAGTTCCTATAATTGATCCTAGAAAGTCGTTTATCAAGGGAACTTTAAAACGCAAATTCTAAAACTTGAAAAAGTCTAAGAAGATGCAAGATCCTATAGATGACTTGAAAACACAAAACTTTGATTTAATAGGCTAAGTATCCATTGATTTCACATTTTTGAAATTTTTCGATATGGAGAACAAGAGATGATAGAGCTCAATCATAAGTTTCTAAAATTAATTCTTCTTTGTGCAAGTATTTTTGTGTTTGATTTAATCTCCTCGTACTTACTTTCCACACTTGAATAATAATTGCTTAATAAATGAAGTTTTTAGCGGTTTAGGCTTGATATCTTAACTCGTAACTCCTTCTTTTTCTTCCCTTGTAATTAAAGTGAGAACACATTAAGGGTGTCAGCGTCATGGACTTTTGATCATGGGATTACAGAAATTTGGCTTACTATAAATATAATATTAATAAAGAAGAATAAATAAAAAAACATGTTCTCTAGGAGCCTTCGGGTGGGAGTCATGTAGCACTAACCTTGTCATTAGAGCCTTAGGGTGTATGACGAGGGGACGTGTTGAATAAAAATTGCTTCATGATCATGATCCGTAAGGTGGGATGGTGATGTAAATTCCCTTATTTTTGTCCAAGGAGCCTTCGGGTGTGGATTTCAAATAAGGAGCACAATTGCATCTTAAAGAGCCACAAGGTGATATGATGTAATTGTTGCTAACTCCATATAAGGTCATAATTGACTTTGGAGGTTTTTATTATTGCTTTTAAGTAGCCATATTAGCCAAATTTTGGGTCCGGGGTTTATCCCTAAATCGTGTTAAGTTATCCTTGATGTGGGCTTTCTTTAGTGACGTTTTTGAAGTCGAGGTTAGGTTTTCAGTGTTGAGTTTACACCATTCTTGCCTTCATGTTTGGACTAATAAATATCAAATAAAGTCAAATGAGCCTTTGGGTGAATGACAAATAAAATCGAGAGATACAATTAGGAATAATAGGAGATTGAGTTTAACACAAATTACTTGTACGAGTTGGTTTAATTTTGGGGCTTATGATTGACAATGATCTTGTTTTTGCACTTGGCATGGAAAAGTGAAAAGTCAGGGACGATAAATCTATTTGAGTTTTATGATCCTAAAAGTTATTCTTCAAATAATGAAAGCAATACATTATGTCTTTGCAAAATAAAGAGTCAAAAGTTGAATAAAAGCTTTGTTAGTGCTTTATTTTATCATTGCGTGAGGACACGACAATTGCTTAGCAAGGGGGAGTTTATATGAGTGATTTTACTCATATCAATTATATCATAAAACGAACAATAAATGCATAAATCAATAGAAAAATGCCTTGTATATGTTTGTTTTCGTGTTTCGTGTGTGTAGGTACCAAAGATCGCGAAAATCGGCAAATATCGACACGAGATTGAAGACAATTTCAAGAAGCCAAGAATCAAGTCATTTTTCGAGGATTCGAGTTTAATAAAGTTAATTGGGCCTAGTGGGTCCCACAATTGTGTATTGGGCCTGAAAGCCCAATATTGGAAAACATGTTGTTACTTTTGGGACAAAGCCCAAATTATGGTCCAATTACTACGGATGGAATGTTTTCACAATTAAGAGCCCAAAACCAAATGAATAAGAAGACGTGAGAGGCAAAGTCATGGGCTGCAAGCCCATGTTTATGGATAAACATTGGGACGATTTGGGAATGTTTTTAACAATATTAGTTACAAGTTGGTCAACACATTTCACCACACACTTTTATTTTAAATTTCGATATAAACAATATCCTACCATATCCTTTCTCTCACTTTACCAAAACCAGACCACTATTCCTAACCCTAGCAAGAAAATAAGATTGGGGCTTTATTATTTAAGGCGCGTGAAAACACACGCACCTTAATTAATTGCCAAGAAAACCGGATCAAAGATGATGGAGGAGTGTAGGTGACGTGTCCCTTTTCCACTTTTTGATTGGCTGAAACAACGCATTTCTCCTAATCAGCCAATCATATTAGGCCAAATCAGCAAGGAAGTAACACAAGAAGCACAACGGATTGCCACGTTGGAAATCCGTGTGACTATGAACTCATATCAACCATCCGATCAAAACAACCAAGAAAGAGAAGAAGATAGAGATGATCGAAGGGTCAATATCAACGCATCACCAATAACCCTTACCCTCGGGTTCGCATATAAAATCCCCATGAAGAAATCAGTATTGGCTATCCCTTTTTCTTTCTTTAGTTTTATAATATTAGATTTAGATTAAGGAGTTTCTAATTTCTGTTTTTAAAATAGTGTAATATGATTTAGTTCGAGATTAATAAAAGTGTTTATTTTGATTTCATCTTGCGTTTCTTTTACATATATATTCTGTTAAAATTAATGTCAGTCAAATCTTATCAGTATTATAAAAAAAAAAAAAAAAAAAAAAAAAAAAAATCATATCAGCTTAAAAATATAGCTTATGTGTTTATTGAGTTTGAATTGGGGAAAACATTTATACCTACTGGATAAATTATAAATATAAGTTACTGCTGGTTCGAGATCAAACTTGTGGTTCGAGATTCGGAGTGTCATTAGTGGTTCGAGTTTTTATGGTGTTTATTCTCGGTGTTTCGATCGAGTTATGGTGTCCTTTTGGATAAGGCCAGCTCAGCGCTGCGTCACGTCATCAACGGATACTTCAAAAGTGGTCAAGCTCTAATTTATTTTTTCTGAATTTTTCGTATAAAATAGTTAAATCTTTGCTATATCTGTTTGGATGATATTGGGTTCGTTTTTCAGTTTCGTGTAGTTAATTTTTATAGTTGTTAGGTGATAGGTGTGTAAACATCCATCTTTTCTACCACTTAATTACAATAATAACCGGACCAAAACATGTATTTTATGTCTTTTATGTAGGAATTATGCGTGGTTTGTGTTTTTGTTGTGATTTAGGACGAAAAGGTGAAAAGTGGAGAAAACACGGACATTCACGGGCATTTACGGACTTTTATTGAAGAAAAAGATAAAAGACAAAGTCGAGAAGTCAAGAGTGCAAAAAGAACGGAAGTCCACGACCAATTCTGAAGATTTATCGAAGAAAAAGTCAAAAGACGGAAGTTTATCAAAAGCCGAAGAATTCAAGTCTATTTTATTGAAGAAATTAAAGACGAGTTCAAAAGAAATCCCGAAGCCAAAAGTCCCTTAAGTCCAAGTTAAAGAAGATTAGAAGAAAAGGACTAAGTATGCAATTAATGAAGATTAAAAGAAGGAGGGACTTAATTACGCAATTAAGAGAAAAGGAAAGAGGGGAGGAAGCTTCCTTAATCCTCCCCTATAAATAGATTAGGATGTTTATCATTTCATTCTGGTTGGCTAATAGTGACAATTAGACCTTCCACCATTTACTTATCTTGTCATTTACATTACTTGTCAATTTAAATTCATGTTATGCACCTTAATTACCATTTAATTCCAAGTAAGTTCTCATTTTAATTCTTGTCAAATCTTTACCTTATTTTGTTAATCTATCATCTACCTTTCTTTATCTTTGATTTGTTGTGTTTATTTTTATGTTCATGTTCATGCTTTTATTTTGATCCAAAGTGGTTTTTGATTATTGTGGTTAAAGTTGTTTAATTTCTTGTTTTTAACTGTTTGTTGATGTTTATTTGTTGATTCGTTACTGTTTAGATTAATCCGTGTGTTTGATTTTGGTTAATTTGTGTTTATATTTACTGTTTCTGTATCTCCTTGTTCTTCGGATAGTTTGTTCTTGTATCTGATCTTTCCAGGAGAAAACTTCCGAATCAAGACAAGGGAGTTGATTCATTCGGAACTTCCAAAGTTCCGAGTCAAGGTTGTTCATCCGGAAGATTTGGGATTAGCAAAAGTTCCGAGCCAATCTTGTTCATCCGGAACATTCAAAGTTCTGGACGAAGGAAAACTTCCGAGTCAGCTACTGTTCATTCGGAACTTTAAAACTTCCGAATCAAGACCTTCATTCGGAACTTAAAAAGTTCCGGATCAAGCAATTCATTCGGAACTTTCAAAAGTTCCGAATCAACACTTCCGAACGAAGTTCCGAACGAAAGTTCCGAACGAACTTCCGAACGAAACTTCCGAACGAAGAGTTAGTTCCGATTCAAGGAGTTCATTCGGAAACTTCCGAATCAATGGTGACCAAAAACTTCCGAATCAAGGTATAATTTAGAGTTCCGAATCAGCAAAGTTCCGAACGAAGGATTGTTTTGGATAAGTGACATATTCAGATCAATTAGTTCCGGATCAAGGATTTTGGTAATATTCCAAGCGAAGAAAAATCATTTCAACCGAAGGTGACATTCCGGACGAGTGATTGTTCCAAACGAAGGTTTATTCCGAATGAGCTGTATTCAGGTTCTTATTAGCTTTTGTCTTTGATTTTTATTTTCAAGCTTTATTTTTCCTGCCTTTTATTTAATTGTACTTTAAGATTATTTGCCTTAGTTTTATTTTAGACTTGCCTTAGTTTTAGTCGCACTTTAAGTTTGCCTTAGATAGATTTTAGTTTTCGTCATTTACTTTAATGCCCTTTAATTTCAGTCACGTTTTTAAATACTTGCACTTTTACTTTAATTAGACTTAGATTGATTTTAAGAGCACCTTTACTTTAATTGTTTTGCACCTTTTATTTTTAAAAAACTACAAAGACACATCTTTGTTTCCACCAAAAACAATAGAGTCACACATTAAACATAAGTTAATCAATTCGAAGAGAACGCTAGAACGATAAATTTTAACTGGGAAAGTCTTAGTTATCAAATGGCGTCGCTGCCGGCTCTTTTCGTTAAGATCAATAGTTTTCTGTGAGAGACACGTTGCTTTTGGGATCCGTTCACTTGTGAACGTTATTTTTCTTGCATAAAAAAAATTCAAAAAACTCATAAAAATTAAAAATTGATAAAAAAACCATAAAAATTAAAAATTTCAAAAATCCAAAAAGATTTTATCTTTATTGTGTATATATATTGTATTTGTGTTTGGTGTTGTTTTCTTTTACATTTTCAGGTGTATGCGTACTAGATCTTCTAATTATCAAGAGCCCGAGCCTCAAGAAGATTTAGATATGGCAGGTGTTAACAACAACAACATTCCACCGAACCTCAATAATAATAATAACAACAATGCTCTTCCACAGCCCGATCTTCGGACCATGGAGGAACTTTGTCAACCAACAATGTTTGGACGAGGAGGACCGATTGCGCCGATGCAAATCAACGCTCCTGAGTTTTCGTTGAAGCACCACATGATTCAGCAAGTACAAACAAACCCATTTAGAGGATTGCCTGATGATGATGCCAACAAACACCTCGACAAGTTCATTACAATCACCCAAAGCATGAAGTTGCCTGGGGCCACAATGGATGTTCTTCGCCTACAACTCTTCCCACATACTCTATCGCATCATGCCGAGAAATGGTTTGATCGTCTCCCGAAGAATTCTATTCACACTTGGGATGACATGACTCAACGCTTTCTATCGCGCTACTTTCCGCCATCCATGGTCACAAGCCTTCGCAATCAGATCATCGGTTTCATGCAAGACCCTGATGAATCTCTTTTTGACGCTTGGGAGAGATATAATGTCTTGATCGATAGATGTCCAAACCACAACATGCTCCCTGTGACCTTAATCGATACTTTCTACAACGGATTGACTTTTCGAGATCGTGATACGATTAATGCAGCCGCCGGTGGCACATTCATGAAAAGGAGACCCGAGGAGTGTAGAGAGTTAATAGAGAACATGACTACTCACCACAAGAACTGGGATTCCTCTGCTTCTTCTAGGAACAACCCGAGAGTCAATGTTTCTTCTACCTCAGCAAACCCTGAGATGATCGAACTCACCCGCATGATGGCCAAAATGAGCAAAAGTATTACGCTTCTCACTTCAAACCAACAACAACAACAAGTTAAAGCGGTTGCTAATCCTTGTGAAACATGTGGCGGTCCTCACTCATACACCGATTGTCCTTCGACACAAGGAAATCCAGAAAATGTGTATGCTGCTTACGGTAATTATTCACCGGAAAATTACCAAGCTAGACAACAAGGGGATAGAAATCTGCTGAGCTACCGTTCCAACAACTACCTTTCACCCGGTTTTTCTCCTCAAAACCAAAATCCCGCCAACAACTACAATAGAAGCAACCAAATCCCACCTCGTGCTTCTAACCCTTATCAACCACCCACCCAACAACACCCACCCATTAATCCCGATGTTGACACCATCATGAGAACTCAAGGTGAGCAAATCAAGAATCTACAGAGCCAAATAATCAATTTGAAAGGAGATATCTTGAAGCAAGGTAATGACATCAGAACCGAGGTTCGTGATAATATTCAATCCTCCTTCATCACTCAAACAACTGAATTAAAGAATCTGTTGGCTAGTTTCTTGCCTGAAGCTCAACCTTCTTCTTCTTCGGGTTCTCTACCTTCAAACACCGTCACTAATCCGCGAGCTAATGTGAGTGCTATAACTACGCGTAGTGGAATTACCATTGTCGATCCACCTATCCCACCACCATCATCTACACCTCCTCCACCACCATGTATCCCTACTCCTCCTACACCTAGTAATAGTGCACCATTACCGTCTCCGCCTCGTAATGACGATGTATCTCGGAAGGACCCGTCAATATCACAACCTTTACCAACCACACCTTCACCGTCTCCCTATCAACCTAGAATCCCATACCCTTCTCGCATAGGCAAGACCAATGATCTAACCAAGAATGACTGTCAAGTATTGAAATATGTGGATATGCTATCAAAAATGACAATCAACATTAGCCTTGTTGAAGCACTTTGCCACATGCCGAAATTTGTCAAAGCATTCAAGGAATTGCTTAGTAAGAAGGAGAAGCTGATTGAACTCGCCAACACACGCTTAAATGAAAACTGCTCTGCAGTTCTTCTTAGAGAACTTCCGGAAAAGCTTGGAGATCCCGGTCGTTTTGTGTTGCCTTGCGTGTTCAACAAAACTAAAGAATTTACTGCCCTTGCTGATCTCGGGGCTAGTATTAATTTGATGCCACTGAGTGTTTGGAAAACACTATCATTGCCCGATCTCATTCCAACAAAGATGACTCTCGAACTTGCAAACCGCACTCTCGCTTACCCCGTTGGTATAGCCGAAGACGTGTTTATCAAAGTTGGCACATTTACTTTCCCGGTCGATTTTGTCGTAGTTGATTATGAAATGGACCCTCGTATTCCTTTAATACTTGGTCGGCCATTCTTGAGGACCGGACGTGCTTTAGTAGATGTGGCCGAAGGTGAGTTAATCTTACGAGTCGGGGATGATTCAAAAGTTTTTAAAATGGGGAAGCTTACAGGCAAATCCTTTGGAGGCCGAGAATCAGTGAATATGATAAATGTGCTCGATCACTTTACCGTCTACGACAATCCTCTATTCGAGTCTTCCACTGATAAGCCACTCTTTGAAGATAATGTGGATGATTCTCTCCCTACTTTGGACGCTTCTCCCATTTATAATTCTCAACCGGACTTTGATGCTTATGATGATGATGATTCTAGCTCAGATTCGGATGATTTTGATTGTACTTCTGAGTATCCCGAGCTACCCATTTTCGATGATTTTGATGAGGCTGATACTCTCTCGAGCGATTCTTCACATGATGAAGATCCTCCGCCATCACTCGATCCTACTTTGGACGATTATTCATTTGAGGAAGATTTCTCTGAATTTCTCAACACATACTTCCCTCATGAGAGTGATGCTCCTCCTTATGACTTTGAAGATTATCGTCTTGATCCTACTTTGGATTTGAAGAGCATTTTGTCAAAGGAGAAGAAACCGGTCGACACCGAAATCCGTTGCACTTATGATTTGACACCTCTTTGTCTTCCTTCTGAGGACAAGGTTGTGCTTCTTTGCGGATCTTCTTCACACTCGGCTGAGCCTGAGTACTATTTTCCCTTAAAGGAAAAGGTGTTCGACCCCGGTATTGAAGTCTTTAAGCCATCTCAGTATCCACCTGATGAAATAAAAGGAAAAATCTTTGGAAACCTTGAAGACTTGCTTGCACCTCACCATACTTGCTCCCACCATGCTCCATCACTGCTTAAGGGAACCCTGCCACTTTTTCTCTGGCTTGCCTTGTTCGCCTTAAGCACATGCTTATTGATGGATGAAAACTATGTCTTTGATCCTGGTGGATATGTTTCATGCTTCTTCCGTTGATGATCAAGGTCGAGTCAGGCTCACGACTCGGTTAACAAAAACCAAGCGCTTCTTGGGAGGCAACCCATGCATCTATCTTTTCGCTTTCTTTACCATAAGTGTAGGGGGGACCCTTTGGTTTGCTATTTCCTCTCCTCACTTCTTAATCAGGGATTCGAGCTTCAATGATCCACTCTTGATGATTCTTGACGACCCGTGATTCCATGTTCTACTTTATCCCGGTTTTATCCTAAACTCTTTTCGATTCACTATTTTATATTTTCTCAATATTAAAATAGGAATCTCTTTAGTGGTCTTTTCCTTAGCAAGATTTAAACAAAGTGCACAATGTCCTAAGTGTAGGGGAGTTTACTCCCACATGCTTAAACATTGAGGATAATGTTTATCTTAAGTGTAGGGGGGACTTCTATCGAAGTTAAGTGGTCTTTTCCTTGTATATGTCCTCATTTTAACTGGAAAATCAATTTTTCGACATTTTTCAAAATTTTTGATCTATTTTGGCCTATTAGTTTTACCCTTTGTATAGTTATTTTCTTTCTTTGCTAGAATAAATGTTTAATAAGTGGTTTTAATTTTCAAACGTTGTGAATCTTTTGACTCAATCCGAGTTTACTCTAGCTAGTATCCTTAACGTGTTTAAGTCAAGTTTTGCTAGGCTTTTATATAGGGAGCTATAAAACGCGAAAGTCTTAACTCTCACGGGTTAAGAACAAGAACTTTTCGCAAGTTCCTATAATTGATCCTAGAGAGTCGTTTATCAAGGGAACTTTAAAATGCGATTTCTAAACTTGAAAAAGTCTAAGAATTTGCAAGATCCTATAGGCGACTCGAAAACCCAAAACTTTGATTTAATAGGCTAAGTATCCACGAGTCTCATTCCCTGAGATTTTAAACTGTGGAGAACGAGAGATGATAGAGCCAATTATAAGTCCGGTATTCTTTCGTGAATTTATGTGAGTTAATTATGAGCCTATTCTCCCATCGTTTGCTAATAATTTATCTGCTAATAAATAAGGTTATACGATTTGAAAGGTTACTTAGCTTCTAGCCCCAGATCGTTTAAAAGTTGCTCGGTATGGATTAGAGTTCATAGCCAAGGCATAACTTATTGAAGCGGGACGCGAAGATTGGCGAGTCCGAAAAGGCCCTAACAAGGCATGAGGGCTATGTTTTGTTGCTAAAGATCCAAAGTGATGTGAAGAATCATTTATCGAAAATCAATATGAAGGATCGAGACACACGACGTAAAGCAAAACTCCCCAAAAGTCATGGAGAAGTGTATCCGAAAAGACCCTAACAAGGTATGAGGATAAATAGATCCAAGTCATAAAAGGAGGCGGATCGTTGTATATCAAAGTCCAAAATAAAGATTGAAGAAAAATGAAGAAGTCGTGGTCCAAGTATGAATCTCTCAAAACTTCAAGTGAAGAAACTCCTATATGAAGAGAAGACCATTATTTCATGAACGTCTCTCAAGATTTGAAGTATGAAGTCGCTGCCAAATATCGGTCCGAGAAAGGTCTCAAATCGCGAAGCGAGTTATGCCAATATATGAACTTTATGAGGTCCCGAGAAGCAGTTTTAAAAGATTTGGTCCTTTAGCTAACTATTGATTAAATCGTTCACTTTATTTTCAGACTTAATAACTACCGAAATAAGTCAAAAATGCATCCTTGTGATCATTCAAGACAAATAATAAAATATAAGAGACAACCCTAGGAATAAGGGAGTCTAAGTGAGTAATTGACCCACATGAGTTCGTGATAGTCTACTAACTTATAATAAAAATGATCTCGTTTTTAAGCTTGGTTTGGAGAAAGTGAAAACTTGAGGATGATGATTATTCATAACCTTTTCAAAAGCCAAGGTATGCTTTTGATTTCTTTATTTTGTATGTCTTTAAATTTTCTATCTTCTTAATAAAGTCCAACGTGGATTAATTATGATGAAAAGTGAAATCTTGCTTTGTAACTAATGCATTGCATGAGGACATTGCAATGGTCAAGTGTAGGGGATTTGATAGGTGTGTAAACACCCATCTTTTCTACCACTTAATTACAATAATAACCGGACCAAAACATGTATTTTATGTCTTTTATGTCGGAATTATGCGTGGTTTGTGTTTTTGTTGTGATTTAGGACGAAAAGGTGAAAAGTGGAGAAAACACGGACATTCACGGGCATTTACGGACTTTTATTGAAGAAAAAGATAAAAGACGAAGTCGAGAAGTCAAGAGTGCAAAAAGAACGGAAGTCCACGACCAATTCTGAAGATTTATCGAAGAAAAAGTCAAAAGACGGAAGTTTATCAAAAGCCAAAGAATTCAAGTCTATTTTATTGAAGAAATTAAAGACGAGTTCAAAAGAAATCCCGAAGCCAAAAGTCCCTTAAGTCCAAGTTAAAGAAGATTAGAAGAAAAGGACTAAGTATGCAATTAATGAAGATTAAAAGAAGGAGGGACTTAATTACGCAATTAAGAGAAAAGGAAAGAGGGGAGGAAGCTTCCTTAATCCTCCCCTATAAATAGATTAGGATGTTTATCATTTCATTCTGGTTGGCTAATAGTGACAATTAGACCTTCCACCATTTACTTATCTTGTCATTTACATTACTTGTCAATTTAAATTCATGTTATGCACCTTAATTACCATTTAATTCCAAGTAAGTTCTCATTTTAATTCTTGTCAAATCTTTACTTTATTTTGTTAATCTATCATCTACCTTTCTTTATCTTTGATTTGTTGTGTTTATTTTTATGTTCATGTTCATGCTTTTATTTTGATCCAAAGTGGTTTTTGATTATTGTGGTTAAAGTTTTTTAATTTCTTGTTTTTAACTGTTTGTTGATGTTTATTTGTTGATTCGTTACTGTTTAGATTAATCCGTGTGTTTGATTTTGGTTAATTTGTGTTTATATTTACTGTTTCTGTATCTCCTTGTTCTTCGGATAGTTTGTTCTTGTATCTGATCTTTCCAGGAGAAAACTTCCGAATCAAGACAATGGAGTTGATTCATTCGGAACTTCCAAAGTTCCGAGTCAAGGTTGTTCATCCGGAAGATTTGGGATTAGCAAAAGTTCCGAGCCAATCTTGTTCATCCGGAACATTCAAAGTTCCGGACGAAGGAAAACTTCCGAGTCAGCTACTGTTCATTCGGAACTTTAAAACTTCCGAATCAAGACCTTCATTCGGAACTTAAAAAGTTCCGGATCAAGCAATTCATTCGGAACTTTCAAAAGTTCCGAATCAACACTTCCGAACGAAGTTCCGAACGAAAGTTCCGAACGAGCTTCCGAACGAAACTTCCGAACGAAGAGTTAGTTCCTATTCAAGGAGTTCATTCGGAAACTTCCGAATCAATGGTGACCAAAAACTTCCGAATCAAGGTATAATTTAGAGTTCCGAATCAGCAAAGTTCCGAACGAAGGATTGTTTTGGATAAGTGACATATTCAGATCAATTAGTTCCGGATCAAGGATTTTGGTAATATTCCAAGCGAAGAAAAATCATTTCAACCGAAGGTGACATTCCGGACGAGTGATTGTTCCAAACGAAGGTTTATTCCGAATGAGCTGTATTCAGGTTCTTATTAGCTTTTGTCTTTGATTTTTATTTTCAAGCTTTATTTTTCCTGCCTTTTATTTAATTGTACTTTAAGATTATTTGCCTTAGTTTTATTTTAGACTTGCCTTAGTTTTAGTCGCACTTTAAGTTTGCCTTAGATAGATTTTAGTTTTCGTCATTTACTTTAATGCCCTTTAATTTCAGTCACGTTTTTAAATACTTGCACTTTTACTTTAATTAGACTTAGATTGATTTTAAGAGCACCTTTACTTTAATTGTTTTGCACCTTTTATTTTTAAAAAACTACAACGACACATCTTTGTTTCCACCAAAAACTATAGAGTCACACATTAAACATAAGTTAATCAATTCAAAGAGAACGCTAGAACGATAAATTTTAACTGGGAAAGTCTTAGTTATCATTAGGATCTGCTGAGTTTTATAAGATGGATGTATGAATGTTTTATAGTATAAGATTATGGTGTCTATGTCAGATTATGAATATTTTCTGCTTGATGACTGATTTACGTGTTGATCTTTTAGACTGATATTTTGTAGATCTACTATATTTTTGCTCATATAAAATTGCTACCATTTTCATTGTTCGATGTCACTGTTTTAGGATTGTTCTTGTTACCGAGGTTGCGTGAATTTATCTGTTATTATAGCATAAGATAGAGGTTGACTGATGATCAGCTTTTATGTCGTTACTGATATTGTCTGCTGAATAATATCAATTTCATATCTGAGATTGGTTAGTAGTTCGAGTAGAGAGGATGTTGATTTTTAGGAGATTCGATTATAATCAACTGAATGTTGGTTATCCCTGTTACTGTATGTAATTCTGCTGCCTTATAACTGATTTGTGGAACTGAGGGTTTGACTAGTTGCTTGAGTTTAGGATTGATTTACTGCTTACTTACCTTTGTTTATTCATTTGAACCATTTGTTAGTTGCTGTTCGAATTTTGCTGATGTAGTTCACGACTGATCTAGTTCAATATAGTTGATATATTGTTTAGTTGTTATAGGATTTCTAAGATCCATGTGTCTACTATTGAAAAAGAATCTGTTGAAACTGAGTTATTCTTTATAAGAGAGAGATTAATTTGATTGCTGATATTCTGTTTGTTGCTGAATTTCCTATTCATAATTGATTCGTTTTAGTTATCTATTGATTTATGAATTAGAGTTGTTGCGTTTGCTGAATAGATTGATTGCATCTAGTTGATTTCTCGTAGTCTGTTGTTTTATAGTTGTTTCATAAGGATCTGATTTTTTTTAAGTCAGAAAAATGCGAGTTTGCGTTAATTTGTTCGTTTGCTATAGGTTTAATGTCGGTTGTTGCTTGAATCTCTTTGCGTGAGCTGAAGTTTGAGGGTTTAATTTAGCTGCATAGGTCGTTGTATTTAGACGTTATTGCTCTCCTTTCTTTGTGTCTTTGTAACTGCTTGTATTCGTTCTTGTTAACGGGTCCATTTGATATTGTTCTATTTGCTATTGCTGATTGATTACTGTGCGAATTGGGTTTGATTTTGGATTTTCTAAATGTTATTGATAGGTGTGTAAACACCCATCCTTTTTACCACTTAATTACAATAATAACCGAGCCAAAACGTGTATTTTATGTCTTTTATGTCGGAATTAAGCGTGGTTTGTGTTTTTGTTGTGATTTAGGACGAAATTGTGAAAAGTGGAGAAAAAACGGCATTCACGGGCTTCTATTGAAGAAAAAGATGAAAGATGAAGTCGAGAAGTCAAGAGTGCAAAAAGAACGGAATTCCAAGACCAATTCTGAAGATTTATCGAAGAAAAAGTCGAAAGACGGAAGTTTACTTAAAGCCGAAGAACTCAAGTCTACTTTATTGGAGAATTAAAAGACGATTTCCAAGAAATCCCGAGCCAAAAGTCATTAAAGTCCAAGATTAAAGTAGATTTAAAGGCTTAAGGACTAATGGTGCAATTAATAAAGAGATTAAGAAGGAAGGACTAAGCATGAAATTAAGGAGAAAGGAAAGAGGGGAGGAAGCTTCCTAAGCATTCCTTAATCCTCCCATATATATAGATTAGTTCTTAATCATTTTCATTTTGTTGGCTAATAGTGACAATTAGTTCTTCCACTTTTAATTACCTTGTCATTTAAATACTTGTCAAATTTAAATACTTGTCTTGCACCTTAATTACCATTTAATTTCAAGTAAGTTTTTCTTTTAATTCTTGTCAATCTTTATTTTTATTGTTCATCTCTCATTCTACCTTTCTTAATCTTTGATTTTTGTTGTTTATGTTCATTTTCATGTTCTTATGTTCTTATATTGATCAAAGTGGGTTTTGATTATCTTGATTAGTTTTGTTAGTTTGATTGCTTGGGATTGATTTTTTATGCTTAATAGATGTTTATTGTTTAGTTAGATTTAATCTTGTGGTTGATTTAGCTTTGTTTTTTATTAGATTCGTTCATATCTTGTATCCCTTGTTCTTCGGTCTACTGCTTCTGATCTTTTCCAGGTTTATTCTGAATAGGAGAATATTCCGAGTAGGGGAAATATTCCGGATAGCCTGAGTATTCCGAATAGAATATTATTCCGCATAGGGCAAAGATTCCGAATAGTCACAATATTCCGGTTAGGACTTTATTCCGAATAGAGGTTGCTATTCCGAGTAAGGGAATTATTCCGCATAGGGTTGTTATTCCGAATAGGTGTATTATTCCGCATAGGTGTAATATTCCGAGTAAGGGCTAATATTCCAAATAGGAACTTTTATTCCGAATAGTGGTTTATTCCGGATAAGGTAATTTTTAGTTTCTTTAATTTCTGTTTTTAATTTCGAGCTTTATTTTTCCCTCCTTTTTACTTAGTCGCACTTTAAGTTTATTCGCCTTAGATTTATTTTAGCTTTGCCTTAGTTTAGTTTTTAGATTTAGTTGCATTTTAAGTTTGCCTTAGTGAGATTTAAATTTGCGTTATTTACATTTAGTGCCCTTTAATTTTAGTCAAGCTTTTAAAAACTTGCACCATTTACTTTTAATTAGATCTAGATTTACTTTAAAGTTATTTACTTTAATTGTTTTTGCACTTTTAATATACTACAACGACACACTTTTGTTTCACCAAAGAACGACTGAGTCACACATTGAACCTAGATCAATTCGATTAGACCACAACAACGAACTATAATTTTTATACGGGGTGTAAAAAGCCTTGTATTAAATGGCGCCGCTGCCGGCTCTTTTCGTAAAGATTAACGGTTTTCTATGAAAGACGCGTTGCTTTTTGGGATCAGTTCACTTGTGAGCGTTACTTTTCTCGCATAAAAATTTCATAAAACCATAAAAATTAAAAATTTCAAAAATCCAAAAAGATTTTCTTTTTATTGTGTATATATATTGTCTTTGTGTTTGGTTTCTTTTTCTTTTGCATTTTCAGGTGTATGCGTACTAGATCTTCTAATTATCAAGAGCCCGAGCCTCAAGAAGATTTAAGTATGTCAGGTGTTAACAACAACAATAATCCACCGCACCTCAACAATAACAACAATGTTCTTCCACAGCCCGATCTTCGGACAATGGAGGAGCTTTGTCAACCTACCATGTTTGGACGAGGAGGACCGATTGCGCCGATGCAAATCAACGCTCCGGAGATTTCGTTGAAGCACCACATGATTCAGCAAGTGCAAACTAACCCATTCCGTGGATTGCCTGATGATGATGCCAACAAACACCTCGACAAGTTCATTACAATCACCCAAAGCATGAAGCTGCCTGGTGCTACAATGGATGTTCTTCGCCTACAACTCTTCCCACATACTTTATCGCATCATGCCGAGAAATGGTTTGATCGTCTCCCGAAGAATTCTATTTACACTTGGGATGACATGACTCAACGCTTTTTGTCGCGCTACTTTCCACCATCCATGGTCACGAGCCTTCGCAATCAAATCAGCGGTTTCATGCAAGAACCCGATGAATCTCTTTTTGATGCTTGGGAAAGATATAATGTCTTGATTGATCGTTGTCCAAACCAAAACATGCTCCCTGTGACGTTAATTGATACTTTCTACAACGGTTTGACTTTTTGAGATCGTGATACGATTAATGCAGCCCCCGGTGGCACATTCATGAAAAGGAGACCCGAGGAGTGTAGAGAGCTTATTGAGAACATGACTACTCACCACAAAAACTGGGATTCCTCTGCTTCTTCAAGGAACAACCCGAGATTCAATGTTTCTTCTACTTCAGCAAACCCTAATATGACCGAACTCACCCGCATGATGACTGAAATGAGCAAAAGTATCACGCTTCTCGCTTCAAACCAACAACAACAACAAGTTAAAGCGGTTGCACCTTCTTGTGAAACATGTGTCGGTCCTCACTCATACACCGATTGTCCTTCTACACAAGGAAATCCGGAAAATGTGTATGCAGCTTATGGTAATTATTCACCGGAAAATTACCAAGCTCGACCTCAAGGGGATAGAAATTTGCTGAGTTACCGGTCTAACAACTACCTTTCACCCGGTTTTTCTCCTCAAAACCAAAACCCCACCAACAACTACAATAGAAGCAACCAAATCCCACCAAGAGCTTCTAATCCTTATCACCCACCCGCTCAACAAACCCCACCCATTAACCCCAATTTTGAAGACATAATGAGAACCCAAGGTGAGCAAATCAAGAATCTGCAGAGCCAAATTATCAATCTTAAAGGAGATATTACCAAGCAAGGAAATGAGATAAGATCCGAGCTTCGAGATAATATTCAATCCTCCTTCAGCAATCAAACCAATGATTTGAAGAATATGCTTGCTAGTTTCTTGCCCGCCGCTCAACCTTCTTCTTTGAGTTCTCTACCTTCAAACACCGTCACCAATCCGCGAGCAAATGTGAGCGCTATTACTACTCGTAGTGGAATTACCATTGTCGATCCACCAATCCCGCCCCCATCATCTACACCTCCTCCACCACCATTTATCCCTACTCCTCCTACACCTAGTATTAGTGCACCATTACCGTCTCCGCCTCGTCATGACGATGTACCTAAGAAGGACCCTTCAACATCTCACCCTTTACCTGCTACACCTGCACCTTCACCACCAAAACCCAATATCCCATATCCCTCTCGTTTAGGCAAGACCAAAATGCTAACCAAGGATGACTCTCAAGTGTCGAGCTATGTGAAGATGATCTCTCAAATGAACTTCAACATTAGCTTTCTTGAAGCACTTGTCCACATGCCGAAATTTGTCAAAGCATTCAAGGAATTGCTTAACAAGAAGGAAAAGTTGCTTGAACTCGCCAACACACGCTTAAATGAAAACTGCTCTGCAGTTATTCTTAAAGAACTTCCGGAAAAGCTTGGAGATCCCGGTCGTTTTGTGTTGCCTTGCGTTTTCAACAAAACTGAAGAATTTACTGCCCTTGCTGATCTCGGGGACAGTATTAATCTTATGCCTTTGAGTGTTTGGAAAACACTATCATTACCCGACCTCACTCCAACGAAGATGACTCTCGAACTTGCAAATCGCACTCTCGCTTACCCCGTTGGTATAGCCGAAGATGTGTTCATCAAAGTTGGCACATTTACTTTCCCGGTCGATTTTGTCGTTGTTGATTATGAAATGGACCCTCGTATTCCTTTAATACTTGGTCGGCCATTCTTGAGAACCGGACGAGCTTTAGTTGATGTAGCCGAAGGTGAGTTAATCTTAAGAGTCGGGAATGATTCACAAGTTTTCAAAATGGGGAAGCTTACAAGCAAATCCTATGGACGAGAATTAGTGAATATGATTAATGTGCTCGATGATTTTGTCGTCTACAACAATCCTCAATTCGATTCTTGCAATGATAATCCACTTTTTCATGATGATGTGGATGATTCTCTCTCCAATTTGGAACCTTCTCCCATTTATGATTCTCCACCGATCTTTAATGCTTATGATGATGATTCTAGCTCAGATTCGAATGATTATGATGACCTTACTTCTGAGTATCCCGATCTGCCCACATATGATGATTTTGATGAGTCCGATACTCTTTCGAGCGATTCTTCACATGATGAAGATCCTCCGCCATCACTCGATCCTACTTTGGACGATTACTCATTTGAGGAAGACTTCTCTACGTTTCTCAACACTTACTTCCCTCATGAGAGTGATGCTCCTCCTTATGATTTTGAAGATTATCGTCTTGATCCTACTTTGGATTTGAAGAACATTCTTTCAAAGGAGAAGAAACCGGTCGACACCAATATCCGCAGCACATATGATTTAACACCTCTTTGTCCACCTTCTGAGGACGAGGTTGTGCTTCTTCGCGGATCTTTCTTCACATTCTGCAGAGCCTGACTGCTATTTTCCCTTAAAGGAAAAGGTGTTCGACCCCGGTATTGAAATCTTTAAGCCATCTCAGTATCCACCTGATGAAATAAAAGGAAAAATCTTTGGACATTTTGAAGACATGCTTGCACTTCACCCTTGCTTCCACCGTGCTCCATCGCTGCTTAAGGGAACCCTGCCTATCCTTCTTTGGCTTGCCTTGTTCGCCTTAAGCTTGTGCTATTTGATGGACGAAAACTATGTCTTTGATCATGGTGGATATGTTTCATGCTTCTTCCTATGATGATCAAGGTCGAGTCAGGCTCACGACTCGGTTAACAAAAACCAAGCGCTTCTTGGGAGGCAACCCATGTATCTATCTTTTCGCTTTCTTTATCCTAAGTGTAGGGGAGACCCGTTGGTTTGCTATTTCCTCTCCTCTCTTAATCAGGGATTCGAGCTTCAAAGATCCACTCTTGATGATTCTTGACGACCCGTGATTCCGTGTTCCCTTCTTCCCGGTTCTATCCTAAACTCTTTTCGATTCACTGTTTTATATTTTCTCAATATTAAAATAGGAATCTCTTTAGTTGTCTTTTCCTTAGCGATATTTAAACAAAGTGCACAATGTCCTAAGTGTAGGGGAGTTTACTCCCACATGCTTAAACATTGAGGACAATGTTTATGTTAAGTGTAGGGGGACTTCTATCGAAGTTAAGTGCTCTTTTCCTTGTATTTGTCCTCATTTTAACCGGAAAATCAATTTTTTCGACATTTTTCAAAATTTTTGATCTATTTTGGCCTATTAGTTTTTCCTTTTGTATAGTTATTTTCTTTCCTTATTAG
The DNA here is from genome assembly GCA_025667525.1 of Glebionis coronaria. Taxonomy (NCBI): domain Eukaryota; kingdom Viridiplantae; phylum Streptophyta; class Magnoliopsida; order Asterales; family Asteraceae; genus Glebionis; species Glebionis coronaria. Next base: position 315,395,437 of record CM046879.1, on the reverse strand, counting down.
AATAAAAGTTTAATAAAGTGGTTTTAATTTTCAAACGTTGTGAATCTTTTGACTCGACCCGAGTTTACTTGTCTAAGTTACTCTAGCTAGTATCCTTAACGTGTTTAAGTCAAGTTTTGCTAGGCTTTTATATAGGGAGCTATAAAACGCGAAAGTCTTAACTCTCACGGGTTAAGAACAAAAACTTTTCGCAAGTTCCTATAATTGATCCTAGAGAGTCGTTTATCAAGGGAACTTTAAAACGCGATTTCTAATCTTGAAAGAGTCTAAGAATTTGCAAGATCCTATAGGCGACTCGAAAACCCAAAAATTCGAATTAATAGGCTAAGCATCCACGAGTTTCATTACTTGAGATTTTAAACTATGGAGAACGAGAGATGATAGAGTCAATTAGAAGTTCGGTATTCTTTCGTGAATTTATGTGAGTTAATTATAAGCCTATTCTCTCATCGCTTGCTAATAAATTTATCTGCAATAAATAAGGTTGTACGATTTGAAAAGTTACTTAGCTTCTAGCCCAAGATCGTTTAAAAGTTGCTCGGTATGGATTAGAGTTCATATCCAAGGCATAACTTATTGAAGCGGGATGCGAAGATTGGCGAGTCCAAAAAGGTCCTAACAAGGCATGAGGGCTATATTTTGTTGCTAAAGATCCAAAGTGATGTGAAGAATCATTTATCGAAAATCAATATAAAGGATCGAGACACACGACGAAAAGCTAAAACTCCCCAAAAGTCATGGAGAATTGTATCCGAAAAGACCCTAGCAAGGTATGAGGATAAATAGATCCAAGTCATAAAAGGAGGCGGATCGTTGTATATCAAAGTCCAAAATAATGATTGGAGAAAAATGAAGAAGTCGTGGTCCAAGTATGAATCTCTCAAAACTTCAAGTGAAGAAATTCCTATATGAAGAGAAGACCATATTTCCTGAACGTCTCTCAAGGTTTGAAGTATGAAGTCGCTGCCAAATATCGGTCCGAGAAAGGTCTCAAATCGCGAAGTGAGTTATGCCAAGATATGAACTTTATGAGGTCCCGAAAAGCAGTTTTAAAAGATTTTGTCCTTTAGCTAACTATTGATTAAATCGTTCACTTTATTTTCGGCCTAAATAACTATCAAAATAAGTCAACAATGCATCCTCGTGATCATTCAATACAAAAATAAAATATAAGAGATACACCTAGGAATAAGGGAGTCTAAGTGAATAATTGGCCCACATGAGTTCGTGTTAGTTTACTAACTTATAATAACAATGATCTCGTTTCTAATCTTGGTTTGGAGAAAGTGAAAACTTGAGGATGATGATTATTCATGACATTTCCAAAACCCAAGGTATGCTTTTTGATTTCTTTATTTTGAATGTTTATAATTTTCTATCTCTTTAATAAAGGCCAACGTGGATTGATTATGATGAAAAATGAAATCTTGCTTTGTAACTAATGCATTGCATGAGGACATTGCAATGGTCAAGTGTAGGGGATTTGATAGGTGTGTAAACACCATCCTTTTTACCACTTAATTACAATAATAACCGAGCCAAAACGTGTATTTTATGTCTTTTATGTCGAAATTATGCGTGGTTTGTGTTTTTGTTGTGATTTAGGACGAAATTGTGAAAAGTGGAGAAAAAACGGCATTCACGGGCTTCTATTGAAGAAAAAGATGAAAGATGAAGTCGAGAAGTCAAGAGTGCAAAAAGAACGGAAGTCCAAGACCAATTCTGATGATTTATCGAAGAAAAAGTCGAAAGACGGAAGTTTACTTAAAGCCGAAGAACTCAAGTCTACTTTATTGAAGAATTAAAAGACGAGTTCCAAGAAATCCCGAGCCAAAAGTCATTAAAGTCCAAGATTAAAAAAGATTTAAAGGCTTAAGGACTAATGGTGCAATTAACAAAAAGATTAAGAAGGAAGGACTAAGCATGCAATTAAGGAGAAAGAAAAGAGGGGAGGAAGCTTCCTAAGCATTCCTTAATCCTCCCCTATATATAGATTAGTTCTTAATCATTTTTATTTTGTTGGCTAATAGTGACAATTAGTTCTTCCACTTTTAATTACCTTGTCATTTAAATGCTTGTCAAATTTAAATACTTGTCTTGCACCTTAATTACCATTTAATTTCAAGTAAGTTTTTCTTTTAATTCTTGTCAATCTTTATTTTTATTGTTCATCTCTCATTCTACCTTTCTTAATCTTTGATTTTTGTTGTTTATGTTCATTTTCATGTTCTTATGTTCTTATTTTGATCAAAGCGGGTTTTGATTATCTTGATTAGTTTTGTTAGTTTGATTGTTTTGGATTGATTGTTTATGCTTAATAGATGTTTATTGTTTAGTTTGATTTAATCTTGTGGTTGATTTAGCTTTGTTTTTGATTGGATTCGTTCATATCTTGTATCCCTTGTTCTTCGGTCTGCTGCTTCTGATCTTTTCCAGGTTTATTCCGAATAGGAGAATATTCCGAGTAGGGGAAATATTCCGGATAGCCTGAGTATTCCGAATAGAAGATTATTCCGCATAGGGCAAAGACTCCGAATAGTCACAATATTCCGGTTAGGACTTTATTCCGAATAGAGGTTGCTATTCCGAGTAAGGGAATTATTCCGCATAGGGTTGTTATTCCGAATAGGTGTATTATTCCGCATAGGTGTAATATTCCGAGTAAGGGCTAATATTCCGAATAGGAACTTTTATTCCGAATAGTGGTTTATTCCGGATAAGGTAATTTTTAGTTTCTTTAATTTTTGTTTTTTATTTCGAGCTTTATTTTTCCCGCCTTTTTACTTATCGCACTTTAAGTTTATTCGCCTTAGATTAATTTTAGCTTTGCCTTAGTTTAGTTTTTAGATTTAGTTGCATTTTAAGTTTGCCTTAGTGAGATTTAAATTTGCGTTATTTACATTTAGTGCCCTTTAATTTTAGTCACGCTTTTAAAAACTTGCACCATTTACTTTTAATTAGATCTATATTTACTTTAAAGTTATTTACTTTAATTGTTTTTGCACTTTTAATATACTACAACGACACACTTTTGTTTCACCAAAGAACAGCTGAGTCGCACATAAACTCCTTTTTTAATTCGAAGAGACATACTTAAACGAATCTTTTTACCTGGCCAAAAGGCTTGTATTTGTTATTATTACATGTTGTACCTGCTTAATTTGCATCAGTAGATAACTGATATATAATATTCACAACCATCTGTGATGTTTTTAAATTGATTTACTGTTTTAGAATAAATTTATTGCAAAAATAATGTCATCAGAGAGGCTCGAACTCATGACCCTCCATTTATACACCCAGCGACTCAGCCAGATGATCTAGCACCTCTTTTGGTTATAATACTGCTTGGGGATATTTTTGTATGTAGTTTGAAGTTTGAACTGTCAATTAAGTTTCATAAACGTATTTCATCCTAATTGACCTTATTTTAATACCTTTATATTAAAAACGTTTACATTATAAACGTATATTATATTGTTAATCAAAATTTTAGTTTTTCTTTTATATATATTTTGATTAAGTAGAATAAACAAATAGATAAGTTTATAAAATTTCGTTTTAAATAGTTTAAAAAAATAATATATAAAAAAAATGTTTTTATTAATTTTAAAAGTTTAGTTAGTTTTTAAATAATTAGATTTTTATTATTTAAGATTTAAATAAAAATAGTTTTAAAAATAGATTTGGTTTAAATAGGTTTAATTAGTTTAAAAAGTTTATATAGATTTTAAAATAGTGTAAAAAGTTATTTTAATTAAATAGATTAATTTTTTTTATAGATTTATTAATAGTTTAATTTTTTTAAAATAGTTTAAATTTTAAGTAATTGTTTTTTTAGATTTAATTAATTTGGGGTTTACGATTCATGCACTTTAGGTTAAAATTAAATAGTTTAAAATTGGTAGATTTAATTTCTAGTTTAAAAACCGAAAACCAATTCAAATCAATTGTCCAAAACGAAATGAAACGTCTCAAATTCACTCGATCTTCGTGTACAACGAACTTGGTTCATCACGTGTTTAATTGAATTCGTCATTGGTAATATTAGTCTATTACTTTTTCCTAAAGGTAATTTTCTAATTTACCCTATAACGTATCTAATTATCACTATACTATCACGATCACATCACCTATCGCCCATTTAACCCCCCACCTATGCCCGCCCGACCCGCCCATTTTGCCACCTCTAGACTCATATGTGTCGAATCGTCTTGACCTTGTGGTTTCATTAGTTTTATCAAAGATTCGTTTATACAAACTGAAGATTAATGGTGTTCGTGTGTTTTGATTTTGTGAGATTATATGATAAGATCATACGGGGAAGATCAGATTGTTTGATACGGGAGATGGTATTAAGATAAATGGTGACTGCGTTTTGGTTAAGATGAGATGGGAGAAATAGATGAAAAGCGACTGGAGGTATAAGATGAGATTAGGTTTAATGTTTGAATGAAATTAGGGTATTGAATTTATGGGCCATGAGCTACGAAAAATGATGGGCCTAGCTATTATCTTTTCATTTTACGAATGAATTCAAATTAAGAGGCACGCTATTTTTTCTTGTTCATATGGTGACATTTGGATTTGGTTAAATATAATAATGGTCAATGTATACCAACTATTTCTTTGGTTAAATTTGGTCGTTTGTACATTTGACTATTGTTATACATATGTCAAATGCTCATATCTAAGTGTGGTACAATGTTGATGGCGGTCACTTTTAAAAACGAAGATATAAAGTGGGCCGAGTATGGTTAATTTTGGGATGGATACTTAGCCGAATTTTCATAAGTAATATGCCACAATTTTTTTGGTATATTATTTAGTGATTATATTCGTGTTTGGTATTGACAAAGTGAAGACACAACGAGACGTGCTAAGTGCCAACAATTATTTGACGAGACTGAGAAAAGTGGTTAATTTTAAATTTTAGTAGCTACGGATTTGATCGGATATTATTATTGAAATTGAAGACGGATTTATCGAAGGCATGCATTTATTTTATCTTTGGAAGATAACTTGTTCGTGCTTAATCTTAAGATGAAGACTTGCTTATCTAGTTACCGGGTTCGGGGTGGTTGGTTGATGACCTAGATAACTATCACGTTAATGAGACACATTGTTGTACTTAGTGTCACGCGCTTAATTGATGTGGATAATTTCAAGAGGTGTTGTGCTTATATACTTCTTCAGTAACGTATTGGGTACTTAGAACTTTCACAGCAAGGAAATTTCTACACCGTTCCTCATTCAACATTAGTGCAAGCTTAAGTCACAAGGTCGAGGAATTTTTATTCAATTTCACGTTTGGCATATCTGATTTTCTCCATCGGTGGTCACTTTAAATAGCCTACAAAAGGGTTGGTAAAGATAGCCATTGAGAGTTTATGAGTAGAGAATTTTGATCAGCAACTGATTCTCGTCGAATATAGTTAAGCTTAATTTTTTATTCTCATGAGATTTTCAGGTACATGTGCGTACGAGTTATTGCTGGTTCCGAGGTTTCGAAACCATCACGGGGGAAGAAGAAGACATATTGAACACACAACGAGTACACGTGACGAACTTCATACCTTCTTTTGATTTGAAGGCATTCCGGGAAGACAAATGTCATAACCGCAGAGAAAATAAGTGTTTTAACTCGTGGCGTTTAATGCATCTTTCAACTTACACGGGGGAAGAAATGAAAGAAACAGTCTCTGATTGGTAAAAGAGGTACACTATTGTTTGATGTTTAATTGTTTTGATGTTGCAATTATACATCATCATTATCCTATATGGATTGATATGCATTTCCGGGACTTAATTGACTTTGGTGCATCTCCGGAAGAAGATATGTGCATTTCTGGGACTTAATTGACTATGGTGTTCTGATGTCAACTTCATGAATGGGATAAAGTGTCTACTTTAGTATTTGGGCTTCATACATGGGATTGGTTTCCTTTCTTCAACTACGTGGGGGAAGAAATGTCTTGATTCTTTCTAGTCTGCATAACTTAAACTTTTAGGGGGAAGAAAAATTCAGAAGAATTATTCAAGCGTGAGAATAGATGTTGTTGATTTACTTGGTGTGCCCCAAACTTTCAATCAGTCATAGCAACATTATCATTTCATATGATGGGGTTTGCTTGTTAAATTCCGCTGTGCACTTAATCATTCTAAGCTTTATTAAAGCTTTGAAACTGCTTATGAGGATTGTCGGTTTAGGGGTAAGCTATTAAAAGATTCTACATCAAGAATATGTGGCATGAATTAGGGGGAAGTTAATTTAGAAGCTTCTCATTAACCAGAAGTATATGGGTTACTTAGCTCGTGCCGTTACAGTATTTCTACTACAAGTTACTACAAAGATGAGTCACTCTGGAGTGAAGACTTGAAGTCGAAGGCCTCATAAGACTTCATCAGCATTGGATGCTTCATGGAAGCTTTTGTTCTTAATCATTATGTACTTGTTAGGAAAAAATATTGTAGGAAATTCTACACGTCGTCCCATGGGGGAAGATTGTTGGAAATTCATTTTATGTGACGACATTTAAGAATTCCCATAAGTTATTGATGAGACTGCTTTTATACATAGTCTCATCGTCCAAAACGGGCTTAAAATGCATTAAATATCATGAAATATGTCAAATATATGTTTGTGTTTGTGACATGTGTATTTTAGATACGGATATTGAGAAAATGACAAAAGATCACAAGAAACAAGGAAAAATGAACACGGGAAACGAAGCCGCACAATGAACCAAGCCCTAATGGTGATTTTCCAAGAATAACCCTTGAAGAATTGAAGATTGTACAAGAAGGGTCCTCCAATATTGAAGAACTGACACTTTAAACCCTTGTTTATTCATAATTACAAGTTTGGTCCTTAAAGTTTTTCAAATTGCAAAAAGGGCCCTCTACTTTGAAGATTGGCAAGAATGGTCCCTCAAAAATGAAGACTTGTCAATATTAGTCCTCCAAGAAGTCAATTATACAAGTCAAGACCATAAAGTTTGAATAAAATGCCAAAACAACCCTTCAATTATCAAGATTTGGCAAGAAATACCCCTGAAATTACCTTTGTAAAAGTTTTGGGGCAAAAGTCTAAAGAATGAAACTTCAAATACAAAGGAAATCTGACTTTGTGCATTTAAAATGGAAATGAAAGAAAGAAAAGAGATGGGGGGCTTAATATGGACGACAACAAACCTTACCTAGACCAGTGTCATGGTGACACGTGCCCCACTCACTCCCTTTAGCCAATCACAACACCCCTTTTCTCCACCTCAGCTTTCCACTTGGCCGGTTTCTTAACTAATTTTAATTAGTTATTAAACTTGGCGCTAACACCAAAGTTTAAACCCAAAATAGATTAAACCTCACTATTCACCATATGAACACGATTTGGGTATTTGTTAAATACTTGAAATTAAAACCCAAAACCCTCCAGATTCGTGATTAAGCTATCCCTAATCACAACCCATCCCTCACTTTGCATGCCACATCACCCACAAGGTCACATGATATCTCCCATGTACATGTTTATGAGAATATGCCAAAAGTTGACAACCATCCAACGCCCAACAAAGCTGCTTGAAACATAAGCTCATTGTGAGCCCTTGATCAAATTCAAACAACTATACACTCCACAAACTTCCAAGAAAACATCACATGAGTCCAAGGTTTTCAAACTTCATCAAGGGTACTGTGGGGCTTCTACCAACTAGGGTTTACGTTTTTTATGCTTTATAGTTCATCATTGTAGCCTATATAAAGGCATAGGACTGCAACATTTGTCTTTACTCTTGGTTTTTGCTTTATCACAAATTTTGTAAATCCTTCTTTCAATTTATGAAAAAGTGTTTGATATTGCTGATGAAATCCATGTGCCAACTTTAATCTTTGCGTGTTTATGTTATATGTTTGTGATTGTTAAGACTCAAAACCTGTTTTCAAAGATTGTGCAAGAAATTGCATAATTTTCTAAAACTTGATATTTTGCTAAGTTCTTGGTTCAAACCCTTGGAATTTTTGGATTGCAAGTGATTATAGCACCCTGATAAGAAGTTATAAAGGTGTTGTAAGCTTGTGGTTTGGGGATAATCAAGGAGTGGGAACAAGGTTACATTAATTAAGCTTTTTCCATTTTTCTATTTTATATGAATTGTGCCTTTAACCTTATTGAATCTTAGTAGTTGTTATAGGAAGCTTGTGTCTTATTTAGCTAGACACATCAGCTTAAAAATTCGTGAGTGTGGATGTACATTCATGAGGTTTGAGCCTTCTTACCCAAAATCTGATAAAATACTTGATTTTTGGTGATTTTGTGTTCTACTGTTATAATTGTTTTTCCTGTGGCTTCAATCTGCTTGTTACTGCATAATATTGATGAAATGATACTTGAATAGGCTTGGGTAAAACTGAATCACACATTTGCTTTGTTTAATCCATGATTAAAAAGTGAAAGGCGTGTTTGGGTTTACTGATTTGAGCTTGCAATTTGATTTTGAGTTATTGTTAAGTGTTGTTTTATGCTTGAATCTAATAAATACTTGGTTGTATGCTATTGTCTGCATGTTTTTGACTTTTGAACATCAAAATCTTGATTGTGCTATAACTTGTTGAAATCTGCTTGTTTTGACCTAAGATCTTGGAAACACATATATTGTATGCATGCTTAGGGCTAACAAGTGATTAAACAAAGTTTATATAACCTGTTAAGAAGATTTGAGGGTTTGAAATTGGATTTGTGGTCAAGTACATCAGCAAAGTTTGAAATCTGCTTGTTCTTTGTTCATCAGTAACTTATTTGAGCTGGAATCTTTGTCTAAACTTTGAATCATTACATAAAACCAGTTAATTTATGTTCATTTGAATTAATCTAAGCTGTTGTGTGCATTTGGTTCAATTTGGTTGTCTTATTCTTGCTAAAACTGCTTATTTGTGTGAAAACTGCTTATGAACATGTCTGTATCATATCTGGTGATGTTTTGATTAAACTGTACTAATTGGCTGAAAGGAATTGTGTTTTTGTGATTGCAATTGACTCCTTATAACCCACTGGTTATAAGGGTGCCTTTTTGTGGCTTTAATCCAACAAAAATCCATATAAGACAAAAAGTCAAAATAGTCAAGCAGTGGGAACTCCTTTCCCTTGTTGCTAACCACTGCTAGTGTAATTTGATCATCAGCTTATTCATAAGCTATTCTAGCTTATTTGGACTTGCAACAACTTAGTTTTTGTAATCAATCTTCCTCATTTGACCAATTGAACTAATCTGGAGCTTTTTAGGGTTTAACTTTTAGGGTTGACTAGAAAACCAAACAAGTTGACTTTTACATTAAGTGCTTATTGCTTTTTCTAGCTTATTCATTGTGCTTATTTGAAATCTTTTTGATTATTAAGCTTAGTTTTGTTATTTAAAACCTTTTTCAAGTTGAATCAACACTTGAGGTAGCCTAGAACTAAAAAACGACTATTTTCTCGTTTTCTGTAGAGAGCTTTTGCTTATTTCAGGCTTATTTCTTGGGTTTTTTCAAAATTTCTTTTCACAGATCTCTTAAGTATCCCAAAAGAAGCTTGTGTGTCAAATTAGAGCTTATGGATTAATGGGCCAAAAAGCCCATTAAGAATAAGTTGTTGACAATTAAGCTGTGATAAGCTCATTTTCAGCTTTGGGGCATTTAGTGTTTTGTTCTTAAAATTGACTTTTGTGTCAAGTAGGTGATTTTGGGATTATTTGGACAATTTTTTGCTTATTGGGCCAAAAAGGCCAATATAGTGGACTGTTTTTCATTCTGGCCCATTTGAAAGCCCATTAGGGGTATTTTGGTAATTTCAAGTTCATTTATGTGTTTATTAGGTTAAAATAAACTAGTTTGCAACTTTTTAGAATTTTTTATAAATTTTGGATTTTTAGTTTTATTTTATTGTTATTTTATTAATAAAGATTAGAATTTAGATTTTTGCAAGTTTTTCATTTTTCCTAGTTCAAATACATTAAGTTAGGAATTTTATAATTTTTAGATTAATTTTAGTGTCATTTGATTATTTTTTAGAATTATTTTAAGTTTTTAGAGTTTTTAATCATTTTTAGATAGTTTTAATTAATTTTAAAACTTTCAAAAATAGTTTTTAATTCAGTTAAGTCATTTTAGAGGTTTACAAGTTAAAAAATTTCATTTTGGGCTTTTTTTTATAATTAAATTGACTTTTTGGGCTTTAATTAGCATTAAAAAATTAATATTTAATTAAATAAAAGGTTTGAGTGATTTTTGATTTTTTGTAAACTCTAATTACATTTTTTAGGATTTATTACAATTTTCTAGGAATTTTTAGGTCAATTTTTAAATTTTGTCATATTCTACGGTTTTACGTGCACGACTTTTCGACTTAGTTTGATTCATAATCGTAACCGTCATCCTTTCCCTTTTCTTTTCTCATAAATTATAATCACAAAGTTAATCATTTCTTACACAACACACTTGCCTCCTTGTGAAACGAACTTTGAACTTAACTTGGTCATTAGTGCTTGGTTATCCTAAACCGACACTTAATACTTGCCACTTTTACGCCTTTTTCCTAAAAGGTCGTATTTTACTACTATCATTTTGGCGCCGCTGCCGGGGAGGCGTGTTGTGTTTTGATTTGAACAATTGTTGTTTTTATATTAGCCATAATATCTATTTGTATTAGTAGCACTCTACTAATACGTATTATCAGTTTTTCGTTTTTTTGTGTGAATATTACTATATTGTATACGTATAACAATAAATTCACAAGTACTCCAATAGTGTGAAAACACAACCTTGATTCGGGATTTTATCACTCGATCATTGTATTCGAATCTCAAACAAAGAAAAAGGCAAAATAGATAATTACTTTCGTGAAGCTTAATTTTAACAAACACAAACTATAAGGTGGGTATAAGGCGGGTATTTTAAAATATACCCTAAGGAAAAAGGCTCTTAAGTGCTTAGCACCGCCTCGTTTCCCCGCTTGCTTGTGCGTGTTTAGATAAAAAGGGCTAATCGAGGGTTTGCCAACCAAATCATTATCTAAGTATCATATATATTTTCTTGGTTTCATTTGATTAAACCCTCTTGAACGTTTTGGTGTTCCACCAACGTTCTAAAGTCATCGAAGGTGTTCACTTCACGTGATCGTTTTCATTCCTTGAGGATCCTTTAATCAAGAGAGTTGATTTGTGGAGAGATTTGTAGATTTTTGTCTACTTAATACATTCACAAAATCCAAAAAAAGTAAAAACAATCAAAAACCACAAAAAATTGGAAAAATTAAAAACACCAAAAAGAATCTTCTTTGCTCATCCCCACGTTGTACATGACGTTTATGCTTACTCTTAATCAAGCAAGACGTGCACGTAAACGAAAAAACCGAAAGGAGACCACACCTAACCTTTCTAGTTAGGAGTCTCCTATTGACAACCTATCGTAGAAGAAGAACCAAACATGGCTAATCAAACTATGATGGAGTTACTTCAAGCACCCACCGAGGGTTATGGAGAGGCTATTGTGATTCCCGCCATCCTTGCAGAGAATTTTGAAGTTAAGACGGGTTTGTTGTCGATGATCCAAAAGAACAAATTCCGTGGTGATGAAAAGGACAACCCGCATAACCATATCCGCCAATTCAATCGTCTTACCGCCACTTGCAAGTTTAAGGATGTTGCTAATGACTCGATTAAGATGATGCTTTTTCCGTATTCCTTAGCGCGACCCACTAAAATTTGGTTAGAGAAAGAGCCACCCAATTCTATATTGACGTGGAAGGATCTCGTTTTAAAATTTGTGAACCAATTTTTCCCGCCCTCTAAGACTACGCATTTGAAAAACGAGATTTCAAAATTTTCACAAGAATTTAATGAGAGTTTTCTACGGCTTGGAATCGGTTTAAGGAAATGTTACATGAGTGTCCTCATCACGGTTTTTCCGACTTGCATCAATCTGACACGTTTTACAATGGATTGAATGATCATAAGAGGGACTATCTTAATGCCGCCGCGGGTGGTAATTTCTTGTGTAAAACGGTTGAGGAAGCGTTGTTGATTATTGAGAATAGGTCTAAAGTTTATGGTCCTAGTAACACATCGAGTGTTCGTAAGGCTTCGTCTTCGGCTTCACCTTCATTGTCCAATACCATCGATGCTTGCCAAATTGAGGCGAATTTGGAGAACAAAATCTTTGATAAGCTTAGGGTCTTTTAATTGAATTCAAAGTTTGTGAACAAAGTGCTCCCGCTACGGCTAAAGCGGTTGAGGTTTCTTGCATGTATTGTAGTGGAGGTCATGATTTCTCCGAGTGCATTACCAACGGTGGGAACACTTCGAGTGCCTACGCAACCACGGGAACTTACAACCAAAACGGTCAAGTTACCCGCTATAATAAAATGACTCCACCGGGTTTTGCTCCCAATCAAAATGCTAACAACAACTATCGAAACAATCAAGTTGGTTACAAAAACAATTACAAAGGTAACAACTATGGGAATCAAGGGGCTAATAACAATCAAGTTTCAAATAAAAATCAAAACAATGATTTTCAAAACAACAACAAGGGTTTGCAAACTTTGAAAGATCTTCCAAATGAATTTGTTGAATACGCAAATGGAAACGATGCTAGGTTTGATAATATTTAAAGAGAGATCATTAGCCTAAGATCCGAGTTTAAGAATGACTTAAAAAAGGAGTTGAAATATGAGTTATCAAATGAGCTTAAGATCCACACCAACAAAATGGAGGGAAATGTAACTAGGTTACAACTAAACCAACAAAAGATGGAACAAGGGAAACATGAAATAAAACAAGAGATGCTTAAGGCCGATAAGGGGCAATCTATGTTTGAGGATAAAATTTCATCCATGTTTGAGGCTATAATGTGTAAACCGTCTTCGAGTAGTCTTCCTAGCAACACCATATCTAACCCTAAGGGAGAGATGAAAGTGATTACCACACAAAGTGGTAAGACACTTAAGGAACCGACTCCTCAACCAATTACTCCAACGGTAGAGGAAATTGAGGAAGAACCCGAGGTGGTGGTCGAAAATGAGCATGTCTAAATCCCACAAAGTACCGCTCATGCCACACCTACGGTTGACCCATTACCATCATTGGTATGCCTATGCCTCAACCCACACCACCTTTGCCCTACCCATCAAGAGTTAGAAAGGAGAAACGTCAAAAGCGCGACAATGACCAATTTGAGCTTTTTATGAAAATGTTTTGTGACGTGCATTTCAATGTGAGTTTTGTCGACGCTTTGGTCATGATGCCTCGATTTGCCGCTAACTTTAAGAGTATGTTAAACAACAAGGAGAAATTGCAACAATTGTCTAGTTTTTCATCGGTTTATCTTAACCGCATACCTCAAAAAGTCGGTGATCCCGGTAAATTCTTGATTCCATGTGTTATCCAAGATATGGAAGAGTGCTATGCCTTGGCCGATCTTGGTGCTAGTATTAACTTGATGCCACTTGCAATCTTCAAATCGCTCAATCTTCCTAATCTTACTCCTTCTCTAATGTCTATCGAATTGGCCGATCATTCCACGATTCCCGCATGTGGATTGGCCGAAGACGTTTTTGTGAAAGTAGGAAAGTTCTATTATCTGGTAGACTTTATCGTTGTCGATATTCCCACGGATACTCAAGTTCCTCTTATTTTAGGTCGTTCATATTTAGATACGTCTATGGCGTTGATTGATGTGCATGCTAGAAAGATCACCTTACAATTCAACGACGAGGAACTTGTTATAAACGCAACTCAAAATTCTCCATTTTCTCATGTTTATTCCGTCGCGACCATAAACCTCGTTGATATGATCGACGTTGTTTGCGAGGAATTTTCACAAGAAGTTTTAGTTTTTAGTGACGATGAGAATAGTGGCAATCCCACTATGCTTAATCCCATTCTTGATAATACGACACCATCCTTCACTCCATTTGAAGGTGGTGGTTTTACGTTGGAAGAATTTTATGTTCCACGTACTTGTGACAAAGACCTCGACAACGATGAGGACTTCTCGATTATCAAGGATTTTCTTAATGATTTCCCATTTCCTCCACCTGAGGAGGTTATGAGTATCGAACCCAAATCTTCAATTGAGGAACCACCAATCATAGAGTTAAAAGATTTACCTCCTCACCTTGAATATGTATTTTTGGAGGAGGACGACAAGTTGCCGGTTATTATTGTGAAAGATCTTTCGAATGATGAAAAAACCGCACTTGTCGATCTTCTAAAGGATCACAAAGGGGAAATTGCGTGGAAATTATCAGACATTAAGGGGATCGATCCCAAATTTTGTACCCACAAAATCTTAATGGAGGAGGACTACAAACCAGCAATCCAATGTCAAAGGAGGATGAACCCCAAAATTCACGACATCATCAAAAAGGAGATCCTTAAACTCCTTGATGCGGGAATGATTTACCCTATTTCCGATAGCCCTTGGGTAAGTCCTATTCATTGTGTCCCTAAGAAAGGAGGAATGACCGTTGTGCCAAACGATGCCAACGAGTTAATTCCAACTCGACTCGTGACCGCTTGGAGGGTGTGTATCGACTATCGCAAGTTGAATGACGCCACTCGTAAAGACCATTTTCCCTTGCCCTTCATGGACCAAATATTGGAGCGTCTTGCGGGAAACGATTTCTATTGCTTTTTAGATGGTTTTTCTGGTTACTTCCAAATCCCCATCGATCCTCGTGATCAATAAAAAACTACGTTTAAGTGCCAATATGGAACGTTTGCCTATCGTAGAATGCCATTCGGACTTTTCAATGCACCGGGAACCTTTCAAAGGTGCATGATGGCTATTTTTCATGATATGATCGAGAAGATGATGGAAGTCTTTGTGGATGATTTTTCCGTATTTGGTTGTTCGTTCGCTTCGTGTTTGTCGAATCTTGAGAGAATGTTAAAACGTTTTGAGGAAACCAACCTTGTGCCCAATTGGGAAAAATGTCATTTCAAGGTTAAGGAACGAATCGTCTTAGGGCACAAGGTTTCGAAAGCGGGGATTGAGGTAGATAAATCTAAGGTAGACGTCATCGCCAAATTACCTCATCCCAAAACCGTTAAGGGAGTTAGGAGTTTCCTAGGCCACGCGGGCTTTTATCGTCGATTCATCAAGGATTTTTCAAATATTTCTCGACCTATTACACATCTCCTAAAAAAAAGATGCTCCTTTTGTCTTTAATGAAGATTGTGTACGAGCCTTTGAAATCCTTAAGAGAAAACTTACCCAAGCTCCCATTCTTGTTGCTCCCAATTGGAACCTCCCTTTTGAGCTCATGTGTGATGTTAGTGACTACGCTATTGGGGCCGTATTGGGGTAACGTCATGAAAAGCACTTCTTGTCTATTCACTATGCTAGCAAGACGATGACCGAGGCTTAACTTAAATACACTACAACGGAAAAGGAATTCCTTTCCGTGGTGTATGCTTTTGAGAAATTCTGACCTTACCTCGTCTTGACTCGATGCATAGTGTATACAGATCATTCGGCTATTAAGTATCTCATGGCTAAACAAGATGCAAAGCCGAGATTACTTCGTTGGATTCTCCTCCAAAAAGAATTTGATGTCAAAATCCTTGACAAAAAAGGAGCCGAGAATCTAGCGGCCGATCATCTTTCTCGTTTGGAAGATCCTCACCAAAGTGTTTACGAGCCAAAGGAAATCACTGAAACATTTCCTCTCGAAACACTTGGTGTAGTGAATTCTAAGATTGATTCATCTACCCCATGGTTTACGGACATCGCAAATTACCATGCGGGCAACTTCATCATCAAGGGTATGACGACTAAACAAAAACGAAAATTCTTTCGTGACGTCAAGTTCTACTTTTGGAACGACCCTTATCTATTTCGGACTTATGCGGATCAAATTATTCGACATTGTGTATTTGGCACCGAAGCTTCTAATATGTTGGGTCCACTAGATGTGGATCTTGTAGCCTGTCAGGAACGGTGAACGACTTCTGTAATCACAAGTCTATTCACAGAGAGACTCTATACATAATATATATGTGGAATACAAATATAATAAAGAAGAACATAATAACTATAAAGACTTGATCCTTTCTAAGGATTTCTAATATTGATAATGACTAGAACTATGTTTGATGAAGGTGTGTCTATCCCTTCTGCCTCAGGTTCCTTTTATACTACAAGGAAACCCTAATACATCATTAAACAAAACGTGTAAAACTGATATGCATATCCTTTCCTAACATATCTCATGCATATCCTAACAGAATAATAAATAAATAATAAAGTTTGACTTTGACTAGGACCAGGAGCACGACTTGCTCCTACTACTACTAGGACCAGGAGGAACTACATACCTCCTAGTCTACCTATTACAATTAACTATTCCAATGGTCCTAACAATCCTCCCCTAAACTTGAATTTGACCTGTTGAGTTCAAGTTTCCTGGTAAAACGTGCAGTAAAGCTTGAGGATTGAATCAGCAAAAGAAACAGCAACATCAACAAGATAAGAAACAGAAGAATCGCCGCAACATGGAACACTAGAAGCTTCTCCAAAGCTTGAAACAAATCAGCATCGTGTTGAATCTTTACAGTAACATGAGCAGATTTGATGAGCCTTTACCAAGTAGCTGGTCGCTCTTGGGCTAGCCCGTCATTGTGGTGGAATAAGCATCACCCTGGGAGACCAGAACCCAGCCCAACTCTTAGAACGTGAATCAATGGTGAGTGGGGGTACCCTGATGATTTTAGGCAAACCATCACAGCCGTCAACGGATTTGATATGTCTTTACCAGAAGCCGTACCCCACTGGACTCGCCAACTCTTAGCAATAAAGCATCGGTGAGTTGAAAACCCTATAGCTTTAAGCAAACTATTACAGCTATCAACGAATTTGATAAAATCTTTACCAAGAGCCGTACCCCCTTGGATTAGCCACTTTTCAGTCTAGGACCATGGCAAGTGAAAACCATCCAGTTTTGGGTAACATGGCAACCATCAACGAATTTGAGAATCACACCAGGAGCCGTACCCTCAAGGTGAATCAACTTTTTCTTGTCGGTTAGACATGGTGAGTTGAGGAGCATTTGTTGTGAGGACCAAGTCCAACACCAGATGAAACCAGTAACCAGCACAAGTATGAATCAACAACCAGAACCCAAAGTGTGAATCAGCAGATGGTATTGTATGCACAAGTGTAAAATCCATGATATGTTTAAAGTATAAGCAGATATTATATAAAAAGTATAGTTTTTTTTTCAATTAGTGTTTTTTTTTCTAACTATAATGAATGAAAGTCACCAATCACTTTACATATTGGTGAAAAGAATTGCAATATTAACAAATGATCAAAACACAAAACATAAACACTTACAAACCAACCATATCACAGACCAGAAGCAGCCACCTTATCAGCTTTCAAACGAGCTTGGATCCCTTCCACCAGCGAAGTTGCCATAGATGACTCATTCCCTGAGGGGGCATTTGAAATCTGCAAGTGACAAGCAAGCATAGCCTCCATCGAAGCAATCGTCAACGTATAATCCAAGTCGGTGAGCATGAATACCATAAGACCAGATTCCAACTCTAACATATGCACAGCACAGCCCGCATATAACTTCCATCGCTGAATAACCCATTGTGGCTGATCCTTCCAGACACCAGAGATAGGAGCATGGGGAGGGGCATCAAGCATCATCTTCAAATCAGCCCATACTCGCAGACCAGGCCAGGAGGGTACATCATTAGGATGAACAGGCATGCTGGCATCCACAAACCCATATAACGCCATAAGATCCTTACGATCCGCCCAAGACAAAATACCTTGCAGACCCGAAGCAAACCTAACAGACCCATCACTAAGAGTAATCCTATGAGAGACTGTACCAGGAAGAGTCGTGGAATGCGTAACCGTCCAACCAGTAATATATCCATTACCCAAAAGCAAATCAGAGTCACTATCAGAAGCTGCATCAATAAGATTTTCGGGAGCACGCTTCTCAAAGGGAACAGTCTTGCCACGTCGAACACGTCGAGCCAATTTCTTGCGAAGCGAACGGCGAGGTGTGGGATCACTAGGCGAGGGTTCAACCTTTACCTTTACCTGAGCAGCAGAAGTGGGAGCAGTAGAAGTAGGATCAATAGTTTGCCCACCTAGAGGATCAGCAGGAGCTGTACTAGAAGAAGGAATAGGTTGAGAACCCGACACGGGTGGTGATGGTGATGCCATACCAGGTGTAGCAGTGGTGGTGGTAGTGGTAGCAAAGGTAGTGGTAGCAGGACCTGAAGAAGAAACCGGTGGAGCAACCGAAGAAGTAGGGGTGGTACCAACTGTAGAAGCAGCAAAAACCGATGGAATAGCAGCAGAAGCAGGAGTAGTATCAGATGTAGGACAAGTAGTGACAGCAGGTGAAGAAGTGGTCACCACACGTGGAGAAGGACGATAAATGAATTGCTCCGGAATTGGGGTGCTCTGATGCTTGACCATTCGTTCATAGAGAGCCTTAAGCTCATCAAAAGACAAAGCCCTAACCCTGTCCCACTTCCAACCAGTAGTGAAATAGGAAGCCGACTGATACTTCACATATCGCTACATCTTCTTTCGCTCCTCAGCTCTCGACAAAGGTTTGTTCTTACGCTTCTCACGAAGCTGTGCAGCAAGCGCCAATTGATGCTTGCGCATTAACACCATGGCTCGAGGAATACAGTTATGCTCATCCACATCCGAGCCCAAAAGATCAGTGAACTGGGAATAATCCTTGGTAAGAATAGTCAACACCTGCATCCAATCGCTATCATTCCAATGCATAGCATCATGCTGCACTTGTTCACGTCACTGCTGTTGAAGAGCTTCCTCCTCAGCCCGAGCAGCTTGATCAATTTCGGCTTGCATCCTTTGAGCAGCCTCCTCACCCAACCTATCCTCCTCAAGCTGTCTGCGTTTACGCTTGCGAGGTGGCGAGGGAGCATCAGTCATGGGGGCCTTCACCTTTGGATCATGAGAGGGACCAACAGTGGAACCAGCAGCACCGTCCATTGGTGTGGAAACAGCAGCAGGAGAAGGAACACTGGAGGAAGTCGGAGGAATCGGCAGATCATCAAACAATTTATCAGCAAAGGCAGCCTTTGCCAACAAAGTCAAACCATCCTCAACACAATACTTAACCTCCTCATCAGAATCAGAGTGAACCACATGCTTCTTCCGACGCCTTTGCTGAGTCTCCAAGGCTTTGATTCGATCAGCCATGGGAAGAACAAATTCCCTAGTAAGCTTATGGTGTTGATTCAAATCTGCTTCCATGGAAAGAATCCGTGCATGATACCTGTGCATAAGATCAAGTAAGGAAGTAAGTGTAATAGGCTCCTCCGCTTTCCCACCAAGAGGACTTGGGTCAGGGAAAACTTCATCGGAACCAGAAGCAATAAATGGGTCAACATTAGGAGCACCAACACCAGTAGGCTTATCAGAAGAGTGTGGAGCAGGACTACGAGGAGGAGTCTCCACAAAGGGAGACGAATGTGGCACTGAAGAAGGAGCAGCCTTGGAAGTGGATGGCCTTTCAACCACCACCTCCTCAACCGACTCTTCCGCAACCACATGAGGTGCACCCCCAACATGATCCTCCTCCTCCATTGGGTCATCACCTAATTGAGGTTCCTCCTCGGGTTGTTCAACCGGAGGAATAACAACATCAGGAGGACCCTGAGCCAGCCCCAATATGGCCTCAGTAAGGGGCCTCCACTCCCCGCTAAACCCATGGGCCATATTATAGTACACTTTGGCAGTAAGCTTAGAAGGCACATGTTCAGCCCTATCACGAGGTATACAAACAAGTATCTGTTGTAACAACCTAGGATACATCAGAAACTTCTTCCTAGAACCAGCACTAGACATATTTCTAACCATCCCCTCAAACAAATAACGAGAGAAATTAAATACCCTACCCTGTGCTAAGCATATGAGACCAGTAGCCAAAGGAGTAGGAAAAGCATCCCAACTCCCAGACTTGGGACTTAAACAATGAATCAGAAAATGCACTAGAAGCTTCCATTGGGGGGATTATTGTTGAGGTGCGGTGGATGATTATTGTTTTTAACACCTGACATACTTAAATCTTCTTGAGTCTCGGGCTCTTGATAATTAGAAGATCTAGTACGCATACACCTGAAAATGCAAAAGAAATAGAAACCAAACACAAAGACAATATATATACACAATAAAGATAAAATCTTTTTGGATTTTTGAAATTTTTAATTTTTATGGATTTTTAACAATTTTAAATTTTTTGGATTTTTTTTTTTGAATTTTTTTTTTTGAATTTTTAATGCAAGAAAAATAACGCTCACAAGTGAACGGATCCCAAAAAGCAACGCGTCTTTCACAGAAAACCGTTAATCTTTACGAAAAGAGCCGGCAGCGGCGTCATTTTAATGTTTAGATTTTGCTAGGTTCAATTGTTGTTCTCGGTATCTTATCGAATTGATTTCCGGCTTAAAGTATGACTCTATTGTTTTTGGTGAAAAAGAATATTTTGGTTGTTTTTTTAAAATAAAAGTGCGAAACTTTAAAGTAAAAGGCATGTAATTTAAATCTAACTCTAATTAAAATAAAGTGCAAGTATTTAAAACGTGACGAGAATTAAAAGGCACTACAGTAAATAACGCAAACTTAAAACTATCTAAGGCAAACTTAAAATGCAACTAAAACTTAAACTAAGGCAAGGCTAAAATAAAGCTAAGGTAAATAAACTTAAAGTGCGAGTAAGGAAAAAGGAGGGAAAAATAAAGCTTGAAAATAGAAATCAAAGACAAAAACTAAAAAGAACCTGAATACAGCTCATTCGGAATAATCCTTCGTTCGGAACAATCACTCATCCGGAATGTCACCTTCGTTTGGAATGATTTTTCTTCGCTCGGAATATTACCAAAATCCTTGATCCGGAACAAATTATTCTGAATATGTCACTTATCCAAAACAATCCTTCATTCGGAACTTTACTGATTCGGAACTCAACTGAAAGAAATCCTTGATTCGGAAGTTTTGGTTCGGAACTCTTCCGAATGAGTTGCTTGATTTGGAAGTTTCTGCTTAACCCTTGATCCGGAAGTCTTGATCCGGAACTTGTTGATCCGGAAGTCTTGACCCGGAAGTTTTATTCGGAACTCTTCCGAATGAACAAGAAGTATTGACTCGGAACTCTTCCGAGTGAGCTGTCTTGACTCGGAAGTCTTAGCTTGTTCGGAACTTTTTTAATCCCAAGTCTTCGTTCGGAACTTCTTGGTTCGAAACCTTTGATTCGGAACTTCTGAATGTTCCGAATGAAGCTCAACTTCCTGGTTCGGAACTCTTCTGAATGAAAGAGATGTTGATCCGGAACTTCTTGGTTCGGAAGTTTTCCTTATGAACAAAGAGTTGATCCGGAACTTTCCTGGGAATCACAGTAACAGAAACAAACACCCCCGAAGAACAGGGAAATACAGTAACACGAATCTAACCACAAATTTAACCAAAATCAAACACAGGATTAAACTAAACTAATCACAAAACATCCAATAATCATAAACAAACAATCCAAATCAATAAAACTAACAAATCTAACCACAATAATCAAAACCCACTTTGATCAAAATAAGAACATGAACATGAACAAAAACATAAACATAAAAATCAAAGATTAAGAAAGGTAGATAAGAGATTAACAAGATAAAGTAAAGATTGACAAGAATTAAATGAAAACTTAAATGAAATTAAAGGAATTTAAGGTGCAAGACAAGTATTTAAATTTGACAAGTATTTAAATGACAAGGTAATTAAAGGTGGAAGAACTAATTTTCACTATTAGCCAACAAAGAAAAATAATTAACAACTAATCTATATATATAGGGGAGGATTAGGAAGCTTCCTCCCCTCCTTCATTTTCTCTTAATTACAAGATTAAGTCCTTCCTTCTTTAATCTTCTTTTAATTGCACCATTAGTCCTTAAGGCTTTATTCGTCATTAAACTTGGACTTTAAATGGTTTTGTCTCGGGATTTCTTTGAACTCGTCTTGTACTTCTTCAATAAATTGGACTTGAGTTCTTCGGATTTTAGTAAACTTCCATCTTTTGACTTTTTCTTCGATAAATCTTCAGAATTGGTCTTGGACATCCGTTCTTTTTGCACTCTTGACTTCTCGACTTCGTCTTTCATCTTTTTCTTCAATAAAAGCCCGTGAATGCCCGTGTTATCTCCACTTTTCACCTTTTCGTCCTAAATCACAACAAAAACACAAACCACGCATAATTCTGACATAAAAGACATAAAATACACGTTTTGGCTTGGTAATTATTGTAATTAAGTGGTAAAAAGGATGGGTGTTTACACACCTATCACAAAGTAACCACTTGCCCCTTATTATTTCCAAATTCCAATTTACCAAAGTTAAATAAGAGGATATATACCAGAATTTGAATACGTTGACTAAAAGTCAAAGCGCACAATGGTCAATACTAGAAGCAGAATGTGGTCAACATAAGTCAATAAGGTAAACAGTGTCCCAAACCAGTACCAGAAGCCAACCGTCACTTGACAAAGAAGGATTTTTATCCACTAGAGGCCAACCAAGAATGACTAGAAGCTAACCAATAAGGACTAGAAGCCAGTCATGAAAGAATATAACCATCAGAAGTGAGCAAAAACCTCCACCAAGAGTAACACACACCACCAGAACCAATGCAATATGTTGTTAAAATCTACCAATATGTTAGTTTGTGCAAATAAATATGTACACGAAGCCTCCCCTTAGGCTTAGCCTCCCCTCAATCCTAGACCTCAAGGATTGACCATCCCAATGTGAACCACCAAGTGGTTGAACCGAGGACCATCAAAGGCTTTTGTCAACAAATCAGCAACATTATCATCCGTATGAACTTTAAGAACCTGTATCAACCTCTTCTCATTGGCATCCTGTATAAAGTGGTGCCGAATTTCAATATGTTTTGTCCGTTGATGAAAAACAGGATTCTTCACAATGTAGATAGTGCTTTGATTGTCAATGAAAATTTTGGTGTTCATAAAATTGAACCCATAATCCAACAACTGATTTTGGATCCACAATACTTGTCCACAACAGCTAGCAGCAGCAACGTATTCAGCTTCTGTTGAAGAAGTAGTTACGATCGTCTGTTTCTTGCATTGCCATGAAATAAGTCTTCGACCCAAAAATTGACAACCACCAGTAGTAGATTTTCTGTCATTATTAGCACCTGCATAGTCACTATCACTATATGCTTTAAGAACAAAAGGTGATTCTCTAGGATACCACAAGCTTAGCTTGGGTTGAGCCTTGATATACATGAAAATCTTCTTAACTGCATTCAAGTTAGAAACCGTTGGAGCCACCTGATGTCTAGAACAAGCACTTACTGCAAACATGATATCCGGACGTGATGCAGTCAAATATATGAGTGAGCCAATCATAGACCTGTACATGTGAACATTGACCAGGGGATCTGGCTCATTCTTGAGTTTGACTTTAGCAACTTCATAAGGAGTTGCTGCTGGTCTAAGAGGATCCATGTCAAATTTCTGAAGGATCTCATGAACATATTTATCTTGACTGATGAAGATCCCATCCGACTGTTGCTTGACTTGAAGACCAAGGAAGAAGGAAAGCTCTCCCATAGCACTCATCTGAAATTCACCTTTCATCAAGTGTTCAAACTCATCACACCATTCCTTCTTGGTAGAACCAAAGATAATATCGTCCACATAAACCTGAACAAGGATAATGTCCTTGATATTCCTCTTAAGAAATAGTGTTTTATCAATAGTACCTCTTCTATAGCCATTCTTTAACAAGAAAGTTGAAAGACGCTCATACCAAGCTCTAGGAGCCTGATGTAATCTATAAAGAGCCTTGACCACCTTGTAAACTTTCTTGGGATGAAGTGGATCTACAAAGCCCTTAGGTTGAGTGACATACACTTCCTCATCAATCTTACCATAGAGAAATGCATTCTTGACATCCATCTGAAAAACCGTAAAGCCCACATAAGAAGCAAAAGCCAAAAACAGACGAATAGCCTCAATCCTAGCAACCGGAGCAAAAACTTCAGTGTAGTCAATGCCCTCAATTTGAGTGTGTCCCTATGCGACAAGCCTAGCTTTATTCCTCACTACAATTCCCCGTGAATCTTTCTTGTTCTTGAGAATCCATTTGGTATTGATTGCTGTATTACCATCTGTTAAGTCAACTAGAACCCAAACATTCTGAAACAAGAATTGCTGCATTTCCTCCTGCATAGCCTCCACCTAACTTTGATCCTCAAGAGCATGAGTGACTGATCGAGGTTCCACCTGTGAAAGAAAACAAGCAAACAAACAGTGTTGAAAGTCCGTATGATTATTACGCTTTTGATCTTCAATATAGCTCACAAGAGCATGATGATCAGACGAGGCCTTCTTATGCATTCTGCGTGTCTTGACAGTAGAACCAGGATCTCCAATGATTTGAGTGTTAGGGTGATCTTTGTGTGATTGTAACACTGGATTGGAAGCTACCTCCACTTCTGGTGCCAAGTTATTGAGATCCCCAACAATGTCAGCATCATATGAAGCAGCGTTGAAAATGCCATCTATTGGTTGTTTATGAATATCATCCAGCTTGGTAGAAGACTTCTTTTGATGGTTCCCCAAATCAGAAGGACTGGAGAATCGAGTATGAGAAGCAGACTCACTAGCCGGAATACCAATAGGTGTTAAACTAGCACTAGGATTAGTAGCTGGGGTACTAGGAGCAGCTTTGTCAATAGGCGTATTCAAGGGAAACTCAAAGCCACCTTGAGCAGCTGCTGTAGTAGCTTCTTGTTGTTGTTTGAGGAGGGTGTCACGAGCTACTTGTGAATCCAATACATCCAATGGAGTTGCATCACTAGGAGGAGTAGGAGAGACGGTGGTGGAGTAGGATGGAACCACAAAAATATCATCCTCGTCATCTGAGTCAGAAAGACTAGAAGGAACACCTGTACTAGAAGTTGCAAACACTTGTGGACCTGCATCATGGTTAGTTTTGAAACGAAAATATCCTAATGAATCACTAAGATAATCAAGATCAAAATACCATTCAGGACCCTTGCCTTGGATGTTTGACTTCTCTTCAAAATACCTGAGATTAATAGTTTTAATGATCCGCTTGGCTTGGAGATTGTAGACACGATAAGCCCGAGAGTGAGCTGAATATCCCACAATGTATCCTTCATCTGCCTTGCCATCAAACTTCCCCAAATAGTCACTAGTATTCAGAATGGTGACAGGACACCCAAAAGGCTTCAAATGAGCAATATTTGGAACTTTGGCCGTTAGAAGCTCATAAGGAGTCTTCTTGTGAGGATTGGTAATAGAAACCCTATTCAAAACATAACTTGCAGTATTAACAGCTTCTGTCCAGAACATGGTTGGAAGCTTGGAATCGGCAAGCATTGTTCTTGGTGCTTCTATTAGAGTCCTGCTCTTTCTTTCTGCCACGCCATTCTGTTGAGGAGTTTTTGCTGCACTATAATCTCTTTTGATGCCCTTAGCATTACAAAGGGCTATGAGGTCTTTATTTTTGAAATTGGTTCCATTATCACAACGAATACCTTTAACCTTCTTGGACAACTGGTTCTCTATAAGGGTAAGAAAATCTCTAAGAATTGAGTAGGTCTCACTCTTGGCAGCCATGAAGAACACCCACATAAACCTGCTATATCCATCAGTTACCACCAGACAGAATTGTTTATGGTCAATGCTCCTAATGGAGGTAGGACCAAATAAATCCATGTGTAGTAGCTGCAATGGTTCAGTTATAAGACTAAGAGCAGTAATGGCCTTGAAGGATGCTTTATGTTGTTTGCCTTTGCTGCAAGCAATACAATTTATATCATTTCTAAATGACTTGGGAGGTAAACCAGAGACCAGATTCAGATTTGCTAGTTTGTGAATGGTCTTGAAGTTCACATGCCCCATCCTTCTGTGCCATTGAGTGGCTTCATCTTCTGAGGCTTTAGCAACCAAACATGCTAGTTGACCAGTGGGATTGACTTCATTTAGCTTGATGCTATAGAGATTGTGTCTTCTAGGGATTCTGAGCAGAACCTGTGAGTCATCCGGAAGTTTAAAGTCTTTGGATAGCACAAGTGCATCAGTATCCGTAAAGAGAGCAAACTGCTTCTTGTCACAAATCTGAGAGACAGAAATCAAGTTGAAGTGTTGAAGTGCTTCCACATAGTAGACCTGCTCAAAATTAAGATTGGGCGTCTGAATTGTTCCTTTGCCAGTGATCCTGCCTTCACCGCCACCAAAATATACCTTGCCGCCTTGAAATGGTACAAAGTTCGAGAGAAGACTTTTATTTGCTGTCATGATCCTAGAGCAACCACTATCAACAATTCCTAGACTAGGATCTTGGTATGGAGTAACCTACAACAACAAGATAATAAAAATGCAAAAGTTAGTGTCTTAAGGGGACCCAAACCTTTTCAGGTTTGAGCCTGCCTTGTGGATCTTTAGTAGAGAGCCAAGAAGATTGATGAGATCCACCGTTGTTCTTTGGTTGCCTATGCATCATATTGGTATTATTGTTTGACCAAGAACAACCTGCTGAGGGCTTAACAGCAGTTCCCAAACTTCCCAAACCAAAATACATGTGGTCAAAATTATGTGAATAAATTGGATTAAAATTCTGAAAATAGTTACTGGTGGTTCTATTCGAAGTTAATCCAATGTTTCTCCAATGATCAGAAGCTAATGGAGAGGTCCTTCTAGAAGAAGAAAACGATTGAGCACTAGGATTGAGTCTTCTAGAAGAATATGGAGCAACTCCTGGTGGACCAGGAGCAGGAAATGCTTGATGAACAGAAGCATGTTTGTCATGAAAATCACAATCTTTAATCAAATGAAATGCACTTCCACAAACAAAACAAGTTTTAATCGACCTTTTATTAGAATGATATTGTTTCATACTGCTAACTTTATTACACACAATTCTAGGTGAATCAATCTTCCTAGGACTCAATAAATCAGGACCAGACACAGTTGACTTAAAAGTAACTCTCTCTTCACACTTCCTAGCACCAGTAGCAGCATGATCATTCGACTTGGAACTTGTAGGTATTGACTCTTCACTTGAACCACTTGATGCAGAGTCACTGGCTTTGTCACTGAAAGTACACGAGACAAAGTCATTAGAATTAGTAGAACTTTTTGGGGACTCATGCATCTATGATCCATCCAAGTCATTATGCCTAGAAGTGGGCATGAAAGTTCCAGTAAGAGGGGGGAGGGACAGCATGCATTTCTGCTGCTGGTTTAAACCTATTGTAACTAGGTTCTCCCTCTTCCTCTTTGTCGGCATCAAAGACACTCGAAAAAGATAAATCAAACACATCTTCTGAATCAATATATTTATCAAATCCTAACCCTCTTTTAGTCCTACCATACATGCTACTATTGATTAATTTTGAAAGTTTTTTAGGTGCCTTTTGCCATTTTTCAAATCTCAACATTGTAGCATCTATTCTTTCTTGCATCTCCTGTTTTTCTTTGATACTGGCATCTTTTACCTTTTCTGTATATTTAAGCATATTTGTTGTGTTTTATAAATCGATGCTCAGTATCCTAATTTTATCCTCATACTCACGTTGAGTATCTTGTAGCCACCTCTTTTGTTGTTCCAATGTGTTTAAAGAAGCCTTATAGGCTTGAACCTCTAAAAAATACTTATCATTCTGATCATTTAAATCATTATATTGGGACAACAATTCTGAATATTTATCATGACAACCAAGAGGACAATGTTGTACCTGAGGTGAGATGCCCATAAGAGCAAACTCGCCTGCTTCTTCTGCATCAGATAGATTCCCAGCAATCATTGCAAACACGTCAGTCGAGGACTCAGCTGATTCCAAAGTGGTAGTCTGATGATCATTCCAGTTGACCATAGAGTCAACAGATACCAATGCCTTCTTGTCATCTTTCACCTCTTGAACCTTAAAAGCTGAGTATCTGCTCTTCTCCTGGTCATTCTTGCTAGGGCATTCCCTTGCAAAGTGACCTTGCTGCTGGCAGTTATAGCATCGAATCTTGCTTCTGTCGAATCTTGCTGGCTCCCTTGGGTTATAATTGAATTTTCGACCAACTTTCTTTTCAAACTTGTGAACCCTAAGAGTGAGCATGGCCATCTGCCATTTAAGATCCATTTCATCCAGGTCAAGTTTATCGACCTGTTTGAAGTCATCAAAAGCAAGTTATTGTTGAGCATCAACATCAGCCACAAAAGAATGAAGAACGGCTTCTACCATGCTACCAGACTTGGCTGTAGGATCAGGAGCAGAATTATGCTGAAAAGTATGTTGAGAAGACACAGTATTGCTTGGGCTACTAGCATACGACATGGGACTGGATGCCATTGAACTCACAAAGGCAGAATTAGCAGGAGTAGGAAAAGAATCACTTGAATATCCTCTCACATGAGGTTCAAAAGTTTTGAGCTTATGAAATAGATCATCAAAATTGAGATAGTCAAGCCCACCTTTTGCTTTGAGAGAGATTACCACCTGATTCCATGAGTAGGGTAAGGCTCTAAGAAATCTTGCATTAATATCACCATCGTCAGGTTTCGACCGAAGTTGATTCAATTGACTCAATATCTTTTGGAACCTGTCATACCCTTGATGTAAACCTTCAGTTTCTGAGATTTTGAATTCTGTGAATTCATCTCTCAGCATGGATCTTCGCATTTTCTTTGACTCCTCATTCCGACCAAACCATGCTTTTATTCCATTCCAGATCTCTCTAGCATCATCCAAATGGTAGAAGTCACCCATGTGATGATCAGGAAGAGATTGAAGAAAAATAGTTTTTGCTTTGACCTCCTTCTGAATGGCTATGATTTCTTCATGAGTTTTAGGGTCAAGAAGAGTAATATTACCATTCTTGTCTCTTCCAGTTAGCTTCCTGCTGTTACCATTCAGAATAACCTTCCAAAGGTCTTGATCAGTATTGGTGATCCACCATTCCATCTTCATTGCCCAACTATCATACTCGTCCTTTTTCAGAAGAGGGAATTTCCCATTTGTGTTGGAAACCGTAGCAACGATCTGCTGAGGTTGCATAGTTTTAGGAGTGCTGTCTTCTCCTGTTTGAGTAGAACTTGAGGCAGACATGATAAAACAAAAATGTTAGTAATAAGAAAACTTGATTCTTCTTGTACAGAGACTCTCCCAGGCTCTGATACCACTTGTTGGGTCCACTAGATGTGGTTCTTGTAGCCTGTCAGGAACGGTGAACGACTTCTGTAATCACAAGTCTATTCACAGAGAGACTCTATACATAATATAAATGTGGAATACAAATATAATAAAGAAGAACAGAATAACTATAAAGACTTGATCCTTTCTAAGGATTTCTAATATTGATAATGACTAGAACTACGTTTGATGAAGGTGTGTCTAACCCTTCTGCCTCAGGTTCCTTTTATACTACAAGGAAACCTTAATACATCATTAAACAAAACGTGTAAAACTGATATGCATATCCTTTCCTAACATATCTCATGCATATCCTAACAGAATAACAAATAAATAATAAAGTTTGACTTTGACTAGGACCAGGAGCACGACTTGCACCTACTACTAATAGGACTAGGAGGTACTACATACCTCCTAGTCTACCTATTACAATTAACTATTCCAATGGTCCTAACATAATATCCTTAGAGCTTTCCATGAGGGACCCACGAGTGGTCACCATGGTGCTAATCTCACGGCTAAGAAGGTCTTTGATGCCGGTTTCTTTTGGACTACTATTTACCGAGATGCACACACACTTGTGAAGTCGTGTGACTCATGCCAACGACAAGGAAAAGCCTCACAAAACGATAAAATGATACAAAATATCATCCAAGTGTGTGAGATCTTTGGCGTTTGGGGAATTGATTTTATGGGGCCTTTCCCATCATCTCGTGGTAATAAGTATATCCTCGTCGCCGTTGACTACCTATCCAAGTGGGTGGAAGCTAAGGCTTTTCCCACTAACGATGCTCGTGTGGTAGTCAAGTTTTTGAAGAGCTTGTTTTATCGGTTTGGAACCCCTCGTGCGATCATAAGTGATCGTGGAACCCTTTTTTGTAATGACCAATTCGAAAGGGTCCTAAGGAAATATGGGGTTACACATCGGCTTTCTACGGCTTATCATCCACAAACGAGTGGGCAAGTTGAGGTTTCAAACCGAGCTTTGAAGAGGATCTTGGAGAGATCGATTGGAGAGAACCGACAACCATGGTCGGATAAGTTAGACGATGCTTTATGGGCCTTTCGGACCGCTCATAAGATGCCCATCGGGTGCACTCCTTATAAGCTTATGTATGGGAAGAATTGTCACTTGCCAATTGAACTTGAACACAAATCTTATTGGGCCCTTAATCATTGTAATGATGATATTGAGACCGCGGGAAAACATCAGAAAATGCAATTGAATGAATTGGATGAATTGAGAGACATTGCTTATGAAAATTCATTGATTTACAAAGAAAAACTAAAAAGTTTCATGATTCAAAAATCAAAGACCGGGTTTTTAACACTGGAGATCAAGTGTTTCTTTTTAACTCACATTTGAAAATCTTTTTCGGCAAGTTGAAATCCCGTTGGTCCGGTCCATTCACCGTTACCCAAGTTTTTCCTTATGGGACCATCGAGCTAGCTCAAAATGATGCCCCCAATTTCAAGGTGAATGGACATAGGTTGAAGCACTACTTTGTAGGGGAAGTTCCCTCTTTTAACTACCTCGACCAAGTCACCTTCCCCAATGATAATTAATATTGAGGGGATCGAGTCGAGCTCAAGGCTCGGTAATAAAAAACGAGGTGCCTCGTGGGGGAGTCCCATGCTTATCCATGTTCATATTATCGCTTTCTAATGTAGTAACGTGAGGGGATTTGTGCCCTTCCAACCTTTGTTCCGTGGTTGTTTGTGACATGTGGTTCTTAGACGATCATGATCTTCGCGATTGGAGCCTCTCGTGTTCGTTTTATGGGAGCACTCGATCGTTTGCTTTGAAGAATTTCTCAATATCCATGATATATCCTTTTATGTTATAACCTTAGGTTTATACCACACTTCATAAACGGATTTAAATTTAATGGTTACACCCTTTCCATGCTAGATTAAGCATTCGACTACGTCTCTAGTATGGGTGTTTCCAACCCTTAGACTCGAAACATTAAGGACAATGTTTAACTTTAGTATGGGGGGTGAATATGTAACACCCCCAAATATTCATACTTTAGTTCAGCGGAAGAGTCGTTGGTGTTACAGGATAGCACATTACTCAAATCATAGACAACGCATAAAAATCGCGTCGTTTAATAATAAAGCATTTTTCCATTCATGAATATCAAATTTACATAGGTCCCAAGTCATAGTATTTCATACAATTTTACAAAACATTGGAATGGACTGTTATTTAAGTGTGGGCCATAAATTCTTGTCGTCTTCCCGAGAATTACCTTCAAGTACTTGAGATAAAACATGTTAAAAGAAAAGGTCAGCAAAAACGCCAAGGGAATACATAGAGTTTAATGAAATCCATTAATATATCATCGGTATAAAATTATTACCGAAAATCATTTTGTACAATTCCTTGTCGTAGGCCATAAGATAAGCCAAAAACATTTTTATACAAATCCTTGTTGTAAATCATACTATAGGCTTTTGCCTTCAAAACCATTATACGAACCAATGTCGTAAATACATCATACAATACGTTTTATAACGTTGTATAAAGTTAAATAAAAACCGTTATATGAATATGGTTATGTAAAACCAAAACACGAACATAATATTAATAACAAGACCCCGTATTGCTAGTCAGCAATATATAGTAATTCAATGCGTATAGCAGTATTTTCGTTATTTGGATTATTATAAGCCGCATGACATTGCTACCTTAATATAACAAACAACGGGTAGCTAACCCGAAACGCATTTGCCCATCTAAGTTAGCGTTTCGTCACAAAAATCACGCTATGGAAATCTTCTCATACATAAATTCGCTTATCAATCAACGTGGCACGACGGGGATCAACCGTCAAGGCGCGAACTGGGGTGATCTTCCCCAAATAGTACTATTATATGCATAAGCGTCTACCAAATCCCGGTAGTTAACAATTCATGCTAATGGGACTTTTAGTGACATAACTTAACTAATAATAATCCATTTTATTTCATTCGTCGGGACATATATTCATTCATCGGGTCATATAATCATTCGGGTCAAAATCAATAAGCAAACAATCGGGACAACTGGTGTCTTATCTTTATTAAAACTAACATGTTATCTCCCTCGCGGGTTTATAAAACATTTCATAAAAACATTTAAAAGAGTGTGAGGCAATGAACTCACGTTGATTGGGAAAGGCGGGTTATCAGCGATTTGGATGTACGGTACGTGCTTCAATCACGGAGACCTAGACAAATAATACTCGTCTTAGACTTTTGTCCAATGAATTTATAAAAACAATGGTTATGTATATATACGATGATATCATAAATATGATGATGATCAAGTGGGATTTTTATCTCTTCATACATATTAAAGTGTTAGGTGTTAGTCAAATTTTTGACTAGTTACACTAGTTTCAATCTAATTCAATATTGAGGCCCAATAAGCCTATTAAAAGCCCATAAAGAGTTCAACTCTTTATATTAGTCTATTTATACTTTTAATATCAGTCCTTTACTCATATGTTTGGTCCAAGTGGGTTAAGCCCAATGAGTAAGTCCATTAGTGTTTAGCCAAACTTGTTGGGTCAATAGTCCAATAAGGCTACTTTGGCCCGTTAATGTCCAAAAGTTATAAAGCTCGGGTTTTATCCGTTTTTACTTGTCAAATATACTTATACATCAGTATATGAGATATAAAAAGTTTACATTAGACAGGTCCGACCGTCTAAGTTTTAATTGACGAAAACGTTAATTTATCGGTTTTAGCCGAAAAGACGTAAAACATATGTTTTTAGTTTTATAACTTATAAAACTTATCAAATTTCCATATTTATGAAATGTCACTTTTATTTATTAAAGTAAATACTTATTTATATGTAATATATAAGTTAGTGGGTTTTAAGTATACATTTTTATATTATATTTACTTGAGTGCTAATATTATACTATATATTTTTATTTTACAAATCTGATTATGATTTTCACCTTCACCACTTTTACCATATCTTGAGTTCTACAAGGAGATAGAAACTCATTTTTGGGTGAAACAAACTACATATTATGTGCTACAACTAACTCAGATTTAGATACTGCTCAATCAATATCTAAATGTCCCTAACAGTCCGTCAAAAACAGACTACTCAGATTTGAACTTCAATATTGTTTTGATCATATCTCACTCATTTTATGGATTCCATTGAGTGGCCAACTCTCACATATGTACAAGATACATAACTTATTTTATATTAAGTTATCCAATTCATTTTAACAGTTTATCATATAGTTCTGTACTGTTTTATACAGCCTACATTTTTAGCCATGATTTTAACATCCTTTCAAGTAGATTTTAATCTTTTTAATCAAATCTATCAACATCAAATCCCCACATAATATTTTTGATCATCATTCATCATCATATAAATATACATAAATGAAGAAAATACAAGATTACATATTCAAAATAATAAGAGGATAGGAAGAAACAATCTTTATACCACCAATAGTGATGAAAAGATGAGTTTTTGATGAACAAGGCTTGGTTCCTTGTTACCAAACCTTCAACATGGAAAATGAACTTCTTGGGTACTTCAAATTTATGAATACATTCTTGAAAATCAGCCCATAAACTCCATGGAAACTCCTTTTTGGATGTTAAGTTCACCTCCAATCTTCATCTTTTCAACGGGTTTTCATCATATGTAAATTATACATATGATTTATGGTTGAGTTTTTTTATCAATGGTGGTGTTGTTGATGAATGATGGACGGCCAAATGGGGTAGAAAAGAGAGGATTGTGTGTTTTGCATGTAACAAAGTGAGTTGGTTGTCTATGTTAGCTAGTTTTTGAGGTTTAGATGTTTGTTGAAAAACTAAGACATGTGTCCTAGTTTTTACTAGAAAATGGACACCTCAAATGTGTGCTGGTGAAGCTTTGTCTTGCCATTTTATTTAGTGGGGATGGGACAAGTGTCCCACTTGTCTCATCTCCACTAACTTACGGGTACTCCTCGATTCTAGTTTCCTCGATTTGCGTGCCCTCGGGTCGTTTTACGAAAAACGTTTTTATAAATTATGAATCAACGACACAAAAAGAATCTAATAAAAATTGTCTCATCAAAAAAGGAGTTCAAAAACGTAAATACGTAAACCTAGGGTTTCCGGTTTAGTCGTAAAAGACGTTAAATTATGCTCGTAAGTCCTAATCACTTTCGTAAATTTGTGAGTTTATGAACCAAAACAAATTCAAAATTCCACAATAATATTCAAGAGTAAATTTATTTCCTGAAATGTCGGACTGTCACCAAA
Source organism: Glebionis coronaria (assembly GCA_025667525.1). Taxonomy (NCBI): domain Eukaryota; kingdom Viridiplantae; phylum Streptophyta; class Magnoliopsida; order Asterales; family Asteraceae; genus Glebionis; species Glebionis coronaria. Next base: position 315,360,896 of record CM046879.1, on the reverse strand, counting down.
AACGGTGTATGTAAACATAAGCACGCAACGTAAAGTCCTCCGGTTTAGACGTAGTCGATGCTACTTCAAGACGTAAACCCAAAATTTCTTCCCATAAATGAGTGAGTTCATAATATAAAATTAAAATAATGATTTTAAATAATACTTGAGAATAAAATATCGACCATAAATTGACGGATTGTCACAGCATTTAACCCTAAACAGGATCTTTGTCCTCAAAGATAAATTTATCTTACTACTCGCTTCTTATAGAGTTAGAGCCATGTGGGTATTTCCTCCACATTCGGTCTTTTCTCACAAGTGTAATTCATTACAATACGCGAGTTTTATCAAACATAACTACGGGAATACGATCAGGCTTAGTGTTGACTTACTTTCTCTATCCATGATGTTCACGGGTTTTTGATGAATGCAACTTTTCTCCTATCTAAACTTTAGTAAGAAACAGTCAGATTTTCACTTGATAGATATTTCATCAAGTTCGATATACAAAACATAATTCACGCAGCCCTTGAAGTCCTAGGGTAGATCCAGCTTATATGCCTTTCAAACCAACTTTTACATTATCTCAATGGTCCCATACAACGGGGACTTATTTCCCATGATCTTTCAGTTCATCAATTCATTTTTCCATGGTGAAATTTTTTGGCATAACTTCGCTACCCATCCTGCACTTCAAGATCTACATTTCATATTCACATAACCTCCTGCTCACTACTGGTAGTCAATAATCATATCCTAATTTCAACAATTATTTCAGGTCTCGCGGGTTGGGTATTTTGTAAGGTTAGGTTTGTCACCATAGACAACTTAGACCTAAAAGACATGTCCAACTCACAATGGTTGTATGTCGGGTGTCTTCATCCCAACTCCTGCTTACAGATGCTCTCACATTTAGATCCTCACAAGATTCGATATCGATCCTAATACGATAGTTATCAATTATAATCTCTCCAAAGGAAAAACGATTATACGGTCTATTACCAAAGGTCAATTATTCAAGCATAAAACAACACTTATATTTTTTTGTATCGTTACTTTCCCTCGTCCCTTCGATTAGGGTGGTAAAGAGTACTCTCATCAAGGTTCGTTCCCAATGACTTCTGAGCAAATCTCTAGAAATTCGATGCGAGGCGAGGATCTTGATAGAGGTGATCGATACAGGCACACTATGTTTACATAACTCCTTTAAATACAAAAGAGTCAATTTCTTCATCGAGAATCTATCATTATCGGGAATGATATTAGCAGATTTGGTCAGTCTGTCAACGATGACCCAAATCGAATCAAATTCAGATGATGACCTTTGCAATAGTTAGACGTTTACTAATGTAAGAGGCGATGTCTGCTGATGTATATTTTTTACACACCTTTAGGAAAAGGAGGTAAAATAGTGGTAAGCGTTAACGAGTGATTTAGGAAAACCACAAGTTATGACCCTTAATGGGGATCGTTCTCTCGAGGAGGCACGTGTGTTGTGTAATGAATGATTGATTAATGTTTTTGATTATTAACAAGAAGAAAAGAAGAGAAAATGACGAAGACGAAAACGTATTAAACTACGACGAAAAAGACGTAAACGTAAAGTCGTAAAAAGTTCAAAATTTAAAATTTTAACCTAAAAATTCCTAAAAATTACTAAAAATCCACAATAAAATTCTAAGAGTTTACAAAAAATCCAAACTTGCCAAAACCTTTTAATTAATTTAATAATGACTTTTTAATGCTAATTAAAGCCCTAAAAATCACTTTTAAATATTAAAAAGCCCTAAACAAGATTTAATAGTTTGTAAACCTAAAAAATGACCTAATTAAGCTAAAAACTATTTTTAAAAATTTTAAAAACAAATTAAACTATTTTTAAACTCCTAAAAACTATTAAAATCTATTAAATCTTAAATTAATTCTAAAAATTAATTGAAAAGCCTAAAAATTATTTGGAAAGTGAAAAAGTTCCTATTTTAATGTCTAGAATCTAGGAAAAATGAAAAAAAGTTAAAAATAAAACTTTGAATTTTTATGAATAAAATAATATTAAAATATTCCAATAAATAAAAAGTTCCTAAATAAATTCTAAAAAAATTCTCAAAAATTCTAAATATTCTAACTAAGAAGAAAATGCAAATGAAAGTTCCTAAAACCTTTTAGTTAATTTAATATTAATTTTTAAATTTTAATAAAAAACCTAAAATCAAATAAAATTAAAAATTAAAGTTTTTGAAAACTTTTTTGAATGTAAACCTCAAAAATACAAATTAAAACCTAAAAACTATTTTTTTGGATTTTTTAATTACTGTTTACTATTTTTAAATGACTTTCTAAATTTTAATCTAAAAATAATCCTAATAATTAATTAAATAATGGGAAAAATAAAACTTTAAAACAGAAAAGTCTAAAATGCTTATCAAAACCTAGGAAAAATACTAGCTACCAAAAAGCTGAACAAATAAGCTTAAATAAGCTAAAAATGGTCACGGCTTTTAATATAAGCTCACAATCAGAAAGTGTTTAAGTAAGATTTGAAATGAAGTGTAAACATAAAAAGCTATCTAGATCACTGGTAAACACGTTCAATCCCCCAGCGAGGGGTCGCGTGTTCGAGTCCAGGCGGGGTATGCTTTTTGCTATTTATTTTCTTTTTTTTTCTTTTTATACACTTAAATCCAGTGACATTTCTAAGCTTAAAAACACAAATCCAAATCCACTTTTAATCAAGATCAAGCAAATTATGAGCCAAAATGTGCCCAGATATCTCTTTGGTGACTGATGAACAAGTGAATGTTCTTCACTTGTGTATAAACCAAGAGGGCTTGGTTTTGTGATGATTTGGTGGTGTTTTATGGGACAAGCAGGCACCCCTATACTCAGTTGGAGTATAGGGAGTCAAAGATTGCACAAACCAACAAGTACTTATCCACAAACAAGCCAAAAATCCAAAAAAAAAAAAAGCACACAAGGTTGCTGATGTGTTATACTAGGTCTGGTGGGTTATGAGCTTAATTACTTGCAACCTAATGAGATTCAAAGGTCCAAGTTGTGCACACAATTACTCCAAATAGCACACAAGCAATTCACAACCTATTATCAACCACTTATCTAGCAGCTTAGCAAAAATCAAATGCAATATCCACAAAAACAGTCACTTATGCACTTTTTTTGATTTTGCTAACTTTTTCAAAGTTAGAGCATGCAAATGTGTGTAAATCTTTTCCAAACTGAACAGGCAAGCAACACATAACCTATTTAACTCCTAACGAGTGACTCTAACACGTTTACAAGCAACAATCAAAACATATGATCCCTTTTACTTACTGATCCAAACACCCCTTTAAAAGCTGAATTCAAAATTTTTTCAAACAAAGCTTCTTAAAACTAAACCAAACTGATGGTAAACAACCTCAAACATGCATATCATGCAAAAACAAGCATAATCAAGCAAATAGACAAGATCTTAGCAACTTTCATGCAAATCATACAAATCTCATAAAATTCATAACTTTCTGAAAATTTAACAAAGGAACAAAGGATTACCTTGTTGGTCTTACATCAAAGACCAACAGTGGTAGCAATACCACCTCCTATAGACCCGGGTCTATGCAGATCCTTGGTCAAACAATAATCAACAACCCTGCAAAAATCAAACAAGAACACAACTTTCTGATTTTCCAAAACTTCTTCAAAAACTTTTCATAAACCTTGAAACCTTAACTCTTTTCAAGAACAAGACACAAAATCCAAAAATTGATCCACTTTCACTTCACAACTCTTGGATTTTCTGAAACTTGAAAAATTTATCTTAAAAACCTTTTTGAAACATTAAACACTCAAAGTGTTAAACAATTGAAATGGAACTCAGAATTCTAGCACTTAACACAACACACAACTTTTTAAACTTAATAAAAGGAATTACACTTGTATTTAACAAACACCAAACTTCATTAATTTTAAAAAAGGAATTACAAGGTTTTTAGCTAGAAAACTGGAACAAGAGATATGAGTGACATGCCACTCATATTTATACTAGCTAATGGAATAAACTAGAAACTAAAACCCTAGTTACTGAAATGCCTAAAAAGCCCTTGAGTCCTTGACTGAATTTGGTCAAATTCGTGCCATGTGACTTTGTTGTTGGATGCCAGCTCTTCTTTGTTGATCTTGGACGTTAATTTAAGCTTCGGGACCAAGGGGATGATCTGGGATGTTGGTTTGGTCGGGTTTAGGGTTTTGAGGGAAAGTGATGGGTGCAGGGGAGGGTCCCACAAGACACATGGGTGTGTCTTGTGGTGTTTTGTGATGTGGGATCAAGTGACATGGAGGTTAATTAGTGATCTGCACGTTTTGGGGATTAATCCCTTTGTTTTGAATAAATTGGAGATTAGGGTTTATGGGATTAAGGTGGGTAGCAGGTTAGGTTTTAATCTAAAATGGGATTAAGTGTTTTTTAAATATGTGTTAATGGGGGGAAAAAATGGGGGTTGACTGGGATTTGACCAGTTTTAATATTAAAACCGGGTTGGTGGGTTAATGGGATACGGGTTTGGGTAGGGTATTGGGTAAATGGGTGGATTGTGGTGACGTGGCAAAGCCTGAGTGGGTGGGAAAGTTTGGGTAGTTGGCAGATTAGGTCCCCAAGCTTCTCTATTCTCTTCATTTTGTATTAATTAGCCATCAGCGCCTGATTTTCACTTGACAACTTTGGACAAGTTGTCTTTTTTGGCACTAAAACTTTTAAAAACTTTATCCAAGGGTTTCATTTGGATATTCTTGATTTTCCAAGGGCTGGTATTGTAATATCTTCAAACTTTAAGGACCATACTTGTACATTTGACATTTGGGGGGTCAATTGTGACAAGTTCTTCAAAGATGAGGGACCAAAGTTGTCAATCTTCAATTCTTCAAGGGTGTTTTTGCAAAATCCAAACTTGGGCCCGGTTCATTGTGCGCTTCGTTTCCCGTGTTCGTTTTTGAATGATTCTTGTGATCTTTTGCCATTTCCTCAATATCCGTACCTAAAAATACACAAGTAACAAACACGAGCATATATTTGGCATATTTTATGATATTTTATGCATTTTAAGGCCGTTTTGGACGATGAGATCATGTACAAATGCCATCTCATCACTCCCCCATACTAAACCATTGCCGTGCCCTCACGCAATGCTAGAATAAAGTATCAAAGCATCTCCAAAATTCAATTTTATTCAATTTATTGAAAGGATAAACTAGCTACACTACACTATTACTACTACTTGCGTTTTAGACATAATGTATGATTTTCATCGCAAAATGGGACGTTTAGGTTCATAGAATAAGAACACATGAATGCTTCGTTAGAAATAATTTCGTCGTCCTCGATTTTCACCTTAATTCCATGCCAAGCGTGCAACGAGATCATTGTCATTATAAGTTAGTAATGCTAGCACTACTCATATGCCCTAATCACGTACTTATTCTCCCATTATTCCTAAGTTGTATCTCTTATATTTTATTTTGTCTTAATGATCACGAGGATACATCATTGACTTATGCGATAATAGAGATTTAGGTCTAAAAATAGAGTCCTAACGGTGTAACTAAGACCATCAAATCAATAACCCCTCCTAATAGACAACGATGTTAAAAAATTAAGTTGACAAGAAGGATCGATAAACACGGTTTTATAACGGTTTTGAACATGAGACTTATTACCAAGACTTTTATACGCCCCCTAACGGAAGGGCCTTATTATCTTTGGTTTACCTTCATCTTTTATTTAACTTCGCCATGAAGCTTTTATTATGACTTCGGTCTTGCCTTGCCTTTTATTATCCGCCTCATCGGTGGTTTTATTAGCCAAAGACGTATATCCTCACGCTAAAGCGAATTTTGGATCTTTAAAGCTTCGAAGATTAAGGCTTGATTCACTTTTAATTTTGCATAGATTTTAGGCCTTGTGGGGCTTCAAATTGTTTGCTAGATTTAGGTGAGCACTTGAAATCTTATTATTAGGTGAAGCTTTTGATTATTTGGGTGCCAATATTTCAAAACCGTGACGCTGGCGATACCTTAATGTCATAATAGCCTTTTAGGAAAAAGAGCAACAAAATAGCGGAAAGTATCGAGTGATGATTTAGGAAAACCAACACTAATGACCCTTAATGAAAGTTCGTTTCCCAAGGAGGTATATGTGTGTGACTAAGATGTACAAAATTTGAGATTAATATTTGGTTTAGAAGGGGATTAGAAGAGAAAATGACGAAGTCGTAAAAATAAAAAAATAACACAAAATCACTATTAGAAAGTTAAGACGTAGAACCTAAAAAATCACCAAAATTAAAATAAATTCTAAAAATTACCAAAAATTTACCAAAAATAAAAAATAATAAACTAAGAGTTTACCAATTATCAAAACTTTTTCAAACCTTTTAAATAATTAAATATTCAATTTTTAAATGCTAATTAAAGCCCTAAAAATCAAATAAATTATCAAAAAACCCAAATAAAGATTTTTTCAATTGATAAACCTCTAAAATGACCTAAAATGATTAAAAACTATTTTTAGAAATTTTAAAACTAATAAAAACTATTTAAAATGAATTAAAAACTATTAAAACTTAAAATAATTATAAAAATTAATCTAAAAGTGATAAAATTATTCTAAAAGTTTCTAAATTCCTATTTTAATGTAATTAACCCTTGAAAAATGTAAAAAGTTGGAAAAAGTGAAATTTTAAAAATAATAATAAAATAATAATAAAATAATATTAAAAATCCAAAAATTATAAAAAATTATAAAAACTTGTAAACTAGTTTATTTTAACCTAAATAATCAGAAAATGAAAGTGAAATTACCAAAATACCCCTAATGGGCCCTCAAATGGGCCAAATCCAAAAACAGTCAACCTAAATGGGCTTTTGGGCCCAAAAAGTCAAACTTGGCCCAATTGACTTGGAAAAGCCCTATCTGACTCAAAATTTAATTCTAAGAACAAAACTCTAAAGGCCCAAAAGCTGAAAATGTGCTTATCACAGCTTATTGAACACAAAGCTTATTCTTATTGGGCTTTTCAGCCCATTAAGCCATAAGCTAATGCCATAAGCTCTAATTTGACACACAACCCTCTTATTGGATGCTTAAGAGATCTGTCAAAAGAAATTTCCAATAAGCACACTCAATAAGCCAGAAAATAGAAAAGCAAAAATCCACAAAACGACAAAATAGTCGGGTTTGAGAAATAATGCACCTCAGAAGCACTAGTTTGTTGCAAAATCTCACAAATAGCTTAACTAAGAATAATCAATCAAGAAAATCACAAAAAGCCAAGTAGAATAAGATGTAGGAGCAAATAAGCTGGCTGAAAAAGCCAAATAAGCTAGTTTTCTAGCAAAAGCTTAACCAAAAGACTTGTAAACTTCCAGACTTGATATTAAGCTGAGAAAAATGATTTCTATTTCAAAAGATAAGTTGTTGCATGTACCAATAAGCAAAACAGATTCAATAAGCTTGAAAACCAAGTTTGACCAAAAGTCAAACGCTGATAAGTTGAAATCAAACGCTGACAGGAACAAAGTAGGCGTTGACAGACTTAATGAAGTGTAAGAACTTGTTTTTCACCCTGCTGGTCAAGGTTTGAGTGCAAACCTTGTGAATCAAGGCTTACCAGTTTGGTAAACTTGATGTATTTTGGCACAAATAAGCCAATAAGCCAGTGGGCTTATAAGCTATGAACAAAGCAATCCAAATAGCCAAATATCCTCACAAGCAGCAAACAAATAATTTCCAAGCAACAATACAACAATCCTAATGCTAGAAATCACAATGCAACACCAAATGAGGTGGTCACTTTGCTGATGCAAATGACCACTTCAGCAGACTTTGATAAGCTATAAAAACCACAATAAGCCACCAAATTCAACAAGCAGATAACCAGTAGATAGCTTATCACCCAAACTATTCCCAAACCTGATTTCAGACCTTAGATCCAACTGACAAAGAAGTTATTGGATCTGATGTGTTTGACCAAATTCAAAACCACTTTTATCAGATTTTTGCAAAACTCCAAATCTCTTTTCCAAACTTTCAGAAAGCTAACCAATGGCAAAAACTTGTATATTATGACTTGTTTAGACCACCCAAACTCAAAGAACCAAGGCACAAGGCCACAAGGCCTTGGTAGCCAGTAATCCCAAACAACCCTTAATCAAGCAGTTAACAAAGGAACTTCTGATTTCTACACACAACCTATTGATTTTAATGATCAAAAACACTTAAACAATAGCAAATAACACAATCAAACTCAAAAATCACCAGCACAAACACCAATACTCAAAATCAAAGCACCAAATCAAAAACAGTCATAAACATGAAATTTTTAGGGGAATCTTAACAAGAGATTATACCTGCCTTCCACAACATCCTAGGAAGGCCAGCAATGCTCCTTGGACCTTGTTCAACAACTAGAACAAGACCAAGGTACTTCAATGAAGATGATGCAAACTGCCTTGGTTGATGGTTCAAAGTAGAACCTCAAGGACTTGATGTCTTCAACACAAGCAGCAAACAACTCAACCAAGGGCTCTAATCCCTTCACAAGCTTGGTGTCAACAAGCTTGTAAGAGCTTATAGCTAATGGTCAAGGGTTAGTACACAAAATAACCAAAACAGAACCTAGGATTTCAAGGTTTTCAAACCTTAAAAACCTTATGAAACAAGACGTGCCTTAACCACAAGATTAAGGTAGGCCTTCTCAATCAAATGGAACTCAGAATTAGGCTACTCAAACACCAAACTTTTAACTAAATCAAAAAAAGATTTCACAATTTCAGAAATTCAAATTTTATTTAACTTAAAAAGGAATTACAAAGATTAATAGCCTAAAACTGGAACAAAGGGACTCTCACATGTTGAGGAGTCTTTTTATAGGCAAATGCCTGGCTACACCTGTTCACAAACCCTAGCAACTGAATTCTCTAAAATGCCCTTGGTTCTTCTAGATGATTTGATGGAATATGCTGTCCAAAGTGATCCAAGACGTTCATTTCAGCTTTGATATGAAGCATTTAGAGGTCTCGGATGAGATAATTGGTCATATGAATATTTTTTGGGATGGTTTTAAGTCATTTAGGACTTAAATATAAAGTTTATTTCAAAATTTGAGATTTTTTATAAAAGTGTATATTTTACGTCTTTTATAGTAAAACGCGTAAATTTGACTAGTTTTACGGTTTTGAGGTTTTGGAGGCTTTAGGAGCTGAAATAAATTAAGGTAAATTAAGGTAATATTAATAACATAATATTAAATAATAAAAATAAAAAAACGAATTTGAAGGGGTTTAGGTCGGTTTTGGACGCAGAAAAGAAGGAAAAAAAAGGAAAAAGAGGGAAAAAAAAGGAAAGTGGGCTTATTCTTGGACTAGGATTTTATGTACACCCTATATATTGTTTTAATCACAATCCAAATTCATTATTTTTCTCCTGGAGGTTATGAAATTCGTGAGTTATATAAAAATTAGGGTTCTTCATAAAATTTTGGGGTTTTCATAAATCAAAGGTAAATCTTCTTAACCCTTTTTAATTTAATTGTTTTTATGTTTTGTTTAATCATCTTATGATGGAATTAGGTTATGGTTTAATTTTAAAACAGTAAATTAATGTTATAATAATGAGGTTATAATGATTACATAAGTTAGGGTTTGTAATTAGTGGGGATAGGGTTAATTAATTAGTTTAATTTGATTAAGCCCGTTTTTAAAAAACTGGGCAGAATTTTGAGTCAATTGTTTTGATCATATTGGGAGTTCTACAAACTCTTATTTTGCGATCCACATATCCCTGAGAAGTTAATTGAAATGGCTTTCCAATGAAAGAAGTTAGAACTAAATTGGAGGACGGGAAGTGGGTCAAAAACAGGTTACAATAGTCGGAGGTCAAAACAGTTTTGAAGTCAGCCTGTTTTCTTTTTAAGTTTTGGGTTGTTTGGAGTACTTAGGGTTGCATTGGGATCTTCTCACAAACATGAGAGATGGTTTATATATTGTAGTAAGTATCTGCACTTGGGCTAAGGTTGTGGTTTAGGGTGAGACCCCCTAATTGTAATAAACTTTTTGTATGTTTAAAATCAGTAAAACTGGAATGACAAAAGTATATATATATATATATCGGGGCCTTAACAGTAGCTTTAAGGTTAGGGAAAGTGGGAGGTGTCAGTTAACATATGTAAGGGTATGAATATTCCTTTTACAGAAACCATGGGTATGTTCAAGTGGGCTTTTGACTTAAAGTTTGGAGACCTAAAATTTGGACTGTTTTGTGTAAAATATGAACGAGATAGTTATTAAACTTAACCAAGTTAAGGAATTGTTAGGGAAGGATAATGGGGTGTTTAGAGCATATAAATGGGGTATTTATATGGGAGTAGGCTAGAAGTCCATCATAGGTTGATGAGCTATCTTAGTGATTGGTTCATGTATTGATTGCGTGTTTTTGGTTTGTTAGCTTGTTGCTAGTGCGAGGACTTATGAAGAAGCAATCAGGTGAGTTTCATAGTCCCATGTTTGATATTGATTTTGACTTCCAGATGGGATGGAAGAGACACTGTGTTATGTTGTTTATAAATTGATGCTGTGAATGTTTTTAAGGTTTGAGATGGACTTGTGTGTACATTATGTGATTAACTGCTATGTGATTCTTGTTCGTGTATGATTTGGATGGGAAAGGTACATAGGTGTATGGGCGCCTATGGTACTATGGTTGTTGGTAAGGCGTGATGCCATGGAAATTATGGTTGTTGGTAAGGCGTGATGTCTTGGAAATTATGGTTGTTGGTAAGGCGTGATGCCTTGGTAATTGTGGTTGTTGGTAAGGCGTGATGCCTTGGAATTGTGATGATTGATTAATCTTGAATGTTAGTTGTTAATGCATACTTGTAACACATTGTCCATATGTTATTGTGTTGATGGTTGTTATTCACAGCTTATAACTGATTTGGCGTTGGGTTCTAAACCTATGACTCTCACCAACATTATGTTGACGTGTTTTAGTGTCTCTTTCAGGTGTGAATGTGGTTAAGCTTGAGGATAGAAGTGGCTAGACTTGGATGCCTTAGGATTGCATATAGAAGGAGATCCCCGTTCCTTCTTAGTTTACTTTTATGTTTTTATTTATAAGTGATACATGTTGGCACCTATATGTTTGATTTGTTTGTGTTGATTGTTTGTCTCGGGTAAATGGTAGGACTGTTACCTATTTACCTAGACTCCTGCATTGTTGAGATATTGTCATGACATTTGTGTCACCATTTTATGACATTTCTTATATCATTTAGTTATCTCTATAGGCACGCTATTGTTGTGATGATATCCATACGTCGCGCCCCATATTCCGCCATGGTGGGGTGTGACAGAATGGTATCAGAGCCAATGGTTATAGAGAATTAGGTTGCCTAGTCGCGTAGCCTAGTCTATAGCTTAAGGGTCCATGCATATAGGTGTCATCGGAGTATGTGTGCATTTTATAATAATTGATGTGTTTGGATGTTATTTATTGCGATGTTTTGACTAGTATGAATTGAACCATAGTAAGTTCATACTTAGCCACATGCTATTTTCTTTTCGGGTTGTGACTAGTGCGGGTTGAACCATAATCATCCACGCTAGTCATTGTCGTATTTTGCTTAAATTGTACATTATAGTACATAATTTGGTACATGGTAGTTTCTATCTTTTGTTGGGTTATTTTATGTACCCGAGAGATATTATTTTCTTTTGATGTTTAAGTCATGTTCCCTAAGAATCATGTGGTGGTTCGAGTTATTAGGAGTAGGTGGATATGAAGGGTTTTAAGCTGTTTCCGCTCTTATGGGCGATATGACTTATAACTGATTATGTTTTTGTTTTGGATTTAGTCTAGACTGTTTTTGCTATACTATGGATTTATGTATTTCAAGAGTTTTACTATGTTATTTTAATAGATGGAGTTTTGGACTTTATGGTTTATGTGGTTATGAGCTTATGTGAGTAGATGGATTATGTGTTATATCTTGTATTGATTCTTATAAGTGTCATCATAGGAGGGAGTGCATTGGGGAAAGGGTAATTGTATAAGTATGGTGGCAACATAGTTATAAAAGTACCACAACTTCAATGGGTTCTCAAGTATGATTGCATGAAAGAGGGTTAGTACATGCTTGTATATGATGAGATGTAGAATTTGGGTATACGTATATATATGGGTTTATGTAATGGCTGCCTATGATATGGCTATTGTTCTTTTTGTGTTATATGTTTTGGGATTATAGTGGTGTTGTGTGATTATGGGGTCACACGATATGGTTTGGTTTTGGAGGTGGGCTTTATGCCTTGTTGTGGCACGGTGAGATGCTGATTACTCGTATGAAAAAGCGAGCGTATAAAGCGATTGATTGGCTTACGTGTATGATAACGAGTATGTTTGGGAGATTCAATAGGTATACATATGCGGATGTATATATACTAATAGATGTTATGTTATGATTTATGGTCGTTCAGTAGTTATTATAACTTAAACGTACCTAGTGCTCGAGTTTGGTGGAGTTTCAACGACGTTTTGAATCTTTTGAAGTGTGTCTTGTAGCGTATTCTCTGAGTTTCGTATTTCACGTGTACGTTTTAAAATGGTGTTTTTTTGGTTTCAAGCCTATTGAAATAACTTGGGATTTCTTTTGAGATAATGAAATCTTTTTTGTTGGGTCTTGCATTTCTTTTGGTCGGTATATATTGAGTTAGATGGTTGGTTGTATTCGGTAAAATAAGGGTAAGGTGTTGGAGTCGTGTTTGAAACAAGATGTAACATAGGATTTCTTTTTAATCAACATTTATTTATTTCAAATTTTAAAAGACTTTCTTTAAAATAAAGAGAAGTAAAATTCTTTCTACTTACATAGTTTATATAATTGAGTTTAACCGATACACGTCATTTATAATTATTAATACAAGGCTAAATTGAGTTTATGAAGATTTCACATACAATTTTATCTTTCATTAATATAAAACTGTTTTGGTCATAACTTGTTCGTTTTTAGAGCTTTTTGATTGATTCAAAAGCCAAAAATTATGTACTCGGAAAGTACTTTTCAAGTATTCAGAAAGTATAGTCATGGGAGGTCAGTGGACTGGTCGGAATTGTTGTACAAGTATCGGGTTCAAGGTTGAGTTTTGAATAGTAGTTTATTTTTATTTGGGGTGCACGGGATACCTAGTCTTTGGGTTGAGTTTTGAGATCGCCTAGAAGGTTGTTTGTAGATGGTTTGAGTCACATAGATGTCGGGAGGTAAAAAAATAAAAAAAATAAAAAAATAAAAAAAAAGATATATATTCTTTTGGAAAAGTCGATCTTTTGCACGGTTTAAATAATATGCCGCAGGGTGTAATATATTTGGTTGCCATTGGGTGTTTCTTGGATTATTTTTCATTGTCATGGGTCATTTTGAATTGATACACGTTTTGGGTTTGAGTTTTCTTTTGAGTCTCATGGTTTTTGACTTGTTTTAACTGGTGCATGTGAAATGTCGTTGGTTATCTGTGGGTTTGATTCGTTGATTATATCTAGTGGATTCAGGATGTAGTTTTGGGTTCGTATTGTTTGAGAGCGTTGAGGTAGTCATATGAAGACTTGGTCGCGCCTACACGCTTAAGTAGGTGACCATGAGGGAACGGTCGGAATACCCTTAGTGGGGAGGAAAAAAGTTCGTAGACGAACTAATGTGGTCATGAGGTCTCTTAGGAATACCAAGGAGATGAATAGAGATTTGTGGGATACTAGCACAAGTAACGCGCCATAGAGAGTGTTGGAAAGGGGATACAATACCTCAAAGGTATTTATGATTATTCGTAGGGCATGTAAGTTTTCCGAAAATTTCCTGAAATTTAGTAGGTTTGCCTATTACTGTGAGGTAGAACCATAAATAGAGCAAGTAGAGGAGGTGAGAGGAGTTGTAGTTAGTGCCTTTCCAAGGCAAATCGTTGATGGAGTGATTTAAAAACAAGAGATGTTAGAAATTTCAAGGAATGCCGGATAAAAGTTGAGTTGCTTAGTAGTAGATTGGATGTGGAAAGAGGTTGAGTGGTCTGATAAGAGGAAGTATTGGAATACGTGTAGATTTTTTGGGAGTAGAACGAGGTAGAAATTCATTCGTATTGCCGCTGAGAGAGGATGTTGTATGAACGCTTTTATGCATTTGGCTTTGCCAGAGCACTAGCGATTTTCATGGAGTCAATGAACCGATTGTGCATGAACGTATATAAACGAGTTGTCATCGAAAGCATCGACGACATCTTGATCTATTCAAATCTTAGAAGGAGAGTGAGGCGAATTATGAGTTGGTTTTGGAGTTTTTAGGAAAGGGAATTATACGTGAGATTTTCAAGTGTGAGTTGTAGGATTAAGTTGGCCAGGACGAGTAGTCAGAGATGACGGCATATCGTGGAACCAGCAAGGGGCGAAGTAAAGAAGGGATGAAGAAGCGCTTTGGAGGCTGAAGAGGTGGATTGGATAATGAGCCGATCTTGGCATTATCGGAAGGACTGGATGAATTCGCGAAGCATGACGATACGTGGAGCAAGGATTTGGACGCGTACGAGGACGACAAAGAAAGGTGATTGCTTATACGTTGCAGGAACTGAAGATTTGGAAGAACTGGATAGACTTAGTTAGTGGAGCTGGATTGTTATATTTGCCTAGAATGCTAGAGGCATTTGGGGTACAAGACGTAGATAATGATCTATACGGATCATGAACGTCTCCAACATATATTCAATCACCTTGATTGAACATTTGGCAAAGGTGGTGGGTGGAGTTAAGTGACGAAAGAAAATTGCATGGCCAAGTACCATCTGGGAAAGGCAAGCATGGTTGATGAGACATAGAATAAGAAGAATGAAGTGAAGCTGAGACAAACTTGAACTATATGGATGATGTCTAAGGCAGAGAACTCGTCAACATGTATGTTGCATGGCTTGGACAATCATATGGAGAAAGGGGCGTAGACTATACTTCCTACATAGATAGGAGTAGCTTAGAAAGGGCAATGTAAGGACGAAACTGGTGAAAGTGACGAGAGTTGGGTGATAGTCGATAGACTGACTAATTCATCTCATATTTCAAGAGGAATGAGAAGTCACGTAGTTGAGAAGTTGGAAGGATTGCGTACGAATTTGATGGAATAGATGGTTCTGCGTAAAAGTTAGCCTAATATGTATGGAATGCATTATGAAGGATTATGGCAAGGGAAGAAACGATGAGAAGCATCACATCGTGATGTATGGTATGATTTGAGGAGGAAGAAGGACGTGTGTATTGAAGCAAAGCATGAATGAAATAGGTCGAGATAGGAACCAGAGGTAAAACTTTGGTAGAGCTTAATGAGTAGAATAAAGCATAACGCAGACTAATACTGTCGTAGTGTGGAAAAGGAAATGGCACTGACCTATAGTGATTGTTTAGGGGGCTTAGTATCGATAATCGAGTGGATGAGGAGTTATAGGTGTGATATGCCATAGGGACAAAGGGCTTGGTCTAACTGAGTTAACCGTCCTTTTGATGATGTGTATAGATCACAAGATGATTTGGATTGGAAGAACTAATGGATATGTGAAAGACCGTCATAGGTCCCTTTGTAAGGAAATTGGAAATTTTAAGTAGTTTGGGGTACGGACTAAAGGGAGTTTCACCCATAGTAACGGGTGGTATGTTTTGGTAAAATGGAAGAGTTGATGTAGAGTTTTGTAGGTCCATTTATGATCTTTGGAAAGATCGGACCAGTAGCATATGAGCATAGTATTACATGGGGGAAATGAGTTGTATACATGATACATTTCATGTATTGAGATTGGTAAAGGTTGTTTGAGAATGCATCTTGCATGTACGGTTATTCGGGACTTGTGTAAATAAGAGTCTTTGTTTTATCAAAGAGTCATTTGTGAGATTTATTGACTGTGAGGTCAAGAGTTTGGCAATGAATTTAAATATTGTTGGTTAGTATATGTGGAAATTTGAGACTTGAACTAAAGTTCACGTGGAAATGAGAGGAGTTCATTTAGAACAAGTATCCTCATGTGATTTGTTGTTTGTGTGTTTGATTCTAAGGAGTAAATCTCGGGACGAGATTTCTATTAGAAGGGAGTGATGTGACAACCCTGGTTTTGAGGTTTGTCACTTAGTTTTATTTTGTGCTAGTTACGTGTCTTTACGTGTTTATGTGCTTATTGGTGTGTATAGATTGTGGTTTGGATATCGTTTCCAGTACGGGGTACCTTGTGAATGAAACGATGTGTGATGAATTCATGTTCATGAGCTCACATGATAGTGACTATGGAGTGAGATGGTGTTATTTAGTGGTTGTACGTATACGTATATGAATTATAGAAAATCGTATTTTTACGATTTACGGTTTAGCATTTAGAGGTATCAGATGAGGTAATTGGTCATATGACTATTTTTCGGGATGGTTTTAAGTCATTTAGGACTTAAATATAAAGTTTATTTCAAAATTTGAGATTTTTTATAAAAGTGTATATTTTACGACTTTTACGGTAAAAAGCGTAAATTTGACTAGTTTTACGGTTTTGAGGTTTTGGAGGCTTTAGGAGCTGAAATAAATTAAGGTAAATTAAGGTAATATTAATAACATAATATTAAATAATAAAAATAAAAAAAAACGAATTTGAAGGGGTTAGGTCGGTTTTGGACGCAGAAAAGAAGGAAAAAAAAGGAAAAAGAGGGAAAAAAGGAAAGTGGGCTTATTCTTGGACTAGGATTTTATGTACACCCTATATACTGTTTTAATCACAATCCAAATTCATTATTTTTCTCCTGGAGGTTAAGAAAATTCATGAGTTACATAAAAATTAGGGTTCTTCATAAAATTTTGGGATTTTCATAAATCAAAGGTAAATCTTCTTAACCTTTTTTAATTTAATTGTTTTTATGTTTTGTTTAATCATCTTATGATGGAACTAGGTTAGTGTTTAATTTAAAAACAGTAAATTAATGTTATAATAATGAGGTTATAATGATTACATAAGTTAGGGTTTGTAATTAGTGGGGTTAGGGTTAATTAATTAGTTTAATTTGATTAAACCCGTTTTTAAAAAACTGGGCAGAATTTTGAGTCAATTGTTTTGATCATATTGGGAGTTCTACAAACTCTTATTTTGTTATCCACATATCCCTGAAAAGGTAATTGAAGTGGCTTTCCAATGCAAGAAGTTAGAACTAAATTGGAGGTCGGGAAGTGGGTCAAAAACAGGTTACAACAGTCGGAGGTCAAAACAGTTTTGAAGTCAGCCTGTTTTCATTTTAAGTTTTGGGTTGTTTGGAGTACTTAGGGTTGCATTGGGATCTTCTCACGAACATGAGAGATGGTTTATATATTGTAGTAAGTATCTGCACTTGGGCTAAGGTTGTGGTTTAGGGTAAGACCCCCTAATTGTAATAAACTTTTTGTATGTTTAAAATCAGTAAAACTGGAATGACAAAAGTATATATATATATATATATATATATATATATATATATATATATATATATATATATATATATATATATATATATATATATATATATATATATATATATATATACATATATATATATATATATATATATATATATATATATATATATATATATATATATATATATATATATATATATATATATATATATATATATATATATATATATATATATATATATATATATATATATATATGTGTATATATATATATATATATATATATATATATATATATATATATATATATATATATATATATATATATATATATATATATCGGGGCCTTAACAGTAGCTTTAAGGTTAGGGCAAGTGGGAGGTGTTAGTTAACATATGGGCTAAAATGGGCTAAAATGGGCTAAACAGTCCACCTAATTGTGCTTTTTGGCCCAATAAGCAAAAAGTTGTCCAATTAAGCCCAAAATCACCTATCTGACTCAAAATTTGATTTTAAGAACAAAAGTCTAATGGCCCAAAAGCTGAAAGTGAGCTTATCACAGATTAATAGTCAACAACTTATTCTTAATGGGCTTTTTGGCCCATTAAGACATAAGCTAATGCCATAAGCTCTAATTTGACACACAAGCTTCTTTTGGGATACTAAAGAGATCTGTAAAAAGAGATTTTGAAAAAGCCCAAGAAATAAGCCTGAAATAAGCAAAAGTTCTCTACACAAAACGACAAAATAGTCGTTTTCGAGTTCTAGGCTGTTTCAAGTGCTGATTCTTTTTGCAAAAGGTTTTAAATGACTTAATTAAGCAAAATCAACAAAAAGTTTTCAAATAAGCACACTCAATAAGCTGTAATAAGCAATTAAGCACTTATGAAAAAGTCAAGTGAATTGGTTTTCTAGTCAAACCTAAAAGTCAAACGCTAAAAAGCTCTAGAATAGTCAAATGGGTCAAATGATGAAGATTGATCACAAAATCAAAGTTGTTGCAGGTCTGGATAAGCTATAATATCTTATTAATAAGCTGAATGAAAATTAACACTAGCAGTGGCTAGTTTTGGGTGTCCAGCAGTGGGAAAAGTTTCCACTACTTGACTATCTTGACTTTTTGTCTTTTGTAGATTTTTGTTGGATTCAGAGAACACAAAGGCACCCTTATAACCAGTGGGTTATAAGGAGTCAATAGCAATCAAACAAACACAAAAACAACCAGCCAATTGATACAGTTAATTCAAACAAGCATCAGACATGATACAGACTTGGATAATAAGCAGCTTTGCAAAAATAAGCAGATTTAGCAAGATTAAGCAAACCAAAGTTCACCAAATGCATACACAAGCTATAATAAATTCAAATGAACATAAACAAACTTGATTCATACACTGGTTCAAGGTTTAGACAAAGATTCAAGCTAATGGATGTTACTGATGAACACAAAGATGAACACAAAGTGAGGTTGCTGATATATTTGACCACAGATCCAATTTCAAACCTTCAAATCTATAAAACAGGTTACACAAACTTGATTTAAGCACTTGTTAATCCTAAACATGCATACACTCTAAGTGTTACCAAGATTTTAGGTCAAAACAGTCAAAAACAAGTCAGATATAGCACAATATCATATTTGATGTTTCAAAGAGCAAAACTTGCAAATATCAGAACTCAAACACTTGATAAACAGATACCAACACTTAATACCCTTAAATCCTAACTCAAACTCAAACTAGAACCTTAAATCAGTAGACCCAAACACCCCTTTCACTTTTTAATCCAAGATTTAACAAAGCATAAGTGTATTTCAGGTTTACCCAAGCCTAATCTAGCATCATAACAACATTAACATGCATTATAAACCAGATTCAAGCCACAAGAACAACATATATAACAGCAGATCACAAAATCACTAAAAATCACTTTTCAAGCAGATTTTTGGTAAGAAGACTCAACCCTCATGAATGTACATCCACACTCACGATTTTTTGAGCTTATGTGCCTAGCTTAACCAGGCACAAGCTTCTAATAGGCTGCTAAGAACAACAAGGTTAGAACAAGCAGATTCTATAAAAAGGAAAAATGGAAAATAAAAGTCGATTAATTCAAGCTTGTTCCCACTCCTTGAATATCCCCAAACCACAAGCTCACTACACCTTGATAAGCTCCTTATCAGGGTGCTATGACCACTTGTAATCCAAAAATTTCAAAGGTTTGAACCAAGAACTTAGAAAAATATCAAATTTTAGGAAAACTTGCAATTTCTTGCACAATCTTTGAAAAACAGGTTTTGAAACTTCACCATCACTAACATGTAACAATAACAAGAGAATAATAAAGCTGGCACTTAGATTTCTTCAACAATTCAAACACTTTTTCATTAACTTTGAAACAAGGATTTACATAATGTTGAACAAGGAAAAACCAAGAGCAAGTTGTAATGTTGCAGTCCTATGCCTTTATATAGGCTACAAAGAAACTAGAACTGTTGAAAACAAAGTGAAACCCTAGTTATGAACTTCCAGAATTGCCCTTGGAAGTTTGAAAAATCTTGAACATGTGAAGGCTTCTTGGCTATTTGTGAAGGTGTAAAAGGCATGCCAATTGATCAAAGGGTCCAAAGTAAGCTTAGTATGAAAGCAGGATTGTGGGACGTTGGATTGTTGGCATGTTTTGGCTTCTTCCCCAAAAACATGTGCAGGGGAGGGTACATGTGAGCTATGGGATGATGTGGCATCATTTTTAGGACTTGGGTTATGATTAAGAGACCCTTAATCATAATTCTGGAGGAGGTTAAGGTTTAATTCATAAGGATTAAGGAAAACCCAATTCTGATTAAGAACACTAAGAACACTTGTTTGATCCATTTTTTGTTTTAAAATCTTATTTAGCGCGTGTTTTAGTAACTAATTAAATTAGTTATTAAACTCGACTGAGTGGGATTGTGACATGGCACAAGGGTGATTGGCTGAATTTGGTGAGTAGGGCACGTGTCATGGTATAAGTGGTTAAGGTAAGTTTGGTGTCTTTGCAGAATAAACCCTCCTTCTTTCATTCTTCTTTCACTTTTGTTTTAATTACACAAAATCAGATTTCCTTTGTAATTAAACTTTTGTTTTTCACACTTTTGCCACAAAAAGTTTCCAAAAGTATTTTCAAGGGTATTTCTTGTAATTTGATGATTCATCAAGGGCTCTTTTGGACATATCTTCATTCTTCATGGTCTTGACTTGTATTGTTGACTTTGTGGATGACTAAATTTGACAATTCTTCATTTTTGAGGGACCTTTCTTGCCAATTCTTCAAAGTTGAGGGTCCTTTTTGTAATTTTGACAAACTTTAAGGACCAAACTTGTAATTATGAATATACAAGGGTTTAAAGTGTCAATTCTTCAATATTGGAGGACCCTTCTTGTATAATCTTCAATTATTCAAGGGTTTTTCTTGGAAAATCAACTCTAGGGATTGGTTCATTGTGCGGCTTCATTTTCTGTGTTCGTTTTTGCTTGTTTCTTGTGATCTTTTGCCATTTTCTCAATATCCGTACCTAAAATACACATTGAACAAACACAAGCATATATTTGGCACATTTTATGATATTTTATGCATTTTAAGCCCGTTTTGGATGTTGAGACTATGTATAAAAGCAGTCGCATCACCCTGATAAGGAGATTATCAAGGTGTAGTGAGCTTGTGGTTTGGGAGGATTCAAGGTGTGGGGAACAAGCTTGAATCAAATCTTGTTCGTTTTCATTTTTTCATATAATCTGTTTTGTTTCTAACCTTGTTGTTCTTACCATCTTGTAGGAAGCTTGTTCCTTGTTAAGCTAGGCACATAAGCTCTAAATCCGTGAGTGTAGATGTACATTCATGAGGTTTGTCCTCTTTTCTTGAAAATCTGTCAAGAAAGTGATTTTAAGTGATTTATGATTCTGTTGTCGTATGTGGTATTTTTATGGTTTGAATCTTGTTCTTACTTGATAAGAATGTTGTATTGATGCTTGTTTGAGTTTGGTATAACCTGTTATACACTTTGGCTTTGTTAAATTGGATTTTATAAAGTGAAAGGGGTGTTTGGGTCTACTAATTTAAGCTTTGCAAGTTGGTTTGAGTAGGTGTTTAGTGTTTGTTTATGGTATTTATTTGTTGTTTAGGTGTTTGTATGTTTTTATCTGCATTTCTTGTGCTTTGAACATCAAATATGAATCTGTGCCATAACTTGCTTATTTTTGCCTGTTTTGATCTAAAATCTTGGGAACACCTAGAGTGTATGCATGTTTAGGGTTGAAAAGTGGTAAAATAAAGTTTGTGTAAGCTGATTAATAGATTTGAGGGTTTGAAATTGGATCTGTGGTCAAGTATATGAGCAAAGGTTATTTTGTGTTCTTTATTGTTCATCAGTTAAGTAACATAGGCTTTAATCTAGGTCTAATCTTTGATTCAGTGCATGAAACAAGTTTATTTATGCTTATTTAGTATTATCATAGCTTGTGTATGCTTTTGGTTCAATTTGGTTGGCTTAATCTTGCTTAAACTGCTTATTTGTTCAAAACTGCTTAATGTTTATGTCTATGTGATATCTGGGCATAAATTGAATTAACTATACTAATTGGCCTGTTGTTTTTGTGATTTTTTATTGATATTGACTCCTTATAACCCACTGGTTATAAGGGTGCCTTTTTGTCCATTGAATCCAACAAAATTCCACTAAAGACAAACAGTCAAGAAAGTCAAACAGTGGGAATCCTTTCCCACTGCTACTAGCCACTACTAGTGTTATTTATCATTCAGCTTATTGTTTCTGTAATCAATCTTCCTTATTTGATCCATTTGACTATACTGGAGCATTTGAGACTTTGAATTTTAGGTTTGACTAGAAAACCAACTTAGTTGACTTTTTCATAAGTGCTTATTTGCTTTTTCCAGTTTATTCAGTCTGCTTTTTGGAAATCTTTTTGATTATTAAGCTTTGTAATAAGTGTGAAAACACTTATCCTTTTACCACTTATTTCCAATAATAACAAGGCCAAAACGTGTATTTTATGTCGTAAAAGTCGGAATTATGCGTGGTTTGTGTTTTTATTGTGTTTTAGGACCAAAAGATGCAAAAGGAAGAAAACATGGGCTATCACGGGCTTTTATCGAATAAAAAGACTAAAGACGAAGTCGAAAGATCGAGAATGCAAAAAGAACGGAAGTCCAAGGCCAATTCTGAAGATTTATCGAAGAAAAAGTCTAAAGACGGAAGTTTAATGAAGTCGAAGAACTCAAGTCTAATTATAGAAGAATACTATAAGATAAGTTCAACTAATATCGACTAATCCCGAGACGACGTCGAGAAAGACAAAGAAATTAAGTCGAGTCGAGACGAGAAGAAAGAAATAAGATAGCTTAAGCATGTAATCTCCCCACCTCCTATAAATACCCCCCTAATGTGTCATTAGGAGGGTGGTTAGGTGGGTAATTTTTAGTAATAATTTTTTTTCAAGTTTTTCTTAAGTTTTTCTTAAGTTTTTCTTCTCTCTAGTTTTCCAAGTTTATCAACTTTAATCTTGTAATCATTTGATATTAATCTTTAATCAATCAATCTTGTTTTCTTAATTCTCATTCTACCTTTCTTAATCTTTTACTTAATCTTGATAATCATGTAGTTTTATCTTAATCTTGTTTATGGTTTGATTGTTTAACTTATTTGGTTGTGCTTATTAAATTGGTGATCTTAAATGTTTTTATATAAAAGTGCTTATTTTTCTTAACCTTTATGCTTAATAGTTTTTAGAAATAAGTTATTTTTAATAAGTTTAAGTTTTTATAAAAAGTGCTTTTTGATTTCTAGCTTATTTAATGTTTTAAAAGTTTTTAAATTCTATCTTAATCATCTTTTTCTAAAAATCATTTTGGTGTAGCTTTTGGTAAAGTGCTTATTGATTTTTAGCTTATTTTTGCTTATTGCTAATTTCTCTTGTATCGAAATCTTCAAGTCCCTTATATTTCGGATAAGAGGTATTAAACCCTCTTTTTCTGGATAACTGTCATCACCAAGTTTTTCCAGATAAGCTTGATTATAGCTTTTCCGGATAAGCTCTTAGTTCACAGTATTGCGGATAAGTCTCCGATCTTTGTTCCGAATAGTCAGACAAACAAAATATTCCGGATAAGCCATAGTCTTCAATATTCCGGATAATCATCATAAGATTATTCCAGATAAGCAGCAATCCTCAGTCATTCTGAATAGTTGGTATTCCAGATTATTCCGGATAGTAGTAGGTTCAGTTATTCCGGATAGTCATCAATTCCGGATAAGGGTACATTACAAGTTATTCATGATAAGGGATTTTTGGTTATTCCGGATAGTGATCAAGTCGTGGTATTCCGGATAAGTAGCAGGACGTTGATTCCGGATAAGAATCCGGAAAACATTCCGGATAAGCTTCATATTCTAGAATTCCGGTAAGCTTCCGAACCATATTCCGGATAAGCCGTTCGATATTTTTCCGGATAAGCATATCTAGATTATTCCGGATAGAGGACCAAGATATAATCTGGATAAGCTGCATTTTCTTTTTCCCGGATAAGCCACCGTTCTCTATTCCGGATTTCATTCCGGATAAGCCTCCTTTCTACAATCCGGATATTATTCCGGATTGTTTCTACTGTTTTTGAATTTTACTTTTCCCGCCTTTTTATTTAGCTTATTTCTAACTTGTCTTATTTTAGTTTAAAGATTTAAAGTTTACATTTTTATAAGTTTTAATCAATTTCTTTTCAATTTTTAAAGTCTTCATTTTTAGTTTTAATTTTTATAGCTTTCATCTTTATTTACTCAATGACATTCTCATTTTTAGTTTAAAATAGATAACCAAACCTTTTTATTTTCCACCAAGAACAATTGAGTCGCACTTTCCAACAGTAATCAATTCGAAAAGATCGGGTTAACAAACTTTCATACGAGCTTAAAAACCTTGTATTTAATGGCGCCGCTGCCGGCTCTGTTCGTTAAGATTAAAGGTTTTAAGTGAGAGACGCGTTGGATTTTGGGATCCGTTCATCTTTGAACGTTATTTTCCTTGCTTTAAAATCTTTCAAAAATCCATAAAAATTAAAAATTTTCAAAAAAAAAATAAATAGAAAAACATAAAAAAAAACTAAAAATATTTCTTGTCTATTTTTGCTTTTCCTTTTGTAGGTATGCATTCGTACTCGTGCTCGTAAGAAAAAAGTAGCTCAAGCCGAAGTCATTACTCAACCTATTGTCACCATGGACAATCAACCAATGATCGAGCTTTTGCAATCGCACGTAGAAGGCAACATTGATGCTATTGTCATACCCGAGATTGGAGCCAATAACTTCGAGCTTGAATCCGGCTTCATTCAAATGGTCTATGCTCAACCGTTCTTGGGGCGTTCAATTGATGATCCTCATGACCATATTAAAAGGTTTCTTCAACTCACTAATACAGTTAAGTATAATGGGGTTTCACAAGAGGTAATTCGCTTGCAACTTTTTCCTTTCTCCTTAGAGGGACAAGCCCGACATTGCCTTGATAAGGAACCGCCACAAAGTATTCTTACGTGGACGGATTTAGAGACCAAATTCATCAACTATTTTTTCCCACCCTCACGTACTACCGCTTTGCGGAATGAAATCATTACTTTTGAACAAAAGTACGGTGAGACATTTAGTGAATCTTGGGACCGTTTGAAGGAACTTTTAAGAAAGTGTCCACAACATGGTTTAACAAAAGTACATCAAATCAATACTTTTTACAATGGTTTTAGCATGAATGACCAAGATTCACTAAATAGTGCCTTGGGGGTAACATTTTGGTTAAGTCTGCTAATGTCGCTTGGGATATTATTGAGAACAAGTCTATAGTGAAAACCAAGAGTGTTCGGACCAATGTGGCTAGTGCTAGCACTAATGAGAGCGACAAGAGAATTGATAAGCTTACTTCGCTTGTTGAATCACTTGCTCTCCAAGCCGCCAACAATACCAAAGCTATCACTACCCAAGTTAGTGCTTTGACTCAATCATGTGAAATCTGCGGGGGATCTCACTCATACACCGATTGTCCTTCGACTAATGACAATCCGGAAAATGTGTATGCCGCCAACGGTAACTTTGCTACAGGAAGCTATCAAGCACGTATTCAAGGTGACCGCAACTTGCTCCGCTATCACTCAAACAACTTTCTTTCACCACCCGGTTTTCCCCCTTAAAACCCAAACAACCTCAATCGCAACAATCAAAATCAACCTCGTGCTCCAAATAAATATAGAAACCAAAGAAACCCATATCCACCTCAAAGAAATAACCAAGTTTACCAACAACCTGCTTATCAACCACCTACCTACCATGCTCCTCCTCCCAACCAACCCACCGCATTACACCAAGATGTTGAAACCTACATGAGGACTAATGATGCGATAGTACAAAATCTTCAGCGGGAAATGGCCAACATGAAAGCAGATATGGTAAAGCAAGGGAATGATCTTCGAGCTGATATGCGAAACACTTTGGCAAGTCAAACGAATGACTTAAGGAACATGATGGCTAGTTTCTTCCCAAGTAATCAAGCCTCTAGATCGGGTTCTCTTCTGAGTAACACCGTTGCTAATCCAAGAGGGGAGATGAAAGCCATCACCACTCGAAGGGTGAAAGGTTTAAAGGAACCCGAGCTTCCTACACCTACACAGGTGATTGTGACAAAGGAAAACGAGTCTCCTTCTCCAGATACACCATCTTCTATTCCACCACCTTCTACTTCTACCCCTCCACCACCCAAGGATGTGAGTGAGAATTCCATTCCAAAGCCTTCATCTCAATCCAATATACCTTATCCTTCGAGGTTGAGGAAAGAGAAATTGAAGAACAAGGATGATATTCAGGTTTCGAACTTTATTAAAATGTTTAAACAACTGAATTTTAATATCTCCTTTGCTGAGGCTCTCGCTCACATGCCGAAATATGCTAAAATGTTTACAGATCTTCTCGGTGATAAGGAGAAACTTCTCGATATTACTCAGACCCAACTTAATGAGAATTACTCTGCAGTGCTCTTAAGGAAATTACCAACCAAACTTGGTGATCCGGGTCATTTCTTGATTCCTTGCAACTTCCCTGGGGTAGAGAATTGTATGGCCCTAGCCGATCTAGGTGCTAGTATCAACTTAATGCCTCTAAGGGTTTGGAAACAATTGTCTCTACCCGAGCTAGTCCCCACACGAATGACTTTGGAATTAGCTAACCATACGGTTGCTTATCCAGTGGGGATAGCCGAAGATGTCTTCGTTGGTGTCGACAAATTCACCTTTCCGGTGGATTTTGTTGTCGTTGACTACGAGATGGACCCCCGTGTTCCATTAATCGTTGGACGTCCATTCCTGAGGACTGGTCGCACCCTCACTGATGTAGCCGCGGGTGAATTAATCATGAGAGTTGGTGACGATAAAATCGTCTACAACATGGGTAAACTTTCTAAGCAGCCTTCTAAAAACGAGAGCGTTAATTTCATTGATGTTCTTGATGAGGCTTGTGAAGAACATTTCAAAGATGCTTTTATAAGTGGTTCTTCTTCTCTACCCACTGTTGAGACCGTCGCCTCTATTGCTCCATCACTAACTCCATTTAGAGAAAGTGATTTTATCTTCAAAGAATTTGAAGCAACTTTGGGAGATGTGGACTTAAAATATGACGATTCTCCCTCCAATTGGGATGAAGACATTCGTACCATTCAGAAACTTCTCAATGAGGACCATATTTCTCCACCATCTCCTAAGGATATCTCTATCGATGAACCGAATTTGACTACGCCTTCCATCGAAAATCCTCCGGATTTAGAGCTTAAGGACCTACCGTCTCATCTCGAGTACGTTTTCCTTGAAGACAACAAGAAGTCACCCGTCATCATAGCAAAGGACATGAAAGAGGAAGAAAAATCTCGACTTATCGCCGTGCTGAAGAATCACAAGAAAGCGATTGCTTGGAAAATCTCCGATATTCGTGGAATTGATCCTCACTTTTGCACTCATAAAATTCTCATGGAGGACGACTTTAAACCCACTATTCAAAGCCAAAGAAGGGTGAATCCTAAGATCTATGACGTTATCAAAAAAGAGGTAATCAAACTTCTTGATGCGGGAATGATCTATCCTATCTCGGATTCACCATGGGTTAGTCCCGTCCATTGTGTGCCTAAGAAAGGCGGAATCACCGTTGTACCCAATGAAAAAAACGAGTTGATTCCTACTAGTCTCGTTACAGGGTGGAGAGTTTGTATAGACTATCGCAAACTCAATGATGCTACGAGAAAGGATCATTTTCCCCTTCCTTTCATGGACCAAATGCTTGAACGTCTAGCGGGTAATGACTATTACTGCTTTTTAGACGGTTTCTCCGGGTATTTTCAAATTCCCATCGATCCCAAAGACCAAGAGAAAACCACATTCACTTGTCCTTACGGAACATTTGCTTATAAAAGGATGCCATTCGGCTTATGCAATGCTCCTGGGACATTCCAAAGGTGTATGATGGCTATCTTCCATGACATGGTTGAAGAAACTATGGAAGTCTTCATGGATGATTTCTCGGTTTATGGTGATTCTTTCTCTCATTTCCTTGCCAATTTAGAACGCATGCTTAAGCGGTGTGAAGACACTCGCCTTTTTCTAAACTGGGAAAAATGCCATTTCATGGTAAAAGAAGGCATTGTGCTTGGACATAAAATCTCAAAAGCCGGTCTTGAAGTGGACCGTGCTAAAGTGGATGTCATAGCCAAATTACCTCCACCTTCAACCGTGAAAGGGTGTGAGAAGTTTCCTTAGTGATGCGGGCTTCTATCGTCGATTCATTCAAGATTTTTCTAAAATCGCTCGCCCGATAACCCACCTCATGGAAAAAGATACTACTTTCATCTTTTCCAAAGAGTGTCTTGAATCCTTCAATATTCTTAAGGATAAGCTAACCAAGGCACAGGTCTTGGTTACCCCTAATTGGGAGCTACATTTTGAGTTGATGTGTGATGCTAGCGACTTTGCTATTGGAGCGGTTTTGGGCCAAAGAGTGAACAAACACTTCCAACCAATCCATTATGCTAGCAAGACAATGACGGGGGCTCAATTGCATTATACCACTACCGAAAAAGAGCTTTTAGCTGTAGTGTATGCTTTTGAAA
The DNA here is from genome assembly GCA_025667525.1 of Glebionis coronaria. Lineage (NCBI taxonomy): Eukaryota > Viridiplantae > Streptophyta > Magnoliopsida > Asterales > Asteraceae > Glebionis > Glebionis coronaria. The sequence goes on along the minus strand of CM046879.1, from coordinate 315,332,248 downwards.
AATTCCGCCCCTATCTTGTTCTTTCCACCACCATCGTGAATACCGATCATTCCGCGTTGAAGTACTTGTTGACTAAGCAAGATTCTAAGCCAACACTTCTTCGTTGGGTTTTGCTCCTTCAAGAATTCAACATTCAAATTCGTGACAAGAAGGGAGCTGAAAACCTAGCCGCGGATCATCTAAGTAGACTTGAGGATCCCTATCAAGGGGATCATCCGAATCAAGAGATCAATGACTCTTTTCCCCTTGAGGCCTTAATGTCTATCAACTCCAATCTTGATGACACCCCGTGGTTTGCGGACATTGCAAACTACTTAGCGGGTGGAATTCTTAAGGAAGGGTTAAAATCCCAACAAAAGAAAAAGTTCTTTAAAGATATTGAACATTATTTCTGGGACGACCCTTACCTCTTCAAACAATGTGCGGATCTTATCATTCGTTGATGTCTTGATGGCCGGTAGCGGTACAAATTCTTGACGCTTGCCATAAAGGACCCACCGGTGGTCACTTTGGTCCCAATTACACCGCGAAGAAAGTATTCGACTCTGGATTCTATTGGCCCACCATTTATCGTGACGCTCACGAAATGGTTAAACATTATGATGCATGCCAAAGACAATGTAACACCCCCAAATTTATACAACTCAATACAGCGGAAGACTAGTTGGTGTTACGGGATAGCACTTTACTCACATCCTAGACAACGCTTAAAAGTCGCGTCGTTTTAATAATAAAGCATTTCCATTCATAAATATCAAAGTTACATAGGTCCCAAGTCATGGTCATTTCATACAATTTTACAAAAGATTTGAATGGAAATTTTTATTTAAGTGCGGGCCATGAATTCTTGTTGTCTTCCCGAGAATTACCTTCAAGTACCTGAGATAAAACATGTTAAAAGAAAAGGTCAGCGATAACGCCGAGTGAATTCATAGAGTTTAATAAAGCCATTAATATAACATTGGTATAAAATTATTACCGAAAATCATTTTGTACAAATCATCGTATAGGCCATAAAATAGCCAAAGTCATTTTATACAAATCCTTATCAAAATCATAATATAGGCTTTCGCCTTCAAAATCATTATACGAACCAATGTCGTAAAAATATCATACAATACGTTTTATTACGTTGTATGGAGTTAAATAAAAACCGTTATATGATTATGGTTATGAAAACCAAAACACGAACATAATATCAATACTAAGACCCCGTATTGCTAGTCAGGCAATATATCGTAATTCGGTGCGTATAGCAGTATTTCGTTATTTTGGATTATTATAAGCCGCATGACATTGTTACCTTACTACAACAAACAACGGGTAGCTAGCCCGAAACTCATTTGCCCATCTAAATTAGCGTGTCGTCACAAAGGTCACGCTATGTAAATCTTCTCATACACAAATTCGCTTACCAATCAATGTGGCACGACGGGGATCAACCGTCAAGGCGCGAACTGGGGTGATCGTCCCCAAATAGTACTATTATATGCATAAGCATCTACCAAATCCCGGTAGTTCATAATTCATGCTAATGGGACTTTTAGTGACATAACCTAACTTTAATAATCCATTTCCTTTCATCTATCGGGTCATAAAATCATTCATCGAGTCATACAATCATTCGGGTCCAAATCAATAAACAAGCAATCGGGACAAATGGTGTCCTATTTTAGTAAAACTAACATGTTATCTCCCTCGCGGGTTTATAAAATATTTCATAAAAACATTTAAAAGAGTGCGAGGCTATGAACTCACGTTGATGTGGGAAGGCGGGTTATCGGCAATTCAGACGTACGGTACGTGCTTCAATCACGGGAACCTAGACAAATAATACTCGTCTTAGACTTTTGTCCAATGACTTTATCAAAATAACAATTATGCATACATATGATGATTTTATATATATGATGATCAAGTGGGTTTACATATTCTATTTTACTCATTTTAGTGTTTATGTATTGGTAACTTCTTACTAGTTTACTAGTTTTACTTATTTACGTGTTTTAGGTCCAATAAGCCTATTATAAGTTTATTAACTTGTATTAATCCATTTCATACTTGTATTATCAGTATTTATACTTTACATGTTGGGCCCAAATGGGTTAAGCCCAATAAATAAGTTTATAAGTGTTTTAGCCCATTTTGTTGTATTATTAGTCCAATAACGTTAACTTAGCCCGTTAATGTCCGTATGTTATATAGTTCGGGTTTTATCGGTTTTTACTTGTTATATATGTTTATATATCAGTATATGAGTTTATAAAAGTTTACATTAGACGGGTCCAACCGTCTAAGTTTTATTTAACAAAAACGTTAATTTTACGGTAATAGCCGAAAAAGTCGTAAAAATCATGTTTATAGTTTTATAACTTATAAAACTTATCAAACTACCATTTTTATAAAATGTCCATTTATTTATCCTTATACATATTTATATAAATGTATTATATAAGTTAGTGGGTTTTAATTCACATTTTATACTATTTTTATTTGAGTGCTTATATAATACTATTATACTTTGATTTCCCAAAATCTGATTTTTACTTTCATGTTTACCAAAACAGCCATATCTAGAGTTTTATATGGAGATAGAAGCAAAACTTTTTATGACATAAACTACATGATATGTGCTCCATTTAACTCTTCTATAGCTACTGTTGAATCAGCCTCTAACTATTTTCTAAAAATCGTCCAAAACAGTGAACTCAGATTTGTACTCTAAACTTGTTTTGATCATATCTCACTCATCCTAATGATTCCATTGCATGACCAACTCTCACATATGTACAAGACATATTACTTACTGTATATCCATTAATCTATGCCATTTTATCAGTTCATCACATGGTTATTTACTGTTTTTATACAGCCTACCATTTAAGCAAGATTTTACCATTTTTACATGTGGTTTTTCATCTTTTTACCCATGATTATCAACAACAAATCCCCACATAATATTTTTATCATCATATATCATCATACATATATACATTTAAGAAGAAAATACATGATTACATAATCAAAATTAACAAGAGGATGGGGAGAACAATCTTTATACCACCATGATGATGTAGGTTATGATCAAGACATGGATTTTGATGGAGAAACTAGTGATAAACCAAGACCATCTTCAAGACCACCCATCTACATGAACACCTTGATGAAAATCAGCCCTTGACTCCTTTGAAAACTCCTTGCTAGTTTTTAAAATCACCTCCAATCAACAAGTCTTCAACTAAGCTTCAACATATGTTGATCATAGCTTAAGTTCATGGTTAGATTTTTGAGGATGATGGTGTTTTGTGGTGGTGGTGGGACGAAAATTGTAGAGAGTGGGAGAGAGTTTGTAAGTAGTTTGCATGTATGAATGGAGGTAATGGGAGAGTTAGATGGTTTTGCTAGTTAGTGGGAAGTGTAGCTTTTAAGCTAAGCTAACAAGTGTTAGCTTAGTTGCTACAAATTGACACATCATGAGATGTGTTGGCTTACATGTTGTTGTCCATATAGTGGGGTGGGGCAAGATTTATCTTGTCTCATCCCACTAATTTACGGGTACTCCTCGATTCTAGTTTCCTCGATTTGCGTGCCCTCGGGTCGTTTTACGAAAAACTTTTTTATAAATTATGAATCAACGGCACAAAACGAATCTAATAAAAATTGTCTCATCAAAAACGGAGTTCGAAAACGTAAATACGTAATCCTAAGGTTTCCGGTTTAGTCGTAAAGGACGTTAAATTAAAATTGTAAGTCCTAATCTCTTCTCGTAAATTTGTGAGTTTATGATATAACACAAATTTAAAATTCCAAAATAATATTCACGGATAAAGTTATTTTATGAAATGTCGGACTGTCACCAAAGACGGTGTATGCAAACGTGAGCACGTAACGTAGAATCCTCCGGTTTAGACGTAGTCGATGCTACTTCAAGACGTAAATCCAAATTTCTTCCCAGAAATAAGTGAGTTCATAATATAACATTAAAATAATATTTTTAAATAATTATTGAGAATAAAATATCAACCATAAATTGACGGATTGTCACAGCATTTACCCCTAAACAGGATCTTTGTCCTCAAAGATCATCTTACCTTACTACTCGCTTCTTATAGAGTTAAAGCCATGTGGGTATTTCCTCCACATTCGGTCTTTTCTCACAAGTGTAATCCATTACAATACGCGAGTTTCATCAGACATAACTACGAGAATAAGATCAGGCTTAATGTTGACTTACTTTCTGTATCCATGATTTTCACGGGGTTTTGATGAATGCATCTTTTCGCCGATCTAAACTTCATTAAGGAATAATCAGATTCTCACTTGATAGACATTTCATCAAGTCCGATATACGAAACATAATTCACGCAACTCTTGAAGTCCTAGGGTAGATCCAGCTTACATGCCTTTCAAACCAATCTTTTACATCATCTCAATGGTCCCATACAACAGGGACTTATATCCCATGATCTTTCAGATCATCAATTCATTTTTCCAAAGTTAAAATTTTTGGCATGAGTTCGCTACCCATCTGGCACTTCAAGATCTACATTTCATATTCGCATAACCTCCTGCCCACTACAGGCAGTCAATAATCAGATCCTAATTTCAACAATCATTTCAGGTCTCGCGGGTCGAGTATTTCGTAAGGTTAGGTTCTCCATCATAGGAAACCTTAAACCTAAAAGACATGTCCAACTCACAATAGGTGTATGTCGGGTGTCTTCATCTCAACTCCTACTTACAAATGCTCTAACATATAAATCTTAACAAGATTCGATCTCGATCCTAACACGATAATTATCAATGATAATCTCTCCAAAGGAAAACGATTATACGGTTCATTACCAAAGGTCAATCATTCAAACATAAAACAAGATTTCTAGTGTTTTGTATTGTTACTTTACCTCGTCCCTTCGATTTGGGGTGGTAAACAGTACTCTCATCAAGGTTCGTTCCCAATGACTTCTGAGCAAATCTCTAGAAATTCGATGCGAAGCGTGGATCTTGATAAAGATGTTCGATACAGGCATACTATGTTTACATAACTCCTTTAAATACAAAAGAGTTAATTTCTTCATCAAGAATCTATCATTAACAAGAATGATATTAGCATATTTGGTCAGTCCGTCGACGATGACCCAAATCAAATCAAATTCAGATGATGACCTTTGCAATAGCTAGACGTTTACTAATGTATGAGGCAATGTCTGCCTTCATAATTTGTCATTAGTACAACTTCCTCAGACAAAGATACATTAAATCATAAATGTCATGAATAAAATACTTATACTTACAAGATTCCAACATAACTATATCTCACAATCTCCATTTTTAGGCAACCTCAAGTGGTCTGTTATACATTTAACGCCATAGGCTTCTCAATTTTTAATGGTTCACATTAGCCGCGAACCCCTTTTATTATCTATATTATCCCTTTTTATAAACATCGTTTATTTTTATATTGTTCGGCAATTTATTTTGCACAGTCATTATTAAGGAACACATCCTAATTGGTTCTTTATATTTTCTACATAATGTGTCAGTAATTACGTTCACCTTTCTTCATATTTCCTAAGTTTCAGTTTCGTTTCAGCTATCATTTTTATCAGTTTTGCTCAATCCGACGTCTAAAGCGTCGATAATTATTATATCTAATTAAATAATAAATATTCAATTTTCATGAAACGTAAGCGTAAAGATTTTTAATTTCTTAGTCCGTCCAATTATATGAAAATGTTCAAAATAATTTTTAATTTAATTAACACGATTTTGTTTTATTTATCAAAAATAATTAAAATAATTAATAAGATCCGTAAATGTTCGAAAAACCTTCGTTTATTGTTTGGTAAAAATTTTCTTATTTAAAAAGCAAAAATTATCGTTTCAAATTTTAAGTCATGGTTTAAATGGTTTCCTCAATCCCTCTTAGGTTGTCTTGAGGTATACACGAACATTTAGCCCTAAACAGGAGTTTAGTTAAATGTTCTAGGTATAAGGGAATAATCCCTTAAAAATCCTTTGTTAAAACATTTGTCAAAACACATTTGTACTTTCTTTTTGGTAAAACCCAAAGTCTTAAAAGGTTTCTAAGTTTTTGAAGAATCAATATAGATTCCATTATCTTATTAATCACACGGTCAAATAATGTAAAGGATTAAGTCTTTAATCGTATGTTAAATATTTAAGGTACAGGTTTTCATTGTTCGGCCAATTCAGGGCAATCTATAAATAATTACTAACTCCTTCTTATACTTATAAACAAACAAATGGTCCTTAATGATCACAAGCATGAATTTATCAAATTATAGCCTTCACACGTGATTCACCAAATTTATGAATGCTACGTGTTTATTAGTCAATCCAAACGACATCATGAAACTCATAATGTTCATTACGAGTTCTGAATGTAGTGATTGGAATAGATAATCCTTTTTCGCAGACGCGAAGTTGATGATAACCATGCCATGGATCAAATCTTCGAATATACGCTAGAACCTTGTAAATGATCGAACAAATCTTCCATTTCGAGTCATGGATATCGTTTTCATTGTCAATTTACTCAGTTCACAGTAATTTATAAATATAAGGAATGATAACACCATAGCTCTTCATGATGACGAGCTCGGCAGAATAAAATCTTTCTCCGACAACTCTCTCAGTTGTACGGTAATTCCTTTAATTCAGATGGTGTTGACGTACAGTGCACAAGCCAAAGGTGCAGCACCGGGAATATAATCAATACCAATTTCAACTTGCCTTAATGGCAAAAGTCTAGGTAATTTTCCAACAAATACCTTCTAAAATTTCAGATAACAGAAACATCTTTTATTAAGTTCATATTAGGTTCTTTCTAGATTATAATATCTATGACTAATTCACAACCATTCACGGTATAATTTCAAGTCATCCATCAAGAATTATTTAGATCACTTTTGATAATCAACATCTTATCATTTAGGGGATTTCTACTCGAGTTCCCATCAATTAAGACAATGTCGTCATGTCATAATCAATCAATCCATTCTATTGGCACTATCAACTTTTCAGTTTTATTGCCGTCGATAAGATGTGAACTTCTCAAAAGTCTAATAATAACTCATAATCCTTCACAAATTCAAGGATATATGGAGACACAACTACCATTAAAAGAGTAAGGTCAACGCATAATCTATGCGAGAGAATTTCAAATCAGATACAGACGAAAACATTTAACGAATATGAATATATCCTATGTTTTCATAATTTGAGTACGCATTCGAAAGCTCCTCGGATCGTTACCAGGTCATTCAAATGAATTCAAATCAAAAGAAATGATAGGAACGTCGATACATCCATTCAGGTATCAACACTCGGTAATCAAATACTTTTCCTAAGAATCTCACTACGGGAGAATTGGACAAGAAAGAATTATCAATTGTCATATAAGACAATTTCCACAAATGAGTAAATTCGACTCAGAAGAATAGGTGCTACAGGCACATATGTAGGTCTCCCTAAGACTATGTCCCTATTTTTCACTTCTTGCAGATCTCATAAAATTTTAATCTTTCACAATCTTTAAAGAAAATGTAGTGTTTATTAATCAGCTTTATGGTGACTACTAATCAGCCTTGCATGGTCCATTCCAAATTGTATGTAGGCGCGCAACTATATAGAATTTCAAGATTAACGATGCAATACTCAGTTCGTCAAAATTTTATCATCATGTTTATAATAAAAACACTTTCATGCTTAATTCTTAAATAAGAATCAAAAATAAATTTACAAAGATTTTCTTTGTTATGAAAACAATTAAGTTTTCCAAGGTATTTTATAAACAACTTCATTTCGATAACAATCACTTATAAATCTCACCTTGAATAATCCTTATAGTGATGGAAATTCGATTTTTCTCAAGGGATACTGTTTTATCTATATAAAAACAATGAGTGATATGTAAAAGAGTGATGAAAAGTTGTTCGCTAAGAACTAACCACAATATAATAGGAAATGAGCTTAGCCAATTAATCATGAGGTGCATGACCTCGATGGCACTCAAAAAGAATAATCCACAACGTAACTCAATTCGAGATGAGTACTTGTTCAATGGTTGCATCACTAATGCGAATATTAGGATGAAACAATAAAGGATAGATAACGTCGATACATGTAGGATTTAGTAATCAAAGGTAGTCTTTTCATTAATCACAAACAAGTCAAAATTGTACCGTAACACATTACGTGTCACTATGTCATACAATTCCAAGAACTCATCCTACCAACTGATGTCTCAGTTAAGTTAGGCATTATTTTTAAAAGATACCACAATGAATACTAATCTACAAGAGTCATTAGGTGTACCACCTGTCCCGGAAGATCCATCGGTCCCAATTTAGAAGAAGATTTCTTCAATTTATTTCTTGGACACTGGGAATTCTCATTAGTGGACAATGGCCTAGGAACAACCCTTAACACTAATCAACAATCAATTAAAACCTTATAATTCAATCACATAACTTAACGACTTCCTCTTAACAATTTAATATTCCATACGGGTTAAATTTTACTTTATTCAAGTTTTCAATCAACTTATACTCAATTCGATATCCTACCTCATTTTCCAATACTTTCAACCTTATTCATAAATCTTAAAAGGCCAATAAAAGCTCGATATGATCAACACTTAATTTCCAATCCTATTAGCTCTTACAACAACAACTATCAAATGAGTCACTAGCATGAGATGACTCACCCATTCAATTAGATTTCTCAGAAAGGTACTAGTGGCATGAGGCTTTTGGGTAATGGTTCCAATGATAGCCTCAAGTGCAACATTCACCCTTTCGATTTCAATTTAAGAATTGGATGACACTGAATCAGATGACATCTTTCTAGGTGGTAACGTTTTGTCAAACTCCACTCTATAAGGAAAGATCGTCATGACATCGATATCAGATTTAATCTCGCCAATTCTTTTTCAATATCACAATCAACTAATATCTACATTTCTACGAATATCAACCATTTGTTGGGATCATAGATATCCACAACTTGGTTTAGATCTAGGATAGCTAGAATTCCTACGAGAATAGCTTCGATTAATTTACTAGGGGATTTAGGGTTCCTTGTGACAATCTACGTCGTATAAATACCTCGTATAAATATCAAAATAATCATCAAACAGTCATGTAATAAAATTACATCAAATATATATATATAATCCAAGTTATATATATGTTAAAATAACACTTCTCAGTCTGGCCTTGTCGGTAACTCGGGAATTCTTCGGCACCATTATAGTCAAAAGATTTTTAGACATTTTGTGAAAAATGTTTATAGTTAAAAGATTTTGAAATGTTTTATTCAAAATCTTGGTTTTAAAAATCTCTCGTTCTCTATAACGAGAGCTCTGGTACCAAACTGTAACACCCCCAAATTTATACAACTCAATACAGCGGAAGACTAGTTGGTGTTATGGGATAGCACATTACTCACATCATAGACAACGCGTAAAAGTCGCGTCGTTTTAATAATAAAGCATTTCCATTCATAAATATCAAAGTTACATAGGTTCTAAGTCATGGTCATTTCATACAATTTTACAAAAGATTTGAATGGAAATTTTTATTTAAGTGCGGGTCATGAATTCTTGTTGTCTTCCCGAGAATTACCTTCAAGTACCTGAGATAAAACATGTTAAAAGAAAAGGTCAGCGATAACGCCGAGTGAATTCATAGAGTTTAATAAAGCCATTAATATAACATTGGTATAAAATTATTACCGAAAATCATTTTGTACAAATCATCGTAATAGGCCATAAAATAGCCAAAGTCATTTTATACAAATCCTTGTCAAAATCATAATATAGGCTTTTGCCTTCAAAATCATTATACGAACCAATGTCGTAAAAATATCATACAATACGTTTTAAAACGTTGTATGGAGTTAAATAAAAACCGTTATATGATTATGGTTATGAAAACCAAAACACGAACATAATATCAATAGTAAGACCCCGTATTGCTAGTCAGGCAATATATCGTAATTCGGTGCGTATAGCAGTATTTCGTTATTTTGGATTATTATATGCCGCATGACATTGTTACCTTACTACAACAAACAACGGGTAGCTAGCCCGAAACTCATTTGCCCATCTAAATTAGCGTGTCGTCACAAAGGTCACGCTATGTAAATCTTCTCATACATAAATTCGCTTACCAATCAATGTGGCACGACGGGGATCAACCGTCAAGGCGCGAACTGGGGTGATCGTCCCCAAATAGTACTATTATATGCATAAGCGTCTACCAAATCCCGGTAGTTAACAATTCATGCTAATGGGACTTTTAGTGACATAACCTAACTTTAATAATCCATTTCCTTTCATCTATCGGGTCATAAAATCATTCATCGAGTCATACAATCATTCGGGTCCAAATCAATAAACAAGCAATCGGGACAAATGGTGTCCTATTTTAGTAAAACTAACATGTTATCTCCCTCGCGGGTTTATAAAATATTTCATAAAAACATTTATAAGAGTGCGAGGCTATGAACTCACGTTGATGTGGGAAGGCGGGTTATCGGCAATTCGGACGTACGGTACGTGCTTCAATCACGGAAACCTAGACAAATAATACTCGTCTTAGACTTTTGTCCAATGACTTTATCAAAATAACAATTATGTATACATATGATGATTTTATATATATGATGATCAAGTGGGTTTACATATTCTCTTTTACTCATTTTAGTGTCTATGTATTGGTAACTTCTTACTAGTTTACTAGTTTTACTTATTTACGTGTTTTAGGTCCAATAAGCCTATTATAAGTTTATTAACTTGTATTAATCCATTTCATACTTGTATTATCAGTATTTATACTTTACATGTTGGGCCCAAATGGGTTAATCCCAATAAATAAGTTTATAAGTGTTTTAGCCCATTTTGTTGTATTATTAGTCCAATAACGTTAACTTAGCCCGTTAATGTCCGTATGTTATATAGTTCGGGTTTTATCGGTTTTTACTTGTTATATATGTTTATATATCAGTATATGAGTTTATAAAAGTTTACATTAGACGGGTCCAACCGTCTAACTTTTATTTAACAAAAACGTTAATTTTACGGTAATAGCCGAAAAAGTCCTAAAAATCATGTTTATAGTTTTATAACTTATAAAACTTATTAAACTACCATTTTTATAAAATGTCCATTTATTTATCCTTATACATATTTATATAAATGTATTATATAAGTTAGTGGGTTTTAATTCACATTTTATACTATTTTTATTTGAGTGCTTATATAATACTATTATACTTTAATTTCCCAAAATCTGATTTTTACTTTCATGTTTACCAAAACAGCCATATCTAGAGTTCTATATGGAGATAGAAGCTTAAATTTTTATGACATACACTACATGATATGTGCTCCATTTAACTCTACTAAAGCTACTGTTGAATCAGCTTCTAAGTATTTTCTAAAAATCGTCCAAAACAGTGAACTCAGATTTGTACTCTAAACTTGTTTTGATCATATCTCACTCATCCTAATGATTCGATTGCATGACCAACTCTCACATGTGTACAAGATATATTACTTACTGTATATCCATTAATCTATGCCATTTTATCAGTTCATCACATGGTTATATACTGTTTTTATACAGCCTACCATTTAAGCAAGATTTAACCATTTTTACATGTTGTTTTCATCTTTTTACCCATGATTATCAACACCAAATCCCCACATAATATTTTTATCATCATATATCATCATACATATATACATATAAGAAGAAAATACATGATTACATAATCAAAATTAACAAGAGGATGGGGAGAACAATCTTTATACCACCATGATGATGTAGGTTATGATCAAGACATGGATTTTGATGGAGAAACTTGTGATAAACCAAGACCATCTTCAAGACCACCCATCTACATGAACACCTTGATGAAAATCAGCCCTTGACTCCTTTGAAAACTCCTTGCTAGTTGTTAAAATCACCTCCAATCAACAAGCTTTCAACTAAGCTTCAACATATGTTGATCATAGCTTAAGTTCATGGTTAGATTTTTGAGGATGATGGTGTTTTGTGGTGGTGGTGGGACGAAAATGGTAGAGAGTGGGAGAGAGTTTGTAAGTAGTTTGCATGTATGAATGGAGGTAATGGGAGAGTTAGATGGTTTTGCTAGTTAGTAGGAAGTGTAGCTTTTAAGCTAAGCTAACAAGTGTTAGCTTAGTTGCTACAAATTGACACATCATGAGATGTGTTGGCTTACATGTTGCCGTCCATATAGTGGGGTGGGGAAAGATTTATCTTGTCTCATCCCACTAATTTACGGGTACTCCTCGATTCTAGTTTCCTCGATTTGCGTGCCCTCTGGTCGTTTTACAAAAAACGTTTTTATAAATTATGAATCAACGGCACAAAACGAATCTAATAAAAATTGTCTCATCAAAAACGGAGTTCGAAAACGTAAATACGTAATCCTAAGGTTTCCGGTTTAGTCGTAAAGGACGTTAAATTAAAATTGTAAGTCCTAATCTCTTCTCGTAAATTTGTGAGTTTATGAACCAACACAAATTTAAAATTCCAAAATAATATTCACGGATAAATTTATTTTCTGAAATGTCGGACTGTCACCAAAGACTGTGTATGCAAACGTGAGCACGTAACGTAGAATCCTCCGGTTTAGACGTAGTCGATGCTACTTCAAGACGTAAATCCAAATTTCTTCCCAGAAATAAGTGAGTTCATAATATAACATTAAAATAATATTTTTAAATAATTATTGAGAATAAAATATCAACCATAAATTGACGGATTGTCACAAACAAGGCATGATCACACATAAAGATGAGATGCCTCAAAATTTCATACAAGAATGTGAAATCTTTGATGTATGGGGTATCGACTTTATGGGGCCATTTCCATCATCTAAAGGGAACAAGTAGATCCTCGTAGCCGTTGACTACGTTTCTAAATGGGTTGAAGCTAAGGCTCTCCCTACGAACGATGCGAGGGTGGTTGTAACTTTTTGAAGCAACTTTTTGCTCGATTCGGTGTTCCTCGTGCTATAATCAGTGACCGCGGGACTCATTTTTGTAATGATCAATTCGCAAGAGTCATGGCTAAGTACGGTGTCAATCACCGTCTTTCCACCGCTTATCATCCTCAAACCAATGGTCAAGCCGAGATATCTAACCGTGGATTGAAGAGAATTCTGGAGCGTACTGTGGGAGAGCATCGTGCCTCGTGGGCCGATAAGTTATATGATGCTTTGTGGGGTTTCCGTACCGCCTATAAGACGCCGATTGGTTGTACACCTTATCGTCTTGTGTACGAGAAAGCATGCCACCTCCCTATTGAGCTGGAACATAAGGCATACTGGGCCTTGAAGTGGGGTAACTTCCACATCAACAAAGCCGGAGATCTTCAGAAAATTCAACTCAACGAGCTTAATGAATTGAGGAATGAAGCTTACGAGAATTCATTGATCTACAAGGAGAAGACCAAGATCATCCATGATGCAAGGACTAAGAACCGAGAGTTCCACGTTGGTGATCAAGTCTTACTTGTTAACTCTCGGTTGAAGATCTTCTCGGGCAAGTTGAAGAGCCGCTGGTCTGGTCCATTCACCATCGCCAAAGTCTTTCCCTATGGCACCATTGAGCTTTCTCAGCCAAATGGGCCCATTTTAAGGTGAATGGCCAGCGTGTGAAGTTGTACTTTGGTGAGGACATCTCTCATGAGATGATTCCATCCATCATCACGTTTCCCATGAACTAGTTTTGGGTCGAGTCAGGCTCGTGACTCGGTAATAAAAAACAAGCGCTTCTCGGGAGGCAACCCGTTGATCTATCCTTTACCGTTTTCACAATAAGTGTATGGGGGAGCCCCGTATGTGTTTGTTGTCTTGTTTCTTATTCTGCGCAGGGATAAAAGCTTCAAAGATCCATTCTCGATGACTTTTGACGAACTGTGATCCCGTGTTCCCGTGTTCCCGGTTCTATCCTAAACTGTCGTGATTCAATATTTCATATCTCATATGTTCACATTGAAATCACTATAGTTGCCCTTCCCTTAGCAAGATTTAAACAGCGTGCACAATGTCCTAAGTGTAGGGGAGTTTACTCTCATATGCTTAAAAATTGAGGACAATGTTTATATCAAGTGTAGGGGGTCTTCTATCGAAGTAAGTGGTCTTTTCCATGAATTTGTCCTCATTTTAACCGGAAAATTTGATTTTTCGACATTTTTCAAAATTTTTAATCTATTTTGGCCTAGTTGTATAGTAGCATTTTCCTTTGTCATCGTTATTTTCTTTTTATTTTTAATAAAGTGGTTTTAAAATTTTTCAAAGTCGTGAATATTTTGACTCAACCCGAGTTTACTTATCTAAGTTTACTCTAGCTAGTATCCTTAACGTGTTTAAGTCAAGTTTTGCTAGGCTTTTATATAGGGAACTTTAAAACGCGAAGGTCATAACTCTCACGGGTAAGAACAAGAACTTTTCGCAAGTTCCTATAATTGATCCTAGAGAGTTGTTTATCAAGGGAACTTTAAAATGCGATTTCTAAACTTGAAAAAGTCTAAGAGTTTGCAAGATCCTATAAATGACTCGAAAACCCAAAACTTTGATTTAATTGGCTAAGCATCCATAAGTCTCATTCCTTGAGATTTTAAATTGTGGAGAACGAGAGATGATAGAGTCAATTATAAGTTTGGTATTCTTTCGTGAATTTATGTGAGTTGATTATAAGCCTATTCTCCCATCGCTTGTTAATAAATTTATCTGCAATAAATAAGGTTGTACGATTTGAAAAGTTACTTAGCTTCTAGCACAAGATCATTTAAAAGTTGCTCGGTATTAATTAGAGTTCATAGCCAAGGCATAACTTATTGAAGCGGGATGCGAAGATTGGCGAGTCTGAAAAGGCCCTAACAAGGCATGAGGGCTACATTTTGTTGCTAAAGATCCAAAAGTGTTGTGAAGAATCATTTATCGAAAATCAATATGAAGGATCGGGACACACGACGAAAAGCAAGTACTCCCCAAAAGATCATGGAGAAGTCTATCCGAAAAGACCCTAGCAAGGTATGAGGATAATTAGATCCAAGTCCTAAAAGGAGGCGGATCGTTGTATATCAAAGTCCAAAATAAAGATTGGAGAAAAATGAAGAAGTCGTGGTCCAAATATGAAGAATCTCTCAAAACTTCAAGTGAAGAAATTCCTATTATGAAGAGAAGACCATAATTTCAAGAACGTCTCTCAAAGATTTGAAGTATGAAGTCGTTGCCAAATATCGGTCCGAGAAAGGTCTCAAATCGTGAAGCGAGTTATGCCAAGATATGAACTTTATGAGGTCCCGAGAAGCAGTTTTAAAAGATTTTGTCATTTAGCTAACTATTGATTAAATCGTCCCACTTAGTTTTTAGCTTAAATAACTATCGAAATAAGTCAAACAATGCATCCTCGTGATCATTCAATACAACAATAAAATATAAGAGATACACCTAGGAATAAGGGAGTCTAAGTGAATAATTGGGCCAAATGAGTTCGTGTTAGTTTGCTAACTTATAATAACAATGATCTCGTTTTTAAGCTTAGTATGGGGAACGTGAAACTTGAGAATGATGAACATTCATGACAATGAAAAACCCCAATGTAAGTCTTTGATTTCTTACTCATTTTGTTCTTTTAGTTTTCTTAGTGTTTAGTATTTAATAAAGGCCAAGGTAGGTTATCTATGATGAAAAATGTAAACCGTGCTTTGAAATTAGTGCATTGCATGAGGACATTGCAATTGTCAAGTGTAGGGGATTTAATAATTGTGAAAACACTTATCCTTTTACCACTTATTTCCAATATAACAAGGCCAAAACGTGTATTTTATGTCGTAAAAGTCGGAATTATGCGTGGTTTGTGTTTTTATTGTGTTTTAGGACCAAAAGATGCAAAAGGAAGAAAACATGGGCTATCACGGGCTTTTATCGAAGAAAAAGACTAAAGACGAAGTCGAAAGATCGAGAATGCAAAAAGAACGGAAGTCCAAGGCCAGTTCTGAAGATTTATCGAAGAAAAAGTCTAAATACGGAAGTTTAATGAAGTCGAAGAACTCAAGTCTAATTATAGAAGAAAATTATAAGACAAGTACAAATAATATCGACTAATCCCGAGACGACGTCGAGAAAGATAAAGAAATTAAGTCGAGTCGAGATGAGAAGAAAGAAATAAGATAGCTTAAGCATGTAATCTCACCACCTCCTATAAATATCCTCTTAATGTGTCATTAGGAGGGTGGTTAGGTGGGTAATTTTTAGTAGTAGTTTTTTTTCAAGTTTTTCTTAAGTTTTTTTTCTCTCTAGTTTTCCAAGTTTATCAACTTTAATCTTGTAATCATTTGATATTAATCTTTAATCAATCAATCTTGTTTTCTTAATTCTCATTCTACCTTTCTTAATCTTTTACTTAATCTTGATAATCATGTAGTTTTATCTTAATCTTGTTTATGGTTTGATTGTTTAGCTTATTTGGTTGTGCTTATTAAATTGGTGATCTTAAAAGATTTTATATAAAAGTGCTTATTTTTCTTAATCTTTATGCTGAATAGTTTTTAGAAATAAGTTGTTTTTAATAAGTTTAAGTTTTTATAAAAAGTGCTTTTTGATTTCTAGCTTATTTAATGTTTTAAAAGTTTTTAAATTCTATCTTAATCATCTTTTTCTAAAAATCATTTTGGTGTTGCTTTTGGTAAAGTGCTTATTGATTTTTAGCTTATTTTTGTTTATTGCTAGTTTCTCTTGTATCGAAATCTTCAAGTCCCTTATATTCCGGATAAGAGGTATTAAACCCTCTTTTTCCGGATAACTGTCATCACCAAGTTTTTTCGGATAAGCTTGATTATAGCTTTTCCGGATAAGCTCTTAGTTCACAGTATTGCGGATAAGTCTCCGATCTTTATTCGGAATAGTCAGACAAACAAAATATTCCGGATAAGCCATAGTCTTCAATATTCCGGATAATCATCTTAAGATTATTCCGGATAAGCAGCAATCCTCAGTCATTCCGAATAGTTGGTATTCCAGATTAATCCGGATAGTGGTAGGTTCAGTTATTCCGGATAGTCATCAATTCCGGATAAGGGTACATTACAAGTTATTCCGGATAAGGGATTTTTGATTATTCCGGATAGTGATCAAGTCGTGGTATTCTGGATAAGTAGCAGGACGTTGATTCCGGATAAGAATCCGGAAAACATTCCGGATAAGCTTCATATTCTAGAATTCCGGATAAGCTTCCGAACCATATTCCGGATAAGCCGTTCGATATTTTCCGGATAAGCATATCTAGATTATTCCAGATAGGGGACCAAGATATAATCCGGATAAGCTGCATTTTCTTTTTCCCGGATAAGCCACCGTTCTCTATTCCAGATTTCATTCCGGATAAGCCTCCTTTCTACAATCCGGATATTATTCCGGATAAGGGTTTGTTTCTACAGTTTTTGAATTTTACTTTTCCCGCCTTTTTATTTAGCTTATTTCTAACTTGCCTTATTTTAGTTTAAAGATTTAAAGTTTACATTTTTATAAGTTTTAATCAATTTCTTTTCAATTTTTAAAGTCTTCATTTTTAGTTTTAATTTTTATAGCTTTCATCTTTATTTACTCAACGACATTCTCATTTTTAGTTTAAAATAGATAACCAAACTTTTTTATTTTCTACCAAGAACAATTGAGTCGCACTTTCCACCAGTAATCAATTCGAAAAGATCGGTTTAACGAACTTTCATACGAGCTTAAAAACCTTGTATTACTTAGTTAAGTGATTTTAAACATTTTGCAAAAAGAATCAGCTCTTGAAACAGCCTAGAACTCGAAAACGACTATTTTGTCATTTTGTGTAGCGAGCTTTTGCTTATTTCAGGCTTATTTCTTGGGCTTATTCCAAAATTCTTTTTACACAGCTTTATAAGGTCAAGAGAAGGATGTGTGGCAAATTTCAGCTTATGGCATTAGCTTATGGCTTAATGGGCCAAAAAGCCCATTAAGAACATGATGAATTTCATTAAGTTGTGATAAGCTCACTTTCAGCTTTTGGGCTTTTGGAGTTTTGTGTTTAAAATTTAATTTTAAGCTAGACTATAACTTTTCAGCTTATTTCCATAACTTTTTGCTTATTGGGCTAAAAAGCCCATTAAGCTTGGAATGTTTTCAGCATTAGCCATTTTGGAGGCCCATTAGGGGTATTTTGTGATTTCAAGTTCATTTTCTGTTTATTTAGGTTAAATTAAACTAGTTTGCAAGTTATTAGAATTTTTTATAATTTTTGGATTTTTATTAATATTTTATTATTATTTTATTATTAAAAATTGTTTTTAATATTTTTGAAACTTTCTCATTTTTCCTAGGTTAAAAACATTAAGTTAGGATTTTTAAAACTTTTAGATTAATTTTCTTGTCATTTAATTAATTTTTAGGATTATTTTAATGTTTTAATAGTTTTTAATCATTTTTGAATAGTTTTAATTAATTTTAAATTTTCCAAAAATAGTTTTTAGTTCAATTAAGTTATTTTAGAGGTTTACAAATTGAAAAATCTCATTTTGGTCTTTTTGTTAATTAATTTGATTTTTTGGGCTTTAATTAGCATTAAAAGATTATTATTTAATTAAATAAAAGGTTTGAGTGATTTTTTATTTTTGTAAACTCTAATTGTATTTTTTAGGATTTATTGCAATTTTCTAGGAATTTTTAGGGTAATTTTTTAAATTTCGTCTCGTTTTACGTTTACGACTTTCGTCTTAGTGTAATTTTAATCGTAACCATCATCCTTTTCTCTTTTCTTTCTTTATAATCATAATCTCAAAGTTAATAATTTCTTAACATAACACACTAGCCTCCTTGAGAACGAACTCACCTTTGGGTCATTTGTGCACGGTTTTCCTAAACCGTGGTACTTACCCTAATTACCTCGTTTTCCTAAACGAGTGTAAAATTACAATTATCATTAACATATGTTAAACTATTGTAATATCTTAACGTCATCACAAAAGTGCTATAGTGAACCACTCAAATTTAATAGAGCCCAACACATGTAATACACCTGGCCTATCTCAGTAGTTAGTACCGATCCAAGATTTTGAGTATATAAACTCCAACCCCAAACTTTAGGTCGTTGAGCTTAACCTAATCTCTATATCACTTAACTCATCCGCCTCTTTTTCTCTCCATCTCAAACAGATGACGAAAAAAAAATAACAAATAAATTCCATCCATTTCAAGATCATATCTAATCTAAACTATGCCCAGAATACTCCACAAATGAATATCATAGACCCAATACCACCATGAATCAAATAAACCTTCTATCACCTCATTACAAAAACCATTAACAATCACAACAGCCCGCTTTAGATCAATCCAAACCGAACACTTTAAATTAATGCATGATGTTCGAATCTCTTATAAACGCCCAAGTATCAGCATCAAGATCATAATTATGATCTCAGGTAGGCTTTTGTATGTGATGATTTGGTGTCGTGGCGTTTTGAGTTGATAGGTCGAAACAAAGAGTTGATTGAAACATAATTGTTATCAATCCTACTTTAATTTCGAAAATAAATTATAGATCTATGATGATATATATTTCTCGTGTTGATCTATAAGATCTCGACATGCATGTTGTTACACGAAAAAAATATAAATCTGAGATCAAATTGTTAAGTTTTGAGTCATGTGCTGATTTATAGAGGGTTTAGGTGACGATGGGAGTAGGTTAGTATGATAGATTTGAATGGAGGGATAAGGAGATATTGGTTAAGTTTTTTTTGGTTTAGGTCTCGGTATTATTGATTCAACATGGTCTTATCCATTGCAATACACGACCCATCGCAATGTCATTAGTGACATGTCGCAATGTGCCATCGCAATGTGCCATCGTAATGTGCCATCGCAATGTGCCATCGTAATATGCCATCGTAATGTGCCATCGCAATGTGCCATCGCAATGTGCATCGCAATGTGTCAAATTCTTATCCACAATTGTCCTTTCCTGATATTCTGGATCTTGGTTTTTCTGAATCTGAGTTTTTCAAGATCTTATTTTCATCTTAAAAAATCAAAATCAAAATTTACTTAAAAGGAATTAGCTCTGAGATCCCCAATGAACAAGTATATGACTTGAAAAACCCGAAACGAGACAAGAATCATTAGACAGGTTGGTAGGCTGCAGCCTGTTCATAAACCTGTTTGACCAACCGACGAGACCAGAGGTGATGAAATCAAATATGATACCATACCAGAAACATGATAAACTTAATAGACTGTTTGATGGACTGTGAAAAAAGGTAACATAATGTGACAAAAATAATATGACCACCGTGACATAAAAAATTTGACAGATTTGAGACCAGAAAAAAAATTTGACCACCAAATCAAACAATTAAAACACTAACGATCCAAGGATTGAACCATTGGATCTTATACCAATTGTAGGATATTGTAAATCTATGATTAATCTAGAGAGAGAAGGAGATATAAAGATGGTGAGAACACACACACACTTAGAGAGAGAAAGTGTAGAAAACACACTTTTACTATGTGTATTATGAAGTGAACCACCACCCTCTCCAACTAAGGAGAGGGTTTATATACCCGAGCCTTGTGATGGGCTTGGTCTTACACAATGGGTCGCCGGCCTCATACAACTCATGGGCTAGGCATGGCCTTGTTTACTTAACTTAATAATACTATACTACGAGCTATCACTTAATCTATTGTTGGAGTGACCGATCCTTTCTAATACGTAAAACGTATTTCTAACAACAGGCCTCGATATTGGAAAAATGAACCTCACTAGTAGGTGAAAGTGGAGGCAAAAGAGCAAGATCTCATTCAATAGTTTCCTCAATCTCGGGCTCAAATTCAAAATCATCCTCAAATGATGAGCGGATTTGTGTTCACAACCATGGTCTTACAAGTCGATGGACTATGCTTAGGTGACATTTCAATGATGAGCGGATTTGTGTCGATAAAACCTTTAGCCTCAGTGGATATTGGACTAGGAAATGGAGGCACTTCAATGGATTTAGAAGTTAAAGCCTCAAAGACATGGTCCTTCGAAGGTGGTAAAAACGAGTCCATTTTAGTCATTGTCATGATGGCACTAACGTCACCCTTCAGAATTGTTTATTCACTTGTTTCGTCAAATACATCCCAAAATGATTTTGATTCATACATTTGCTTAAACCTTTTTCAGTTAAGTAAACATATTCACGATCATTAAAATCTTCATCTCTAGAATCGTTCTTTTTCATTCTTTCAAAACATGCATCAAGCCCCATATTTTCCGCTAAAGTGAACATTTTGAAATCATTTTTGGAAACTTCGGTTTTGCTTTGATCATTTGAAACTTGGGATCTACTCGCGAAAAAGTTCATTTCATCCTCCCCATATTTCATTGTTAATTTCCCACCGTGAACGTCGACTATGGCTCGAGCCTTTGATAAAAAGGGTCGACCTAAAATAATGGGACATTTAGGGTGACACTCGTAATCGGAAATGACGAAGTCCGTGGGAAAAATAAACTTTCCAATTTTAACATAAACATCCTCGGCTATTCCAATTGGTTTTAATGGTGTACAATTTGCTAGCTCGATTGTCATGTTCGTGGGGGTAAGTCTTGGCAATTTCATCAATTTCCAAAGATAATGAGGCATGAGATTGATGCTAGCTGAGGGTTTGCTATTTTACTAGATCTGGTGGTCTAGTTGGGTGGTAGATGGTGGTAGCCATGGTTAGAAAGAGAGAGAGATGGAAGTGTGTGTTTCTATAGAGAAAAAGGCAAATGTATAAAATGAAAAGGAAAAACACAAACAACAACCCCTCCTTGGACGCCTTGGAGGGGTATTTATAGTCACACACCACCTAAACTATTCATAGTTTCCTAATCTAGTCTTTGCGTGTGTGACTATGATAACTGATAGTAGTATTAAGTGGCAAGTATTAAGTGTCGGTTTAGGAAAAAGGCGTAAAAGTGGCAAGCATTAAGTGTCGGTTTAGGAAAACCAAGCACTAATGACCAAGTTAAGTTCAAAGTTCGTTTCCCAAGGAGGCAAGTGTGTTGTGTAATAAATGATTAACTTTGTGATTATAATTTAAGAGAAAAGAAAAGAGAAAGGATGACGGTTACGATTATGAATCAAACTAAGTCGAAAAGTCGTGCACGTAAAACCGTAGAATATGACGAAATTTAAAAATTAACCTAAAATTCCTAGAAAATTGCAATAAATCCTAAAAAATGTAATTAGAGTTTACAAAAAATCAAAAATCACTCAAACCTTTTATTTAATTAAATATTAACTTTTTAATGTTAATTAAAGCCCAAAAAGTAAATTTAATTAAAAAAAGCCCAAAATGAAATCTTTCAACTTGTAAACCTCTAAAATGACTTAACAAAATTAAAAACTATTTTTGAAAATTTTAAAATTAATTAAAACTATTTAAAAATGATTAAAAACTCTAAAAACTTAAAATAATTCTAAAAATTAATCAAATGACACTAAAATTAATCTAAAAATTTTAAAATTCCTAACTTAATGTATTTGAACTAGGAAAAATGAAAACTTGTAAAAATCTAAATTTTAATTTTTAATAATAAAATAATATTAAAAATCCAAACTTTATAAAAAATTCTAAAAAGTTGCAAACTAGTTTATTTTAACCTAATAAACACAGAAATGAACTTGAAATTACCAAAATACCCCTAATGGGCCTTTAAATGGGCCAGAATGAAAAATAATCCACTATATTGGGCTTTTTGGCCCAATAAGCAAAACGTTGTCCAAATAAGCCCTAAATCACCTACTTGACTCAAAATTCAATTTTAAGAACAAAACTCTAAAGGCCCAAAAGCTAAAAATGAGCTTATCACAGCTTAATTGTCAACAGCTTATTCTTAATAGGCTTTTTGGCCCATTAAGCCATAAGCTCTAATTTGACACAGAAGCTTCTTTTGGGATACGTAAGAGATCTGTGAAAAGAAATTTTGAAAAAACCCAAGAAATAAGCCTGAAATAAGCAAAAGCTCACTATAGAAAATGACAAAATACCTCAAGTGCTGATTCAACTTGCAAAAGGTTTTAAATGACAAAACTAAGCTTAATAATCAAAAATATTTCAAATAAGCACAATGAATAAGCTGGAAAAAGTAATAAGCACTTAATGTAAAAGTCAACTTGTTTGGTTTTCTAGTCAAACCTAAAAGTCAAACCCTAAAAAGCTCCAGATTAGTTCAATGGGTCAAATGAGGAAGATTGATTACAAAAACTAAGTTGTTGCAAGTCCAAATAAGCTAGAATAGCTTATGAATAAGCTGATGATCAAATTACACTAGCAGTGGCTAGCAACAAGGGAAAGGAGTTCCCACTGCTTGACTATTTTGACTTTTTGTCTTATATGGATTTTTGTTGGATTCAAGCCACAAAAAGGCACCCTTATAACCAGTGGGTTATAAGGAGTCAATAGCAATCACAAAAACACAAATCCTTTCATCCAATTAGTACAGTTTAATCAAAAGATCACCAAAAATGATACAGACATGTTCATAAGCAGTTTTCACACAAATAAGCAGTTTTAGAAAGAATAAGCCAACCAAATTGAACCAAATGCACACAACAGCTTAGATTAATTCAAATAAACATAAATTAACTGGTTTCTTTCAATGATTCAAAGTTTAGACAAAGATTCAAGCTCAAATAAGTTACTAATGAACAAAGAACAAGCAGATTTCAAACTTTGTTGATGTACTTGACCACAAATCCAATTTCAAACCCTCAAATCTTCTTAAAAGGTTATATAAACTTTGTTTAATCACTTGTTAGCCCTAAGCATGCATACAATCTATGTGTTTCCAAGATCTTAGGCCAAAACAAGCAGATTTCAACAAGTTATAGCACAATCAGGATTTTGATGTTCAAAAGCCAAAAACTTGCAGACAATAGCACACAACCAAGTATTTATCAGATACAAGCATAAAACAACACTTAACAATAACTCAAAATCAAACTGCATGCTCAAATCATTTAACACTCGCAATTTACCACGCAGCGGAACACCACTTTGGGCGTGATTTCATAGCACGTCACACACAATTACAGAAAACGACCTCGAAAGAGACGTTTAAGATAAACATAAAAGATTATTTATAATCATTGTCTAAAACATTTCCAACCCAAAAATGATGTTTACATTAGAGTAGCGTTACTTATCCCCAAAGATCTCAACCCAAAACATAACAACTTTTACCACAATATGACAATAATTAATTTGATAAAAAGGGAAGGAAATCCAAAATTTTAGACCAATAAAGCAACAACTCCCTCCAGGCATGCTCCGCTGCTATAAATCTTGATTACTGATGAGACTGCAATTATACATAGTCTCATCATCCAAATCGGGCTTAAAACGCTTAAAATATCGTCAAAATACCCCAATATACGCTTGTGTTTGTCCATTGTGTATTTTAGGTACGGATATCGTGAATTCACCAAAAGATCAAAGGAATCAAGCAAAAACGAACACGGGAAATGAAGCCGCACAAAGAACCAAGCTCGAAGAATGAATTTTGCAAAAATGCCCTTGAAGTTTGAAGATTGTACAAGTTTGGTCCCTCTACTTTGAAGATTTGACACTTTATACCCCTCAAATATCCATAAATATAAGTGGGGTCCCTAAAGTTTGAAGACTTTACATATTCAGCCCTTGGAAATTAGATAAAGTTACAAGCTTTTAACTTTGTTAACTAAAGGACCTAGCTTGAAAAGCCAAAAGGACTGGATTTCCAATGGAGATGCTAACGGCTGTTAATTTGAGGACTGGTAATGAAATTACCCACACACAGCCCAACATTACCCATCAGCCCATCAACAAAAACCCAATACCAACCAAAAACCCGACCCAAGTCAACTTCAGTCAAACCCCACCATTAACTTTTTTAAACCGGTTTTTATATTAATTAAAAATGGGGGAAACAATCACTGTTCACCACCTCACCTTAATTAACCCCTAATCCGGCTTATAAACCCTAAACCCTTAGTACCCACAAATCAAAGGGTTTTGGGCGGATAATTTCTAGAAAGCTAATTAGCCCTACCCTAAACCAAACCCAACCCAAAACACTCACACCCCGTGACTCGATATGGACCCCCAGCCTTCCCCTGCTTCACCAAAAGAAGAAGAAAAAGAATCCCAGCAGAAGATCAATGGTAGACACACATTCCTTGGTCCCTACTCTCCATTCAACGTCCAAGATTGAGTAATGGCAGCTGGCATCACATGTTTTCCTGCCAAAGTCACAAGATGCTTTAACCAAAACCAAGATTGAAGATTTTCAAACCAAGGGCAAATTCGGGCTTTTAATTATTAGGGTTTCTAAGTCTAGATTGTTCTTTACATTTGTATAAATAGAGATGTCTTGTATCTCTATTTTTTCTTTGTTCCAATTTTTATTGTAAAAATCTTTAACTGATTAATGATAATGAAAACTTTTAATTTTGTCAATAAACTGAGTTCCAAGTTATTTATATTTTCTAGTGTAAATATATTAAGATTTTATGCAATTAGTTTAAGGTTTCATAAGATTTTCACCATTCAAAAAGGCATTTTCAGAAATTTTTGTTTTTATGGTTCTTGAAAGAGGTTTTTCAAAATTTTGAGATTAATGACTTGTTGAAGTGATAGTGGATTCAAGTCATAGACCTCAGTTTTTTTGCTAACCTTTTGTCTAGTTTTTAAAGAGGTTTCAAAACCAGTTTTTCTTTATACTCACCATTTACTGTTTAAAAACCATAAGCTTCTAGCTTATCGTCTTTTTATAACAAGGATTTGTTTCTTGGTTGTTTATGTTTGTGCAGGTTCAAGGAAGAATCAACCACTCCTTCCTTCTCATTCCGTTTCATCAAATTTTGAAGATATTTGAGGGTGTTTGGGACTGCTGTAGTCCCCACCTATTTTCTCTATATCAACACTCATTCATAAGCTCACAAAAAGCTCAAAAAACTCCATTTGGATGGCAGTCAGCCAGGTAAACGGCTTGAACCCCATTTGATCTTGTCTTTAAGCTTTTTTATGTGAAATTATGTGATGTTGTGAGAGACTTGTTTACTGTTTAATTTTCTTATTGGATGTTGCTTATTTAAGATTTGTATGCATGCTAGAGTAGATTTAGTCAAGTTTTAAGCAAGTTAGCAAGTTTTCATTTGATAAAAATTGGTTTTCAGATTTAAAGGGTTATTTGGATTCGGGTTTTAAAGTAAAGTTTTACACACTTTTTGCTTATAAACTGCCTAAACACACTTTACTAGTTAATATTAGGTGATATTGGTAGTTTATTGCTAGTAGTGTAAGTTAGATCAGATTTCACACACTTTTTCTTGGTAAAAAAATATGTCAAACATTCAGTAAGCTATAACTGATTTAATCTTGAGTTTTAGAAGCTTAAATTTTGGAATCTAGGAGAATTAATGATAGAGTAGGGTTGTATGAGGTTTATGTTGGTAATGGTATGTTAAGTTGCTTGCTTGTGTAGCTAGAATCTCATCCCAAAGCCAACTGCACCAGCAAAAGGACCCAAGTCCATTTTTCTGATGAACAGTGACTGTAATTGGGACTTTTTGTGAAATTCTTTCTAGTAGCTTGTGTGTTGTATTGCTCTAACAGACTCCCTACACTCCACCGAGTGTAGGGGTGCCCGGTTGTCCATCAAAAACCAAGTGAATCACAAGTTGTAAGCAAAAACGTGCCCAGACCTGTTTTTATAACTAGTGGTGGGAACTACCTTCCCCTTGCTAGTGTTAAACTTGGTACTGCCAAGCTACCAGACAAAAAGTGACCAAATGTCACTATCAGAAACTCAAAATTTTGTCTTTAGTGGCCCAAAATAGGAATTAGAGTTTGATTTTAGTTTCATAATTTTTCTTATTTTATTTGTGATTTTTCTGTTCAATTAATTTTTCAGTCACTGTTCATTTAATATTTTTAGATTAAATAGCTATTTAAATTACTTTTTAAATATTCTGTTTTTGTCTTTTAGTGTAGAAAATTAATATTTTTCATTTTTAAAATTTTTCTTATATTTAGAAAAATAGTTTAAGATTTTTTGTTTAAAATTTTTTTACTGTTCACCTTTTAATTAATTTTTATAATTAATTTAGTTTAATTTGGTTTTAATTATAATCAGTTTTGTCTTTTAGTGAAAAATTTTACATTTTTCAAACTTTTTCAATTTTCTACTATTCTTTTGTATAATTTAGGATTTTTAAAATTTTCCAATCATTTTTAGCATTATTTTAATATTTTTTATGATTATTTTAGTTTAAAAATAGTTTTTAGTGTTTTAAAAATAGAAAAATAGTTTTTAAAATTTAGGAAAATTAGTTTTTAGTCTTTAAATAATATAAGTTAGTTATTAGTTCAATAAAATAATATTTTGGACATTTTGTTAATTATATTTAATTTTAGGGCTTTAATTAGCATTAAAAATTGAATATTTAATTAATAAAAGGTTTTAAAAATTATTTATTGGATTTTTATCCTTATTTATATTACTTTAGACTTAGTTTAATCTTTTAGTTAATTTTTAGGTTTAATTTTTAGTTTCGTCGCGTTTTACGTAATTACGTCATCGTTTTACGTCATTACGTCGTAGTTTAATCGTAGTCGTAGCTCGTCTTTACTTTTTCTCTTCTCAACCAAAAACGTCACTAATCCAAACTTGATTTTACATATTGGCACATTAATCCACACACCTCCTTCGAGAACGAACCCGCATTTATTCGACTTGTC
This sequence comes from Glebionis coronaria, assembly GCA_025667525.1. Lineage (NCBI taxonomy): Eukaryota > Viridiplantae > Streptophyta > Magnoliopsida > Asterales > Asteraceae > Glebionis > Glebionis coronaria. The sequence goes on along the minus strand of CM046879.1, from coordinate 315,304,405 downwards.
GGTTTTCCTAAATCGTCGAGTTTAATACTTGCCGCATTTATACTTGTCTTTCCTATACAAAAATACAACTATCAATTGGCACCGCTGCCGGGGAGGTGTTTAGTGTGCCATTATTAGTATCGTGTTTGTGTGAGTAGTGCGTTTTTGCTTTTCATTTTTGGAAAGCGTAAATATCGTACATACTCATTTTTGTTATTTTTCCTTAATATATTATAGTATCCAAATAAATCGTGTTTAATTTTCCTAAATTAAACACAAAACAATCTTTACTATATTGTAGATATAATGGTTTTCGTTTTTCTTGTGAATATATTATTACTATATTGTATCTACGTAAGAACAATAAATATACAAGTACTCCAAAAGCGTGAAAACGCAACCTTGATTCGGGATTTCATCACTCGATCATTGTATTCGAATCTAAAGCAAAAGTTTAAAGGCAAAATAGATAAATACTTTCGTGAGGCTTAATTTTGATTAACACAAACTATAAGGTGGGTATAAGGCGGTTGTATTTCACGACCTAAGGGAAAAAGGCTCTTAAGTGCTTAACGCCGCCTCGTTTCCCCCGCTTGCTTGTGCGTGTTTTGAGAAAGAAGGCCAATCGAGGTTTTGCTGCCCAAGTATTATCTACGTATATTATATTTGCTTGTTTTCAAGATTAAACCCTCTAGAACGTTTTAGTGTTCCACCAACGTTCTAAGGTCATCGAAGGCGTTCACTCCACGTGATCGTTTTCATTCTTGGAGGCTCCTTTAATCGAGAAATCGATTCGAGGGGAGATTTGTAGATTTGTATCTACGTAATACAAACAGAAATCCAAAAAAATTAAAAAACAATCAAAAACCAAAAAAATTGAAAAATCGAAAAACCCCAAAAAGAATCTTTTTTGCTACCTCCCATTCTACGCTTAGTGCATGCGCACTCGATCGAAGGATTATTCTAATTCTAGTGACGCTTCGAATCGACGCAATCGTAATCGAAGGAATCGACGACGTAGACGAGATTTAGAAACCGACGTTCCTAATATCGTTGTTGAAGAAACCTTGGACGAGATGGCCGACAATCGTTCGATGATGGAATTGCTCAAAGCACCCACCGAGGGTTATGGAGACGCGATCGTAATTCCCGCTATCGAAGCGGAGAATTTTGAGATAAAGAGCGGAATGCTTTCGTTAATCCAAGCTACGAAGTTTCGAGGTCGTGAAGCCGATAATCCTCACGACCATATTCGGAATTGTGATCGTCTTTTAGCCACGAGCAAGTTTAAGAACGTCGACACCGATGTCGTCAAGCTTATGCTTTTTTCGTACTCGCTCGATGGTGCCGCCAAGGATTGGTACGAGAAAGAGCCACCTAATTCCATAACTACGTGGAAGGATCTCGTTTCCAAGTTCGTTAATTATTTTTTCCCACCGTCTAAGACGACGTTTTTCAAAAATGAAATTACGAAATTTGAGCAAAAACCGAATGAATCTTTTAGAGACGTGTGGGATCGTTTTAAGGAATTGCTTAGGAAATGTCCTCACCATGGTTTTTCCGAGTTACACCAAATCGATACATTTTACAACGGTCTTAATTTCCAAGAACAAGATTCGTTGAATTCCGCCGCCGGTGGCAACTTTTTGTGTAAAACTCCGAAAGACGCTTTGATAATTATCGAAAATCGATCCAAGGTTTACCAAATCCGCAACGCACCGAGTGTTGCCAATGTTAGTAATTCTAATCGCGACATTGAGAGAGTTGATGCGAAATTCGACAAGTTGACGAATGTGTTTACGTCTTTTCTCGTTGAGATACAAAAGAAAGACGCTCCCGCTACGGTGAAAGCGGTTGAGGTTTCGTGTAAGTTTTGTGGTGGACCTCATAATTATTACGAGTGTGCGGCTACGGATGGCCAAACGTCGAATATGAGTACGTTAAATGGAAACAACAATTTTTCTAATCAAAATAACGCGGGTCCATCACAACAAGGCAATTATAACCAAGGCAACAATTTTCAAAACCGGAACAATTTTCAAGGAAATAATCAACAAGGAAATTTTTCGAATCAAAACTAAGGTTATAATCAAGGTCGTAATTTGAATTGGCAAAATCGAGACAATAATCAAAACTCGAATTTTTCAAACAACAATCAAGGAAACAATTTTTCAAGTGGGAATCAAAACAATTTTCAAAGAAGTAATCAAAACCAAGGGAACTTTAATTCTAATCAAAATAGTTCGTCAAACGATTTTCAAAATTACATGAAAACAAATGAGGCTAATATGAGACGATTAGAGGGAGAAATTGGTACTTTGAAAAACGACTTTTCTAATACATTGAAATTGCAAAACACGAAGATTGAGCAAGGACAAATTGATATAAAAAATATGTTTCCGGCCATTATGAACAAAGCCTCGGGTGCTTCATCGAGTTCGTTACCTAGTGACACCGTTGCAAATCCGAAGGAACAATGTAAAGTCGCCTCGTCTCGTGAGAAAGGTCGTGTGATTACCCCTAACCTTGAAGGATTTCGTGTTATTTATTCTTCTCAACCCTCGACTTCTAAGACGTCTTCTTGTTCTAAAGTCGATGGGGTGAACGTGGCGACCAAGGGAAAGAGTGCACACCCTCGTGTACCTCAAATTCCATCCACGGTTCAAAAAGAGAGCTTTATCGACCTTACAAAAGTGACCCTTGAAGAAACTTGTGCTTCAATCCTTCTTAAAAAACCTAAAAGGCGTATGCCGAGAAAGGCAGAGGATCTAGGCCAATTTCTATTACCTTGTGATTTTTCCGAGATTGAGGGATGTTTAGCCCTTGCAGATTTAGGTGATAGCATCAATCTCATGCCTCATTTTCTTTGGAAATTGATGAGATTGCCTTCACTTACCCCCACGAACATGACAATCGAGCTTGCAAATTGTACACCACTTATACCAATTGGAATAGCCGAGGATGTCTATGTCAAAGTTGGAAAGTTTGTTTTTCCCGCGGATTTCGTTATATCCGATTACGAGTGTGACCCTAAATGTCCCATTATTTTAGGCCGAGCATTCTTATCGACGGCTCAAACCGTAATCTACGTTCACGAGGGGAGACTTACTATGAGATATGGGGATGACAAAATGGACTTTTTCGCTAGAAAATCCCAAGTTTTTAATGATCATGAAAAAACCGAGGTTTCAAAACCTAATGATTCAAATCCTAATGATTTCAAAATGTTCACTTTAGCGGAAAGAATGAGGCTTAATGCATGTTTTGAAAGAATTAAGAATAACGGTTTTAAAGATGATGATTTTAATGATAAAGAGTACGTGTACCTAATTCAAAAGGGTATGTGTGAATTTATGGATGAAAACTCACTTTGGGATGTTTTTAGCGAAACAAGTGAAACACCAATTCCGAAGGGCGACGTTAGTGCCATCACGACAATGACCAAAATGGGCTCGTCTTCACCACCTTCGAAGGACCACGTCTTTGAGGCTTCAACTTCTAACTCCATCGAAGTGCCTCCTTTGCCTAGCCCAACACCCGTTGAGACTAAAGGTTTTATCGACATCGATCCTCTCGTCTTAGAAAAGTCACCTAAGCATAGTCATTCGACTTATAAGACCATGGTTGTGAGTGCTCACATCGACTCTTTCTTTGACGATGACGATGGCGATTTTGCCGAGATTGATCACGTACTTCGAAATCCGCATGCAACTTTTGATTCACCTAAAAAGAAACATGTGAAGTACGATGATTATGAGTTTGATCCCGAGATTGAGGAAATCATTGAACGAGAGCTAGCTCTTATGCCTTCACTTCCACCTACGAGTGAGGTCGATCTTTCCAAAATCGAGGATGAACTTAATGAGTTGGAACGTCTTATTTTCGATGACGAACCAACTCATGTTACCACCAAAAAGCCAATTCTCGAGGAGTTACCTAATCAACACTCCTCAAATGAGAATTACGTTTACCACATTCGTGAGGATTTAACTTATCAACAATCCCCACAAAAGAATGATGGTTTCGTGCTTGATCGTGATCTTTTCGAGAGAGTTTCTAAAATACTCAAGGAGAGGAATGACAAACCTTGGTTTGACAAGCCTATATTTGATGAACAAATCGATGAGATCGACGTTTATCAGGATGACGAGTATGTTCACCCCGAGGGGGCGGTGTTCTTTATTGATAAACGTTTAGAGAACTTATATAATCCGCTACCCCCTCCCACCAAAGACTTAAATGTGAGGATTTTTAGCGCGACTAATTTTGAATTTGACATGCCAAATATTTTCGACATTATAAAATCGGGTTTTCATAAAGAGTTTAAAAACGATGAAAAAGGAAAAAATTATAAAAATGTTTTACAAGATTTTTCTACATGTTTAACTCCGTCATCACCGCGTTTTATGAGTGCTACCACCTCGTCTACTCCTTTTTACGACGGTTGGTGTGGATCTAGTGTGGGGGAAGCCCCTTATGTTCCTTCACATTTCTCCACCGAGGAAGAGATTTACGATCCCGGAATTGCTTGTAAAGGGAAATCTCGGTCTTCCACCGATGCAATAAATGGAAAATCTTTTCGTTTGCTTGGTGTGAGTCTACCTCGAGTAGCTCATTTTGTTGACTTACCAGTTGTCCCACCTTTCTACTTCTCATCTCTTTTCTTCTACCTCTTTGAGGTTTTGGCACGTGTCGAAGTGGCGTTGGTTCGTTTATCCCATGAAAACGAGGATGCCATCTTCGATCCCGGTATTTTGCATCATCAAAGGACTTAGTCCTTGGTACCGGTTGCTTTTTGGGCATTGTTTATCATGTAAGCCCCACCAAAAATGACCATACCATGATTATCCCTAAATGATCACATTTATGGGGATTCGAGTCGAGCTTTTGACTCGGTTATCAAAAACAAGGTGCCTCATGGGGGATTCTCATGCTTATCCTTGTACATATTATCGCTTTCTTAGTTAACGTAACGAGGGGACTTGTGCTCTTCCAACGTTTATCTTATTAGCATAATTCATCAACGGCTTTTAGGTTATTCGTTTTACACTTTCCATGCTCTAGATTAAGCATTCGACTTCGTCTTTAGTATGGGGGTGTTTTCACCCCTAGACTCGAAACATTGAGGACAATGTTTAGTTTTAGTATGGGGGGTGAGTAGATACTTCACCTTGCTTACGTCATCACGCAATCCAATATTCATCTTTTTTGTTTTATTGTTTTTATGCAAAATAAGGCTAAAAATGGCCAAATTTTAAAATTTTTCTTGTTTTTCATAAGTGTTTAAGACACGAATGTAGGTTTTCCGATGGTGAGAATGAGAGTAATTTTTGACTCGACCGTGCATGTTGAGCACTTAGCTTCGATTCCTTAACTTTTTAGGCTAAGTCTCTTAAATGAGGACGAGAAATGATAGAGTTATTTATTAGTCTCGTAATCGTCACGATCTCATGTGTAGTAATTATTAGCTTATTCTCCCCACGATTTTGCATAATAAATTGTTAATAAATATTTGATTTAGCGGTTTAGTCACTATTGTTGGTTTCTAATTTATTTTAGTAGCTTCCATGTAATTAAATTGGGAAAACATTAAGGTATCGCCAGCGTCACGGTTTTGATGTATTGGCACCCGAATGATCGAAAGCTTCACCTAATAATAAGATTTCAAGTGCTCACCTAAATTAAGCAAAAATTTGAAGCTCACAAGGCCGAAAAATCTATGACCAAATTGAAAGTGAATCAAGCCTTAATCTTTGAAGCTTTAAAGATCTAAAATTCGCTTTAGCGTGAGGATATACGTCTTTGGCTAATAAAACCACCGATGAGGCGGATAATAAAAGGCAAGGCAAGACCGAAGTCATAATAAAAGCTTCATGGCGAAGTTGAATAAAAGATGGAGGTAAACCAAAGATAATAAGGCCCTTCTGTTAGGGGGCGTATAAAAGTCTTGGTAAAAAGTCTCATGTTCAAAACCGTTATAAAACCGTGTTTATCGATCCTTCTTTTTGACTTAACTTTTTGACATCGTTGTCTATTAGGATGAATTATTAATTCGATGATTTTGGTTACACCGTTAAGACTCTATTTTTAGACTTAATATCTATTCACGCATAAGTCAATGATGTATCCTCGTGGTCATTAAGAAAAAATAAAATATAAGAGATACCAATTAGGAATAAGGGAGTTTAGGTACATAATTAACACTCATGAGTAATGATTGTGTTGCTATCTTATAATAACAATGATCTCGTTACACGCTTAGCATGGAATCGAGTGAAAATCGAGGATGACGAACTTATCTCTATGAGGCATTCACGTGTTCTTATTCTATGATCCTAAAAGTCACTTTATCGTGATGAAAACATTACATTATGTCTAAAACGCGTGTAGTAGTTTATTTAAGTTTACGTTTTCAATAAATATCATCATAAATTAATATTTGGAAGTGCTACGATACTTAATTCTAGCATTGCGTGGGGACACGGAAATGGTTTAGTATGGGGGAGTGATGAGACTGCAATTATACATAGTCTCATCGTCCAAATCGGGCTTAAAACGCTTAAAATATCGTTAAAATACCCCAATATACGCTTGTGTTTGTTCATTGTGTATTTTAGGTACGGATATCATGAATTCACCAAAAGATCAAAGGAATCAAGCAAAAACGAACACGGGAAACGAAGCCGCACAAAGAACCAATCCCGAAGAATGAATTTTGCAAAAATGCCCTTGAAGTTTGAAGATTGTACAAGTTTGGTCCCTCTACTTTGAAGATTTGACACTTTATACCCCTCAAATATCCATAAATATAAGTGGGGTCCCTAAAGTTTGAAGACTTTACATATTCAGCCCTTGGAAATTGGATAAAGTTACAAGCTTTTAACTTTGTTAACTAAAGGACCTAGCTTGAAAAGCCAAAAGGACTGGATTTGCAATGGAGATGCTAACGGCTGTTAATTTGAGGACTGGTAATGATATTACCCACACACAGCCCAACATTACCATCCGCCCATCAACAAAAACCCAATACCCACAAAAAGCCCGACCCAAGTCAACTTCAGTCAAACCCCACCATTAACTTTTTTAAACCGGTTTTTATATTAATTAAAAATAAGGGGAAACAATCACTGTTCACCACCTCACCTTAATTAACCCCTAATCCGGCTTATAAACCCTAAATCCCTAGCACCCACAAATCAAAAGGTTTTGGGCGGATAATTTCTAGAAAGCTAATTAGCCCTACCCTAAACCAAACCCAACCCAAAACACTCACACCCCGTGACTCTATATGGACCCCCAGCCTTCCCCTACTTCACCAAAAGAAGGAAAAAAAGAATCCCAGCAGAAGATCAATGGTAGACACACATTCCTTGGTCCCTACTCTCCATTTAACATCCAAGATTGAGTAATGGCAGCTGGCATCACATGTTTTCCTGCCAAAGTCACAATATGCTTTGACCAAGACCAGGATTGAAGATTTTCAAACCAAGGGAAAATTCGGGCTTTTAATTATTAGGGTTTCTAAGTATAGATTGTTCTTTACATTTGTATAAATAGAGATGTCTTGTATCTCTATTTTTTCTTTGTTCCAGTTTTTATTGTAAAAATCTTTAAGTGATTAATGAAAATGAAAACTTTTAATTTTTGTCAATAAACTGAGTTCCAAGTTATTTATATTTTCTAGTGTAAACATTTTAAGATTTTATGCAATTAGTTTAAGGTTTCATAAGATTTTCACCATTCAAAAAGGCATTTTCAGAAATTTTCGTTTTTATGGTTCTTGAAAGAGGTTTTCAAAATTTTGAGATTAATGACTTGTTGAAGTGATAGTGGATTCAAGTCATAGACCTCAGTTTTTTTGCTAACCTTTTGTCTAGTTTTTAAAGAGGTTTCAAAACCAGTTTTTCTTTATACTCACCATTTACTGTTTAAAAACCATAAGCTTCTAGCTTATCGTCTTTTTATAACAAGGATTTGTTTCTTGGTTGTTTATGTTTGTGCAGGTTCAAGAAAGAATCAACCACTCCTTCCTTCTCATTCCATTTCATCAAATTTTGAAGATATTTGAGGGTGTTTGGGACTGCTGTAGTCCCCACCTATTTTCTCTACATCAACACTCATTCATAAGCTCACAAAAAGCTCAAACAACTCCATTTGGATGGCAGTCAGCTAGGTAAACGGCTTGAACCCCATTTGATCTTATCTTTAAGCTTTTTTATGTGAAATTATGTGATGTTGTGAGAGACTTGTTTACTGTTTAATTTTCTTATTGGATGTTGCTTATTTAAGATTTGTATGCATGCTAGAGTAGATTTAGTCAAGTTTTAAGCAAGTTAGCAAGTTTTCATTTGATAAAAATTTGTTTCCAGTTTTAAAGGGTTGTTTGGATTCTGGTTTTAAAGTGAAGTTTTACACACTTTTTGCTTATAAACTGCCTAAACACACTTTACTAGTTAATATTAGGTGATATTGGTAGTTTATTGCTAGTAGTGTAAGTTAGATCAGATTTCACACACTTTTTCTTGGTAAAAAAAATCTGTCAAACATTCAGTAAGCTATAATTGATTTAATCTTGAGTTTTAGAAGCTTAAATTTTGGAATCTAGTAGAACTAATGATAGAGTAGGGTTGTATGAGGTTTATGTTGGTAATGGTATGTTAAGTTGCTTGCTTGTGTAGCTAGAATCTCATCCCAAAGCCAACTGCACCAGCAAAAGGACCCAAGTCCATTTTTCTGATGAATAGTGACTGTAATTGGGACTTTTTGTGAAATTTTTGCTAGTAGCTTGTGTGTTTTATTGCTCTAACAGACTCCCTACACTCCACTGAGTGTAGGGGTGCCCCATTGTCCATCAAAAACCAAGTGAATCACAAGTTGTAAGCAAAAACGTGCCCAGACCTGTTTTTATAACTAGCAGTTGGAACTACCTTCCCCCTGCTAGTGTTAAACTTGGTACTGCCAAGCTACCAGACAAAAAGTGACCAAGTGTCACTATCAGAAACTCAAAATTTTGTCTTTAGTGGCCCAAAATTTAAATTAGAGTTTGATTTTAATTTCATAATTTTTCTTATTTTATTTGTGATTTTTCTGTTCAATTAATTTTTTAGTCACTGTTCATTTAATATTTTTAGATTAAATAGCTATTTAAATTACTTTTTAAATATTCTATTTTTGTCTTTTAGTGTAGAAAATTAATATTTTTCAGTTTTAAAAGTTTTCTTATATTTAGAAAAATAGTTTAAGATTTTTAGTTTAAAAAGTTTTTATTGTTCACCTTTTTAATTAATTTTTATAATTAATTTAGTTTAATTAGGTTTTAATTATAATCAGTTTTGTCTTTTAGTGAAAAATTTTACATTTTTCAATTTTCTACTGTTCTTTAGTATAATTTAGGATTTTTAAAATTGTCAAATCATTTTTAGCATTATTTTGTTATTTTTTATGATTATTTTAGATTAAAAATAGTTTTTAGTGTTTTAAAAATAGAAAAATAGTTTTTAAAATTTAGGGAAAAAATTTTTTAGTCTTTAAATAATATAAGTTAGTTATTAGTTCAATAAAATAATATTTTGGACATTTTGTTAATTATATTTAATTTTAGGGCTTTAATTAGCATTAAAAATTGAATATTTAATTAATAAAAGGTTTTAAAAATTATTTATTGGATTTTTATCCTTATTTATATTATTTTAGACTTAGTTTAATCTTTTAGTTAATTTTTAGGTTTAATTTTTAATTTCGTCGCGTTTTACGTAATTAAGTCATCGTTTTACGTCATTACGTCGTAGTTTAATCGTAGTCGTAGCTCGTCTTTACTTTTTCTCTTCTGAACCAAAAACGTCACTAATCCAAACTTGATTTTACATATTGGCACATTAATCCACACACCTCCTTCGAGAACGAACCCGCATTTATTCGACTTGTCGGTTTTCCTAAATCGTCGAGTTTAATACTTGCCGCATTTATACTTGTCTTTCCTAAGACTTGTATACAAAAACACAACTATCAATTACCTGAAACACATGCTTAAAATCGTCAACACAAAGGTTGAGCGAATCTATAGGTATATCAAATCATAAGTTGAACATAAGTATTAAAACCAATCATGACCATTCAATAGCATTATCTTTAGGAATAGCTAATAATTGTGTTTAAGCTCGTGACACTAATCCGTTAACTCAATCACCCGCGTACATTTACTGGCGTGAATAAGATGAAACCAGTGCCCCTTTTAAAGGCATCAGTTGCAATTATACATTATTTCTTATCACAAGTTATCCGTCCGCAGAGGGTATTCAACGTACTAGCTCTCGTCTCGGATAGGGTCGTCAACCCCATAGTACTATCAATTGTATAAGCGGCTATCTCCAACCCACACAAGGGCAAGACAATAGTTAATAGTTCACGAATTTAGGGACTTTTGCAACTAGGTACTCAACACAATTCAAGGCAACATTCGGGTCCAACAATCATTCATGACTTATGTTCATTTTCATTTAAATAGCATGTATCCCCCTCACGGGTAAAAACATTTGAAATAAGTAAAGAGCGAGGCTATAGACTCACCTTAGATGATACACGAAGCTAGTAATAGTAGTAATCACCGAAGTGATGATGCTCCAAATATACACGTCAAAAGCCGACACCTAACAAATAAGGTGCGCACTTAACAACATACTCTAGTATCTCAAAACCAACTTAGTATAATAAAACAAACAACTCAAAATAGTATGTACATAGACATGACCAACCAATGCAAGTGAATCCTTTCTAAAACCCCACAACATATACTAGCTTTCCAAAACTAGTATCTATGATGTTGATCCATCTCATGATGCCAAATCAACACGGTTCAAGTACCCAACACGGGTCTTCAATCCCAGAATATACACTCAAGCCTAAGACTTATTTCTTTTAGGAATTTTAGAATCTAATAGTTTAGCCTATCGCCTCAAACTATGTCGCGAGGTTAAGTACCTCTCCATTAATACTCAGTCGGTACTTACCAAAAGTATACTCTGATTTCACACACCTAAACAACTCCGTTTCCGACGAAACTTGGTCACAAACTCTATTATAATCTGTAAAAGACTCAGTTTAAATTTCATACAATGATTCACATTTTATAACCACCTGCTCGACACATCTTTAGACTTTAAAAACCTGACTGTTTTGAACACTCGACTTGTAAAACCATTTTGACTTCCTTAACCAAAACCATTTACAAAAACGACACTTGACTTTGAAAATAGAATCAAAATGCTAAGTTTAGGGACTGAGAACAGCCCTTGAACTGTTGGGAATAAAATGTAGCCAGTTCACTTGAGCACTGACAAGAGGAAAACAAGCGTTGATATGAAGAAAACAAACGCTAACAGATCAAGCGTTGACAAGAAGAAGTCAAGCGTTGATAGGTTGAAGACAAGGACTGATAGAAAGATATGGTCTACGCATATTATGTTTCTAGTTTGTTTCTAGTAAAGATAGGATCAACATTGTATTTTCTATAATTATCTTTACCTAGAATAGTTGATACGTAGACTCTTGTACAAGGCTTCTTATGTCTATAAAAGAAGACCTTTAGGTTATGTTTCAATATAAGTTTTCATACGTTAAACACTTTCATTGTAAGCAAGTTCGTTATTATCAATCAAGTGAAAGTTTGTTTTACATCTTTGTGTGTTCTTGTTTAAGTGTTAATTCCGCATAACACTTAGATTACTTTGTACATAAACAAAGTTTCTCTACGTGTATAACTTGATCTTATCTCGTTTACACAAGCTAAATCGATCTAAGTTTTGGATCAACAAGTGGTATTAGAGCTTGTTGAGAACTTTGATCTAAAAGAACACAAGAACCCTAAAATCACCAAAACCTTAATTTTCACAAAACCCTAAAAACATCATGTCCACTCCAGAAGTAAACTCCTCCTCCTCAAACAACAACATCAAGATTCCCATGCTAGATGCAAATAGTTTTGAGCTGTGGAAGTTCTACTTTGAGCAATATCTACAAATCCATGACTACACTCTCTGGGAGCTTATTAAATATGGAAACACATTCAATAAATCTCAAAAGATTGTAGATTCCATTGCTACAAGATCAACTGTTCAAGGATGTTCTGAAGAAGATAAGAAAGAAAAACCTGACGATGGTAGAGCTGTGTCTGCTGATGACATAGCAAAGATAAGGATTGATATGAAAACCCTAAGCATTCTGAAACTTTCTTTGGGACAAGAAAATCATCACAAATACAGAAGTTATGAGTCTGCAAAAGACCTTTGGGCAGCCCTTGAAGTTGCCTATGGTGGTAATGCTGATACTAAGGAAGAGAAGAAGAAGCAACTCTTGCATGAGTATGTTGTTTTTAAGGCTCAACCTAATGAGAATCTTAACAGTGTGAGAAGCAGACTGCTTGATATTACAAGCAAGTTGTCCTTTATGGGGACAGTAATTCGTGATGTTGACATTATTGCCACTTTTCTTAAAAGCCTTGGTGATGCATGGAAGATTGAGGCAAGATCTATAATTGCCAATAACACTCACAAAAGTTCTACTTTTGATGATATCTTCAACAAACTGAGGCTGTTGGAGAATGAAACTCTTTTGGAGCATGGAAGTAAGTCTAATAATAGTAACATGGCCTTCTTCTCACATAGTGAAGGTCAATTTGATCAGAAGGATTTATACATGCACCCAGTTACTGGATCAACATGTGTCAACGTTAGATCATATCCTGTCAATGCCTCACATTCAGACGTTGACACATACAAAATTGACTCACCAAGAGTTAAGCTTGTTGGTTTGGATCTGGATACTGTGTGTGCATACATTGCTTCATTGCCCAATGGTTCAGTGATTACATATGAGGACCTTGAGCAAATAAGTGATGAGCACTTGGAGGAGATGGATATAAAGTGGAACATGGCTCTTGCAAGTATAAGAGCAAACAGATGGAATATAAGGTTTAAGAAGAAGATGACCTTTAATGCTAAGGACACTGTTGGATTTGATAAATCCAAGGTTGAGTGCTACAATTGTCATCGTATGGGGTACTTTATGAGGGAATGCAGATCTCCATGAAGATCTGATGCTGGAAAACCCTCAAGCCAAAATTTTAAGGCTCGGGATCCTAAGGCCATGGTGGTAGTGCAAGAAATTGATGGTATTGGATGGCACTGGAGCTATTTGGCTAAGGATGAGGAAGAGGATAAAGCTTTGGTTGCTGAGATAGAAGAAGAAGAGCATGTTCAATATGCTCTCATGGCACACTCCTTATCTTCATCAGACAGTGAGGTATATGATGACGCTTTTTGTAGTAAGGATTGTCGTTTAAATACTGAAAAACTTAACAAAGAGGTTTTAAGATTGTTAGGAGATGTGAGTACTGAGAGATGCAAGTTGTCTAACTATCAAATTGCTCTCACTCAGACTGAAAAGACAGTTTCTGAGTACAAGAAAATGGAGCTTGACCTAAAAGATAAAATAAATATCTTAAAACATGATTTAAATGCTAGTAATGATGTTAGAAACAACATGGAAAGGGTCAATGCTGAATTACAAGCTAAGTTAGATGAGGCTATCAAGAATAAGGATAATGTTGACCTTAGAATTCAGAGATTTGATAAGGCCTCACAAACCCTAGGAGAATGTGTTAGTAAACAGAGGGATCCTAAGGACATGACTGGGATTGGGATGAAAGACTATACTGGTGTTCCACCACCAGCTGGGGACTTCTATGGTGTCCAAAGAAAGGACTTATCTTGGACTGGTTTACCAGAACTCCAAGAAGAGGAATTTATTCCTCCACCAAGAGTCCTTACCCCAGTTAAGGAATATAGGCAAAAGTTAACTGACTTGAATGAATGGAACAAAGCCAACCCTACCTTATTTGTCAAGGGTGGCATGCTTTGTGATAGTCCAAATGAGTCGACCCTATCAAAGTAACAAACCCAATCACTGGCAAGACTGTTGACCTTGGCTCAAACACTGTTAAGAAACCTAGCATTAAGTATGTAGAAATGTATAGGAATACTAGGTCACCAAAAAGCCAAGTTAGTGATAATGGAACAGGTTTCTTTTCTTCTAGACCTAGAGTTGTGTTTAGAAAAGCCTGTTACACTTGTGGTAGCTTTTCACATTTAGCATATAAGTGTGTCAACGCTTCCAAGGTCAACGCTGTAAAAAGGTCAAACACTGTCAGACCGAAAACTTTTGTGGAGCAAACTCCACAAGTTGTTAGACCAGCCCCATTCTTCACCAAAGGGTCTAACACTCATGGACAAAGACCTTTTCAAAAGACCAATACATGGTCTAATAGGCAATGGGTTCCTGTAGCAAACCCTAGGTTCAACGCTGATAAGGGTAAATTCAGCGTTGACAAGACCAAATCAAACGCTGACAGAAATGTTGCCAGACCTAAATATTTGCAACCACAGAGAAAGGGGTCTAAAGCTTCTTCTAGCTTGACATGGATACCTAAGCAAGATCAAAACCCTAACTCTAATGGGGTTTCTATGACCTGCAACAGATTTAATTATATTTCAAAGGTCATCACAAAACCAATTGGAATTAACTGGGTATTTCATCCAAAAGGGATGAACAAGGGGTTGTTATAAGAACTAAGTCTTTTCTTGTTGAACAACCAGATGAATCCAAGTCTGCTCAGGCTTGGGTTCCCAAAGAAAACTAACTTGTTTTCTTTATGTGCAGGGCATTCAAAAACAGGTGAATGATTATGGCTATTGGGATAGTGGATGCTCTAGGCACATGACTGGGAAGGAAGATTATCTTACTAACTTCACTCCCATTAAGGATGGTGACAAAGTTTACTTTAGAGGCGGATATGGAACTATCACAAGCAAAGGAACTCTTCTCACCAAGAACTTGCGTTTTGAAAACGTGTTTCTGGTAAAAGAACTTGATTACAATCTTATTAGTGTATCACAAGTCTGTGATAACAAAAATAAGGTTCTTTTTACTAATACTGAATGCTTGGTGTTGAGCAAGGATTTTAAAATTCCAGATGAGAAATTTATTGACTATAGAACACCTAGGCATAAGGACATTTATAATGTGAATCTTAATGGGATTAGGATGAATAATAACATGTCATGTTTTTATGCTAAAGCTTCAGTTGATGAGAGTAATCTATGGCACAGGAGACTAGGGCACATTAACTTTAAAAATATAAACAAACTTGTGAGACTTGGCTTGGTTGATGGTTTGCCTGAAAAGGCTGTCCACAATGACCACTCTTGTGTTGCATGCCTTAAAGGCAAACAACACAAGGTCTCATTTAAGTCTAAACAGGTGCACTCTAGTTCTAAACCACTTCACTTGCTGCATATGGACCTATTTGGTCCAACTAATATAGAAAGCTTGAATGGTAAATCATACTACTTTGTTATCACAGATGACTTTTCTAGGTTTACTTGGACTTTCTTTTTAGCTATGAAAAGTGACACTGCTGATACTTTAATTAACTTTATTAATCAGATTGAGAAGAAAACTGGTAATGAAGTTAAAATGCTTAGAAGTGATAATGGTGGTGAGTTTAGAAATAAGCTATTGGATGATTTTTGTGCCAAGAAAGGGATTACTAGGCAGTTTAGTGTTGCCAGAACCCCACAGCAAAATGGGGTTGCTAAGAGAAAGAATAGAACCCTAATTGAAGCAGCAGGGACTATGTTGGCTGATGCTCACTTTCCCATAGCTTTTTGGGCTGAGGCTGTGAATACAGCTTGTTATGTTCAGAATAGAGCATTGGTCAACAAGATACATAACAAAATACCTTATGAGTTACTTTGGGGAAGGAAACGTAATATTGGTTTTCTTAAACCTTTTGGCTGTCATGTAGTTGTCTTAGATACTAGTTATGCCTTAGGTAAATTTAGTGCTAAAGGTGATGAAGGCTACTTCATGGTTTATTCATTGCAGAGTAAGGAATATAGGGTTTACCTTAAGAAGGAAAAACGTATACTTGAAAAAGTACATGTTAGGTTTTTAGAGAGTAGACCTAGTGTTCCTGAAAGTGGTCCAAATTGGTTGTTTGACTTGGAACCTCTATCTAGGACTTTGAATTATATGCCTGTTACTAATCCAGACATTGTGAAGGTAACTTCAAATGTTGTGGAAGAACCAGTTGTTGGTGTTTCAGGTACACAGGTTAATGAAGAGGTTGGATCACAAGTAGACAAGTCATCTCCCATACAAGAGTATGTCACTATTCCCACATGGACAGATGCTTTTGTTGCTGCTGCTGCTGCTGGAAAGGAAAATGGTGGTCCCCAAGTATCACCAGTTAATAACATGCATGGTCCTTCAGGCGCTGACAAAGGAAAATCTGGCGCTGACAGGACAAATTCAGGCGTTGATGGCTCAAACGTTGACAACACCATTTCAGGCGTGGATGGATCAAACGCTGACAACCTTGGTTCAGGCGTTGACAACTATTTTGAGCATATTTTCTCTTCAAATTTTGAACAAGGTGAACCTTCAAGCAGACATGAAGAGGTTCATACAAATATTGATGGAAGAGAGTCTGGAGAAGATATTGGTAACTTGGATGATGAGATTGAAGACAACAGACTTTTTGTGGGAGGAGTTCTCACTTCTACAATGAAGAATCATCCCACTTCTCAAATTATCGGGGATGTCATGTCTCCTGTTCAGACTAGAAGATCTCATCAAAGTCTTGGTGGATTTATTGCCAATATACACAAGAAGGTTGATACCCCTCTTGTTCAAGCATGTTCGTTTGCCTGTTTTTTGTCACAACAGGAACCCAAGAAGATTTTTGATGCTCTCAAAGAACCAAGTTGGGTGGAAGCAATGCAGGATGAGCTTCACCAATTTGTTATTCAAGATGTTTGGGAGCTGGTTGATTGTCCCAGATATGTCAGACCTATTGGGACAATATGGGTTCTAAGAAATAAGAAAGATGAAAGAGGCATTGTGGTCAGAAACAAGGCACGTTTAGTGGCTCAGGGATATACACAAGAGGAAGGGATAAACTATGAGGAGGTCTTTGCACCAGTTGCAAGGATTGAGGCTATAAGGATATTTCTAGCCTATGCTTCCTGCATGGGCTTTACTGTCTATCAAATAGATGTGAAGAGTTCTTTCTTATATGGAAAAATTGTTGAGGAGGTATATGTTATGCAGCCTCCTGGCTTTGAAGATCCAGAACATCCATACAAGGTATATAGAGTCAAGAAAGCTATGTATGGACTTCATCAAGCCCCAAGAGCATGGTATGGCACATTATCCACTTATCTGGTGGAAAATGGATTCAAAAGGGGCACCATAGACCAGACATTATTTACAAAGAAGTCTGGTAAGGATGTCTTACTTGTTCAGGTTTATGTTGATGATATCATCTTTGGTTCTACAAATCCAAAGATGAGTGAAGACTTTTCCAAGCTTATGACAGACAAATTCAAGATGAGTGCAATGGGGGAGATGAACTTCTTTCTAGGGTTACAAGTTCAGCAGAAAGATGATGGTATCTTCATCTCTCAGGATAAGTATGTAGCATAGATCTTGAAGAAGTTTGGCTTTTCTCCACATGAAAAGAGGGCTACTACTCCTATGGATAGAGAACACCCTTGGGGAAAAGTTGGAGATGGAAAAGATGTGGATGTCAGGCACTATAGATCAATGATTGGTTCATTGATGTATCTTACAGCCTCAAGACCTGACATTATGTTTGCTGTGTGTGCATGTGCACGCCATCAAGTGACTCCCAAAGAGTGTTACCTTTATGCTGTCAAGAGAATATTTAGGTACCTTAGATGTTATCCAGATTTGGGATTATGGTATACAAAAGATTCACCATTGGAGCTTATTGCATATTCAGATAGTGACTATGGTGGTGATAAATTTGATAGAACATCCACAACTGGTGGATGTCAGTTTCTTGGGAGTAGGTTGATATCTTGGCAATGCAAGAAACAAACAGTGGTGGCCAATTCTACAACTGAAGCAGAGTATGTTGCTGCAGCTGCTTGTTGTTGACAAGTCTTATGGATTCAGAACCAGCTGTTGGATTATGGGTATAATTTCATGCATACCAAGATTTTTGTTGACAATAACAACACTTTATGCATTATTAAAAATCCTGTACATCATTCTAAAACAAAACACATAGATTTTAGACATCATTTTATAAGGGATTGTTTTGAAAAGGGTTTAATACAACCAGATAGGGTTGACATAGAATAAAATGTGTCTGATTTATTAAATAAACCTTTTGATGCTGGAAGGTTTCAATATTTGGTAACAAGTATTGGAATGATCAATCTCACATAATATGTTTTTTTGGGGTCTTATTGTAAAAGTATGTACAGGATAATGCATTTTTATTGGTCTTTTTGAAGTTAGATTTTCCACTATATTTTTCTAATGCTGACAAAGGTTACCTTAACGCTGACAAGTGTTATCGTGGCGTTGTCAGCAACAATGTTAGTTTTGTGGTTTTTAATCTAAGTGTGCAGGCGTTGATAGCATTTTACCATTGGATACAGAGTTGCTTATGGATCCTTAGAGAATCATTTGAGCATGTTTTAGTATATGGATGATGGTTGGAATATTTATATTCCTATCTTGACATAAATTTTTATGTTCATGCATATTATTGGCCAACATATGTATCACAGTTTAAGGGGAGGTTTTAGGAACCTTTAGGACTTTTGGATATTCTTATAATACTCTTATCACAATTTTAGATTGTGTCCACAGGTGAGTATGAGTTAGTTTTACTAAATCATGAGGCACTGTAGCATGCAAAGTTGATATACTATGCATGCTGCCAAGACATTTTTGGCCTAGAATTGGATGTGGTCTGTTGGGAGACTTGGGAATGATTTTATCATGGGTTTACCTGGGAGTTACAAGGAATTTTATGAGATAACTTAATTGTTAAGATTTTTGGTTAGCAAGGGACACTAGAGGACTATTATGTCTATCTTGCATAAGCAAGTGTGCATAACTGGACAGTGCTTGCCGCCTTATAATAATTATCAATTTATAGGTTATCTTCACTAGGATAAATTACTTTGTTAAGGTCCTTTTTCATTTTTATTACTTTTATTTTTGGACGCTGACAAGTATTTTTCCAAGCGTTGTTATGACCAATTTAGACGCTGACATGACTTTGGCAAACGTTAACAAGAATATAGCCGTTGGGCGTTGATGGGTTATTTTTGACCATTGACACTCATTGGGACCTACCCAGTTGTTACTTTTTGACGAATTTTGGGGCCGTAATTTTGGGAGCAGATAACTTTTAATTAATGCATGAGATAATTTATTTTCTTTTCAATATTTTCATCATTATGTTTTGAAAATAGTTGCCTCATTTTTGACCAATCACATGCACCTATCTCTCCTATATATTTGGCTCCTATTTTTAAACAGGGTACCTCATATTCTTGTCTAACAATTTTCTCCTATATTTCATCTTTCTAAATATTCACAAACAGCTTTCTTCTACAATGGCACCAAAATTTAAACCAAGTGACTTGGTATTGGGATCCAGGAGTCAACACAACATGATTGCATATTTGGACGCTGATGACACTCTCTTTCCAAAATACACCCAGATAGTGGCGTATTTGAATGCATCTCCTATTAGGTATGATCTTTCTCATGCTCCTCTCATCTCTGTCACGCATATTAAACAGTTTTGGAACACTGTTAGTTCCTCAACAGTTAATAATGTGACTATATTATCATCCATTGTTCATGGGCGTACATGGGTGGTTACTAAAGCCTTGGTTCGCCAGGCTTTGCATCTTGATGATGCAGATGGCATAACCACCCTCCCCATTCATGAAATAGAATAAGGGCTTCGGGCTTTGGGTTATCCTTTCCCTGATGAGGGCACTTTAAACAAATATCATAAACAAGAGTTTCCCCCACCCTGGAAGTACCTCATACATGTCATCCTACAATGTTTGAGTCCCAAATGTACTGCACACAATGAAATTAATAGATCAATTGCTAGTGCAATTGTGTGCATTGAAAATGGGCAAAAGTTTAATTATTCAAAATTGATTTTTGATGGCATGTGTAAAAACAAAGGGAATAAGATGACTTTGGCTTATCCCAGATTTTTACAAATGGTTTTTGATGTGCAAAATTACTGCACAAGGGAACATGATGACTTTTATGAGATCCCTGTGCAAAAGAAAGCTATTTTTACCAAGATGAACTCACCCCCTAACCGTGAATTACCCCTCACCCCAGCTATGCTTGCTGTTATTCCATCAGCACAACCCCAACCAGACCTACAACCACAACTTGACCCAATACCAGAACCTTTACCTTCACCTCAACGTATGGAAATTGACCAAGAACCCTTCAACGCTGACACCTTAAATGTTGGCGTTGACACAAGTAATCCAGACGTTGACACCTTTCCTTCACAGACCCAAACACCCCTTAACCTTCCCACATCCACCCAATCTACATCATCTTCTACCCCACCTCAATATAGGTTGCAAAAACGCCAAAGGACTACTGGAGTGTTATCCTCTAGTGGTCCTAGCCATGTAGCAGAGAGAACCACCACCACAAGTGTGGTTGGTGCTATGGATGAGGCTGGGACTATTGGTTCTGGCTTAGATGTAGGCCAAGACAGTCCTAACATCTTTAAGACCTCATCCATGCCCCATGAATCTAACTTGGGCGGTCAAATACCCATTTTAGAGGAGGGCAGATTGGAACCATACACATTAATGGAATTGACGGCTATCTGCATTAGCTTGCAAAAGCAAAATGCAGACTTGGTACAAATTGTCAGTACACAAGGCGTTGAACTCAAGCAATTGAGGGAGAGGATTGTCATTTTGGAGAATGCTAGCACAAGGCGTGGGGTGGAGGAATCTTCCAAAGGGGAGGATGAGCAGATTAATGTGAGTGATAAGGGCTCACATGATGGTGAATCTTTGGGTGTTGCTGAAGCCCTCACTGAATTGAAGAAGCAACCAGGTTTTGACACATCTCTTGTTACTCCTACCAATTTAAACTTGTCTTTTACAGCTATGTTGGAGCAATTTACAAGAGGCGCTGAGACAAGTAATTTGGGGGCTGACAAGCAAAATTTGAGCGTTGACAGACCTGCAGATGAGGTTGATGTATTCCAGTCATCAGCTATCATCAAAGAAGTATCTTCACAGGTATTACCATCATCCTTACCCATCATTGATCCATTAGATAAGGGTAAAGGAATCATGGTGGAATTAGAAGTTCCTAAGAATGCAGCACAAGTAGATTTTGATTAAAGGTTAGCTGCACAACTTATGGAACAAGAAAGGAAGAAGGTTGGTGAATCACCATTTGTTGTCACATTAGAGGAACAAGAAGGAAGTGATGAAGCAAGTTCAGATTCAAGTGTGATGATAATAGAACAACCAGAAAGACTTGAATATGGTGATGATTTGGCAAGAAAGAAGCTTAGAGAGTTGAAATTGCAAGTAGATTTTGATATGCCAGAAGTTATTCAGATGTACCATGCTTAGGAGAATAGGTGCATAGAGAATCCATATTTGACTATTTCAGACCAAATTTAGGGTTTGGAGATTCTTCTAAGAGTTCAAAAAGATTGCAAGGTAATTCTGAAACACAAAGCTAGTAATGTTCTCTCACTGCTAAAGAGGGATAGAAGGGAGCTTTACTACATGCTACTCAGATGTCATGGAACAGGATGGACCTATAAGAAATTGTTGGGATTATCCTTTGAAGAATTGGAGTATAAGGCTTATCCCATTTGGGCAAAAGTGCAGGAAATGAATACTATCAGACTTCTTTCAGATGAAAGGAAAGAAGAACTTGTAGAAGAGATGGAGCTTAAGAAGGCAATGATTGTTCCAAGACCTTTGAAGAAGGGAGTTCCTCTTGAGTTTCCTAAAGATATGGATAGATTGAAGCCCAGTGAAGCTATTATAAGAAGGAGCATCAAGCTCTCACCCATGGAAGCTTCAGATATGGTACAAGTGTTACTTCTTGATGTCAGAAACCCTATCATAAGCTATGAAGAAGATGCAAGTGGGTTTTGGAAGATTGGCAGGTATGCGAAAGAGGTACACACATTTACTACTCTTGTGTCTCTCTTTGCAAGTGTGGATAGAGAAGACTTGGTAGACCTTTGGAGGTTTTTGGAGGCCAAGTATGAGACTGAAGCTCCTACTTCAGTCAATGGAATAAAACTTTGGTCAACATTCAAGAGAATGTGTGGACCAAAAGAAGAAGATCCTGTTGTTTAGAAGGATCTTGAGGATGATCTCAGTGGTCTTCAATGGCGTTTGTATTCAGCTGCTGGTGTGTATTATTTGAGCTCTACAATGTTTGCTGAGTATCTTCTTGTAGATGGTCAGTATTCCATGTCCAAAGAAGTTTTGGAGAAGATGAAGACAACACAGCTGGTGATTGACTATTCAAGTGACGTGGCCAAAGATTTGATCAGACAAGTTTATTACCAATATGATAAGATTTGTAAGATTCCTCCTAGTTCTTAATTTTTATTCAGAAACTTGATTACTAGAGTAGATATCAAGTTTAGGGGAGGATTGTTGGGAATAAAATGTAGTCAGTTCACTTGAGCGCTGACAAGAGGAAAATAAGCGTTGATAAGAAGAAAACAAACGCTGACAGATCAGCGTTGACAAGAAGAAGTCAAGCGTTGATAGTTTGAAGACAAGAACTGATAGAAAGATATGGTCTATGCGTATTATGTTTCTAGTTTGTTTCTAGTAAAGATAGGATCAACATTGTATTTTCTATAATTATCTTTACCTAGAATAGTTGATACGTAGACTCTTGTACAAGGCTTCTTATGTCTATAAAAGAAGACCTTTAGGTTATGTTTCAATATAAGTTTTCATACGTTAAACACTTTCATTGTAAGCAAGTTCCTTATTATTAATCAAGTGAAAGTTTGTTTTACATCTTTGTGTATTCTTGTTTAAGTGTTAATTCCGCATAACACTTAGATTACTTTATACATAAACAAAGTTTCTCTACGTGTATAACTTGATCTAATCTCGTTTACACAAGCTAAATAGATCTAAGTTTGGGATCAACATGAACATCTTTAATACTCAAGTTATAGTCCCCGATATTTGACCCAATATCGACAACAATTTCGGATTGCGTCGATACTCGTCTCCCGGTACACGAATATTCAAACCTATGTAACTTTTGACTCGTTTGGAGTTAAAAGCTCTATCTTATATCAAAACGAGCGTCTAGACAACCACTAAAACAATATCCTATCATACCAACACTTAATCAATAGCCACTATACGAAAAATATCCTTAAACCTACTGATCTAAAATGCCTCTTTCAAAATCACATCTACACTTGTTTTGACCCATTTTTAACATCATCAACACTTCTAATAGCCTATATTCTTCATCCCTAACAACTCCTAATCCTTAGATTCACTTGTATGATCAATATGAATTTACTAAAAATTATAAACACTTGAATGTATTCAAAGAAAATAATTAAAATAATAATAACAACATAATGGAATCATCCCATAAGCTTAATAGATAAAAAAACCCATGAACACCAAAACCCCCTTGTTTGGCCGTGGGTTTTGGAAGAAAAAACACCCAAGAAAATCTTTTCCAAGCTATAATATTCCAAATTCATGTTCCTAAACATAATTAAACATAAACCCACGAATTTAATTAGATAAAACATCATTTTTATTAAAATATAGAAAAATTAAATCTAAGAAAAATGTTGTTGCATGTTGTAAATTTGTGGTGGGATTTAATTATCTTGGTGATATAAACATGGGACATTGATTAGATTTTCAAGAAATCAAGTTTTGATGGTGGATCTATGGTGGTGGTGTTTGGCCGTGGGTTTTGAGAGAAAAGGGAGGAGGAGAGAAATATTTGAATGTGAAAAAAGACTGTGTGTGAAAAAAATAAGTTTATATGTAGTGGTGGAAGGACCAAATGTGTAAATAAGGCTATCTTTTGGCCTTGTTTGCAAACTAGTTAGCAAAGAGCGGGAAATGGTAACTAGTCGGTTTTTAAAAATTTACGGGAGTCGGGTTTCATCCCCGCTACCTCAAAATACTTTTAATGGTTCAAACGCACATAAAACGAATATTCATATGGTTCCGACTCGACTTAAAACGTATTAAAAATAAAAACTTCGAAAAAATCAAATATCGATCAATCGATAATAAAAGATAAAATTTTCGGCATCCGTCGGAATCGTAGTCGTTATCGGTACCTCTTAAATCGTCAAACGTAAAAATTAAGGCCTCGATCATTGGTTTCAATTAAACCGTCAAATATATAACAAACGAAATTTTCTTAAAAATTTCAAAAATATACGTAAATTAGGGTAAAATAAGTGACGTTGGGTTCGGGGTATCACATCCTCAAGTGAGTCACAACTTATGAGAGATGCCCATACTGAAAAGCTCTTGAGACAATAACTTATCACCATACAGCACATTCACCTTGATCACATCCTCCCCTCCTTAAGGGAGCGACGTCCCGGCGCTCTCCGGTTCTTATACTCGCATTTCGTACTACTAGAAATATGAGGGTACTTCTTCCTAAAGAGGTCTTCACGTTCCGACGTGGACTTCGGTTCACGTCTCGGGTTCCATCACACCTTCACAATGAGTATTCTACCTTGCTTCAATCTCTTAACATCTCGATCCATGATCTCCACTTTAATTTCCCAAAACGGTTATCAACACATCTCTTCTCATAGCTTCTCGCGGTTAACAAGTGATTCTTAATCTACACCATCTCTTCTGTAGTCTCTCGAATCATTTCAAGTCCATTCAACTAACTTTTTCCTACTTCATTCTATCCAACTGGCGATCTACATTTTCATCAACCTAATTATTCAAATGTTGCAGCTTCAATGCTAACATGGTAAATGTCGTTGTACGAAGATACTACCAACGGCAAGTGTCGATCTCAACAACTACCAAAATCAATCACACACGCTCAGAGCTTGTCTCCCAACGTTTGAATCGTCCTTTTACTTGGTCCATCAATCTCATAAAGATAATTATTCATCAAAGAATCGCACAGTCACACATAACCCCATCGAAAACGTTCATAATATACAAGACGAAATAATTAATACTAGTCGTACAAAATCACCTTATTACAATATTACGTACATACAAACCTAGTTCGTCAAAAACGAATTCATCGATACGGAAATCATTCGACGTATACATAACTCTCTCGAAGACATCACAATCCAATCAAACAAAAAAGTCATTATTAGCACATATAACCACATTACGACATGTTTGCAACATAGCCAAACCATGCCAAGTCAATCAGTTCAATAAAGTTAACTCATGCTTGCTAATCAGCCAAGCCATGATAAAATAAGAACATTTGACGGGATTTCGGATGAGTCCAGTCAAAAGAAAATTGCAAGTTAAAGAAGGTTTACGAGCTTGCTAGCCGTGGATGCATATCCAAAAAGAAAGAAAATACATACATATGTCATCGTAGGGTGCTCACACACGGATCCATACCCAAAGAAAATATTACAAGAACATCATCTCACTTTCGTCCCAAGCATGGTTAAAATCTCAATAAGCATCATCATTTACAGTAAAAAAGGTATTACATGGTACGTGTTCTCCATGATCGGACGTCATTAGACAATGTTGTCTCAAGTTCTCACAACTTACGATCACTCGACTAGATCACATACCACATAATGTCTATCTTCGTTTGCCCATCGATGATCAAAGTTGGTCGAGTCAAGCAAAGAGGATTCCTCACTTGAATAAACGGAGACGGCAAATGGAATTGTCTTCCAACTACCGATGCACAGTTGGTAAACTTCAACAGTTTATCACGTGTCTTTAAACATCTCAAAAGAACAAGAAAAGAAAATAAATAAAGCACGATACGTTTGATGTAGGAGAAGTCTTCGTCATTTCCCTCAGAGTTACTCGAACTCGGATTTCCTCTACTTCGGCAGTCTTCTATTTTTGTTAAAATTTCTTCTCAGTGTCAGCATGAGCTCCTTCGGTATTTCATCAACATCCTAGTGATTCCGATGGAATTCGCACGTTACTTGCAACACATATAAACATTTTCCATAGTTACTCGGTCACGGTGACTTACTAAGTCAATACCAAACGAAAGAAAAGGTTTCAAAGAAACACAAGAAAATAAAAAAAATTCCTTTAGGAATCAAAGAGAATACAATTACTTGCATAAGGATCCACCATTTTTAAAAGTGTTCTCATCCAAACATTTATCAAAAACACTACTAGTTTAACTATGACCGATTGATTTGAAACGACATTTCCCTTCCTAACTATGCATAATTAGCTAGATCATGCATACTTGGGGACCAAGCAACGACAACCAACAGAACAGGGCTCTTCCCGAATTATGCATAGTTAGCTAAGCTGTGCATAATTGAGGATCGAGTGATGACACAACATTATTATTACATACCACTATGACTACGAAAGTTTTCGACCTAATCTTAAAAATAATCAAATCATTTGAAATGGGAAATTATTGTTACCATCGTTTCAAGGAACACATCAAACATTTTTCATCCATTTTGAAAACATACTTTTACTTTGCCTTTTAATGAGAAAAATAAATAAATAATTAAATAAATCAACACCATTTGCATTTTGTTCAACGAAACATTTCACACACTCATACATATTTTCGAAACAGATTGTACACAGAATAATGGTAAGGTGGTTCCAGAGTAAAGATCATTGCAAGCATAACGAATAGTAAAAATAAAAAATCAACGAGATCATTTAAGATAAACGAGCAATATATTTGCCAATGGAAATCAACTATATTAGAAACGAAAATAATTCGAATATATGACAATAGTTTCGGGATAACAACAGCGATCTATAAATACATGGAATGGACATCGAACATCATCACGAGCGCCAAAAATAGGACAAGGATCATAATTCCCATCGTCTCGAGTTACACATACATTCCACCAAATTTTAGGTTCCATTAACCGAAAGAATAAAAGTTACGGGGTCTATGAAGAGGACAAAAATACACCTGGTGAAATACCCTCATTATCAGGTAATAGCGAAGTAGCAATTCAAAAATAAATAATGGTCTCATACCATGGACAATTCTAAAACAAAAAAATCACAGGACTACCTAAGTTTAGATATAGGCTCGCAAAATCGAAAAAATGATGTTGTATGATCGAACCATCGTGACTCAAAACATTACGTCTTAAGAAAATAATACAAGTATGCGTGTGTTGGGTAATCCATTTTCCTATCATAATTAATGTTACCTTTCATTGTAAAAGCGAACATTTGCACATTTTTACTTTATGTTACACCGTTTAAAACTTCATATCCCTCATTTTCAACTTTACAAAGTTTTCATTTTTGGAATGTCACAATCTCAATAAAATTACTTACATTAGTAGAATCGGTGACTCGGTTATCAAAATCAATAAAATCATTAGGTTTGAAAATCTCGATACTTGTGTCAAATTCTCATTAATATTCATATCTTAAGTGCCAAAAACGTACATAGTAAGAATTTTGAAAGTTTCATATTATTATTACGACTTATCTTATTACGTATATACAAGTATCCAACATGACTCAAACTAGTCCAATTAACTCTTAAAAATCGACCTTTGACTTTTTATTGTACATAAGTCTTTCCTTAAAACTGATCTTTTACATCACATTCACGCGACTCGACTCGCACACTAATGAGGTCTCACATGGCATTATGTCAAATAACTTACTAGTTTAAGTCGAGACTTGAATCACAATAATAATAATAAAATAAATAATCAAAATGCTTATTTCAATCACTCTAACATATAGAAAATTAATCTTTAGCCATTTTCAAGTGATTTTAAAACTAACACATCTCGCAACAGAGTAAAACGACATTCCATCAATATTTAATAATTCATTTCAAGCGTTAGAATTTTTTTTTCACTTTATTTGTATATTTTGAATTTATCCTAGTTTATTCACTACAAGGAGTTATGAGTTCCAGTTTATACCAATGCATTCGTGAATATACTTGACCTTATGTTTTAAAATGAAAAAAAGTTTTACAAAATCTCTAGCTCCAAAACACATGACAAATTCTTCTACTCATTTCCTGTATTAAGAGATACGCGAAAAGTTTACCATAATGACCCAAAAATTAATTCATACCAAGCCCAAAGCTACATATACTCAATAGTCATATCGTTAATTTTATTAATAACTCCTATATCAATTTAAATTAAACAAATTCTTGACAAATCCATCACAAGCTTCTAGTATCAAATTATTAATATATGAAAACAAGGATTTTACGAGTAATATAAATTACTTATTATGATTTACCAACCAAGGTTGAAGGAAAAATAATTTCACTTTGTCCACTTATTCTCTACACATATTTTACACGTTACAAGACGCCTCATACGTCATTTTTAACCAAAATTTTCATTCACCATATATTTAATATGTAAGACGCTTTATGTTTAAATCATTCAGTTAACAAAATTTAATGCTTATTTAGCTGGCACAAGTGTCAGACCTCGTCATGTAAAATATTAAATTCAAAATAATGAAACAACAAAAAAAATGAAATAAACGGAACGAGAACACGTATGTCAACGCTATAAGTGTTGATATTGGCTTCGGGTGGGTCTCCAAATCGTAGACAATAACACAAAACAACCAAACTTCAAGTGATCACGCTTGATCACAACGCTAATCTATCCTTAAAGCCCATCTTTAAATTCGAGTAGGATGATAAAAATAATTAAATGGCGATACGCCTCAACCACGTTTTATAAGATACACATATGATTTGTCGCTACGATGTACACATCGTTGATTATACTTCGGCTATGTTATAGTTACGCGAGCTAATATATCAAACCCATAGGAATAAGGGAAATAAAATAGTACGTAAGCAATTTACGTTCCAAAAAGAAGATGTGTAAAACCCACAAAATAAGGTCATTACTTAATCTTACGTTTCAAATATTTTTGAAGTATTTTATAATATTAAATATTATTATGTTTAACGGTTTAAGTTAAAACCGATATTAAATATTTTATTTTAATATTTTGACGAGCAACGAGGACTACTAGTGATCGCGATACCGACGGATGCCCACAATTTTATATTTTATTATCAATCGTTTCGATATTTAATATTTTCGACGATATCGTTTTAATTACATATTGAGTCGTTATATTATTATTTTTCGTGTGCGTTTAAACTTTTAAGTATTTTTACGATACCCGAGTCCCGTAAATATTTGTAAAATTGACTTTAGTCATTTTCTGCTTTTTAACTAATATTTACATTTTTGACCAAAACTATCACAAATTGGCAAAAACCACCCTACCTACACTATATAATCTCTTTCCACTATCTTCCTTCTCATTTATCTAACTAAAAAAATCACACAATCCTCCCCCTTCCCTCCTTATACAAACCGTCCACCATCAACACCATAAACACCTTAATCAAAAATTTTCTAGCTTGATCCAAGAGAAACCAAGCAAAGTCCCTATCCTAAAATCATCTTGTGAGTATTTTGGTACCATTTTTATCCACATGCAACCATATAAATTTTTCAAGAAAAGTTGGTTATGTTTGATCCAAATTTGTTGTATGCATGTGTTAGTAGTGATGATCAAAAGATTTTCATGCTATGTTTTTGTTAAAAAGTTGATTTTTAATTTTTGGGTTTTTGATTTTGATGATGATACAAGTGTTAGGAATGGTTTATGATGATATTAGGGGCTTAGGTTGATGACAAAAGTTGTTGAAATTGATCAAAAACATGATTTTGTGGGAGATTTTGAAAGGTGATTTTGAGCAGTAGGTTAGAGGCTGTTTTCGGGGGTCTTACTGTATGATAATCGCTTAACTAATTGGATAGGGTTGTAGAGAATTTCGTTAGCTTCGATTTCATATAAAGTAGGCCTTCCAACTCCAAACGAGGTGGAAGATACACTAGTTTGATTTTCGTGTACCGAGAGACGAGTGTCGACACAATCCAAAAATTGTTGTCGATATTTGGATCGAATCTCGGGGACTATAAAATGAGTTTCAAAATGATTCAAGGGCTGTTCTCAGGCTCCAAGTTTAGTATTTTGAGTCTATTTTTAGAATCAAGTGGCGGTTTTACAAATGGAGTTATTTAGAATGGTCAAAATGGTTTCGTAAGTCAAGGTCACTAAACTGTCCGGATTTTTTGATTCAAAGATGAGTCGGGCAGGGAACTTTAGAAGTAAAATCTTTTAATGCGCTTTTGAGAGGACTTTCTGTATATAGTAAGTAAGTTCTCTGAGTAGTATCATAAAAATTTGATATGTTTAAGTATGGGAAAACGGCTTGGACATTCGGTATGTTCCGGCAGATTTTTATTAAAGGTATATAATAATAAAATGAATATATAGGAAAGTATAATAGAACCACTTGCATCATTTTCTCTCGAGTTGTCGTGATTTTATATTTGAGTTTTATTTTATTAAATATCATTTATTTCTCGAGTCTATTATTAAAGTACGCACCTTATTTGCTAGGTTGCGGTTATTGTGATTACCGGGCATCTACTATCGTCGGCGATTGTCTTCAACTACTATAAGTACTAAGGTGAGTCTATAGCCTCGTTTGAGCTCATTCAAATATTTTAAAACCCGCGAGGGGGAATACATGTTTTGTAAACTTAGAACACAAGATTTTTATGGTATGCTTGTCCCTTTATGAATGGACCCGTGGTTGCCTTTAAATTGCATTAAGTGATTGCCTTTGTTAAAACCTCAATTATGGACCATTAATTAACCTATGATGGGTTAACCGCTAGTACAATTAATAGATCTATGGGGGAAGCCGCCCCGGTTCAGTTTTTGTGGACTTGTCATAGAAGCTTAGGCCCGACCTCCACACTGTTTGAACATATTGTATTGAGAAGTCAGGTATACGGCAATGTACCATTAATCTGGAGGTAACCGACAATTAATAAATCTCCTCTCTTATCAGACCTCTAAAGGGAGTGTCTAAGGGCTCGGTTCCATGAGCTTATTGCAATTTATGCTATATACAATTATTATTGTTGATGCGAATTATTATTTGATGCTTGTTGCCTTTAAGCATGCCACAAACTTATAATCTTTGCTTGTGTTCAAAAATGATTATATAAACCTATAGATTCACTCGGCATTTTTGCTGATGATTTTCTCACATGTATTTCAGGTAATCAGGAAGGGTGAAGCTTGGAAGCCACGGGAATGAATGTTGTGCACTACTTTGCAATATAAACTCTTTGAATATTTGTCGTTCCTTTTGTTCAAAACAATTTAAATCTTTTGTTTTGGTCGTACTTTGGTTACGATGTCTTGGGACTACGCTACTCTGACAAATGTTTTAGGAACGATAAATCTAAAACGTCTCTTTTCGAGTCGTTCTTTATAAATTATGTGTTGTTGTATCATTTTTTAGCACCCAAAGATGTATTCCGCTGCGTGTAAATTTGGGGGTGTTAAAGATTGGTACCAGAGCCATGAGTTATAGAGAACTAGGTCTTTTTCTAAAAACCTAAACTATAACTGTCGGTTTTATTTTTTCAAAGAGTCGGTGCACATGATTTCGCGTGACTTCAGGTTCAAGCTACTTCTGGGATTACAACTTTAGTATACATTATTATGTATGCCTTATTGCTAAGTATTTCTAAATAAATACTATAATCCTTTATCGATATACATTGATATCGTTAAACTTTTCGATAAGGGTTATCATTTATTAATGATTTACTTAAATAAATTTTTGGAATTTTTCCTGCAATTCTTTCGAAGGATTCTCTACATTTATTTAAATTATTGGAAATTATCCTATTTCATTTTGTTATGACCTTATACCTATTTTGTGAAATTTACCACCATCAAATTACGTCTTCGATGAGGAGGAAGCAGGTTTCACTGCTACAAGCGAGACACAGTCAATTAAGCCATGTAGATCCCCACGTCACTAGTGTTTATTATTTTGTGTCATTGTACTCTATTGTCTTTAAGATCATTCCTTGTTGATCGATGATAATAGTTTCCTTTGATCCTTATAATGCTTGTGAATCCTTGTATTGATAATGTGTATGCATTTGATGATTGATTTTATACATGATATGACTATACCATGAATACAATTAACTCATTCATTTTATCTTCTCTTTGAGATGTGACAGAATCATGCCACCTAGGAGAATGACAAATGATGCCATTGCAAGGCTAGTTGCTGAAGAGGTTGCGAAAGCATTAGTTGCGGATAGAGCTGCGCGTGTTAACACTGAAGGAGCAGGTGGCTCTGGAGGTGCGGGTGTTGAAGGTGAAAGTGAACCTGCTGGACCAGAAGCTGCTGGGGCAGGTGTAGCTGAGAATCCTACAGATGAGGTTGCTCCGGCTGCTGCTACGGTTAAAGAGTGTACTTTTGCTGGATACTGAAATGTGGACCTACTATATTTCAAGGAACTGGTGGAGCAATGGAATTATTCAGGTGGATTGAGAAAACAGAAACAACATTTGAGATTAGTGATTGCTTAGAAAGGAACAAGGTTAAGTTCGCAGTTGCTACTATCAAGGATCGAGCTTTAAGCTGGTGGAAGACTCAAGTTGCTACAGTTGGTTTAAAAGCTACAAATAGGAAACCTTGGGATGAAATTAAAAGGTTGTTGAAAGAGGAGTTATGTCCAGAAGAAGAGTTATCTCCTTTGGAGGATGAGTTGAGGCATCTGAAGCTGAAGGATAATAACATTGCTGCATATACTAGCCGAT
This sequence comes from Glebionis coronaria, assembly GCA_025667525.1. NCBI lineage: Eukaryota > Viridiplantae > Streptophyta > Magnoliopsida > Asterales > Asteraceae > Glebionis > Glebionis coronaria. Next base: position 315,271,601 of record CM046879.1, on the reverse strand, counting down.
TCAATGAATTGGTTTTGTTGTGTCCAGATGCTTTATGTTATTGAGAAGAAAAAGATGGATCAATACATCAAAGGGTTGCCTGGGTACATTAAAGGTGAGACAACTTCATCTCGACCGAGGAACTTTGTTGAAACTGTAAGAATAGCTCATACACTCATGGGGCAGAAAGTTCAAGATAGGGCTGAGAAAGCTGCTGAGGGTAATAAAAGGAAATGGGAGAATTCGCAGAGTGGTAATCAAGGTAGTAACCGCCATAGGCAGTACAATCAGAATAGAAATGATGGGGCTAGAGCTGCAACTAACAAGAATGATAAGGCTGACCAAGGGGGACCAGCCCAGAAATGTAAGAGTTGTGGTGCGTGTCACTTTGGTAATTGTCCACCAAGGTGCACTAAATGTGGAAAGGTTGGTCATGTTGTAGAGAAATGTAAGACAAGGGTCCCTGCTACTGGAGCGAATGCTATTCCGATCAGGACTTGTTTTGAATGTGGAGAACGTGATCATCTTCGTCCTCAATGTCTGAAGTGGAAGAACAAGAAAGCAGGTGAAGCTGTTGGGGTAGTTTATGTTGTTAAGGATGCTGATCAGGCACAAGGTCCAAATGTGGTGACGGGTACGTTCTTACTCAACCATCGTTATGCTAGTGTGTTGTTTGACTCAGGATCTGATAGGAGCTTTATAAGCACTTCCTTTAGTCGTTTAATTAATGTTGAGCCAAAAAGCCTAAATGCTAGTTATGAGGTCGAGTTAGCTGATGGACAATTAGTTAGTACTACCACTATATTTAAGAAGTGTCCTTTGAAATTAGCAAATCATTTGTTTGAAATTGATTTGATGCCGATAGAGTTGGGTTCATTTGATGTGATTGTTGGTATGGATTGGTTGGTTGCTCATGATGCGGTAATTGTATGTGGGGAGAAAGTTGTTCACATATCGGTGAAGGGCAAGGTGTTAGTAGTTAAAGGTGATGTCGGTAGATCTCGTCTGACGGTGATATCTTGTATCAAGGCGGAGAAATATGTAGAAAGAGGTTGTCACCTGTTCTTGGCTCAAGTAGTGGAGAAGAACTACCGGTTAGGCGTGTGGAAGATGTTCTGGTTGTTCGTGATTTTCCTGAAGTATTTCCCGATGACTTGCCAGGGATTCCGCCTCAGCGAGAAGTCGAATTCAAGATTGATCTAGTGCCAGGAGCTGCACCGGTGGCGCGTGTACCTTATCGTTTGGCACCGTCTGAGATGAAGGAGTTGGCAGATCAGTTGAAGGAGTTAATGGAGAAGGGGTTCATTAGACCAAGTTCGTCACCTTAGGGAGCTCTAGTATTGTTCGTGCAGAAGAAGGACGGATCGTTCAGAATGTGCATAGACTACCGAGAGTTGAACAAGTTAACTATTAAAAATCGTTATCCACTTCCTAGGATCGATGATTTGTTCGATCAACTTCAAGGTTCGTGTGTGTACTCGAAGATCGACTTGAGATCGGGTTATCATCAACTTCGTGTTAAAGAGGAGGACATACCTATTACAGCTTTTCGGACGCGTTATGGACACTTTGAATTTCAACTAATGCCGTTTGGGTTAACTAACGCACCTGCGGTATTCATGGACTTAATGAATCGTGTGTGTAAACCATACCTCGACAAGTTTGTGATTGTATTTGTCGACGATATCCTGATTTATTCCAAAAGTCGAGAGGAGCATAAAGGTCATTTGAAGATTATTTTGGAGTTGTTGAAGAGGGAGAAGTTGTATGCGAAATTCTCCAAGTGTGATTTTTGGTTGGATTCAGTCCAATTCCTTGGGCACGTGATCGATAGTAGCGGTGTTCATGTTGATCCTTCCAAAATTGAAGCTATTAGAGATTGGGCTAGGCCTACGACCCCGACTGAAGTTAGACAATTCCTGGGATTAGCTGGATACTACCGGCGATTTATTGAAGGATTCTCTTTAATTTCTAAACCTCTTACTAAACTTACAAAGAAAAATAAGAAGTATGAATGGGGTTCAGAAGAAGAAGAAGCATTCCAAACTTTGAAGCGGAAGCTGTGTTCTGCACCAATTTTGGCTTTGCCCGACGGAGCTGTAGACTTTGTGGTATATTGTGACGCATCACGTAAGGGTTTTGGTGTTGTGTTGATGCAAAGGGAGAAAGTGATCGCGTATGCATCTCGTCAATTGAGGAAGCATGAGGAGAACTATACTACACATGATTTGGAATTAGGAGCTGTTGTCTTTGCTCTTAGACTTTGGAGACACTATCTCTACGGTACAAAGAGTGTGGTATATACCGATCATAAAAGCCTGCAACATATTTTAGATCAGAAGGAGCTCAATATGAGGCAGAGAAGATGGGTAGAATTGTTGAGTGATTACGACATTCAAATTTGCTACCATCCCGGCAAGGCGAATGTAGTTGCCGATGCACTTAGTAGGAAGGACAGAGAAATAACCAAAAGGGTTAGAGCCTTAGCCATGAAAACTTATTCTGATTTATCTAATCGAATACTTAAAGCTCAAACTAAGGCGATGGAGGAAGAGAATGTGAGAGATGAAGACTTGGGTAGAAGGATGACACCTATATTCGAAATTCGTGATGACGGAATTCGATATTTCGAGAATCGTGTGTGGATACCGGTGTATGGAGGACTGAGAGATCTAATTATGCACGAATCTCATAAGTCTAAATATTCGATTCACCCAGGATCAGATAAAATGAACCAAGACTTGAAGAAATGTTACTGGTGGCCGAATATGAAGGCTAACATTGCTACTTATGTTAGTAAATGCTTGACGTGTGCTAAGGTGAAGTTTGAGCACAAGAGACCTTCGGGTTTACTACAACAACCTGAAATTCCAGAATGGAAATGGGAGAAGATCACTATGGACTTTGTTTCGGGACTTCCGAGAACTTCTAGTGGTTATGATACGATTTGGGTGATTGTTGATCGGTTAACTAAGTCGGCTCATTTCTTGCCGATAAAGAAAACTGATGACTTAGACAAACTTACTCGGTTGTATTTGAAGGAAGTTGTTTGTAGACATGGGGTTCCTTTGTCAATTATTTCTGATCGAGATAGTCGGTTCACATCTGAGTTTTGGAAATCGCTTCAGCGAGCTCTAGGGACTCAGTTGGATATGAGCATTGCGTATCATCCGGAAACGGACGGACAAAGTGAGAGGACTATTCAGACCTTGGAGGATATGTTACGAGCGTGTGTAATAGACTTTGGAGGTAGTTGCGATCGACACTTACCTTTGGTGGAGTTCTCATACAACAACAGTTATCATGCAAGTATCAAGGCTGCGCCTTTTGAAGAACTTTACGGGCGAAAGTGTAGATCACCAGTTGGTTGGTGTGAGATTGGAGAAAGTCAGTTGACGGGTCCTGAATTGATTAGAGAAACAACTGAGAAGATCGTGCAAATCAAGAATCGTTTATTGACAGCTCGTAGTAGACAGAAGAGCTATGCGGATAAGAGGAGAAAACCATTGGAGTTTGATATTGGCGACATGGTTATGTTGAAAGTATCACCTTGGAAACGAGTAATTCGATTTGGCAAGCGAGGAAAGCTTAGTCCGCGCTATATAGGTCCATTCTAGATTATTGATCGAGTTGGTCCTGTGGCATATAAGTTGGAATTGCCAGAGAAGTTAAGTGCTATTCACAATACTTTTCACGTTTCTAATCTTAAGAGGTGTTTGGCGGACGAGAATTTGATAATTCCACTTGAGGAGATTCAACTGGACGACAAGCTGCATTTTATTGACGAACCGATGGAGATTATGGATCGAGAGGTGAAACGGCATAAGCAAAGTCGGATCCCAATAGTGAAAGTGCGATGGAATTCCCGACGTGGACCCGAATACACTTGTGAGCGAGAGGACTACTTCAAGAGCAAGTATCCGCATTTATTCGTAGACGGACCTAAGGAGAAGTAAGCCCCGGGACGGTGCTCTCCTAAGGTGGTGAGGATGTAAAACCCACAAAATAAGGTCATTACTTAATATTACCTTTAAAATTTTTTGAAGTATTTTATAATATTAAATATTATTATGTTTAACGGTTTAAGTTGAAACCGATATTAAATATTTTATTTTAATATTTTGACGAGCAACGAGGACTACTAGTGATCGCGATACCGACGGATGCCCACAATTTTATATTTTATTATCAATCGTTTCGATATTTAATATTTTTGACGATATCGTTTTAATTACGTATCGAGTCGTTATATTATTATTTTTCGTGTGCGTTTAAACTTTTAAGTATTTTTACGAAACCCGAGTCCGTAAATATTTGTAAAATTGACTTTTAGTCATTTCCCGCTTTTTAACTAGTATTTACATTTTGGACCAAAACTATCACAAATTGGCAAAAACCACCCTACCTACACTATATAATCTCTTTCCACTATCTTCCTTCTCATTTATCTAACTAAAAAAATCAGACAATCCTCCCCCTTCCCTCCTTACACAAACCGTCCACCATCAACACCATAAACACCTTAATCAAAATTTTTCTAGCTTGATCCAAGAGAAACCAAGCAAAGTCCCTATCCTAAAATCATCTTGTGAGTATTTTGGTACCATTTTTATCCACATGCAACCATATAAATTTTTCAAGAAAAGTTGGTTATGTTTGATCCAAATTTGTTGTATGCATGTGTTAGTAGTGATGATCAAAAGATTTTCATGCTATGTTTTTGTTAAAAAGTTGATTTTTAATTTTTGGGTTTTTGATTTTAATGATGATACAAGTGTTAGAAATGGTTTATGATGATATTAAGGACTTAGGTTGATGACAAAAGTTGTTGGAACTGATCAAAAACATGATTTTGTGGGAGATTTTGAAAGGTGATTTTGGGCAGTAGGTTAGAGGCTGTTTTCGGGGGTCTTACTGTATGATAATCGCTTAACTAATAGGATAGGGTTGTAGAGAATTTCGTTAGCTTTGATTTCATATAAAGTAGGCCTTCCAACTCCAAACGAGGTGGAAGATACACTAGTTTGATTTTCGTGTACCGGGAGACGAGTGTCGACACAATCCGAAAATTGTTGTCCATATTTGGATCGAATCTTGGGGACAATAAAATGAGTTTCAAAATGATTCAAAGGCTGTTCTAAGGCTCCAAGTTTAGTATTTTGAGTCTATTTTTAGAATCAAGTGGCGGTTTTACAAATGGAGTTATTTAGAATGGTCAAAATGGTTTCGTAAGTCAAGGTCACTAAACTGTCCGGATTTTGTGATTCAAAGATGAGTCGGGCAGGGAACTTTAGAAGTAAAATATTTTAATGGGCTTTTGAGAGGACTTTCTATATATAGTAAGTAAGTTCTCTGAGTAGTATCATAAAAATTTGATATGTTTAAGTATGGGAAAACGGCTTGGACATTCGGTATGTTCCGGCAGATTTTTATTAAAGGCATATAATAATAAAATGAATATATAGGAAAGTATAATAGAACCACTTGCATCGTTTTCTCTCGAGTTGTCGTGATTTTATACTTGAGTTTGATTTTATTAAATATCATTTACTTCTCGAGTCTATTATTAAAGTACGCACCTTATTTGCTAGGTTACGGTTATCGTGATTACCGGGCATCTACTATCGTCGGCGATTGTCTTCAACTACTATAAGTACTAAGGTGAGTCTATAGCCTCGTTTGAGCTCATTCAAATATTTTAAAACCCGCGAGGGGGAATACATGTTTTGTAAACTTAGAGCACAAGATTTTTATGGTATGCTTGTCCCTTTATGAATGGACCCGTGGTTGCCTTTAAATTGCATTAAGTGATTGCCTTTGTTAAAACCTCAATTATGGACCGTTAATTAACCTATGATGGGTTAACCGCTAGTACAATTAATAGATCTATGGGGGAAGCCGCCCCGGTTCAGTTTTTGTGGACTTGTCATAGAAGCTTAGGCCCGACCTCCATAATGTTTGAACATATTGTATTGAGAAGTCAGGTATACGGCAATGTACCACTAATCTGGAGGTAACCGACAATTAATAAATCTCCTGTCTTATTAGACCTCTAAAGGGAGTGTCTAAGGGCTCGGTTCCATGAGCTTATTGCAATTTATGCTATATACAATTATTATTGTTGATGCGAATTATTATTTGATGCTTGTTGCCTTTAAGAATGCCACAAACTTATAATCTTTGCTTGTGTTCAAAAATGATTATATAAACCTATAGATTCACTAGGCATTTTTGCTGATGATTTTCTCACATGTATTTCAGGTAATCAGGAAGGGTGAAGCTTGGAAGCCACGGGAATGAATGTTGTGCACTACTTTGCAATAAAAACTCTTTGAATATTTGTCTTTCCTTTTGTTCAAAACAATTTAAATCTTTTGTTTTGGTTGTACTTTGGTTACGATGTCTTGGGACTACGCTACTCTGACAAATTTTTTAGGAACGATAAATCTAAAACGTCTCTTTTCGAGTCGTTCTTTATAAATTATGTGTTGTTGTATCATTGTTTAGCACCCAAAGATGTATTCCGCTGCGTGTAAATTTGGGGGTGTTAAAAGATGTCCCAAAATGACACATCACGGTGCGATAACGACAATCGGGATCAATCTAGTCGATATACAATATGTTACGAAACATTATTTACGTATCTAGAATATCAAACGAGGTTCACACTTGGTTATTCGAACAATAAATTAATTATCAAGATCGATGATTGGCGGTGAGGCCAAATTATGAACAAAATCGCATTATAAAATGTACGATAATCACGCAAGGACCATTGCTTCACGTGCAATGTCTTTAAATACCATAGTATATACATACTTATACATACAATCATTTCCACATACACATAGGATCACAACGTAGTGTTGCCATGTAATGCAATGTAGCTCGTATGCCAATTACATGCAACCTATATGATATTCACGCAACTGCTTGCAAACTACGATGATAAGTACTAAACATACACAAAGATATATCTCAATATATTATCATAGTATATACTTACTAAATACTAGGGAACTTATATCAGTTTTGAGGGATACATCTAAATCATAAGTCAATGCTAAAGAAATCTTACCGGAGCCATGCGGAGAAGTTGCGTGTTTTAAAACTTTTTACGACACACCAAAACTTATAGTTTAGGTTTTTCAAAAATCGACCTAGTTTTATATAACTTGTGGCTCCGGTTACCAATCTTTAACACCCCCAATTTACCAAGCAGCGGAATACCACTTTGGGCGTTATTTCATAGCACATCACACACAATTACAGAAAACGACCTCGAAAGAGACGTTTAAGATAAACATAAAAGATTATTTATAATCATTGTCTAAAACATTTCCAACCCAAAAATGATGTTTTCATCAGAGTAGCGTTACTTGTCCCCAAATATTTCAACCCAAAACATAACAACTTTTACGACAATATGACAATAATTAATTTGATAAAAGGGAAGGAAATCCAAAATTTTAGACCAATAAAGCACCAACTCCCTCCATGCATGCTCCGCTGCTATAAATCTTGATTACCTGAAACACATGCTTAAAATCGTCAACACAAAGGTTGAGCGAATCTATAGGTTTATCAAATCATAAGTTGAACATAAGTATTAAAACCATCCATGACCATTCAATAGCATTGTCGTACTCACAATCTATTATTCAAGGATATTATCTTTAGCAATAGCTAATAATTGTGTTTAAGCTCGTGACACTAATCCGTTAACTCAATCACCCGCGTACATTTACCGGCATGATTAAGATGAAACCAGTGCCCCTTCTAAAGGCATCAGTTGCAATTATACCTTATTTCTTATCACAAGTTATCCGTCCGCAGAGGGTACTCAACGTACTAGCTCTCGTCTGGGATAGGGTCGTTAACCCCATAGTACTATCAATTGTATAAGCAGCTATCTCCAACCCACACAAGGGCAAGACAATAGTTAATAGTTCACGAATTTAGGGACTTTTGCAACTAGGTACTCAACACAATTCAACGCAACATTCGGGTCCAACAATCATTCATGACTTATGTTCATTTTCATTTAAATAGCATGTATTCCCCTCGCGGGTGAAAACATTTGAAATAAGTAAAGAGCGAGGCTATAAACTCACCTTAGATGATACACGAAGCTAGTAACAGTAGTAATCACCGAAGTGATGATGCTGCAAATATACACGTCAAAAGCCGACACCTAACAAATAAGGTGCGCACTTAACAACATACTCTAGTATCTCAAAACCAAATTAGTATAATAAAACAAACGAATCCAAATAGTATGTACATAGACATGACCAACCAATGCAAGTAAATCCTTTCTAAAACCCCACAACATATACTAGCTTTCCAAAACTAGTATCTATGATGTTGATCCATCTCATGATGCCAAATCAACACGGTTCAAGTACCCAACACGGGTCTTAAATCTCAGAATATACACTCAAGCCTAAGACTTATTTCTTTTAGGAATGTTAGAATCTAATATTTTAGCCTCTCGCCTCAAACTATGTCGCGAGGTTAAGTACCTCTCCATTAATACTCAGCCGGTACTTACCAAAAGAATACGCTGATTTCCCATACCTAAACAACTCCGTTTTTGACGAAACTTGGTCACAAACTCTATTATAATCTGTAAAAGACTCAGTTTAAATTTCATCCAATGATTCACATTTTATAACCACCTGCTCGACACATCTTTAGACTTGAAAAACCGGACTGTTTTGCACACTCGACTTGTAAAACCATTTTGACTTCCTTAACCAAAACCATTTACAAAAACGACACTTGACTTTGAAAATAGATTCAAAATGCTAAGTTTAGGGCCTGAGAACAGCCCTTGAAGATCTTTAAAACTCAAGTTATAGTCCCCGATATTTGACCTAATATCGACAACAATTTCGGATTGCGTCGATACTCGTCTCCCGGTACACGAATATTCAAACATATGTAACTTTTGACTCATTTGGAGTTAAAACCTCTATCTTATATCGAAACGAGCGTCTCGATAACCACTACAACAATATCCTATCATACCAACACTTAATCAACAGCCACTATACGAAAAAAGCCTTAAACCTACTGATCTAAAATGCCTCTTTCAAAATCACATCTACACTTGTTTTGACCCATTTTTAACATCATCAACACTTCTAATAGCCTATATTCATTATCTCTAACAACTCCTAATCCTTATATTCACTTGTATGATCAATATGAATTTACCAAAAATTATAAACACTTGCATGTATTCAAAGGAAAATAATTAAAATAATAATAACAACATAATGGAATCATACCACAAGCTTAGTAGATAAAAAAACCCATGAACACCAAAACCCCCTTGTTTGGCCGTGGGTTTTGGAAGCAAAAACACCCAAGAAAATCTTTTCCAAGCTATAATATTCCAAATCCATGTTCCTAAACATAATTAAAGATAAACCCACGAATTTAATTAGATCAAAACATCATTTTTATTAAAATATAGAAATATTAACTCTAAGAAAAATGTTGTTGCATGTTGTAAATTTTTGGTGGGATTTACTTATCTTGGTGATATAAACATGAGACATTGATTAGATTTTCAAGAAATCAAGTTTTGATGGTGGATATATGGTGGTGGTGTTTGGTCGTGGGTTTTGAGAGAAAAGGGAGGAGGAGAGAAATTTTTGAATGTGAAAAATGAGTGTGTGTGAAAAAAATAAGTTTATATATAGTGGTGGAAGGACCAAATGTGTAAATAAGGCTATCTTTTGGCCTTGTTTGCAAACTAGTTAGCAAAGAGCGGGAAATGGTAACTAGTCGGTTTTTAAAAATTTACGAGAGTCGGGTTTCGTCCCGGCTACCTCAAAATACTTTTAATGGTTCAAACGCACACAAAACGAATATTCATATGGTTCCGACTCGACTTAAAACGTAACAAAAATAAAAACATCGAAAAACTCAAATATCGATCAATCGATAATAAAAGATAAAATCTTGGGCATCCGTCGAAATCGTAGTTGTTATCGGTACTTCTTAAATCGTCAAACGTAAAAATTAAGGCCTCGATCATTCGTTTCAAATTAAACCGTCAAATATATAACAAACGAAGTTTCTTATAAATTTCAAAAATATACGTAAATTAGGGTAAAATAAGTGGCGTTGGGTTCGGGGTATCACATCCTCAAGTGAGTCACAACTTAAGAGAGATGCCCATACTGAACAGCTCTTGAGACAATAACTTAGCACCATACGGCACATTCACCTTGATCACAAATCAGTAAACCCAAACACCCCTTTAACTTTTTAATCATAGATTTAACAAAGTAAATGTGTGATTCAGTTTTACCCAAGCCTATTCAAGCATCATATCATCAATATTATGCAGTAACAAGCAGATTTAAGCCACAAGAACAACAATTATAACAACAGAACACAAAATCACCAAAATTCAAGTATTTTATCAGATTTTGGGTAAGAAGGCTCAAACCTCATGAATGTACATCCACACTCACGAATTTTTAAGCTGATGTGTCTAGCTAAACAAGACACAAGCTTCCTATAACACCTTCTAAGATTCAACAAGGTTATAGGTACAATTCATATAAAACAGAAAAATGGAAAACGCTTGATTAATGCAACCTTGTTCCCACTCCTTGATTATCCCCAAACCACAAGCTTACAACACCTTGATAAACTTCTTATCTGGGTGCTATAATCACTTGCAATCCAAAAATTCTAAGGGTTTGAACCAAGAACTTAGCAAAATATCAAGTTTTAGAAAATTATGCAATTTCCTGCACAAACATTGAAAACAGGTTTTGAGTCTTAACAATCACAAACAAATAACATAAACAAGCAAAGATTAAAGTTGGCACTTGGATTTCATCAGCAATATCAAACACTTTTTCATAAATTGAAAGAAGGATTTACAGATTTGTGATAAAGGAAAAACCAAGAGCAAAGACTAATGTTGCGGCCCTATGCCTTTATATAGGCTACAATGATGAACTAGAAAGCATAAAAAACGTAAACCCTAGTTGGTAGAAGCCCCACAGTACCCTTGATGAAGTTTGAAAACCTTGGACTCATGTGATGTTTTCTTGGCAGTTTGTGGAGTGTATAGCTGTTTGAATTTCATAAAGGGCTCACAATAAGCTTATGTTTCAAGCAGCTTTGTTGGGTGTTGGATGGCTGTCAACTTTTGGCATCTTCTCATAAACATGTGCATGGGAGATATCATGTGAACTTGTGGGTGATGTGGCATGCAAAGTGAGGGTTGGGTTGTGATTAGGGATAGCTTAATCACAAATCTGGAGGGTTTTGGGTTTTAATTTAGATTATTTAACAAATACCCAAATCGTGTTCATATGGTGAATAGTGAGGTTTAATCTATTTTGGGTTTAAACTTTGGTGTTTAGCGCCAAGTTTAATAACTAATTAAAATTAGTTAAGAAACCGGCAAAGTGCAAAGCAGAGGTGGAGAAAAGGGGTGTTGTGATTGGCTAAAGGGAGTGAGTGGGGCACGTGTCACCATGACACTGGTCTAGGTAAGGTTTGTTGTCGTCCATATTAAGCCCCCATCTCTTTTCTTTCTTTCATTTCTATTTAAAATGCACAAAATCATATTTCCTTTGTATTTGAAGTTTCATTCTTTAGACTTTTGCCCCAAAACTATTACAAAGGTAATTTCAGGGGTATTTCTTGCCAATTCTTGATACTTGAAGGGCTGTTTTGGCATTTTCTTCAAACTTTATGGTCTTGACTTGTATATTGACTTCTTGGAGGACTAATATTGACAAGTCTTCATTTTTGAGGGACCATTCTTGCCAATTCTTCAAAGTGGAGGGCCCTTTTTGCAATTTGACAAACTTTAAGGATTAAATTTGTAATTATAAATAAACAAGGGTTTAAAGTGTCAATTTTTTCAATATTGGAGGACCCTTCTTGTACAATCTTCAATTCTTCAAGGGTTACTCTTGGAAAATCACCATTAGGGCTTGGTTCATTGTGCGGCTTCGTTTCCCGTGTTCGTTTTTGCTTGTTTCTTGTGATCTTTTGTCATTTTCTCAATATTTGTACCTAAAATACACATGTAACAAACACAAGCATATATTTGGCATATTTCATGATATTTAATGCATTTTAAGCCCGTTTTGGACGATGAGTCTATGTATAAAAGCAGTCCCCATACTAAACCATTGTCGTGCCCTCACGCAATGCTAGAATAAAGTATCGTAGCATCACCAAAATTTATTTTTGTGCACTTTTATTGGATAATAAACTTGCTACACTACTACTATTACTACTACTTGCGTTTTAGACATAATGTATGATTTTCATCGCAAAATGGGACGTTTAGGTTCATAGAATAAGAACACGTGAATGCTTCGTTAGAAATAATTTCGGCGTCTTCGGTTTTCACCCCAATTCCATGCCAAGCGTGCAACGAGATCATTGTCATTATAAGTTAGTAATGCTAACACTACTCATACTCCCTAATCACGTACTTATCCTCCCATTTTCCTAAGTGGTATCTCTTATATTTTATTTTTGTCTTGAATGTTCACGAGGATACATTTTTTACTTATGCGATGATAGAGATTTAGGTCTAAAAATAGAGTCATAACGGTGTAACCAAGACCATCGAATTAATAACCCCTCCTAATAGTCAACGATGTCAAAAAATTAAGTCAACAAGAAGGATCGATAAATACGGTTTTATAACAGTTTTAAACATGAGACTTATTACCAAGACTTTTATTCACCCCCTAACGGATGGGCCTTATTATCATAGGTTTACTTCCATCTTTTATTCAACTTCGCCATGAAGCTTTTATTATGACTTCGTTCTTGCCTTGCCTTTTATTTAACCTCGCCATGAGGTGTTTATTATGGCCAAAGACGTATACCCTCACGCTAAAAGCGAATTTTGGATCTTTCAAGCTTCAAAGATTAAGGCATAATTCACTTTCAATTTCACATAGATTTTTCGGCCTTGTGAGCTTCAAATTATTTGATTGATTTAGGTGAGCATTTGAAATATTATTATTAGGTGAAGTTTTTTATTATTCGGGTTGCCAATACTTCAAAATCGTGACGCTGGCGATACCTTAATGTCTTCCCAATTAAATTACATGGAAGCTACTAGAAAAGACTAGAAACCAACAATTAAGACTAAATCGCTAAGCCAATACTTATTAAGCAAAATATATTTACAAGCGAAGGGAGAATAAGCAAACAACGAGAACACATGAGTTTTTGAAAGAATACGAGTACTTTATGATTAGCATAGTAACTTATAATTAACTATATCATTTCTCGTCCTCATTTAGAGACTTAGCCTAATATAAGTTAAGGAATCGAAGCTAAGTGCTCAACACGCACGGTCGAGTCAAAAATTATTCTTATTCTCGCCATCGGAAAATCTACATTCGTGTCTTCAAACACTTATAAACATGAGAAAAATTTAAAATTTGGCCATTTTTATCCTTATTTTGCAACAAAACGATAAACAAAAAGATAAACTTTGGAAAGCGTGAAGGTTTGGCAAGGCAAGTATCTATTCTATGACAATCCATCAATTTTATTTTATTCTCAAGTATTATTTAAAAACATTATTTTAATGTTATATTATGAACTCACTCATTTATGGGACGAAATATGGGTTTACGTCTTGAAGTAGCATTGTTAGAAATACGTTTTAACGTATATTAGAAGTATCGGTCGCTCCACAATATGATTCATGTTGTAATAGCTCGTAGTTAGATAATAGTTGTTATTTGCTTATTAACTTAAGTAAGAACCGGTCCATGGGCTTGTCATGGACCGGCCCAAGCCCAATGTTTAGCTTGGACTATAAATACCCCTTTCCACTAAGGAAAGGGGTTGGTTGTTGTTTCATTCACATTTCATAGTAATAAAATCTTCCATATATTTCTCTCACTTTCTCTCTCTAGTTTCTCTCACTAGAAAACATCAACCCACTTCATAGATTCATAGGTTATCAATTTCTACATTTGGTATCAAGAGCTATGGGGTGATTTAAGGTAAGGATTGTGTTACTTTTTTAGTTTTTGAATCTATTAGTGATCTTTAGGAAAAATCATTCTTGAATCTTGTTGTTTTTGGTGTTTTTGTTATTGGGATTGATTGATAAGGATTGGGTTTAGCTTATTTTGGTAAAAATCATAAAACTTTTTGTGGTTTTGGATCAAAAATCGGGGTTAAAAGCTTCTTTTTAAGTCTCGGAAACAATTTCTTCCAGTTTTTTCCGAATAGGAGGATTTTCAGCATAGACAGTTTATTCCGAATAGGATTCCGAATAGGAGGAGTTTCCGAATAGGAAAATTTTTTCCGAATAGAGAATTTTTTCCGAATAGAAGAAAATTTTCCGAATAGAAATTTTTTCCGAATAGAAGGAAATTTTCCGAATAGAGAAGTTTTTTCCGAATAGAAGTTTTTTCCGAATAGAAGTTTTTTCCGAATAGAAGATTTTTTCGAATAGCCAATCTTTCCGAATAGACACCAATTTTCCGAATAGCCAATTTTTCCGAATAGACACCAATTTTCCGAATAGCCAAAATTAGGAAATATTCTGAATTGCCATCATTCCGAATAGACCAGTTTTTCCGAATAGGCCAAATTGCCAAAATATTCCGAATTGAAGAAAACATTCCGAATAGGGGTTTTTCCGCATAAGGGTTATTCTGCATAGAGTTTATTCCGAATAGGGTATTTTTCAGCATAGGATTATTCCGAATAGGCATTATTCCGAATAAGGGTTTATTCTGAGTTTGGGTTATTCCGTATAAGCAAGTTCAAGGGGTATTTGAGTTTTTTCGACGATCTTTAGTGGATTTAATCTTGAGTTCAACCAACACAACACAAATTCTCAACCTTTCTTCACTGCTCGATCAACCGATAATCTCTGAGTCTGTTAAGTGATCACAATGAATCCAAGTTCATTAATGCCTCAGATGACATCTCTTACGGATATCTCGATTATAACGGGGACTGATAGTCGTCCACCGATGCTTATTAAAGAGGTGTTTGAGGCATGGCAAGGTCGAATGATGCAATATCTAAAGGGGAAACCGACATACGGAAGGCTTATGGTCAAATCGATTTTGAATGGTCCACTCGACTATGGTACCATTACGGTTGACAACGTGACTAGACCACGAGAATTTGAAGAACTCACTCCAGCTCAACAACTTGTTGCAGATGCAGATGAAAAAGCTCTTCAAACAATTCTTCAAGCTCTTCCCCATGATATTTATAGGATGGTAAGCAAGTATACGGTAGCAAAAGACTTATGGGAACGTCTTAAGGTGTTGCTACAAGGTACATCTCTCACAAAACAGGAAAGGGAATGTCAGTTGTATGACCTGTTTGATAGATTCACCTACAACCCAGGGGAAACACTTCACGATTATTACTTCAGATTTACCACACTCATGAATGATCTGAATGTATACAATCTTGAGATTGCTCCATTCCAGGTTAACACCAAATTCTTGAATACTCTACCTCAAGCTGAATGGGGTGAGTATATTACCGACGTCAAGTTAACCAGGGATCTGCACAAGTGCAATTTGGATCAAATATATGCCTTCCTTCAGCAGCATGAGAACCATGTGATTATGCACCGTTCTCCTCGAGGTATGTATCCAGATTCCTTAGCTTTGATGGCGAATCAACCAAGTTTGTCACACAACAACACACCCTATATCTTGGGACATCAAGCCTATCATGCATCACCTTACATGACACCAACTTTTCCCCAATACTCGATCTTACCACAACCCCCCACCTCACATCAGCAACAGTATCGGTTCAATGCACCTTCACCACAGTATGGTTCACAACTTCATCCAGCAAATGTTGCACCTTATGCTCAGCCTTCATATTCGTCTTATCAAGAGAATGCAGCATATCAAACAAGCTACCCTGATCAAATGAGTATTCCTTCTACTGATTATGCAGCTCATCCAGATCAAGCACTGTATTGTGATGATGAAGAAGTCCCTGTTCCTGTTTTCCAACAAGGAGCTGACCCAGTTGAAGTGCTAACTACTATGTCTGCATATCTCACAAGAACTTTAAGCAAACGAGGATTCAGAGGATCAGCTCCTACCAACAATCAGTTGAGGAATTCATCCAATTCTCGCCAACAAGCTACAATTGAGAATGGCAGGGTCATGGTTCAGCCAATTCAACCATATCAGGGGAGATCTTCCACTTCAACCAATGCTCGCACAATTACTCCTGCTCCTGCTCCAATGGTCAACAATCCTCCACGGGCTAATACAGGCAAATTGAGAATGATTACCTGCTACAACTGCAAAGAAGAGGGTCATATGTCCAGGGATTGTAAGAAACCCAAGAGGAAAAGGGATGGACAGTGGTTTGCAGAAAAGATCTATCTGGTAAATGCTCAGGCGCAAGGAAGGGAACTTGATGAAGAGGAGCTTGCATTTCTTGCTGACCCAGGGATTGCTGAACAAGACGTTGTCACTACGCAGAATGCCGCTTACCAAGCCGATGATCTTGATGCGTATGATTCCGACTGTGATGACTTTCAAACTGCAAAGGCTGCTTTCATGGCAACTTTCTCCAGCTTAGGGCCAGATAAGAAATCTGAGGTACTTATTAACAACACCGATAATGCCACTGATGCTAGTATTCAACCACATCAAGTTGGGCAAGAGAGTGCTGATTCGAATGAATCTTCGGTGGTGAGTCTTTCAAACGAGGAGACAAACAATGATAGCAATATCAATGTGAGTCCCCAGACTTTGAGTGAATCACAACCGGGAACCAGTTCGCATATGCCTACTCCTGCTCAACAAGATTTGGTCATGGTTCCTGCTACATTACTTAGCCAAATGAATGCTGCACTCTTAGAAACCTTAGCTAAGAATAAGAATTTGTCTGATGAGCTTGCCTTAAGCAATGAGAAAGTACAAACTTTGGAATTAGTGCCTTCGTCTAGTGTTCTCACAAATCTTGAGTATGATCATTTTAGAAACAAACAAATGGGTCACTTGCAAGAGATCGAAAACTTAAGAGCAAATCTGTCTAATGAACTTAAAGAAAAGGAGTTAGTGGTCACTAATTTTCAAAAACTTCAAACTGATTTTGAATTACTCGAATCTAAGAAGACTGAAATGGAGATCAATGCCACTAATAAGATTAGAAGTCTAGATTACTTGCTGTTAAGACAATACGCTGCTTCACAACTAGTTCACTTATTTGATGCTTCATTTAGAGAATTTAACTTATCACGTCTAAAAGGCCTTCCCCCTAATCCACGGTATGCAAAACAAGCTTTAAGACATAGTCCTAGACTTTATAATGCAACTCAATTAGGATTGGCGTTAGACCCGATTGTTTTTCCCAATGATCAAACAAGTAAGGATCTAGTTGATGAGGATCGGTCATACAATTCAGCAAAATATCCCGATTGTGATTATTTTAAAATGAATAAGGAGCTTGCCAAAACTGATTTTAGAGTTTGATTCCATATGGATAAAGATCTCATCACAGCACCGACCTACATGTTAGAGGAAGAACGCCCTAGTACATTTCCTACACTTGTCAACATGGAAGATCCTAAGGAAATTCCAAAGAATCTTCCACTGGTTAGCACTGTATGGTTAAACTTGAAAGAGATTAACCGATACTTTACTAACTTTGACAAGGTCATTTTGGAATGTACGACTTCAAATGGCTTAAACGCCGGAGAATGGGCTTTCGAACACATGAACGAAGTGTTTAAAACTAAGATCAATCCGTTTGTCGAAAGTCTAAAAGAAAGTTTTGCATCTCTTAAGGAAAATCTTCAGTTTGAAATTGGGGAAGTTCAAAAAGTGTTTTATGAAATGGACACCGCTTACGAACTGCAACTAATTGAAAAGGAAAAGATTTTAACCGAATATGACCGATTCTTGTCTGAAATAATCTCGTGTGATGTGCTTACTACTGTAAATGTTAATTATTCGAATGAGATTACATCCACTATGATTAATTGTGATGCTGTGAATATTTGTGAGGATATTTGTGATGATGTTTGTAATCTTTCTGTAAATGTTGCTGATACTGTAAATGAGGTAGAAAATCATTCTTGTCACGAATCTAACGCTGAGTTTTTAAAGCTACAAGATTCTTACAATTTACTTTCCCAACGCTTTAATCAACTAGAACAACATTGTATATCTTTAGAATTAAAACAACAAAATCAAAATGAAAATCTTTTGATATCAAATGTTTGTGAAAACGGCGTTGAGAATAGTGACAAGATGATTGCAATTGTTAAGACATTAGAGGAAGAAATCATGAGATTGAAGAGAGAGATATCATCAAAGGAAACATTAAGAATGGAACTAGAGGCCGCAGAGTCTAAAAACCAGGTCTTAGAAATTAGACTATCAACTGTTCTAGGGGAGATGGATCGGACAAGGCAGGGACTATCCGCTCTTTATGGTTCACTAGAAGATCGATTCGCTTTTAATGCGACACAGCAACAATATTATATTGAACAACTGAACCAAAAGTGCGAAGAAATCTCTGACTTGAACATCCTGCTCATAGACAAAAATATGGTTTTGGCTGAGTTAAAGGAGACACTTCTTCTCACCCGACAAGAAGTAGTTGATAACTTAGCTACCGACTCTGCACCGTCCACTAGTGCTCCAACAACCAAGAAAGTAGTGCTTTATAAGAATCCGCTTCATAAGAGAAACCCGGTTGTATACGATGATTATATGAGGAATGCCATTAAGCATGTCGATCTTCTTAGGGATATTTTAGACGATCTTTATGCCTTAGATCCCTCAAGTAGCGACTATTATTCGGCTCATGAATATGTTAAGCGAGTTCAATATTGCTTGGCTTATTTGCAATACATAGGTACACCAGGTTCTGCACTACTTAATAATAGGCCCATTGCTGTCACTCCATTTAATAAGACTCCAGGAGCGAAACCGTCATTGGCACAATCAAGTAAGACACCTTTAAAATCTGCTGCTAATGTTCCCAATTTGCCTTCTACAGGATTAAAAGAGACTACTAAGGCTAAAGGATCGCCACTCAAGAAAGCTAAGATCAAGCCCTCCACTAGTAGTGCCACAAAGAAGAAAGTAGAAGTCCACAATAGGAATGCTAGTTCAGTTTTAAATAAAATGAATCATGTTAAGACTAAAAGCTCTGCGCCTGTGCAGCAGCCTAAACCATTCGTGAATTCTGATTTAAATTGTTGGAATTGTAATGAATGTATGTTTTCCGAGCGTCATGATTTGTGTCTGATTGATCACGTTAATGAAATGAATGCTATTAAGAATGGTCTTGAATGGAAGCCAACGGGTAGAACTCGTGCCCAAGTTGGCTGGCAATGGCGTCCCACTGGTAGGACCTTTACACTAGATGGTAAAATGTGCCCTTTAACTAGGAATGCAACCATTGAGGTTAGGTCTGAGCGTCCTTTAGTTAGGAACACTCGCACTTAAGTATGGAAACAGCGCCCTTTAATTAGGTCTGCCCCCACTATAGTGCCTATCAGTGTAGAAATACCTCAGGATTTGAGCCAATTAGAATCTACACCACCAATTAAGAAGAAGAAGGCTAGGAAATCTAAGAAACCTAGAGTTAGCAAATCTAAGATTATTAAATCTGTACCTGCTAATAACAAGGAACACTCAGATTCCGATACCTCTACATTGTCTTTGTGTGGTGATATTTTCAGGTGGTCCAAATCATCCTGTGGTATTTGGACTCCGGTTGTTCAAAACATATGACCGGAAATCGCTCGATGCTCCGAAATTTCGTCAGCAAGTTTCTTGGTACGGTTAAATTTGGGAATGATCATATAGCAAAGATTATGGGATACGGTGAATATCAGATTGGAAACGTGACGATTTCTAGGGTATACTATGTAGAAGGTCTTGGTCACAACTTATTCTCAGTAGGACAGTTTTGTGATTCCAACCTTGAGGTTGCGTTTCGACAACACACTTGTTTCATCCGCAACTTGGAAGGAAACGATTTGTTGAAGGGATCTCGTGGTGCAAATCTTTATACGTTGTCTCTACAAGATATGATGGCCGCCTCTCCAGTATGTCTTCTCTCTAAAGCATCCAAGACCAAGTCATGGTTATGGCATCGCAGATTATCTCATCTTAATTTTGATGCTATTAATCATCTGGCTAAAAACGAGTTAGTTCGTGGTCTTCCAAAGCTTAAATTTCACAAGGACCATTTATGTTCCGCGTGTTCAAGAGGGAAAAGCACCAAGAAATCTTACAAACCCAAAGCTGAAGACACTAATCAAGAAAAACTTCATCTTTTGCATATGGATCTTTGTGGACCGATGAGAACTGAAAGTGTGAGCGGTAAGAAATTCATTCTCGTCATTGTGGATGATTTTTCCAGGTTTACATGGGTTAGATTTCTACGTACAAAGGATGAAGCACCAAAAGCTATCATCACTTTTCTGAAGTTCATTCAGGTACGTTTGAATACCACTGTCCGCCGCATTCGTACAGACAATGGTACAGAGTTCGTAAACCAGACTCTTCGTGATTATTATGAAGGAGTTGGTATATCACATGAAACATCCGCTGCACGCACTCCACAACAAAACGGTGTCGTTGAAAGACGAAATTGCACACTTATGGAAGC
The DNA here is from genome assembly GCA_025667525.1 of Glebionis coronaria. Lineage (NCBI taxonomy): Eukaryota > Viridiplantae > Streptophyta > Magnoliopsida > Asterales > Asteraceae > Glebionis > Glebionis coronaria. The sequence goes on along the minus strand of CM046879.1, from coordinate 315,250,964 downwards.
TGCTAGGACCATGCTTATTTATGCGAACGCTCCATTGTTCTTGTGGGCAGAGGCTATTTCTACTGCATGTTTCACCCAAAACCGTTCTATCATTCGGAAACGCCATGGAAAAACACCTTATGAGCTTCTACATGACCGCAAACCCGATGTTTCATTTTTCCATGTGTTTGGTGCTCTGTGTTATCCAAACATCAATAGTGAGAACTTGGGTAAGCTTCAACCAAAAGCCGACATAGGTATTTTCATTGGTTACTCACCGTCCAAAAGAGCATACCGAATCTATAACCGTCGTCTTGGCAAGATTGTAGAAACTATGGACGCTGATTTCGACGAGCTGACAGCGATGGCTTCTGAGCAACACAGCTCTGAACCCGCGCTTCATGAGATGGGACCCGGTGCTATAAGTTCCGGATTAGTTCCCAACAATCCTACTTCTACATCATTTTTACCACCATCAAGGCCCGAGTGGGATAAACTGTTTCAACCATTGTTTGATGAATTCTTCGATCCCCCGACTGATGAAGTTCCAGTACCTGTAGTAATTGCTCCAATACCTGAAGTGGTTGCTCAAGTTAATGAACCTTTATCTAATGCATCTACAATTCACATTGAACCTGATGCACCTTCACCAAGTGATTCACAAACTACACCTGAATCATCACCCCTACTTGTGCCTAATGATGTAGAAGAGGATACTACTGATCACGACTTGGAATATGCTCACTTGCAAGAGCTTCCTTTCTTTGGTGTAGCGATCCCTGAAAACCCTTCAGCCGCGTCTACCTCAGAAGAAGCTCCATCTATTGTTCACTCCAGACCACCTAGGATTGAAAACCATAGCACTAAATGGACAAAAGATCACCCAATTAGGAATGTTATTGGAGATCTAGATCGACCAGTCTCTACACGTCATCAACTACAAGAGAGTGCACTATATTGTTACTTTGATGCATTTCTCTCTGAAGTTGAACCCAAAAATTGGCAGCAGGCTATGACCCAATCATCTTGGATCGAAGCTATGCAGGAGGAACTCAATGAATTCAAACGACTTGAAGTATGGGAATTGGTTCCTCGCCCTGACAAGGTTAACATCCTTACTTTGTTATGGGTTTATAAGGTTAAACTTGATGAGATGGGTTCGGTATTGAAGAATAAAGCAAGATTGGTCGCTAGAGGATATAAACAAGCCTTGGGTATAGACTTTGAGGAATCTTTTGCTCCTGTGGCTAGATTGGAGGCGATTAGACTATTCCTTGCGTTTGCTGCTCATATGAACATGATCGTCTATCAAATGGATGTGAAGACGGCATTTTTGAACGGTGAACTAAGGGAAGAGGTTTATGTTAGTCAACCGGATGGGTTCGTGAGTACGGAGTCTCCTAACCATGTGTACAAGCTTAAGAAGGCTCTATATGGGTTGAAACAAGCTCCACGCGCGTGGTATGATCTCCTGTCAACATATCTCATGTCGGAAGGCTTTTCCAAAGGCAAAGTGGACCCTACTCTATTCACTCTCAAGGACGGCAACGATATGCTTCTGGTACAAATTTATGTTGATGATATAATTTTTGCTGCCACTAACATAGAATTGTCTAAACAATTTGAGAAGATAATGTCCACACGCTTTCAGATGTCGATGATGGGAAAAATTTCATTTTTCTTAGGATTACAGATTTCTCAGAATCCCAGAGGCATCTTTATAAATCAATCCAAATATGCTCTAGAATCTCTTAAGAAATATAATTTTGAGAATTGTGACCCCGTAGACACTCCAATGGTTGAGAAAACCAAGTTAGATGAAGATAGGGATGGGATTATTGTCGATCCGAAACTTTACCGTGGAATGATTGGCACCCTTCTCTATCTGACTGCTAGCAGGCCTGATTTGCAATTTGCTGTATGCATGTGTGCCCGGTATCAGGCTCGGCCTACCGAAAAGCACTTACATGTAGTTAAAAGGATCTTTCGGTATCTAAAAGGAACACTTCATCGTGGTCTATGGTATCCGAAAGATTCCTCGATTGCTTTAATATCATACGCAGATGCCGATCATGCTGGATGTCAAGATACGAGGCGTAGCACTTCTGGATCTGTGCAACTCCTTGGAGATAGATTGATCAGTTGGTCTTCAAAAAGGCAGAAAAGCGCTGCAATATCAAGCACGGAGGCTGAATACATCGCCATGTCCGGTTGTTGTGCTCAAGTCCTTTGGATGAGATCACAATTAACTGACTACGGTCTTGGATTTAACAAAATCCCGATGTACTGTGACAACAAGAGCGCCATTGCCCTTTGCTGCAACTATGTTCAACACTCCCGGGCCAAGCACATAGACATTCGCTACCATTTCATTAAGGAGCAGGTGGAGAACGGAGTGATCGAGCTGTATTTTGTCACTACTGAGTATCAGCTGGCGGATATGTTCACCAAAGCCTTAGATCGAGGACGAATCGAGTTTTTGATCGACAAGCTTGGCATGAAATCATTCACTCCAGCGACCCTCAAAGAGTTGGCAGAAGAATCAGCTGAATAGTCGTGGTAAACTATTCAGAGTATCCTTTGGTTGTGATCATGTATATTATAGTAAATATATAAACCACAAAAGAAAAATACAAAAATATAAAACCAAGAAAAACCATAAAAAAAATATAAAACCAAGAAAAACCATAAAAAATATAAAACCTATAAAAACCAATAAAAATTATAAACTCCAGAAAAACCAAAAATATTTTTTGTTTTTCAATCGGGCATGTCTTTTAGTACGGTAATATTTACGGCCTTAGAAATGTCGATCAATATTGACACGGTGCCATAAATAGAGTCCGTATAAAAGTTGTACATTTTTTAAAAACATGCCCATTATGGCTTGTAGTTATTTCAGACTGCAACCCGGTTTTCATATTAAAGTCACGTATTTCCTTGGAAAATGTTGGCTCAGAACGGGAATTAATTTTCTCGGGCGTGATTTACAAGCCAAATCGCGCAAAGGGATCAAGTTTACTTTACAACTTGGTCTAACACGAATTAGTGTACGTCTCAGTGCATTAATTTGTTAAAATAAGAGAAATCTTATTGACACCACGAATCAAACTTTTTCAAGATATCAATTGGGAAATGTTTTTCATCATCATGTGCCTCGTTAAACAATGACTACAGCTCTTTAAATAGAAAACGGGTCATCGTTTAAGGGGGAGAAAATGTTTCGTCATCTTTCACATCAAAAAGATCTTCAAAAGTTATCAAGGAAACTCACAAAGCTTAATGGTTAATGGTTGGATTGCTTTGGCATTTGTATTGTTGTTGCTTATAAGTTTGTCGTGGAAAGTTTGGTGCTTGTGTTAAGTTAATTTAATCACTAAGGCTCGATTAGTTAACATAAGATAGGGTCAAAATGGCTAGTATCAAAACTTGGGATGATTGATTGAAGCAAAAAGAAAAATTGAGGGGGCAAAGTTGACAACTTGTCAAACTTGTGGAAAACTTTGACCTAGTCAAATGTTATCCCCCCCGTTTTGTCTCTAATCGTTCACTGTTTACATCTAACTTGCCGCCATTGATATCTTTCTACTCAAACTCACGAAATCAAACAAACAAGTAACAAGAACATCTCAATCTCAGATCAAGATCACAAAAAGGTATTAAATCGGATCTATTTTTCATATACATCAAGTTAATTAACTGATTAAGGTGGAAAATCAATCGAATCAAATTAATGATTAATTAGGGTTTGATTAAATGGGGGTTTTGCTTGGGTTATATTCGGAATAGGTTTAATTACACTATTTTTGCCTTTAGATCAAATGAATCAAACGGATTAAGTGCCTAATTAGAAAAAACTTGTAACTGTTGACATTTTTCCGAATAGAATGGTTTTTTCCGAATAGAACGGTTTTTCCGAATAAGGCAAAAGTTCCGCATAGGGCAAAATTTTCCGCATAGGGCAAAAAGTTCCGCATAGGGCAAAAGTTCCGCATAGGGGAAAATGTTCCGAATAAGGAAAAATGTTCCGAATAAGGAAAAATGTTCCGAATAGGAAAATGTTCCGAATAGGAAAATGTTCCGAATAGGAAAATGTTCCGAATAGGAAAATGTTCCGAATAGGAAAATGTTCCGAATAGGAAAATGTTCCGAATAGGAAAATGTTCCGAATAGGAAAATGTTCCGAATAGGAAAATGTTCCGAATAGGAAAATGTTCCGAATAGGAAAATGTTCCGGATAGGAAAATGTTCCGAATAGGAAAATGTTCCGAATAGGAAAATGTTCCGAATAGGAAAATGTTCCGCATAAGCCTAAATGTTCCGAATGGAGGAAATTTTTCCACATAGCCCAAATGTTCCGAATAGAGTATTTTATTCAGAATAGGGATGTTTTTCCGCATAGGCTATATGTTCCGAATAGACTTATGTTCCGCATAGGACTTATATTCAGTATAGACCTATTATTCCGAATGGTGTGATTATTCCGAATAGCAGATGTTTGAATGATTTCAAAGCTTAAGGGATTATGTCATATGTACAATGCTTAGGTTTAAAGTCATAATGATAATTATACTTGTTTGTATCAACCTTTGTGTTTTATCTTAAGCAGAAACGATGACTAACCCTACCGTACAACAACTACAAGACAACAGAGCCGCCGCCATTGCTGAAGCCAAGACTCTTAAGTTTGTTCCAAACAACTTTCGTCTGAAGGAGGTATCTCACTCTACCCATAATGGCTTTAAGGTAGCTACAGCCATGCTTGATAAATCTCACTTCAAGTATGCGCTAAGGAGAAGTGCTTCGGTGCCCTATGACTACCTTTACGAGTTCTGGGCTACCAAAGAGAGGACGTCGAACAAGATCACTTTTTCCTTGGACAACAAGCAGCAGACGCTTACTGTGTCCGATTTCAGGAAGATCTTTGGCTTTCGTCCGATTCTCAAAGGACTACCTTCATACTCACCCAACCCAACCAAGGACCAGATCATGGAGATGTTCACCGCTATTGGATGTCTTGACATACGAACCCCGTCTGAGTTTACTACCGCCAAAGTCGGCCAACCATGGAAAGCTATTTTTGGGATTCTCAGCCGATGCTTGACACCCAAAACAACTGGGTATGATGCTGTTCGTCCACCAATCATCAAGATGTTTTATGGTATGTTCAAAGGTATGGGTATTGATTATGCATCACTGCTGTGGGAGGAGTTTACTTTTCAACTCTTCACTAACACAAAGGGTAAAATTAAAACTTACCAGTACCCTAGGTTTATTAAGTTGATCATACATTACTTTATGGAAAACGATGCATCCATTAACAAGCTTGCAGGAAGTCGTCACCACATGATAGATGATGATGATTTGGTAGACTTAAGGCAGGAGACTCATTCGAATACGGTTATTCCTGGTCCCATTCCCAGTCATCTTCTGACCGATGAGATCATTGAATCTGATGATTACAAGAACTTGCTCACGGAAATTGAGAAACAATGAGCAAGCCTTCTAGCAGGTGAAGACTCATCTACCACGGTTAAAAGCAAAGGTAAAAGGAAGCAAGCAGATTTACCTGAGCCTAAAACCAAGAAGAAGAAGACAGAGGGTAAGAAAGGAAAGGGTAAGGCTGATGAGATGCGTCTGCGTGACGAAGAAAACATTATTGATCATACTCTTGATAAAGCTGAACAACAAATGATGAAGATAGCCATTAAAAGGAGTAGGAAAGATACTGGTGGTAGTGGTTCAGGTGTAAGAGTAGACGTTGAGGATGAGTATATTGAACCTGAAGATGTTGATGAGTTTGGGTCACCTGAAAATTATTCCACTTCGAAGGAGCCATCAATCCCTGTTTCAGCTGGTATTGAAAAGGCATCTACTCAACCTTTAACAACTCCACCTCCACCAACTCAACCCTTACCAACCAAACAGATTTCTACACCACTTCCTCCACCACCACCTAAGCCCATCCTTAGCACCGCAGTCACAACCGAGCCTATTCCCTCAACACAGAGCAGTTCTGCAACATCTGCAATGGCAGCAATAGTGATGGCCGAGATGTTGGATAAACACATGGATAAACAAAAGAGCGAAATGGATGAACTTCGCCAAGAGTTACAAAGACGTGCTCAAAGTGAAGAAGTATCGAAGAAGGCTCAAGAAGAGTTGATTGCCAAGTTCGCTGCAGACATGGAAGCTACACGTAAAGCTCATGCAGAGGAACTTGCTCAGGTTAAAAGGGATGAAGCTAATAGGCATAAAGCACGAATTGCAAGACTTAAAGCGATTAAGGATGACTTTAAAGAGCAAAAAGAAGCTCTTGAAGCTACTATTGAGCAGAAAGTGAAAGACTCCGTTGAATCTCTAATGCCTAAACTGCGTGATGATTTGAAGACGCTTGCTGCTGATAACTTGATGATCAAGTCATCCAATCCTTCAGAAGCCGCCTACAAGATCGCATATGACTTGACGGATTTTGAACTGAAGAAGATCCTTAAGGCTCGAATGAAGGAACTCGGATCTTTTGATAAATCGAGGAAACAACGGGCTCTCTTCAAATCCCTGAATGACGCTATCATGGAGGATGATAGGTTGTTCAAGACGTTTGGAAGTGTGGTACCCTACCACATTCTCCCTGAAGAAGAACGGGAAGAGAGTGAGGAAGACGAGGGTACTGGTGGAGAGGAGGAAGAGGAAGAAGAAGAAGATAAGAATGAGGAGGAGGATGAGGATGAGAATGATAAGGATGATGAGGAAGATAGTGATAATGATGATGAAGATGAGGATGATGATGAGGATGATGAGGATGATGATGATGAGGATGCAGATGATGATGATAATGATGGTAACGATGGTGGTGATGGTCACCAGGAGAGTGTTAAGGGGAGCAATGCTGATAAAGGTGAACAGCGTGAGAAAGGGGATAAAGGCGCCAGCTCAAAGAAAGTGGTTAAGTCTGGCACCAAGTCAAAGAAAGATGCAGCACCAAAGGAGAAGTCCACATCCACGGAATCCAGACGATCGAAGTGGCGCCATGACGTGAATGCCACTACCGGGTCATCTATTCCTGGTACATTTATCCATAAATCAATACCTGTTACCACTAACCCCGTTAGTTCTTGTGTTGTTACTCCTGTGATTGCAGAATCGGTTACCGAACCAGAAGCTGCACAACACTCACCCGTCCATGACACTGCTGAAATGCCTGAATCTGAACAAGCAGATGTTCACGTCTCTACTCCTCTGCAACAAAACCCACAATCTACTATTCTTGAACCAAGCACAAGGAACTGGGAGGACACGTTGGAAATCGAAGAGACTGCTCCACCACAGGCTTGGATCACGGTAGCAGCGCAGTATGATCCGATCACCGACGCCGACAAAGAAGTCTTGTACCTTCGTATCCGAAGTCCGATTGACTTATGTGCATTTCTTGCTCATGAGTATAAGACTTCGGTTACTCCATCATTGGTGAAGAAAGTACTGACGGATAAAAGACTTCGCGCCAAAACCCGGTTGACCCAAATGGAGTTCGAATATTATGCCGAGGAGATACTGAAGGCTCTGAATACCGTTCAACGGCCAGGTCTTCATGAATCAGAAAGAGCTCCACCTCCAATGGATCAAGATAATCAGATTGCTCTTGACTTCTTTGTCACCAATGATCTGGTATATCTGCTGAAGGGGTCATCGAAGTACGCAACATCTCTGACCTTGCTAAAAGCTGCCAACTGGGGGACAATACCCTTCATCGAGGAAAAGGTAAACCGACTCTGGGTCCCTAAGATAAATCGTAATTATGATATGTATGCTGTCATAGGTGCATCTCATTGGGACGAACGAGTCAGAAGGGCGTACAGGGGTTGCTGCCTAGTCAATTCTGGAAGCTCAGTTAGATCCGATATCCGTATCTCCAGCATTTTAGGGATAAAAACAGAAGCCAAGAACGGCTATTATCATGTGACGGAGATTCGTTTGAAAAGGGAGGATGACAGGGAATACAGAATCCAGCAGGGAGATTTTTCCATCATTCGCCTTGAGGATATCGAAGATATGCTGCTCCTGATGACCAGAGATCAACTGACACATATTCCTCGTGAAGACCTCATTGCGTTGAATACAGCACTTCGTATGTTCACACGAAGCGTTGTCATCAAGACACGAGTCGAAGATCTTCAGTTGGGAGTCGAAAGCTATCAGAGGAAGCTCAATTTAACCCGTCCGGTGAACCAAGTGTTACCTCAACATGTAGCAAGATGTCCCTATACCGGCATTTCTGTTCCGAATTCCGGCATCTTCTACTTGAACAGTCGAGGTTTGATGAAGTTTATGAGGGTGGGGGAGCTCCACAAGTATAGTGATGGCACTCTTATACAAGTCAGAGACAAGTTGGAGCATCTGAACTCGGGTGGGACTTTGCCAAAAATGATGGAGGATTGGCATCCAGGTTACCGGCAGATGGCGAAGTATGTCATCAAGAAGATCGATCAGAAGCTCCGTGAACGTAGATTGATGAGGAGCTTGGAAAGATTCGTGGGTGGTAGACCATATGGAGTGCACTATAGGACACTGCAACGATCCATCTGAAGGATCGTACATTTCAGGTCACTCTATATTGGTATTATTTGTGAATATGTATATTTGTGAATAATGTGCTTTAATGGCTTGTTGTAGTGTCAAGGTATGATAATTTTTCAAGAATTTCTCACGAGATTCTAAATCTTTCAAAATATATCATACTAAAGCACTACAACTACCCCTTATTAACTTAAGGGGGAGCAATCATTTGTTCTATGGCCAAACATCAATTTCATTTTTACCCAAAGACCGGTTAATCCATTCAATATCCCAAATATTAATGGTTAACATTTTGGATAAGGGGAGAAAATGGGATTAAGGAGATTTAAATGATACTTGGCTAAAATGAAAAAGACTTAAAGATTATCCAACTTAATATGTGTAAAAGCACGTGTTAAGGGGGAGCGTTTTTGATGAACAAAACACCTAAGGTACAAAACTTTTGATTTCAATATCACAAGTACTTTAGGTGATTTTCAATGATTTTTCATGGTGGCAATTCCTTCCCAAAACACACTTAATTCACGACGGATATGGTGACAAAAGGGTGGTAGGAATAGGTTTAGTCCAATGATTCATCAGAACCGATGGAATCTTCCCAAGGACAATTCCCTAGATAGAATTAGAAGTCCTAGGAAAGATGGAGAAAGAATGTGAACGTAGCTGAATGCCGACCAAGTACTTAAGCTAGCACTGGAACAATCACAACAAGGTGCTAGTGATGACGTATTGGTAAGCATTGAAGGGGTTGAAGAATGAAAAAGAAATGTAAAGATAAAGGGTATAATAAAGGGTATAAAGAAAGAAGCCCTCCTTACAACTTAAGGCAGAAACCGGGTCAATACATATGCTATTGAGGTCATTTTTGCTAATGATTCTCGGTATTGAAGAAAGACATCATGGACCCAGTGATGCAATGCACAACCCTTCCCCAGCTAACTCAAATATCTCTCAAAAGGTATTTGTTTTAATCACACGGAGATCAACACGTTATCTATTGGTTTATTCACTCCGAATAGACTGGTATTGAAAAGGTGGCACTCCTCTCCAGCCATCGCTCACTAAATCAAAACGCACAATCGAGTCTAGAGCCAAGAGATCATCAAAAGTCTCATTAGGACACTTTCCATTTATTCCTTGCTTTCTCACACACTGTGAAAAGTAAGAGATTTTCATGAGTCCTACGCAGTATTCCTGTAATATTGCCAGAACATCCGAGTAATACGCAAGTATTACAATGAAGATGGAAATCCTGCTTGAGCCAACATCAAACAAGCTCATGGTAGGTTACACGTGCGGTTCTTTTAGAACCAATCTTGTGAAAAACTGGAAGGTAACAGTGGTTTAATTCTTAATTGAACTTAAACTCGTTCCAGGCCTCTTCGCATTATCATATGATCTTGCCAGAACACTCAGAGTGACTCTTTATTGACCACAGTGACGAGTGGAAATCCTTCTAGTGTCAACATCAAACAGCACTTGGTAGGTAACGCGCAAGATTCTTTATGAATTGAGCTCGTGACAACTGGAAAGCAACGATGGTGAAAATCTTAATTGAAATTCACTTGTTCCAGGTTTCATGAATTGACGGCTTTTAATCACAAGGATAATTTATCCAAGTGATTCACTCTTTATGTTCGCAGTCAGCTTTGGACGGTCGAGTAAAGAGAACGGGTTTACCCGCGAAATCCTGTCAGGAAGTTACTTAATTGAAACTATCCGTCACGGGTACGATATCTAATATCGTCTAACGGTCTTCACCGACCGGAGGTAAAATGCTACCGAATTAGAATAAAATGTTCAAAGCCATTTTATTCGTGTCGTTGCTGTGTACCTGTTGAAGACGGTGGCGTTGCTGTGTACCAGTGAAGACGGTGGTGTTGCGGTGTACCTGTAAAAGTCGTTCCCACATGCTTATGTCTTTTGCAACAAAGTTCAGCAAACATTCAAGAAAGTTCAAGATGAAGTCTTCCGCTGTATCAAACTCTGAAGCTTTCGAGAATTCAACAAAAAGACGTAAGTGTGTGGAACATGAAGTCACGAGGAGGCAAAGTTCACAAGAAAGGCAAAGATCGCACGTGAAAGGCCAAAGAACAATGCTCTCAAGTCAAAGCCAAAAAGATCAAATCAACATATTCACAACAAAAGAAAGTAAAGAAGAAAAGACTACGAGCTAAAGAACGAAGACTTAGTATAGTATGCTAGGTTTAGAACTTTGTAAACGTGGAGTGACCTCCCTTAGGGGGAGATTGTTAGAAATACGTTTTAACGTATATTAGAAGTATCGGTCGCTCCACAATATGATTCATGTTGTAATAGCTCGTAGTTAGATAATAGTTGTTATTTGCTTATTAACTTAAGTAAGAACCGGTCCATGGGCTTGTCATGGACCGGCCCAAGCCCAATGTTTAGCTTGGACTATAAATACCCCTTTCCACTAAGGAAAGGGGTTGGTTGTTGTTTCATTCACATTTCATAGTAATAAAATCTTCCATATATTTCTCTCACTTTCTCTCTCTAGTTTCTCTCACTAGAAAACATCAACCCACTTCATAGATTCATAGGTTATCAATTTCTACAAGCATCGACTACGTCTAAACCGGAGGACTCTACGTTACGTGCTTACGTTTACATACACCGTTTTTGGTGACAGTCCAACATTTCAGGAAATAAATTTATTCTTAAATATTATCGTGGAATTTTGAATTTGTGTTGGTTCATAAACTGACAAATTTACGAGAAAAGATTAGGACTTACGAGCATAATTTAACGTCCTTTACGACTAAACCGGAAACCCTAGGTTTACGTATTTAAGTTTTTAAACTCCGTTTTTTGATGAGACAATTTTTATTAGATTCTTTTTGTGTCGTTGATTTATAATTTATAAAAACGTTTTCTGTAAAACGACCCGAGGGCACGCAAATCGAGGAAACTAGAATCAAGGAGTACCCGTAAATTAGTGGAGATGAGACAAGTGGAACACTTGTCCCACCCCTACTAAATAAAATGGCAAGACAAAGCTTCACCAGCACACATTTGAGGTGTCCATTTTCTAGTAAAAACTAGAACACATGTCTTAGTTTTTCAACAAAACCACTAAACCTCAAAAACTAGCTAACATAAACAACCAACTCACTTTGTTACATGCAAAACACACAATCATCTCTTCTCTCCCCATTTAGGCCGTCCATCATTCATCAACAACACCACCATTGATCAAAAAACTCAACCATAAATCATATGTATAATTTACATATGATGAAAACCTATTGAAAAGATGAAGATTGCAGGTGATCTTAACATCCAAAAAGGAGTTTCCATGAAGTTTATGGGCTGATTTTCAAGAAGGTAATCATCCATTTGAAGGACCCAAGAAGTTCATTTGCCATGTTGAAGGTTTGGTAACAAGGAACCAAGCCTTGTTCATCAAAAACTCATCTTTTCATCACTATTGGTGTATAGAGATTGTTTCTTCCTATCCTCTTGTTATTTTGAATATGTAATCTTCTATTTTCTTCATTTATGTATATGTATATGATGATGAATGATGATCAAAAATATTATATGGGGATTTGATGTTGATATATTTGATTAAAAAGATTAAAATCTACCTGAAAGGATGTTAAAATCATGGCTAACAATGTAGGCTGTATAAAACAGTACAAAACTATATGATAAACTATTAAAATGACTTGGATAAATTAATATACCGTAAGGTATGTATCTTGTACATATGTGAGAGTTGGCCACTCAATGGAATCCATAAAATGAGTGAGATATGATCAAAACAATATTGAAGTTCAAATCTGAGTAGTCTGTTTTGGATGGACTGTTAGGGACATTCAGAGATTGATTGAGCAGTAGCTAAAACTGAGTTAATTGTAGCACATAATATGTAGTTTGTGTCACCCAAAAATGAGTTTCTATCTCCTTGTAGAACTCAAGATATGGTAAAAATGGTGAAAGTGAAAATCATAATCAGATTTGTAAAATAAAAGTATAAAGTATAATATTAGCACTCAAGTAAATATAATATAAAAATATATACTTAAAACTCACTAACTTATATATTCCATATAAATAAGTATGTAATTTAATAAATAAAAGGGACATTTCATAAAAATGGCAATTTGATAAGTTTTATAAGTTATAAAACTAAAAACATAAGTTTTACGTCTTTTCGGCTAAAACCGATAAATTAACGTTTTTGTCAATTAAAACTTAGACGGTCGGACCTGCCTAATGTAAACTTTTTATAAATAATATACTGATTTATAAGTAAATTTGACAAGTAAAAACGGATAAAACCCGAGCTTTATAACTTTTGGACATTAACGGGCCAAAGTAGCCTTATTGGACTATTGACCCAACAAGTTTGGCTAAATACTAATGGACTTACTCATTGGGCTTAACCCACTTGAGCCCAACATATAAGTAAAGGCCTGATATTAAAATTATGAATGGACTAATATAAAGAGTTGAAATCTTAATGGGCTTTTAATAGGCTTATTGGGCCTCAATATGGAATTGGATTGAAACTAGTGTAACTAGTCAAAATTTGACTAACACCTAACACTTTAATATGTGTGAAGAGATAAAAATCCCACTTGATCATCATCATACTTATGATATCATCACATATATATACATAGCCATTGTTTTTATAAAGTCATTGGACAAGAGTCTAAGACGAGTATTATTTGTCTAGGTTTCCGTGATTGAAGCACATACCGTACATCCAAATCGCCGATAACCCGCCTTTCCCAATCAACGTGATTTCATAGCCTCGCACTCTTTTAAATGTTTTTATGAAATGTTTTATAAACCCGCGAGGGAGATAACATGTTAGTTTTAATAAAGATAGGACACAAGTTGTCCCGATTGTTTGCTTATTGATTTTGACCTGAATGATTATATGACCCGACGAATGAAATAAAATGGATTATTATTAGTTAGGTTATGTCACTAAAAGTCCCATTAGCATTAATTGTTAACTACTGGGATTTGGTAGACGTTTATGCATATAATAGTACTATTTGGGGAAGATCTCCCCAGTTCGCGTCTTGACGGTTGACCCCTGTCGTGCCACATTGATTGGTATGCGAATTTATGGTGAGAAGATTTCCATAGCGTGATTTTTGTGACGACACGCTAACTTAGATGGGCAAATACGTTTCGGGTTAGCTACCCGTTGTTTGTTATAGTAAGGTAGCAATGTCATGCGGCTTATAATAATCCAAATAACGAAAATACTGCTATACGCATTGAATTACAATATATTGCCTGACTAGAAATACGGGTTCTTGTTATTAATATTATGTTCGTGTTTTGGTTTTACATAACCATATTCATATAACGGTTTTTATTTAACTTCATACAACGTTATAAAACGTATTGTATGATGTATTTACGACATTGGTTCGTATAATGGTTTTGAAGGCAAAAGCCTATAGTATACTGATTTTCGGTAATAATTTTATACTGATGATATATTAATGGATTTCATTAAACTCTATGAATTCACTCGGCATTTTCGCTGACCTTTTCTTTTAAATGTTTTATCTCAGGTACTTGAAGGTAATTCTCGGGAAGGCGACAAGAATTTATAGACCGCACTTAAATAAAAATTTCCATTCAAATGTTTTGTAAAATTGTATGAAATACTATGACTTGGGACCTATGTAAATTTGATATTCATGAATGGAAAAATGATTTATTATTAAACGACGCGATTTTTATGCGTTGCCTATGATTTAAGTAATGTGCTATCCCGTAACACCAACGACTCTTCCGCTGAACTAAAGTATGAATATTTGGGGTGTTATAGTTTGGTACCAGAGCTCTCGTTATGGAGAACGAAAGATTTTTAAAACTAAGCTTTTGAATAAAACATTTCAAAATCTTTTAACTATAAACATTTTTCTCAAAATGTCTTAAAATCTTTTGACTATAACGGTGCCGAAGAATTCCCGAGTTACCGACAAGGCCGGACTGAGAAGTGTTATTTTAATATATATATATATATATATATATATATATATATATATATATATATATATATATATATATATATATATATATATATATATATATATATATATATATATATATATATATATATATATATATATATATATATATATATATATATATATATATATATATATGTATATATATATATATGTATATATATATATATATGTATATATATATATATATGTATATACATATATATATATATACATATATATATATATATATATATATATATATATATATATATATATATATATATATATATATATATATATATATATATATATATATATATATATATATATATATATATATATATATATATATATATATATATATATATATATATATATATATATATATATATATATATATACGATGTGATTTGATTACATGATTGTTTGATGATTATTTTAATATTTATACGAGGTATTTATACGATGTAGATTGTCACAAGAAACCCTAACTCCCCTAGCAAATCAATCGAAGCTATTCCCGTAGGAATTCTAGCTATTCCAGATCTAAACCAAGTTGTGGATATTTATGATCCCAACTAAATGGTTGATATTCGTAGCAAGATTGATATTAGTTGATGGTGATATTAAAGAAGAATTGGCGAGATCAGATCTGATATCGATGTCATGACGATCTTTCCTTATAGAGTAGAGTTTGACAAAACCTTACCACCTAGAAAGATGTCATCTGATTCGTTGTCACCCAATTCTTAAATTGAAATCGAAAGGGTGAATGTTGCACTTGAGGCTGTCATTAGAACCATTACCCAAAAGCCTCATGCCACTAGTACCTTTCTGAGAAGTCTAATTGAATATGTGAGTCATTTCGTACTAGTGACTCATTTGATAACTATTGTTGTAAGAGCTATAGGATTGGAAATTAAGTGTTGTCCATATTGAGCTTTTATTGCCCTATTAAGGTCTAAGAATAAGGTTGAAAGTATTGGAAAATGAGGTAGGATATCGCATTGAGTATGATTTGGTTGAAACTTGAATGAAGTAAAATTTAACTCGTATGGAATATGTGAATGTTAAGAGGAATTCGTTAAGTCCTATGATTGAATTATAAGGTTTTAAATGATTGTTAGTTTGTGTTAAGGGTTGTTCCTAGGCCATTGTCCAATGACGAGGATGCCCATTGTCCAATAAATAAATCGAAGAAATCTTCTTTTGAAATTGGGACCGATGGATCTTTCAGGACATGTGGAACACCTAATAACTCTTGTAGATTAGTATTCATTGTGGTGTCTTTTAAAAATCCCTAACTTAACTAAGACATCAGTTGGTAGGATGAGTTCTTGGAATTGTATGACATAGTGACACGTAATGTGTTACGATACAATTTTGACTTGTTTGTTATTAATGAAAAGACTACCTTTCATTGCTAAATCCTACATGTATCGATGTTATGTATCTTTTAATGCTTCATCCGAATATTCGCATTAGTGATGCAACCATTGAACAAGCACTCATCTCGGTTTGAGTTGCGTTGTAAATTCTTCTCTTTGTATTCCTGAGTGCCATCGAGGTCATGAACCGCATGATTAATTGGCTAAAGCTCATTTCCTGTCATATTGTAGTCAGTTCTTGGTGAACAACTTATCATCACTCTTTTGCAGATCCCCCATTATTTTTATAAGTTAAAACAATATTCCTTGAGAAAAAAAAATTCATCACCATATGGATTATTTAAAGTGAGACTTGTAAATAATCATTATTGAAATAAAGTTGTTTATGAAACACTTTGGAAAACTTAATTGTTTTCATAACAAAGAACATCTCTGTAAATTCATATTTATTCTTATTCAAGAGCTAAGCGTGAAAATATTTTTATTATAAACATGATGATAAAATTTTGACGATCTGAGTATTGCATCGTTAATCCTAAAATTGTATATAGTTGCGCGCCTACATACAATTTGACCATGCAAGACTGATTAGTAGTCACCATGAAATTGTTAACAAACATTACATTTTCTTTGAAGTTATGAAAGATTAATTTTTATGAGATCTGCAAGAAGTGCAAAACAGGGACATATTGTTAAACATACCTACATATGTGCCCGTACCATTTATTCTTCTGAGTCGAATTTAATCATCTGTGGAAATTATCTTTTTTGACAATTGACAACTCTTTCTTGTCCAATTCTCTCGTAGTGAGATTCTTTGGAAAAGTATCTGATTACCGAGTGTTGATACCCGACTGAGTGTATCGATGTTCCTATCATTTCTTTTGATTAGATTTCATTTGAATGACCTGGGTAACGATCTGAGGAGCTTTCGAATGCGTACTCAAATCATGAAAACATGAGATATATTCATATTCGTTAATGTTTTTGTCTGTATCTGACTTGAAAAACTCTCGCGTAAATTATGCGTTGAACTTACTCTTTTAATGGTAGTTATGTCTCCATATATCCTTGAATCTGTGAAGGATTATGAGTTATTATTAGTCTTTTGAGAAGTTCACATCTTATCAACGGTAACGGAACTGGAAAGTTGATAGTGCTAGTAGAATGGTTTGATTGATTATGACATGACGACATTGTCTTAATTGATGGGAACACGAGTAGAAATCCCCTAAAAGATAATATGTTGATTATGAAAAGTGATCTAAATAATTCTTGATGGATGACCATATCCTGCATTTAGACTTGAAATTATACAATGAATGGTTATGAACTAGTCATAGATCTTGTAATCTAGAAAGAACCTAAGGTGGATTTATTAAAAGATGTTTCTGTTATCTGAAACTTTAGGAGGTATTTGCTGGTGAATTACCTAGACCTTCGCCATTAAGGCAAGCTGAATTTGGTATTGATTATATTCCCGATGCTGCACCCGTGGCGTGTGCACTGCATTTCAGCACCATTTGAATCAAAGTGTTACCGTACAACTAAAAGAGTTGCCGGAGAAAGCTTTTATTCTACCAAGCTCGTCATTATGAAGAGCTATGGTGTTATCATTCCTTATGTTTATTGATTATCGTGAACTAAGTAAATTGACGATCAAAATCGATATCCATTACCCAAGATAATAGATTTGTTCGATCATTTACAAGGTTCTAGCGTATGTTTTAAAGATTTGATCCACGGCATGGTTATCATCAATTTCGCGTCCGCGAAAAAGATTATCTATTCTAATCACTACAACCAGAACTCGTAATGAATATTATCAGTTTCATATTATGTTGTGCGGATTGACGAATGCACATGTAGCATTCCATAAATTAGTGAATCACGTGTGTAGGCTGTAACTTGATAAATTCATGCTTGTGATCATTAAGGACCTTTTGTTTGTTTCTAAGAATAAGAAGGAGTTAATAATCATTTGTAGACTGCCCTGAATTGGCCAAGTAGTGAAAACCTGTACCTTCAATATTTAACATGTGATTTAAGGCATAATCTTTTATATTAAATGACTGTGTAATTAATGGTAGTGAAATCTATATTGACTCTTCAAAGATTAGAGCCATCAACTCTTTGGGTTATACAAAAAAAAAAGAAACTGCACATATGTTTTGACAATTGTTTTATCAAAGAAATTTTTAAGGGATTATTCCCTTATACCCATAACATTTAACTAAACTCCTTCAGAGGTAAATGTTTGTGTATACTTCTAGACAACTTAAGAGGAATTGAGGAAACTATTTAAACCATGACTTGGAATTTGAAACGAAAATTTCTACTTTTCAGCTAAGAAAATTTGACCAAAATATAAACAAAGATTTTTCGAACATTTACGAAACTTATTTATTATTTTATTATTTTCGATAAATCAACAAAGATCATGTTAACTAAATTCAAATTTATTTTGAACATTTTTTTTCTCTATAATTGGGCGAACGAGGAATTTAAAAATTTTCACGTTTACATTTCATAAAAATTAAATATTTATTATTTTATTACTTGCAATAATTTTCGACGCTTTAAATGTCGGATTGAGCAAAACTGATAAATATGATAGTTGAGATGAAACTAAAACTTAGAAAATATGAAGAAAGAAATTTTGAATGAATACGGTCATGATATTTATTTCATCAGGGAAGGTGAATGTAATTACTGACACATTATGTAGAAAGGATAAAGAATTAATTAGGATGTGTTCCTTAGTAATGACGGTGCAAAATAATTTGCCCGAACAATTTAGAAATAACTGATGCTTGTAAAAAGGATAATATAGATAATAAAAGGGGTTCGCGGCTAATGTGAACCATTAGAATTGAGAAGCCGATGGTGTTAAAGGTATAAAAGGCCGCTGGTGGTTGCCTAAATATGGAGGATTTCGAGATTTAGTCATGTTGGAATCTCATAAGATTAAGTATTCTATTCATGTCATTTCAGATTTAATGTATCTTTATCTGAAGAAGATGTACTGATGGCAAGTTATGAAGGCAGATGATGAGATGACATTTATACATGATCTCATCGTTCTTTTCGGGCTTTAAATGCATAAAATGTCATAAAAATACCATATATATGCTTGTGTTTGTTTACTTGTGTATTTTAGGTATGGATATCGTGGAAAAGACAAAAGATCACAAGTTACAAGGAAAAATGGACACGAGAAACGAAGCCGTACAAAGAACCGGGCCCTAACCATGGAATTCTCAACAAAATACCTTGAAGACTTGAAGACAAACAAGATTGATCCTCATTTATTGAAGAAATGACACTTAAAACCCTTGTATATTAATAAATACAAGTTTGGTCCCTTAATTTTTACAAAATTACATAAAAGGTCCTTCAACTTTGAAGAAATGGCAAGAATAGTCCCTCAACAAATCAAAATTGCCAATAATGGTCCCTCATGAAGATTAAGATACATTGAAGACCTTTGAAGATCAACAATGTCCAAAATCAGCCCTTGCAATATTCAAAAATGTCAAATATAACCCTTGAAACACTTTTTGTAAAGTTTGTGCCAAAAATGACAAAAGGTGAAACGTTGATACATGTAAAATGGGCGCTGATAGAAGTTTGCATCCAAGTGACAAAAGAAAGGAAGGACAAGGGCTGAATGTGTGCATACTGAAACATTTAAACACACAAACACGCGCCAAACAACTCCACTCCACCAAAAACGGATCAAAAGGACAATTATTCACCTTTACAGCCCAGGTTTTACACAACTTAAAACAAAGGGTAAAATGAAATTACCCAGGCACACGTTTGATTCACACATGCAGGAACCTATCCCACACACAAAACCCTCATCTCCACTCACTATGGACCCCACCCCAATACCCTTTCCACCAATCAGATTTCAACTTGGCCTCCAAGCAAAGTGACGTGGCTACGATTTTCTATAATACATATACGTATACGTACAACCACTAAATAATACAATCTCACTCCATTGTCACTATCATGTGAGCTCATAAACATGAATTCATCACACATCGTTTCATTCACAAGGTACCCCGTACCGGAAACGATATCCAAACCACAATCTATACACACCAATAAGTAAAGACACGTAACTAGCACAAAATAAAACTAAGTGACGAACCTCAAAACCAGGGTTGTCACACCCATGAACTTAAATCAATTAATTTTAGTAATTTAATGTTTTAGGAGCTTCAACAATGGTGGAAAAACATAGAAAAATGGTTTGCTGTGTGTGAAGGAGAGAGAAAGGCAAGTTTGAAAAAACTATTTTAATAAAACTGGCGCTCTGACAAAAGCTACTGCCCGCGGTTCCTTATCGATAAGGAACCGCGCCTTTGAGCCGCCGAGATAAAGAACCGCCTACAGAGGCAGGTTTTCTCAAAGAAAAACGATGAATTTTTGAAAACCAAAAAATTTAAAATACTTAAAAATATATCTTAAACCTTTTAGGATACCATTGGACCACCACAACACTAAATAGTAATGCCTTGTTGAAGGATTACGAGTTGAATCGAGATAGGAAAAGACCGAAATGAACAAACGACTACTCGTAGCAAAAATACAAAGGGAGAGGAGTCAAGAGAAGTGAATCAAGACCAAGAACATTGCTCAAAGGAAAAATGACATTCTTCAAATTGATGATGCGAAGAGCTTGTGTCATATATAGTGGTTTAAGAGGTGCCTTTCCGGTGA
The DNA here is from genome assembly GCA_025667525.1 of Glebionis coronaria. Taxonomy (NCBI): domain Eukaryota; kingdom Viridiplantae; phylum Streptophyta; class Magnoliopsida; order Asterales; family Asteraceae; genus Glebionis; species Glebionis coronaria. The sequence continues at coordinate 315,230,278 of CM046879.1, read as the reverse complement.
TAGTCTAAACGGCTTTGGTAATGAATTAAACCAAGCAATTTTTATGCATAGAATAAAATCATTTTCAAGAGTAGTCTTATTCTATTTCAAAATATGAGCAAGGTATAGATTCACTTTCTCTCCCACATGATCGGATAATTATTGCTAGAATTAACAATAACAATATCCTTGGAATATTTCAATTCCAAATGTGTAAAATCCACCTACAACTTAATGAAGTAGTTTGGTATCTCAAGGGGTTCACTAATAATCCTTGAGATGAGCTTAATTGCACAAGTGACACATGATATAGGGCCTACTAACCGTAAGGGTGCAAACCATGGAAATCATGCTTGATACTTTAAGCTTCTACTAACTCACCCTACATCTCCATAGTGAGTCAAGTATCCAAGCAATGAAGGTTTGTGAGGGAAAAAGAAAAGAATCACAAACCACAAATAAATGTCAAGGCAAGGATTCTAAGAACAAGCATATAGTCAATGAATGATCAAAAGAATGATCAATAAGGAGTGTGGAAGAATGAAAGCGTACCTTAGCCACAAATTGCATTCCAAGCATTTAAGGAATCGATGCAAAGCCCAACAATGACTAATAGTAACTACTAAATCTTCAAAGACTAGTATCACTTCTACCCATCTTGATATCATCATTCAATGATGTTGGAAATCAAAGAAGATGAGTCTTCTACAAGTGTAAGTAACTCAATCCACAATCAATTGCATGTTTTATCTTCATGAGTACCTATACATAACAAGATGCAAACTAGTAGATACATTTCAAGAGTAAATCTAAAATGCATAAATACTAGTAATTTAAGTAATATGCAATATTAACATTAAAAGGCTTATTTTCAACAAAAAATAGTTTTGACCAAAGAAAAACTTTAGTACAACTTAACCTTCTAATTTGAGGAGACAATGGATTGATCCATGTTTTAAAGTACAATATACTTCAAAGATCTTGTGTCACCATCGCTCTGATACCAATTGTAGAAACTAGAAGGGAGGTTGAATAGTTTCTCATCGGTTTATCTCCTAATTAAAATTCCTTTCAATTAGGTGAGTGCACAAAACTATATTTTACTTCAAAGCTAGTTGCATAATGATTAGGTTCAATTCTAATGCATTAATAATGTATAATAAGTGTAGTGATAATGAATGTGAGTAAAGAGCAAGGAAAGAAACAACCTAATAGGAAGACACCAAGATTTATAGTGGTTCGGCAACGAGGCTCTATCCTCGTTCCTACTCCACTCCTCGAGTACACCTTACTCGAGATTTCCACTATATCCACAAGCTCCCTTCTTGGTGGAGAAAACCTTACAACGTTGCTAACATTATTTTCCGACACTAAGATAAATGTCGAGACCTAATCTTAGCTAGGACCAATCTAAACAACATCGCCCACTTCACTTTTTTATGACATAAGGCTAGATGTCGAGTTCTAATCTAAAGGTAGAACCAATCTTCACAACGTTGCCTACTTCACCATTTTCCGACACAAGGCTAGATGTCGAGTTCTAATCTAAAGGTAGAACCAATCTTCACAACGTTGCATACTTCACCATTTCCCGACACAAGGCTAGATGTCGAGTTCTAATCCAAAGCTAGAACCAATCTTCACGACTCTTCACTTTGAAGCTAAGTGAGAACTTCAGACAACACAACTGCATATCACTTTATAGTTTAGTGAGAATTCACAAGACACAACCACATCACTTTATAGTTTAGTGATAACTAACAAGACACAACCACATCACTTTATAGTTTAGTGAGAACAAACACAACTAGTTACAACTCAACTAATCATATCCAATTACACACATGTAGCTTGGATCTACACAACATAAATCCAAGCACACACATGTGCAATGGATGTACACAACTCTAATCCAAGTATTCACAAATAACTTGGATGAACACAACTAGTCCAAGTATTCACAAATACATTGGATCTACACAAGACACAAATAAACAAATCATGAACATGACTAGATCTTTAGGAGGAGGTGATCTTCATAAATGCTACATCTTTAATCACATCACAAGTGTGTGAGTGATGTTCTCTTTGGACAAGGTAAAGAAGGAGATCAAGAGGATAATCATGAGTAAACATACTTAACACATTAAGTGATCATTTACAAATGACTAGGATTAGAAAGGAGAAAGAAGACTGAAGAAGATGTCTAAAAAGGGTTGATGAGAATGCAGATTTGATTCACTATTTATAGGACAAAACATCCAACGGCTATATCTGCCCGCGGTTCCTTATTGGCACCCGCGGTTCCTTATCGATAAGGAACCGCCATAGGTGCTAAGGTACCATTGGCGTGGACTCCGCTCCTTTTTATCTTTTATTGAATTTGAAATATCTGAGGCTGTTTAAACCTTCAAAGGATATTCTTATGGCATATAAAATATGCCATATTCAAATTTTCATTTACATTTTAATAAAACATTTTCTTAAAAATAATGTTTAATCTTTTGGAATGTTTGACAAAAGTGAGTTTTAAGGCTATTCACTTTTATGATCACTAAGCATGATTAAGATATGTTAGTGTAATGATTATTACCTTGATGATAGTGTTTGTTAGATAATTCGTTTTATGATTGTGTTTGACAATAAATGTCTTTGTAATTTGTCGTGATCAAAACTAAGAAAGATTAATTAATACTAACAATGTTTTTAGGCATTGCTTATGCATTAACAATATCGAACCCAAATCTTCAATTGAGGAACCACCAATCGTCGAGTTGAAAGATTTACCTCCTCATCTTGAATACGTATTCTTGGAAGGAGACGATAAGTTGTCGGTAATTATTGCGAAAGATCTTTCGAATGATTGAAAAACCGCACTTATCGATGTTCTAAAGGACCACAAAGGGGAAATTGCGTGGAAATTATCCGACATTAAGGGGATCGATCCTAAATTTTTTACCCACAAAATCTTAATGGAGGAGCACTACAAACCTGCAATTCAATGCCAAAGGAGGGTGAACCCCAAAATTCACGACGTCATCAAAAAGGAAGTCCTAAAACTCCTTGACGCGGGAATGATTTACCCTATTTCCGATAGCCCTTGGGTGAGTCCTTTCATTGTGTCCCTAAAAAGGGAGGAATGACCATTGTGCCAAACGATGCCAACGAGTTAATTCCAACTCGACTTGTGACCGGTTGGAGGGTGTGTACCGACTATCGTAAGTTGAATGACGCCACTCGTAAAGACCATTTTCCCTTGCCCTTCATGGACCAAATGTTGGAGCGTCTTGTAGGAAAATATTTCTATTGATTTTTAGATGGTTTTTATGGTTACTTCCAAATCCCCATCGATCCTCGTGATCAAGAAAAAAGTACGTTTACGTGTCCCTATGGAACGTTTGCCTATCGTAGAATGCCATTCGGACTTTGCAATGCACCGGGAACTTTTCAACGGTGTATGATGGCTATTTTTCATGACATGATCGAGAAGACGATGGAAGTCTTTATGGATGATTTTTCCGTGTTTGGTTGTTCGTTCACTTCGTGTATGTCGAATCTTGAGAGAATGTTAAAACGTTGTGAGGAAACCAACGTTGTGCTCAATTGGGAAAAATGTCAGTTTATGGTTAAGGAAGGAATCGTCTTAGGACACAAGGTCTCGAAAGCGAGGATTGAGGTAGGAATAGATAAGGTAGACGTCATCGCGAAATTACCTCATCCCAAAACCGTTAAGGGAGTTACGAGTTTCCTAGTCCACACGGGCTTTTATCGTCGATTCATCAAGGATTTTTCAAAGATTTCTCGACCTATTACACATCTCCTCGAAAAAGATGCTCCTTTTGTCTTTAACGAAGATTGTGTACGAGCCTTTGAAATCCTTAAGAGGAAACTCACCGAAGCTCCCATTCTTGTTTCACCCAATTGGAACCTCCCCTTCGAACTTATGTGTGATGCAAGTGATTACGCTATTGGGGCCGTATTGGGGCAACGTTATGAAAAGCACTTCTTGCCTATTCACTATGCTAGAAAGACGATGACCGAGGCTCAACTTAAGTACATTACAACGAAAGGAATTCCTTGCCGTGGTGTATGCATTTGAGAAATTCCAACCTTACCTCGTCATGACCCAATGCATAGTGTATACGAATCACTCGAAAATCAAGTATCTCATGGCTAAACAAGATTCAAAGCCGAGATTGCTTCGTTGGATTCTCCTCCTACAAGAATTTGATGTCGACATCCTTGACAAAAAAGGAGCTGAGAACCTAGCGGCCGATCATCTTTCTCGCTTGGAAGATCCTCACCAAAGTGTGTACGAAAAAAGGAAATCACCAAAACATTTCCTCTCGAGACACTTGATGTAGTGAATTCTAAGCTTGACTCATCTACCCCATGGTTTGCGGACATCGCAAATTACCATGCGGGCAACTTCATCATTAAGGGTATGACGACTCAACAAAAACGAAAACTCTTTCGTGACGTCAAGTTCTACTTTTAGAACGACCCTTATCTCGAACTTGTGCGGATCAAATTATTCGACGTTGTGTTTTTGGCACCGAAGCTTCTAATATCCTTAGAGCTTGTCACGAGGGACCCACGGGTGGTCACCATGGTGCTAATCTCACGGCGAAGAAGGTCTTGGATGCCGGATTCTTTTGTCTTACTATTTATCGAGATGCAAACGCACTTGTGAAGTCATGTGACTCATGCCAACGTCAAGGCAAAGCCTCACAAAACTATGAAATGCCACAAAACATCATCCAAGTGTGTGGGATCTTTGACGTTTGGGGAATTGATTTTATGGGGCCGTTCCCATCATCTCGTGGTAATAAGTACATCCTTGTCGCCGTTGACTACCTATCTAAGTGGGTGGAACCTAAGGATTTGCCCACGAACGATGCTCGTGTGTTAGTCAAGTTCTTGAAGCAATTGTTTTCTCAGTTTGGAACCCCTCGTGCGGTCATAAGCGATCGTGGAACCCATTTTTGTAATGACCAATTCGAAAGGGTCCTAAGGAAATATGGGGTTACACCTCGTCTTTCTACGACTTATCACCCACAAACGAGTGGGCAAGTCAAGGTTTTAAACCGAGCCTTGAATAGGATCTTGGAGAGATCGATAGGGGAGAACCGACAATCGTGGTCGGATAAGTTAGACGATGCTTAATGGGCTTTTCGTACCGCTCATAAGATGCCCATCGGGTGCACTCCTTACAAGCTTGTGTATGGGAAGAATTGTCACTTTCCAATTGAACTCGAACACAAAGCTTATTGGTCCCTAAAGCATTGTAATGATGACATTGAGACCGCGGCAAAACACCGGAAAATGCAACTTAATGAATTGAATGAATTGATGCTTATGAAAATTCATTGATTTACAAAGAGAAAACTAAAAAGTTTCATGATTCTAAAATTAAAAACCGGGTTTTTAACATTGGAGATCAAGTGTTACTTTTTAACTTACGTTTGAAAATATTTTCCGGAAAGTTGAAATCCCGTTGGTCTGGTCCATTCACCGTCACCCAAGTCTTTCCTTATGGGACCATCGAGCTAGCTCAAAATGATGGCCCTAATTTTAAGGTGAATGGACATAGGTTGAAGCACTACTTTGGCGGGGAAGTTACCTCTTTGAACTACCTCGACCAAGTCACCTTCCCCAATGATAATTAGTATTGAGGGGATCGAGTCGAGCTCATGACTCGGTAATCAAAAACAAAGTGCCTCGTGGGGGAGTCCCATGCTTATCCATGTACATATTTTCTCTTTCTAATGTAGTAACGTGAGGGGATTTGTGCCCTTCCAACCTTTGTTCTTTGGTTGTTTGTGCATTGTGGTTTTTAGATGATCATTATCTTCACGATTGGAGCCTCTCGTGTTCGTTTTATGGGAGCACAGTTTGCTTTAAAGAATTTCTCGATATCCACATGATATATCCTTATATGTTCTAACCTTAGGTTTTTAGCACACTTCATAAACGGCTAATGATTTAATGGTTACACCCTTTCCATGCTAGATTAAGCATTCGACTATGTCTCTAGTATGGGGGTATCCTACCCTTAGACTCGAAACATTGAGGAAAATGTTTAACTTTATTATGGGGGGGGGGTGAATAGATACTTGCCTTGCCAAACCTTCACGCTTTCCAAAGTTTACCTTTTTGTTTATCGTTTTGTTGCAAAATAAGGCTAAAAATGGCCAAATTTTAAATTTTTTCTCATGTTTTATAAGAGTTCGAAGACACGAATGTAGATTTTCTGATGGCGAGAATAAGAGTAAATTTTGACTCGACCGTGCGTGTTGAGCACTAAGCTTCGATTCCTTAACTTCATATTAGGCTAAGTCTCTTAAATGAGGACGAGAAATGATAGAGTTAATTATAAGTTACTATGCTAAACGTAGAGTACTCATATTCTTTCAAAAAATCATGTGTTCTCGTTGTTTGCTTATTCTCCCTTCGCTTGTATATATATATTGCTTAACAAGTATTGGCTTAGCGGTTTAGTCTTGATTGTTGGTTTCTAGTCTTTTCTAGTAGCTTCCATGTAATTAAATTGGGAAAACATTAAGGTATCGCCAGCGTCACGGTTTTGAAGTATTGGTAACCCGAATAATCGAAAGCTTCACCTAATAATAATATTTCAAGTGCTCACCTAAATCCAGCAAACAATTTGAAGCTCACAAGGCCAAAAAATCTATGCGAAATTGAAAGTGAATTATCCCTTAATCTTTGAAGCTTTAAAGATCCAAAATTCGCTTTTAGCGTGAGGATATACGTCTTTAGCCATAATAAACACCTCATGGCGAGGTTAAATAAAAGGCAAGGCAAGACCGAAGTCATAATAAAATCTTCATGGCTAAGTTGAAGAAAAGATGGAGGTAAATAATAAGTGTGAAAACACTTATCCTTTTACCACTTATTTCCAATAATAACAAGACCAAAACGTGTATTTTATGTCGTAAAAGTCGGAATTATGCGTGGTTTGTGTTTTTATTGTGTTTTAGGACCAAAAGATGAAAAAGGAAGAAAACATGGGCTATCACGGGCTTTTATCGAAGAAAACGAGAAAAGAAGAAGTCAAAAGATCAAGAGTGTAGAAAGAACGGAACTCCAAGGCCTATTTTGAAGATTTATCGAGGAAAAAGTCTAAAGACGGAAGTTTAATGAAGTCGAAGAACTCAAGTCTAATTATAGAAGAAAATTAGAAGACGAGTTCAATTTACATCGACAAATCCCGAGACGACGTCGAGAAAGACAAAGAATTAAAATCGAGCCGAGAAGAAAGAAAGAAAGAAGGAAGCAAATACACCTCCCCATCTACTATAAATACCCTCCTAATGACACATTAGGAGGGTGTTAGTTAGTTGTTAGTTAGTTAATTTAGCCATTTTTCATTTTTCCTTTCTTTAGTTTTAGAGAGAGAAAGTTTTAACTTTCTCTCACTAAGTTTTTATCTTTTCTTCATCTTTTCTTTCAAGTTTAAGCTTTATTTCATCGTTGTATTTGGAATTCATTAATAAAAAATTCAAGTTTAAGCTTTTAATTTTTAATCTTCTTCTACCTTTCTTAATTTTGATTCATCTTTGATCCGAAATGTTCTTGATTCGTGTTTGATTTTGATGTTTATGTGATTAAAAAGTTCATCTTTTTATTCCTATATAAGTTCTTATACGATTAAGCTTAAGGCTTGTTATGCTTTTTGGCTTATTTCGTATTTAGCTTATTGGTTTTTAAGTTTTCTTAAAAGTTTAGTGTTTTTAAAAGTTTGATTCATAAAGTTTGCTGTTTCATATTTTAAAAGTTTTCGAATTTGTGCTTATTTAGTCTTGGCTAAGAGTTGGTAAATGCTTATTGGATTAACAGCTTATTCGGTTCAACTTTGTTACCTTTTGTGTCCATTGAAATATTGTAAGGGTTTTACCTGTCACGATCCCCTGGGTACGATCTCTTGGATACGATCGCATTGACTGCGATCCATACTTCTTTCATTGGCTACGATCCACACCATGATCACTTGTTGCGATCTGTGGGTGCGATCGTGTCACGATCCTTTTGTACGATCGCATTGACTGCGATCCTTGTTGTTACGATTAAATACCATGATCCACTAGTTGTGATTGTGGTTGCGATCAGTGAGTGCGATCCAAGTCACGATCCAGCAGTGCGATCCCTAATTTCTTGAGTGCGATCCACCACTGCGATCAAGGACCACAATCCATCTTGCGAACTAAGTTACGATCGTATTGCGATCTAACTTTGGTTTTTGTCTTATTTATCTTAGTTTTCCAATTTAACTTTTCCCACATTTTCACTTAGAATTATTTTAAACAAGTTTTGTCTTAGTTTATTTTTACAAAGTTTTCAAGTTTTAAATTCATTACGTTTTAATTTCAATCAATTGCACGCTTCCCGAAATCTCTGTTTTTACCAAGTGTTTTTCTATTAATTTTTAGTTTAATTTTTAAATCTTTTATTTTTACTCAACGACATTTTTATATTTGCTTATATTTTAAAATAGATAATCAACCCATTTTATTTGTCCACCAAGAACGACTGAGTCGCACTAATTACTTGTAATCAATTCGAAAAGATCGGACGATAACTCTTTTATAACTAAGTGAAAACCTAATTATTAAATGGCGCCGCTGCCGGCTCTTTTCGTGAAGATTAACGGTTTATTGTGAGAGACGCGTTGGATTTTGGGATCCGTTCACTTTTGACCGTTATTTTTCTTGCCAAAAATATTTTCAAAAATCCTAAAAAATAAAATAAAAATTTTAAAAAAAAATCCCAAAAACAATAAAAAAATCATAAAAAGCATTTCTTTTAGAAAGTTTTGCACCAAAAACATTCCTCTTCACCCTCTATTGTGTTTAATTCTTTTTCTCAACCCCTCTAATTTTTAACTCTTCATGGATTCTTATGTCCATTGTGTAGGGTGTGGGAGACGATTATATGGGCGTGAATCATGTCAATGGTGTTCATGCGAACAATGCTGAAAAGATCTTCCACCCATTTCAACCGATTCACTATTTGGATTTTATCCATCGTGCAATTTGACTAATTCATCCTTTTCTTCTAATCCACCTACTCTCCCCCCTTGCATATATTGTGGAAGCGATTCTCATTGGCATGTTTCGTGTCCAATTCGATACCCGCCTCATGGCGAGCAAGAACTGGGTTACAATTATGACAATGGTAATAGCTATCCACATGACGCACCGAGTTTTTCTCAATACCCGTGTTGCAATTATTGTGGGGGCCCTCACGATACTTCTTATTGTCAGCCAATGAATTATTATGAGCCAAATCTGTGTCCTCATTTTTCTTCACCGATGGATTATTATGAACCAAATCCGTGTTCTAATTCTTCTCAACCGATGACTTACTATGAGCCACATATGTGCTATAATTTTGGTTTTCACAATTTTGAGCCCCCACAATACACCCTCGATCATCAACTTCTGTTGGAATGTGTGAAGAAGAACGAGCCAATTTTTTGAATACACTTCAATACGTTCAACAAGAATTAGCTAGCATACCCGAAGCAAGGGAGGAGGAAAAGCGACAGCAACAAGAACAAGTATCTAATCTTAGTGATTATACTCCTCCTCTTGTGCGTCCATACTACTATTATGATGATGACGAGGATGATATCAATAATCTCAACCCATCTTCTGAGATTACTACTCCTACTCTTGATATCCCTAATGCGTCTAAGGATAGTGATACATCGAGTGAGATTAGTGATTTTGATCTTGATAAATTCTTTGATGAGGTTTGCGATGTCCCTACTTTTGTTGACCTTACGGACGAGGTCGCTCTTAATGATGATTTTTCTCCATGCTATGAGAATTTCACTTTGGAATTTTCTCTTTCTCCTCCGGGCGATGAAGGCGATGTTGATTTATTCTCTCTAACATACGAGAAGTTCACCAGTGAACTTGGTCTTGTAGATGAGGTGGAAGACGTTATTCTTCGCGACAAATTACTGAAAGTTCATCTTCTTATTGCTAAAGATGAAGCGTTGAATTCTGCTCCTATTTCTGAGTCTTTACCTCCGTTTATTACTTCAGTTGAGAATAATGATACATCTATGGAGGAAATCGACGTTCTCTCAGTACCTCCGGGTATTGATGATGATGACACGGAGGGGGATATTCTTTTTGATACCTTGATCCATGAATATATTTTCCCAAGTCCCCCTCCCGAGCACCTTTTATCCTAACCTTTAGACACCATTACGGAGGATGAGTGCTTTGACCCGGGGGGTGACATTGACCATTTCATGATTGACACCTTTACGGCTTTTCTGCTCAGTGATAATCATATGTCTTTGGGGGATGACATTTTGATTCCTTTACCCACCCCACCTCCCGTGGATCATGATCTCACATACTTTTCGTATGTTGAGAGGACTTTTCTACCCTTTAAGACTTATCCTCCGGCCTCTCCTTTATTAATGTCCTCCGGGAATGAGGACAAGGTCTTTGATCCCGGTATTACATTCGAGGCTTCCCCATGGACCATTTAATTCGGGGACGAGTCAGGCTCGTGACTCGGTTAACAAAAACATGCGCTTCTCGGGAGGCAACCCGATTATCTATCCTTTTATTCCGTTTTCCTAATAAGTGTAGGGGGAGACCCTAGTATGTATTTGTTGTTTTCTTTCTTATCATGTGTAGGGATTCGAGCTTTCAAAGATCCATTCTTGATGACTTTTGACGACCCGTGATTCCGTGTACCCGTCTTCCCGGTTCTATCCTAAACTCTTTTGATTCATTATTTTATATTTTTCAATATTAAAATAGGAATCACTTTAGTTGTCTCTTCCTTAGCAAGATTTAAACAACGTGCACAATGTCCTAAGTGTAGTGGAGTTCACTCCCACATGCTTAAACATTGAGGACAATGTTTATATCAAGTCTAGGGGGGACTTCTATCGAAGTTAAGTGGACTTTTCCTTGTATTTGCCCTCATTTTAACCGGAAAATTTGATTTTCTACATTTTCCAAATTTTTAATCTGTTTTGGCCTAGTAGTTTAGTAGTATTTTCCTTTGTTATCGTTATTTACTTTCTTTGCTAGAATAAAATTTTTAATAACTTGGTTTTAATTTTTTTAACGTTGCGAATCTTTTGACTCAACCCGAGTTTACTTATCTAAGTTTACTCTAGCTAGTATCCTTAACGTGTTTAAGTCAAGTTTTGCTAGGATTTTATATAGGGAACTTTAAAACGCGAAAGTCTTAACTCTTACGGGTTAAGAACAAGAACTTTTCGCAAGTTCCTATAATTGATCCTAGAGATTCGTTTATCAAAGGAACTTTAAAATGCGAATTCTAAACTTGAAAGAGTCTAAGAGTTTGCAAGATCCTATAGATGGCTTGAAAGCCCAAAACTTTGATTTAATTGGCTAAGCATCCACGAGTCTCATTCCTTGAGATTTTAAATTGTGGAGAACGAGAGATGATAGAGCCAATTATAAGTTTTGTATTCTTTCATGAATTTATGTGAGTTGATTATAAGCCTTTTCTCCCATCGCTTGCTAATAAATTTAACTGCACAAAATAAGGTTGTACGATTTGAAAAGTTATTTAGCTTCTAGCACAAGATCGTTTAAAAGTTGCTCGGTATTAATTAGAGTTCATAGCCAAGGCATAACTTATTGAAGCGGGATGCGAAGATTAGCGAGTCCGAAAAGGCCCTAACAAGGCATGAGGGCTACATTTTGTTGCTAAAGATCCAAAAGTGATGTGAAGAATCATTTATCGAAAATCAATATGAAGGATCGAGACACACGACGAAAAGCAAATACTCCCCTAAAGATCATGGAGAAGTCTATCCAAAAAGGACCTAACAAGGTATGAGGATAAATAGATCCAAGTCCTAAAAGGAGGCGGATCGTTGTATATCAAAGTCCAAAATAAATATTGGAGAAAAATGAAGAAGTCGTGGTCCAAATATGAAGAACCTCTCAAAACATCAAGTGAAGAAATTCCTATTATGAAGAGAAGACCATAATTTCAAGAACGTCTCTCAAGATTTGAAGTATGAAGTCGCTGTCAAATATCGGTCCGAGAAAGGTCTCAAATCGTAAAACGAGTTATGCCAAGATACGAACTTTAAGAGGTCCCGAGAAGCAGTTTTAAAAGATATTGTCCTTTAGCTAACTATTGATTAAATCGTCCTACTTTATTTTTGCCCTAAATAAACAATAGAAATAAGTCAAACAATGCATCCTCGTGATCATTCAAGACAAAATTAAAATATAAGAGATACACCTAGGAATAAGGGAGTCTAAGTAAATAATTGAGCCACATGAGTTCGTGTTAGTTTGTTAACTTATAATAACAATGATCTCGTTTTTAAGCTTGATATGGGGAACGTGAAACTTGAGTATGATGAACATTCATGACTGCCAAAACCCCAATGTTATTCTTTTATTGCTTTACTTATTTTGTACATATTTCTATCCTTTTAGTTTCCTTAAAGTTTAGTATTTAATAAAGGCCAAGGTGGGTTATCTATGATGAGAAATGTAAACTGTGCTTTGAAATTAATGCATTGCATGAGGGCATTGACATGGTCAAGTGTAGGGGATTTAATAAGTGTGAAAACACTTATCCTTTTACCACTTATTTCCAATAATAACAAGACCAAAACGTGTATTTTATGTCGTAAAAGTCGGAATTATGCGTGGTTTGTGTTTTTATTGTGTTATAGGACCAAAAGATGAAAAAGGAAGAAAACATGGGCTATCACGGGCTTTTATCGAAGAAAACGAGAAAAGACCAAATCAAAAGATCAAGAGTGCATAAAGAACGGAAGTCCAAGGCCTATTCTGAAGATTTATCGAGGAAAAAGTCTAACGAGGGAAGTTTAATGAAGTCGAAGAACTCAAGTCTAATTATAGAAGAAAATTAGAAGACGAGTTCAATTTACATCGACAAATCCCGAGACGACGTCGAGAAAGACAAAGAATTAAAATCGAGTCGAGAAGAAAGAAAGAAAGGAGGAAGCACATACACCTCCCCATATCCTATAAATACCCTCCTAATGACACATTAGGAGGGTGTTAGTTAGTTGTTAGTTAGTTAATTTAGCCATTTTTCATTTTTCCTTTCTTTAGTTTTAGAGAGAGAAAGTTTTAACTTTCTCTCACTAAGTTTTTATCTTTTCTTCATCTTTTCTTTCAAGTTTAAGCTTTATTTCATCCTTGTATTTGGATATCATTAATCAAAAGTTCAAGTTTAAGCTTTTAATTTTTAATCTTCTTCTACCTTTCTTAATTTTGATTCATCTTTGATCCGAAATGTTCTTGATTCGTGTTTGATTTTGATGTTTATGTGATTAAAAAGTTCATCTTTTTATTCCTATATAAGTTCTTATACGACTAAGCTTAAGGCTTGTTATGCTTTTTGGCTTATTTCGTATTTAGCTTATTGGTTTTTAAGTTTTCTTAAAAGTTTAGTGTTTTTAAAAGTTTGATTCATAAAGTTTGCTATTTCATATTTTAAAAGTTTTAGAATTTGTGCTTATTTAGTCTTGGCTAAGAGTTGGTAAATGCTTATTGGATTAACAGCTTATTCGGTTCAGCTTTGTTACCTTTTGTGTCCATTGAAATATTGTAAGGGTTTTACCTGTCACGATCCCCTGGGTACGATCTCCTGGATACGATCGCATTGACTACGATCCATACTTCTTTCATTGGCTACGATCCACACCACGATCCCTTGTTGCGATCTGTGGGTGCGATCGTGTCACGATCCATTGGTACGATTGCATTGACTGCGATCCTTGTTGTTACGATCAAAGACCACGATCCACTTGTTGTGATTGTGGTTGCGATCAGTGAGTGTGATCCAAGTCACGATCCAGCAGTGCGATCCCTCACTTCTTGAGTGCGATCCACCACTGCGATCAGGGACCACGATCCATCTTGCGAACTAAGTTACGATCGTATTGCGATCTAACTTTGGTTTTTGTCTTATATATCTTAGTTTTTGAATTTAACTTTTCCCGCATTTTCACTTAGAATTACTTTAAACAAGTTTTGTCTTAGTTTCTTTTTACAAAGTTTTCAAGTTTTAAATTCATTACGTTTTAATTTCCATAAATTGCACGCTTCCCGAAATCTCTGTTTTTACCAAGTGTTTTTCTAGTAATTTTTAGTTTAATTTTTAAAGCTTTTATTTTTACTCAATGACATTTTTATATTTGCTTATAGTTTAAAATAGATAATCAACCCATTTTATTTGTCCACCAAGAACGACTGAGTCGCACTATTTACTTGTAATCAATTCGAAAAGATCAACGATAACTCTTTTATAACTAAGTGAAAACCTCGTTATTAGTAAACCTATGATAATAAGGCTCATCCGTTAGGGGGCGTATAAAAGTCTTGGTAATAAGTCTCATGTTCAAAACCGTTATAAAACCGTGTTTATCGATCCTTCTTGTTGACTTAATTTTTTGACATTGTTGTCTATTAGGGGGGTTATTAATTCGATGGTCTTGGTTACACCGTTATGACTCTATTTTTAGATTTAAATTTCTATCATCGCATAAATAAAAAATGTTCCTTAAACCCACTATTCAAAACCAAAGAAGGGTGAATCCCAAGATCAATGACGTTATCAAAAAAGAGGTTATCAAACTTCTTGATGCGGGAATGATCTACCCTATCTCGGATTCACCATGGGTTAGTCCGGTCCATTGTGTGCCTAAGAAAGGCGGAATCACCGTTGTGCCCAATGAAAACAACGAGTTGATTCTACTCGTCTCGTTATAGGGTGCAGAGTTTGTATAGACTATCGCAAACTCAATGATGCTACGAGAAAGGATCATTTTCCCCTTCCTTTCATGGACCAAATGCTTGAACGTCTAGCGGGTAATGACTGTTACTGCTTTTTAAACGGTTTCTCCGGGTATTTTTGAATTCTCATCGATCCTAAAGACCAAGAGAAAACCACATTCACTTGTCCTTATGGAACATTTTCTTACAAACGAATGCCTTTCGGCTTATGCAATGCTCCTGGGATTTTCCAAAGGTGTATGATGGCTATCTTCCATGACATGGTTGAAGAAACTATGGAAGTCTTCATGGATGATTTCTCGGTCTATGGTGACTCCTTCTTTTCTTGCCTTGCCAATTTGGAACGCATGCTTAAGCGGTGTGAAGAAACTCGCCTTGTTCTAAATTGGGAAAAATGCCATTTCATGGGAAAAGAAGGCATTGTGCTTGGACATAAAATCTCCAAAGCCGGTCTTGAAGTGGACCGTGCTAAAGTCGATGTTATTGCTAAATTGCCTCCACCTTCAACCGTGAAGTGTGTGAGAAGTTTCCTTGGTCATGCGGGCTTCTACCATCGATTCATTCAAGATTTTTCTAAAATCGCTCACCCAATGACCCACCTCTTGGAAAAAGATACTCCTTTTATATTTTCTAAAGAGTGTCTTGAATCTTTCAATCTTCTTAAGGACAAGCTAACTAAGGCACCGGTCTTGGTTACCCCTAATTGGGAGCTACCTTTTGAATTGATGTGCGATGCTAGCGCGACTTTGCTATTGGAGCGATTTTGGGCCAAAGAGTGAACAAACACTTCCAACCAATCCATTATTCTAGCAAGACAATGACGGGGGCTCAATTGCATTATACCACTACCGAAAAGAGCTTTTAGCTGTAGTGCATGCTTTTGAGAAGTTCCACCCCTATCTTGTTCTTTCCACCACAATCGTGTACACCGATCATTCCGCGTTGAAGTACTTGTTGACAAAGCAAGATTCTAAGCCAAGACTTCTTCGTTGGGTTTTGCTCCTTCAAGAATTTAAAATCGAAATTCGTGACAAGAAGGGAGCCGGAAACCTAGTCGTGGATCATCTAAGTAGACTTGAGGATCCTCATCAAGGGGATCATCTGAATCAAGAGATCAATGACTCTTTTCCCCTTGAGGCCTTAATGTCTATCAATTCCAATCTTGATGACAGCCCGTGGTTTGTGGATATTGCAAACTACTTGGCGGGTGGAATTCTCAAGGAAGGGTTAACGTCCTAACAAAATAAAAAGGTCTTTAAACACATTGAACACTATTTTTGGGACGACCCTTACCTTTTCAAACAATGTGCGGATCTTGTCATTCGTCGATGTGTTGATGGGCCGAAAGCGTTACTAATCCTTGAAGCTTGCCATAAAGGACCCACCGGTGGTCACTTTGGTCCTAATTACACCGCGAAGAAAGTTTTCGACTCTGGATTTTATTGGCCCACCATTTATCGTGACGCTCACCATGTACCCGTCTTCCCGGTTCTATCAAACTCTTTTGATTCACTATTTTATATTCTTCAATATTAAAATAGGAATCCCTATAGTTGTCCTTTCCTTAGCAAGATTTAAACAAAGTGCACAATGTCCTATGTGTAGGGAAGTTTACTCCCACATGCTTAAACATTGAGGACAATGTTTATATCAAGTGTAGGGGAACTTCTATCGAAGTAAGTGGGCTTTTCCATGAATTTGTCCTCACTTTAACCGGAAAATTTGATTTTTCAACATTTTTCATAATTTTTAATCTATTTGGCCTAGTAGTATAGTAGTATTTTCCTTTGTTATCGTTATTTACTTTCTGTGTTAGAATAAATTTTCAATAAAGTGGTTTAATATTTTTCAACGTTGTGAATCTTTTGACTTAACCCGAGTTTACTTATCTAAGTTTACTCTAGCTAGTATCCTTAACGTGTTTAAGTCAAGTTTTGCTAGGCTTTTATAGAGGGAGCTTTAAAACGCGAAAGTCTTAACTCTTACGGGTTAAGAACAAGAACTATTCGCAAGTTCCTATAATTGATCTTAGAAATTCGTTTATCAAGGGAACTTTAAAATGTAAATTCTAAACTTGAAAGAGTCTAAGAATTAGCAAGATCCTATAGATGACTTGAAAACCCAAAACTTTGATTTAATTGGCTAAGCATCCACGAGTCTCATTCCTTGAGATTTTAAATTATGGAGAACGAGAGATGATAGAGTCAATTATAAGTTTGGTATTCTTTCATAAATTTATGTGAGTTGATTATAAGCTTTTTCTCCCATCGCTTGTTAATATATATATTTGCAATAAATAAGGTTATACGATTTGAAAAGTTACTTAGCGTCTAGCACAAGATCGTTTAAAAGTTGCTCGGTATTAATTAGAGTTCATAGCCAAGGCATAACTTATTGAAGCGGGATGCGAAGATTGGCAAGTCCGAAAAGGTCCTAACAAGACATGAGGGCTACATTTTGTTGCTAAAGATCCAAAAGTGATGTGAAGAATCATTTATCAAAAATCAATATGAAGGATCAAGACATACGACGAAAAGCAAATACTCCCCTAAAGATCATGGAGAAGTCTATCCGAAAAGACCCTAGCAAGGTATGAGGATAAATAGATCCAAGGCCTAAAAGGAGGCGGATCGTTGTATATCAAAGTCCAAAATAAAGATTGGAGAAAAATGAAGAAGTCGTGGTCCAAGTATGAAGAATCTCTCAAAAACTTCAAGTGAAGAAATACCTATTATGAAGAGAAGACCATAATTTCAAGAACGTCTCTCAAGATTTGAAGTATGAAGTCGCTGCCAAATATCGGTCCGAGAAAGGTGTCAAATCGTGAAGCGAGTTATGCCAAGATATGAACTTTAAGAGGTCCCGAGAAGTAGTTTTAAAAGATTTTGTTCTTTATCTAACTATTGATTAAATCGTCCCACTTTATTTTCGGCCTAAATAAATTATCGAAATAAGTCAAACAATGTATCATCGTGATCATTCAAGACAAAATTAAAATATAAGAGATACACATAGGAATAAGGGAGTGTAAGTAAGTAATTGGGCCACATGAGTTCATGTTAGTTTGCTAACTTATAATAACAATGATCTCGTTTTTAAGCTTGGTTTGGGGAACGTGAAACTTGAGGATGATAAACATTTATGACAGCCAAAACCCGAATGTAAGTCTTTGATTTCTTTACCTATTTTGTACATATTTCTATCTTTTTAGTTTCCTTAAAGTTTAGTATTTAATAAAGGCCAAGGTGGGTTATTTATGATGAGAAATGTAATTTATGCTTTGAAATTAATGCATTGCATGAGGGCATTGCAATGGTCAAGTGTAGGGGATTTAACAAGTGTGAAAACACTTATCCTTTTACCACTTATTTCCAATAATAACAAGACCAAAACGTGTATTTTATGTCGTAAAAGTCAGAGTTATGCGTGGTTTGTGTTTTTATTGTGTTTCAGGATAAAAATATGAAATAGGAAGAAAACATGGGCTATCACGGGCTTTTATCAAAGAAAACGAAAAAAGAAGAAGTCAAAAGATCAAGAGTGTAAAAAGAAGGAAGTCCAAGGCCTATTCTGAAGATTTATCGAAGAAAAGGTCTAAAGACGGAAGTTTAATGAAGTCGAAGAACTCAAGTATAATAGAAGAAGAAAATTATAAGACAAGTTCAATTTATATCGACAAATCCCAAGACGACGTCGAGAAAGACAAAGAATTTAAATCGAGTCGAGACGAAAAGGAAGAAGGAAGCAACACATGCACTCCCCACCTCCTATAAATACCCTCCTATTGACACATTAGGAGGATGTTAGCTAGTTTATTTTCCTTTTTGTAGTGTTATTTTTTAGAGAGAGAAAGTATTTAACTTTCTCTCACTAAAACTTCATCTTTTCTTTCTTTCATGTTTTAAGCTTTAATTCAATCTTGTATTTTTGAATCTTTAATCTAGAGGTTCAAGTTAAGTTATTTTTATCTTTAATCTTCTTCTACCTTTCTTTATTTTGATCTTGATTAGTGATAATTTTTGATTTTGTTTCATCTTGATGCTTATGTGAATAAAAAGTTTATCTTTTTATTCATCTCCAAGTTTTAACACAGATTAAGTTTTGAGCTTTTCATGCTTATTGGCTTAGTTTGTGTTTATCTTATTAACGTTTTTTAAGTTTTCTTAAAGTTTTAGTCTTTTTAAAGTTTGATTTAAAAGTTTCTTATTTAAAGTTTGAAAGTTCTTATTTTTGCTTTTTAGTTCGTCTTATTATTAATTTGATTAAGTATTGGTTTGAGCTTATTAAAAATAGCTTAAAACTTGGCTTATTTCGAATCACAAAGTCATCGAAATAGGGTAAACCCCTTTCCGACTGAACATTCCGATCAGGCTTATTATTCCGATCAGCTACACTATTATTCCGATCACACAGGATCGGAATAGGGTTTTACTTTCCGATCTTGATTTCGATTAGGATTCCAATGGGATTATTTTCTTGATATTTCGATTGCTTTGAGTTTCCAACATTCCGACAGTTAGTTTATTTGTTATTCCGACAGGACTTGATTCCGATAGCTTTACTATTTAATTATTCCGACGAGATCTTTTTCCCATATTCCGACTGCTTTCCGACGCACACATTCCGATCATATTCAGACTTCTACATTCCGACGGGATTCCGATAAAGCATTCCGACGGGGTTAATTGTTTAGTTTTACAAAGTTTTCAAGTTTTAAATTCATTACGTTTTAATTTCCAAAAATTGCACGCTTCTCGAAATCTCTGTTTTTACCAAGTGTTTTTCTAGTAATTTTTTGTTTAATTTTTAAAAGCTTTTATTTTACTCAACGACATTTTCATATTTACTTTTAGTTTAAAATAGATAACCAAACCTTTTTATTTTCCACCAAGAACGACTGAGTCGCACTTTCTACTAGTAATCAATTCGAAAAGATCGGACGGTAACTCTTTTATAACTAAGTGAAAATCTAGTTATTACATGCCAGCAATCCAACGTCCCACAATCCTGATTTCATACTAAGCTTACTTTGGACCCTTTGATCAATTGGCATGCCTTTTACACCTTCACAAATAGCCAAGAAGACTTCACATGTTCAAGATTTTACAAACTTCCAACGACAATTCTGGAAGTTCATAACTCGGGTTTCACTTTGTTTTTCAGCATTTCTAGTTTCTTTGTAGCCTATATAAAGGCATAGGACTGCAACGTTACAACTTGTTCTTGGTTTTTCCTTGTTCAACATTCTGTAAATCCTTGTTTCAAAGTTAATGAAAAAGTGTTTGAATTGTTGAAGAAATCCAAGTGCCATCTTTATTATTCTCTTGTTATTGTTACATGTTAGTGATTGTGAAGTTTCAAAACCTGTTTTCATAAATTGTGCAAGAAATTGCAAGTTTTCCCAAAATCTGATATTTTTCTAAGTTCTTGGTTCAAACCTTTGAGTTTTGATATTTGCAAGTTTTGCTCTTTGAAACAACAAATATGATATTGTGCTATATCTTACTTGTTTTTTACTGTTTTAACATAAAATCTTGGTAACACTTAGAGTGTATGCATGTTAAGGATTAACAAGTTCTCAAATCAAGTTTGTGTAACCTGTTTTAGAGATTTGAAAGTTTGAAATTGGATCTGTGGTCAAATATATCAGCAACCTCACTTTGTGTTCATCTTTGTGTTCATCAGTAACATTCATTAGCTTGAATATTTGTCTAAACCTTGAACCATTGTATGAATCAAGTTTGTTTATGTTCATTTGAATTTATTATAGCTTGTGTATGCATTTGGTGAACTGTGGTCGGCTTAATCTTGCTACATCTGCTTATTTGTGCAAAATTGCTTATTATCCAAGTCTGTATCATGTCTGATACTTGTTTGAATTAACTGTATCAATTGGCTGGTTGTTTTTGTGTTTGTTTGATTGCTATTGACTCCTTATAACCCACTGGTTATAAGGGTGCCTTTGTGTTCTCTGAATCCAACAAAAATCCACAAAAGACAAAAAGTCAAGATAGTCAAGCAGTGGAAACTTTTCCCACTACTAGACACCCAAAACTAGCCACTACTAGTGTTAATTTTCAATCAGCTTATTAATAAGCTATTATAGCTTATCCAGACCTACAACAACTTTGATTTTGTGATCAATCTTCATCATTTGACCTATTTGACTATTCTGGAGCTTTTTAGGGTTTGACTTTTAGGTTTGACTAGAAAACCAATTGACTTGACTTTTTCATAAGTGCTTAATTGCTTATTCAAACTTATTGATTGTGCTTATTTGAAAACTTTTTGTTGATTTTGCTTAATTAAGTCATTTAAAACCTTTTGCAAAAAGCATCAGCACTTGAAACAACCTAGAACTCGAAAACGACTATTTTGTCGTTTTGTGTAGAGAGCTTTTGCTTATTTCAAGCTTATTTTCTTGAGCTTTTTCAGAATTTCTTTTTATAGATCTCTTTAGTATCCCAAAAGAAGCTTGCGTGTCAAATTAGAGCTTATGGCATTAGCTTATGGCTTAATGGGCCAAAAAGCCCATTAAGAATAAGCTATTGACTATTAAGCTGTGATAAGCTCACTTTCAGATTTTGGGCCTTTAGACTTTTGTTCTTAAAATCAAATTTTGATTCAGATAGGTGATTTTAGGCTTAATTGGACAACTTTTTCCTTATTGGGCCAAAAGCCCAATTAGGTGGACTGTTTTTCATTTTAGCCCATTTGGAGGCCCATTAGGGGTAGTTCGGTCATTTCAAGTTCATTTTTGTTCAAACTAGGTTAAAATAAACTAGTTTGCAGCTTTTTAGAATTTTTTTTATGAATTTTGGATTTTTAATATTATTTTATTATTAAATTATTATTAGAATCAGTTTTTAATATTTTGCAAATTTTTCATTTTTCCCATTTTAAATACATTAAGTTAGGAATTTTAAAACTTTTAGATTAATTTTCTTGTCATTTAATTAATTTTTAGAATTATTTTAACATTTTTATAGTTTTTAATCATTTTTAAACAGTTTTAATTAATTTTAAATTTTCCAAAAATAGTTTTTAGTTTAATTTAGTTATTTTAGAGGTTTACAAAGTGAAAGATCTCATTTTGGGCTTTTTGTTAATTAAATTGATTTTTTGGGCTTTAATTAGCATTAAAAAATTATTAATCTAATTAAATAAAAGGTTTGAGTGATTTTTGATTTTTTGTATACTCTAATTACATTTTTTAGGATTTATTGCAATTTTCTAGCAATTTTTAGGGTAATTTTTAAATTTCGTCAGTTTTTACGGTTTTACATGTACGACTTTCGTCTTAGTTTAACTTTTATCGTAACCGTCATCCTTTTCTCTTTTCTTTTCTCATAATCATAATCATAAATATTAATCATCTCTTTACACAACACAATAGCCTCCTTGAGAACGAACTCACTCATTGGGTCATTTGTGTCCGATTTTCCTAAATCGTCGTACTTACCGTAATTACGTTCTTTTTCATAAAAGACGTATTACTACTACTATCACAAGGTGTTATGATCACTTATAATCCAAGATTTCAAGTGTTTGAACTAAGACTTAGAAAACAAATAAGATTTTTGGAAAAATTTTGAGAACTTGCATAAAACTTTAAACCAATCTTTGAAACTTCATAAACATAAACTCATAACATATAACATCAACAAGAAAGTAAATTGGAACTTGGAATTCGTCACAAACTTTCACACTTTTTCATTAACTTGAAAAAAGGATTTACAAAGTTTTGACCTAGGAATCCAAGAACAAAGGTAAATGTTGTAATCTAGAGGCTTTATATAGAGCCTTACACGTCCTACAAAGCTGAAAAATAAAGGAAACCCTAGGTAATGAACTTCTAGAATTGCCCTTGTGACATTTGAATTTTTGCTAACATGTGAAGTTCTTTTTGCATTTTGTTGATGCTAGCTGGGTGTAATTTGATCAAAGGGTCCAAAATGAGCTTATGTTGTAAGCTATGTTGTGGGACGTTGATTCCATGGCAGGTTTTTGTCTTCATCCCCAAAAGTGAGGCAAGGGAGGTTTCATGTGAGCATGTGAGTGATGTGGCAAAGGGTTTAAGGGTGGGGTTTTGGTTAATATAACCTTAATGTTAAATATGGAAAAGATTAACAATTAATTTCAAGTATTTAGTAAATGCCCAATTCGGATTAAGAACATGAAGAACATGTTTTTGATCTTGTTAAGATTAAAAGGTGTTTAGCGCGTGTTTTTAAAATAATTAATAAAATTAGTTTAAACCGGCTGAGTGGATTGGTGACATGGATGAATGGTGGGCTTTGATTGGTTAAAAAGGGTTAGTGGGACACGTGGTGATCACTGGTTGGTCTAGGTAACTTCCAATGTTTGACAGCTTTCACCCTCCTTCTTTCCTTCTTTCTTCATTTCTTGTTTAAACCTTGCAAAGCTGATTTCCCTTTGTAAATAAGTTTTGGTTTTTATGTTTTGGCCACAAAAACTTTTGCAAAGGGATTTAAAGGACTTGTTTTGCCATTTGATGATATTTGAAGGACCAAACTTGTAATGTCTTCAATCTTCAAAGTCTTGACTTGTATTGTTGACTTTGTGGAGGACAAAAAGTGACAAGACTTCAATTTTGAGGGACCATTCTTGCCAATTCTTTAAAGTTGAGGGTCCTTTTTGTAATTTTGACAAACTTTAGGGACCAAACTTGTAATTATGAATATACAAGGGTTTAAAGTGTCATATCTTCAATAATGAAGGAACCTTCTTGTACAATCTTCAATTCTTCAAGGACTTTTCTTGGAAAATCAACTCTAGGGCTTGGTTCATTGTGCGGCTTCGTTTCTCGTGTTCGTTTTTGCTTGTTTCTTGTGATCTTTTGCCATTTTCTCAATATCCGTACCTAAAATACACATTGAACAAACACAAGCATGTATTTGGCACATTTTATGATATTTTATGCATTTTAAGCCCGTTTTGGACGACGAGACTATGTATAAAAGTAGTCTCATCACTCCCCCATACTAAACCATTGCTGTGCCCTCACGCAATGCTAGAATAAAGTATCATAGCACCTCCAAAATTCATTTTATGCACTTTTATTGAATCATAAACTTGCTACAGTACTACTATTACTACTACTTGTGTTTTAGACATAATGTATGATTTTCATCGCAAAATGGGACGTTTAGGTTCATAGAACAAGAACATGTGAATGCTTCGTTAGAAATAATTTCATCGTCCTCGATTTTCACCCAATTTCATGCCAAGCGTGTAACGAGATCATTGTCATTATAAGTTAGTAATGCTAACACTACTCATATGCCCTAATCACGTACTTAGACTCCCATTATCCTAATTGGTATCTCTTATATTTTATTCTTGTCTCGAATGTTCACAAGGATACATTTTTTACTTATGCGATGATAGAGATTTAGGTCTAAAAATAGAGTCATAACGGTGTAACCAAGACCATCGAATTAATAACCTCCTAATAGTCAACGATGTAAAAAAATTAAGTTAACAAGAAGGATCGATAAACACGGTTTTATAATGGTTTTGAACATGAGACTTATTACCAAGACTTTTATACGCCCCCTAACGGGTGAGCCTTATTATCATTGGTTTACCTCCATCTTTTATTCAACTTCGTCATGGAGCTTTTATTATGACTTCGGTCTTTCCTTGCCTTTTATTTAACCTCGCCATGAGGTGTTTATTATGGCCAAATACGTATATCCTGTGACAATCCGTCAATTTGGGGGTCGTTATTTTATTCTCAAGTATTATTTATAATCATTATTTTATTGTTAAATTATGAACTCACTCGCTTTTGGGAAGAAAATAGGGTTTACGTCTTAAATTAGCATCGTCTACGTTTAAACCGGAGAGCTCTATGTTACGTGTTTACGTTTACGTACTCCGTTTTTATGACAGTCTGACATTTACAGATAATAAATTTATTCTCATATATTATTTTGAAATTTTATTTTATTTGGGTTCATGAACTCACATATTTACGGGATGAAATTAGTGCTTACGTGCATTATTTAACGTCCTTTACGATTAAACCGGGAACCCTAGGTTTAAGTATTTACGATTTTGTGTTCCGTTTTTTATGAGAGAATTTTTATTAGAATCGTTTTGTGCCGTAGATTCATAATTTATAAAAATGTTTCTCGTAAATTAACCCGAGGGCACGTAAATCGAGGAAACTAGAATCGAGGAGTACCTGTAAAATAATTGGGATGAAACAAGTTTACACTTTTCCCACCCCCATAATGGATGGACACAACACCCCTTTTCTTGTCAAAAGTTTAACAAGTGTGTAGGACACTTGTCCCATACACTTGACCAAACCACTTGCAAAAACTCAAAAACCATCAACACTTTCTCACACATACATGCAACTAGCTAGGATGTTTCTCCCATCTCTCTTCCTCCCTCTCTTTGCCTACCAAACATCACCACCATACACCACCATCATCAAAAATTTAACCTACAAGTTCATCTATAATTCACCTATGTTGAAAGCCACTTAAAAAGATGAAGATTGGAGGTGATTATAACATGTGAAAAGGAGTTTCTATGGAGGTTAAGGGCTGATTTCAAGAAGTTTTTCATCTACTTAGAGATTTCTAAAAGTGGTCTTGCTAAGTTCATAAGATTTGGTGACAAGATCAAGTCTTGTTCATCATAAATCTCATCTTTTCATCACAAATTGGTTGGTATAGAGATTGTATTCCTACCATCATCCTATTAATTTTGTAAATGTATTTATCTATTTACTTCAAATTGTATATGTAAGAGATCTATGAATTATGATCAAGTGATTGCATGGGGATTTTAGGTCATTAGATTATGTTAAAAAGGCTAAATCTACAAGTAAAAGTTGTTAAAATCTTGACTAGTTAAGTAGGCTGTAATAAACAGTAACTTTCAATAATTCTACTTGGTTACATAGATGAGATTTTTAGATATACAGATAGATAATTGATTTTTACATAAGTGGTGAATTGGCCACTCAATGGAATGTTAAAAATGAGCAAGATATGACCAAAACACTTTTGTGGCACTAATTTGTCTGGTCTGTTTTGGACGAATTATTAAAAATACTTAGATGCTGTTTGAGCAGGAGCTACAGAAGAGTTATTTGTAAAAAATATCAGGTAGTTTATACAGTAAAACTTTGTGGTTTCAACTCTTTGTATAACTCAAGATATGATCAAAATGGTGGACTCGACTTTAGAAATCAGATTTCTTAATAAACTATATAATATAAAAATACCACTTGAAGTAAAATAATATATAAAATAAGTACGTATGTTAATAAATTGATGTAACTAATATAAAATATGTTTATACACTATAATAAGTAAATATTACATTTTTATAAAAATAAAACTCAATTGTTTTCTGAAACTACAAACTATAAATAAGTTTTACGTCTTTTCGGCTAAAACCGAAAGATTAACGTTTTCGCCAAATAAAACTTAGATGGTCGGACCCGTCTAATGTAACATTTTTATAGTAAATATACTGATATGTAAACACAATTGACAAGTAAAAATCGACAAAACCGAGCTTTATAACTAATGGACCATAATGGGCCAAATTAGCCTTGTTGGACCACTAGGCCCAACTAGTTTGGTTTAATATTATTGGACTTACTCATGGGCTTAACCCACTTGGGACCAACATATGAGTACGGGCATGGTATTAAAAAGATAAATGGACTATATAATGTACTGGACTCTTAATGGGCTTATTGGTCCTTGATGAGATGGCATTTATACATGATCTCATCGTTCTTTTCGGGCTTTAAATGCATTAAAATGTCATAAAATACCATATATATGCTTGTGTTTGTTTACTTGTGTGTTTTAGGTATGGATATCGTGAAAAAAGACAAAAGATCACAAGATACAAGGAAAAACAGACACGAGAAACGAAGCCGTACAAAGAACCGGGCCCTAATCATGGAATTTTCATCAAAAACCCTTGAAGACTTGAAGACAAAACAAGATTGATCCTCAATGAATGAAGAAATGACACTTAAAACCCTTGTATATTGATAATTACAAGTTTGGTCCCTTAAGTTTGTCAAAATTGCAAAAAGGTCCTTCAACTTTGAAGAAATGGCAAGATTAGTCCCTCAACAAATCAAAATTGCCAATTATGGTCCCTCATGAAGTGAAAGACATAATGAAGACCTTTGAAGATCAACAATGTCCAAAAACAGCCCTTGAAATATTCAAAATGGCAAAATTCATCCTTTGAAACCCTTTGGAAAAGATTTGAGCCAAAAGTGTCAAGTGTGGAAACTTAAATGCAAAGGAAAACGGGTTTTAGGGCTTGAAAACCTTTAATGCCAAAAATCTGAAAAGAAAGGGACCAAATGTGCCAACTGAAACATTTAAAAACAAAAAGGGCGCCTAACAAGTTTATTTCCCCTAAAAACGGATCTAAAGGTTTACTGTGCATCTTTCTTACTACCCAGAACTTACCCTCACTTTTACTTGGG
Organism: Glebionis coronaria; assembly: GCA_025667525.1. Classification (NCBI taxonomy): domain Eukaryota; kingdom Viridiplantae; phylum Streptophyta; class Magnoliopsida; order Asterales; family Asteraceae; genus Glebionis; species Glebionis coronaria. The sequence goes on along the minus strand of CM046879.1, from coordinate 315,202,981 downwards.
TAATTCTCAATTAAACCCACACACACTTAATTCACACGTACCCAAACTCAACCCACTCCTAAAAACCTGCATCCCACGCATGTGCACCAAACCCCCAATTCCCCAATCCACCAATCACATCATTCCTTAGTCCCCAAGCATCATGACGTGTCCCAAATCAAAGGCTAAGGTTATTAGCTTACTCTCAAAGCAAATATGAACGGCCAAGATCAAGAAAGGACAAAATGCACTCAAAACCGTTCAAGGGTATTTTAGAGATTTCTAGTGATTAGGGTTTCATGTTTAAGAGCCTAGAATGTTCAATAGGTCTCTATATAAGGAGCTCACAACCTGTGTGAAGCCCTTGTTCCAGTTTTCCTTCATAATTTGTAATTCCTTTTAATTGAAATAAAAAGTTTGGTTTTTGAAAAATAATTCAATTATAATTCCTTTTTTATTTGTTAAAGTTTGTGTCTAATTGTGAAGGGATTCTGAGTTCCATTATTTGATTTGGTTAAAAGTTTTTGAGGTTTCAAAATATTTCAAGGTTTGAGAAATTTGGAAGTATTTGGTATAATCTGTTCTAGGGTGTTTGAATGTTAAGGAATATCATTTGTTAGAGAGATTAGCTTATTAAAACGTGTTTTGAAAGTTTGAGTGGTTTGGAAAGTATTTAAGAAAAGAAGAAAAATAAAACAGTATAACATAATATATTGAATTATTGTGAGTTTTCTTTTGATTTGTTCATAACAGGATTGGAGGTTTGTTGATTCTTGTTCAGCTCCAACCCGGGTTGGAAGGAGGAGGATTTACATCCTCTAGGGTCTTGGATGTTAAGACCCTAAGGTATTTTCCTTTCCTTGTTGAAAATCTCATAAAAAAGCAAATCTGTATGATCTTGTTTGAATCTGTGCTATGAGTGTGTTATAGATAGTTGATTTGTGTTTTCCTGAGTTGGTATGCATGTTAGAATAACATTGAACCAGTTTGGCTTAGTTTTGTAAGGTTTTGATTTGGAAAAACGTTTTCAAAGATTTTAAAAGGGTGTTTGGCAATACGTTTTAGCAGGGGATGGATCTTAATTAATGAGTATAAAAGGTGTTAGCTAGGGATTACAGGATTGTGTTAGGTTATTAGATAGTTTGTAGTAAGTTTGGAAGAAGTTTTGAGCTTAGTTGTTGCATAAAAAAGGAAAGAGGTGTTAAAAATCTGCTTGTGCACTATTCTGCCAGTTTTGATGATATTTTTGTGCTTGATTCATGTTAATCTGTGTAGACTAGGGTGTTAAAGTCTTGCAGTTAGTTTGTGCTTCACTTTGTGAGTTTGTGTGCTCAATATCAGCTTTTGGGTGTCACTAGTTTGCAAGTTGTAAGCCTTTTTGCCCACTGATCTGCTTAAACTTATCAGAAACCTTCAATAGGCTAGGGTCTGCTTGATTTGCTTATTTGTGGTGTGCTTGAGTGTTTATTTTGTGTGTTCTTGACTCCTTGTGCTTCTATGAGCACAAGGGTGCCCCATTTGTCCAAGTAATCACCAAACAAAGCACCTTGCCAAGCCCTCTTGGCACCAAAAAGTGGAAAAGTGTGCACTCACACTTGTTTTCAGTAACTTAGCAGTCCTGGCAACATTTTGATCTTAATTTGTGCTTAAATCCAGCTAAAAAAGGATAGTGGAATTGGTTTGTAAGCTTGTTAAGGTCATCAGTTGGATTGAAAAAGAAAAAAATCAAAAAAAAAAATAAATAGCAAAAAAGTCCACTAGCCTGGCTTCGAACCTCTGACCTCTCGTTGGAGGGCTCAAGGTTCTTACCAGTGTGCTAGCATTCATCTTGAGTATAAACGTGAAAGGTTTATTACTTAAGGTTATTTTGGTTTCTAGCTTATTTAATAAGCCGTGACTTATTTTTGCATTTTCCAGCTTATTTACTATTCATTTTTGCTTATTTCCATTTTTCCTAGAGTCTTATTGAGTTTATTGATTTTTCTAGCTACTTTTTATAATTTTCCCATTAATAGTTTATTTATTAGAATTTATTAATAGACGTTTTTTAATAAATCATTAAAAAATACCAAAAAGACTTTTAATTTTCAGGAAAAATAATTTTTAGGTTTTAAAATATACTTTTGAGGTTTACATCAAGTTTTGGTTTTAAATACTTTTATTTTTAATTTTATAATATTTTAAGGTTTTTTATAAACTTTAAAGATTTTTATAAAATTATTAAAAAAGGTTTAGAAGCTTAGATTTGTGTTTTTCTCTTAATTATATTATTTAGGATTTTTAGAAATTTTTTTTTTTTTTTGGGTAAAGGGGAATCAAGACCCCGGTAAAATATATTCCCAAAAGCGTTGAAGTACAATGGAATGTAGCTGCAATGCTACATTAACCTCAAGCAAAAGCTTGAACAACCACTAAATCATATGACATGCCATATGATCCTACAAACAATTACAAAACAAATAACACCAATAGGAAAAAACCACCTAAAGGTGCATGAACAATGAAAATAAAATGACATCAAGGCTAACACTTAGAACGAACATCAGGCTGACGAGCACCATGCCGATCATCAATCGATATGACTTCTTCAACCTCACTATCACTAGCATTAACCACATCTTCCTTGATATTAGAACCATCTTCCCAATCGGTGCCATCGTCTATCTTATCCCAAAGAGCACTAAAAGAGTTTTGAGAACTCTTCTCCGTATTATTAGGCTTAGCAACAAAACTCGAGGCTTTGTTATTCAAGAAACCCTTCTTAAGCAGGGGAGTTGCCTTCTTCTGACCGGTATCACTTGTCTTTGACGTTTCACCCCTCTCAACATTACGATACTTAATATTAAGGGCTGGTTTCGTAAGTTTAATGCCAGAAATTTGTTGTTGCTGCTTATTCTTCCCCTTGCTCTTCTTGTTCTTAACTACATGAAAACCATCATCCTCCACAACCTTATGATCTTCCCTGCTAACCACCTTCTCAACCACTACCTGTTTAGGCAACCTAGGACATTTAGCATCAATATGGTCAAAAATAAGACAAGTAGAACATCTAGGAGGTGTCCACTCATACTCGATGTCAATAGTCTTCAATTTGTGCCCTCTATCCTTCTCAATCGGAATAGCAATGACCAACGACTTCTTTAAAGCATCATCAGCCGAAATCTCAATAAGAGCACGGGCAAAAACTTTTTTTTTTGTAACCGTGATTTTCGACTCATTGGCCGATTAATTCACGGGGTTTGAGCCCACCGCCACACAGACTCAAACCTGGTAAAGCCCTCCCTTTTCAGGAGGTTGGCGTGACCACGTCAAGGTTGTTTGCACCTAGTGGGAATTGAACTTGAGACCTCACACAATTTGGAGTGATAGCCACAAATCTTTTTGCCACTAAGCCACCCTTGAGTGGTTTTTAGAAATTTTTTATTTCAAATTTTAGAAACTTTTTATTTTTAGCATTATTTTATTATTATTTTATTATTTAAATTTCAAAATTTTCTTTTTCTTTATTTTTCATTTTTCTTAAGTTCTTTAGCATTAATTAGGATCTTTTCCATTTTTAGAATAATTTTTAAGCTTTTAGATTTATTTTTATAATTATTTTAAGTTTAATTAGTTTTTAATTAGTTTAAATCAGTTTTTAGAGTTTTAAAAATAGTTTTAATAGGTTTTAATTTTTAGAAAAATACTTTTAGGTCTTCTAATAATATAAGTTAAGTGATTATTCAATAAAATCATATTTTAGACATTTGAATTAGTTAAATTTAATTTTAGGGCTTTAATTAGCATTTAAAATTAATTATTTAATTAATAAAAGGTTTTAAAATATCTTTGTTGGATTTTTATCTTTGTTTATATTATTTGAGACTTTTTTTTAGCCTTTTTGATATTTTGTTTTTGGTTTTAATAATTTTTAATTTTTGTGTTTTTCTACGGCTTTACGTTTACGTTTTCATCGTAGTTTAATTTTAACGTATCCGTCTTTCGTCTTCTCATCCCCATTCTTCTCAATATTAATCTCAAAGAAATACAAATTAATTCACAACACCATACCTCCTTGGGAAACGAATCTTTCTCTCATTTTATTTGATTGTGGGTCATTACTTGTGGTTTTCCTAAATCACTCGTCGATACTTACCGCTCATATTTAGTTGCTTGTTTTTCCTAAAGCAAGTTATCTAAATTTACCACAATCATTTTTTGGCGCCGCTGCCGGGGAGGTGTGTCGTGTCTTAATTTGGAAAATTTTGTTTTTGATATTATCCATAAATAGTATTTGTGTTAAGTGGAACTCCCTTAACACGTATTATCGGTTTTCTTGGTTTTTCTTTGTGAATATTATTAATATATTGTATTAAGTATCACAATCAATATACAATATCTCCAAAAGTGTGAAAACACAACCTTAATTGGGATTTGATCTCCTAATTATTGTATTCGAATCTCAAACAAAAAGAAAAGGCAAAAATAGATAAATACTTTCGTGAAGCTCGATTTTGAAAGATACGAACTATAAGGTGGGTATAAGGCGGGTATTATAAAATATACCCTAAGGAAAAAGGCTCTTAAGTGCTTCGCGCCGCCTCGTTTCCCCGCTTGCTTGTGAGTATTTTGAGATTGAAGGCTAATCGAGGGTTTTGCCGCCCAAAGTATTAATACGTATACTATATTTGCTTGGTTTTCTTTGTGATTAAACCCTCGTGAACAATTTGGTTTTCACCAAAGTTCTAAAGTCATTCGAAGACGTTCACTCCACGTGATCGTTTTCATTCCTTTGAGGCTTCTTTAATCAAGAGTTTGATTCGAGGAGAGATTTTGTAGATTGTTGTCTACGAAGATACACCAAAATCCAAAAAAAAAATTTAATATCATCAAAAACACAAAAAAATTGAAAATCCACAAAACGACCAAAAAGAATCTTCTTTGCTCACCTCCCATTCTTCGTGAAGTTTATGATCACTCGTAATCAAGCTAAACGAGCTCGTAAACGTCTTCAAAAGCAAGCAAATCAAGGATCGTTGATTGTTGAAGAACCTCCAATTGTTGAACCTATTATAGAACAAGAAGTCGTAATGGCTAATCGTACTATGATGGAGTTGCTACAAGCACCCACCGAGGGTTTTGGAGAGGCAATTGTTATTCCCGCCATCCTTGCGGAGAATTTCGAGATTAAGACGGGTTTAATGTCGATGTTGCAAGCAAATAAATTTCGAGGTCACGAGAAAGACAACCCGCATTACCATATTAGGAATTTCAACCGTCTCACCGCTACTAGCAAATTCAAAGATGTTCCGCATGACGCCATTAAGATGATGTTGTTTCCATATTCGTTGGATGGACCCGCAAAAATTTGGCTCGAGAAAGAACCGCCAAATTCGATTTTGACATGGGCCGATCTCGTTTCTAAGTTTGTGAACAAGTTTTTTCCACCATCGAAAACAACACACTTAAAAAATGAGATTTCACGATTTGTGCAACGTAACAATGAAAGCTTTTCAATGGCATGGGAACGATTTAAGGAGATGTTACATGAATGTCCTCACCATGATTTTTCGGAATTGCATCAAATAGATACTTTTTATAATGGGCTTAATGATCATGAACGAGATTATTTGAATGCCGCCGGGGGTGGTAATTTTTTGTGCAAGACGACAAATGAGGCTTTACAAATCATTGAAAATCGATCTAAGGTTTATAGCCCTCGTAACACACCGAGTGTTGCCAATATGGGTTCGTCATCGTCATCACAATCGTCTCGTAGCCTTAACGCCTTACATGATGAAGCTAATGAGGAAAATCGGTTTTTTGATAGATTTGCTAATCTAATGTCCCATTGGAAGGCTCAAGAAGCTTCCAATTCCGCTTCGGTTAAAGCGGTTGCTAAGAGTTGTTTATCGTGTGGAGGAGCTCATGATTTATCCGAGTGCATTACCGCGGATGGTAACACTTCGAGTGCTTACGTAGCAACGGGAACTTACAACCAAAACGGCCAAGGTTCCCGCCAAAATCAAGCTCCACCAAATCAAAATGCTAACAATTATCGAAACAACAACCAAGGTAATTACCAAGGCAACACACGCAATTACAACAAAGGGAATTATCAAAGTGGGAATGGACAAATATCTAATCAAAACCAAAACCGTGATTTTCAAAACACTACACAAGGTTTTCAAAATGCTCACACGAAAAATTTGCAAGGAGAATTTTTGGATTATGCTAAAGCAAATGATGCTAAATTTGATAATATGCAACGTGAGATGATTAGCTTAAGGTCCGAGTTGAAAAACGAGCTTAAAAATGAACTTGCTAATGAACTTAAAACTCATGCTAATAAAATGGAAGGAAATGTCCAACGTCTTCAACAAAACCAACAAAAGATGGAATTAGGACAACATGAGATTAAGCAAGAGTTATTGAAAGCGGATGCTAGGCAATCAAAATTTGAGGACCGAATGGGTAAAATGTTTGAAGCTATCATGTGTAAGCCCTCTTCTTCGGGTGGTCTTCCTAGTGATACCATTAACAACCCGAGGGGAGAATTGAAGGTTGTTACTACACGAAGTGGTAAAACTTTCAAAGAACCAATCTCTCGTCCAAGTACTTCTACGGAGAAGGAAATCGAGAAAGAACCCGAGGTGATGGTCGAAAAGGAGCATATTACAATCCCACGAAGTACCGCTCAAACCACACCTACGGTTACACCAATACCAATTGTGGAACCCGAGTTTCCAAGGCCGGTGCCTAATGACCAACCCACACCACCTTTACCTTACCCTTCGAGACGAAACAAAGAGAAAGCACAAGAAAGGAACAATTATCAATTTGAGCTATTTATGAAAATGTTTCGTGATTTGCATTTTAACATAAGTTTTGCCGATGCTTTAATCATGATGCCTCGATTCGCCGCAAACTTCAAAAGTATGCTAAACAACAAAGAAAAGTTACAACAATCGTCTAGTTGTTCATCGGTTTTTCTAAGCCGCATACCACAAAAAGTCGGTGATCCCGGTAAATTTTTGATTCCGTGTGCTATACAAGATATGGAGGAATGCTACGCCTTGGCCGATCTTGGTGCTAGTATTAATTTAATGCCTCTCGAGATTTTCAAATCGCTTTCGCTTCCGGCTCTTACTCCTTCAAACATGTCCATCGAGATGGCCGATCATTCTACGATCATGGCATGTGGAGTAGCCGAGGACGTTTTCGTTAAAGTCGGAAAGTTTTACTATCCCGTTGACTTTATCGTTGTAGATATTCCCATCGATCGAAAAGTTCCTCTCATTTTGGGTCGTTCATTTTTGGATACATCACGAGCACTTATCGATGTTCATGCTCGAAAAATCACCCTTCGTTTCAATGAAGAAGAACTTGTCATCAATGCAACACAAAACTCCAATCTTTCTCATGTATATTCTATTGCAACTTTAAACCATGGTGACTCGACCAATGTCGTTTGCAAAGAATTTTCACCAAGAGTTTTAGGGAATGTCTCCAAAAACAATTTACCATTTCCTCCGCCGGTGGAGGTTATGAGTGCTAAGCCTACAAAAAAGAAACCATCAATACTTGAATCGAAAAATCCTTCACCTTCATTCTTGAAAAGTGTTGATAAGTTGCCGGTTTCTACGGAAGATCTTTCGGATGATGAATATATGGACCCCGATGGGGAGGTTTTCTTCGTCGATAAACGTTTTGAGAACTTGCCACCACCAAAACCTAAACGGTTTCAAAATGTGAGAATTTTTAGTGTGACTAACATCGTCTTAGAAACACCGAATATTTTTGACATAATTAAAAAGGGTTTTCATAAGGAGAGTTTAAAAGATAACAAAGAAAAAGATCTTAAATGTGATTTAATTGATTTTTCTACAAATCTAACTCCGTCATCACCGCGTGATTTGAGTACTACAAACTCGTCTACTCCTTTTGACGATGTTTTGTGTGGTTCTAGTATGGGGGAAGCCCCTTATGTTCCCTCATCCTTGTCCACCGAGGACGAGATATTCGATCCCGGAATTTCATGTAAAGGGAAATCTCGGTCTTCCACCGATGCAATAAATGGAAACTATATCTATTTGCTTGGTGCGAGTCTACCTCGAGTAGCTCAAACGTTTGTCTTACCAATTGTCTCACCCTTCTACTTCTCTTCTATTTTCTTCAAACTCTTTGAGTTTATGGCACATGTTGGAGTGGTGTTAATTTGTTTTTCCAATGGAAACGAGAACGCCATCTTCGACCCCGGTATTTTGCATCACTTAAGGACTTAGTCCTTTATACCGGTTGCTTTTTGGGCCTTGTTTATCATGTAAGCCCCATCAAAAATTGACCACACCATGATATCCCTAAATGTTCACATTTTGAGGGGATCGAGTCGAGCTCATGACTCGGTAATCAAAAACGAGGTGCCTCGTGGGGGAGATCCCATGCTTATCTTTATGCTTTATATTCACTAATAAGGGGACTTGTACCCTTCCAACTCGTTGTCTCGTGGTTGTTTGTGATTGTGTTATCTAGATCATCATCATCGTCTACGATTGAAGACTCTCGTGTTCGTTTACGTGAGCCTCCATCGTTCGTTTGAAGAAGTTTTTCACGAATCCATGACATATCCTTTATTGTTCTAACAATTATCTTTTAGCATAATTAATAAACGGCTTTAGATATATTGTTGATCACCCTTTCCATGCTAGATCCTAAGCATTCGACTCTTCGTCTCTAGTATGGGGGTGCTCCACCTTTAGACTCGAAACATTGAGGACAATGTTTACTTTTAGTATGGGGGGTGAATAGGTACTTGCTTTGCTACGCCCTCACGTTTTCCAATTTTCAATGTTTTGCTTTGCTAATAAGGCTAAAAATGGCCAAATTTTAAATTTTTCTTAGTTTTCATAAGTGTTTTTTAGACACGAATGTATATTTTCCGATGGGTAGAATAAGAGTTAATTTTTGACTTGATGGGCATTTGGAGCCCTTTACATTCCTTAACCCGCTCAATTCAAGTTTTGCTAGACTTTTATATAGGGAGCTTTAAAACGCGAAAGTCTTAATTCATTCGGGTTAAGAACAAGAACTTTTCGCAAGTTCCTATAATTGATTCTAGAAAGTCACTTATCAAGGGAACTTTAAAACGCATTCTCTAAACTTGAAAAAGTCCAAGAAAGTGCAAGATCCTATAGGTGGCTTGAAAACCCAAAACTTTGATTTGATATAGTCTTAATGAAAGCTAATCCAAATTTAGCTTAATTTTGACTTGCATGGCTAAGTATTCACGAGTCTCTTTAATTAGAGGACTTTAAATAGTGAAGAACGAGAAATGATAGAGTTAGACAAGTGATCATGCTAAACGTAGAACATGAAAGTGTTCTTTCAAAAACTCATATGTTTTTAATTGTGGCTTTTTCTTCCCATAAGATCAATGCATTAGGAATAAAACATAATTCAATAAGTAAGGTCGTACGATTTGAAAGGTTACTTAGCCTCTAGCGCAAGATCGTTTAAAAGTTGCTCGGGGTTGAATAGAGTTCATAGCCAAGGCATAACTTATTGAAACGGGACGCGAAGATTGGCGATCATCCAAAAAGGCCCTAACAAGGCATGAGGAGCTCTATTTTTGCTAAAGATCCAAAGATGATGTGAAGTATCATTGTTCCAAAATCAATATGAAGGATCGAGACACACGACGAGAAGCAATTACTCCCCTAAAGAATGGAGAAAGTCTATCCAAAAAGACCCTAACAAGGTATGAGGATAAATATATCCAAGTCCGAAAAGGAGGCGGATCGTTGTATAACAAAATCCAAAGTAAAGATTGAAGAAAAATGATGAAGTCGTGGTCCTATATGAAGAATCTCTCAAAAACGTCAAGTGAAGAAATTCCAAATATATGAAGAGAAGACCATTATTTCAAGAACGTCTTCCCAAGATTTGAAGAATGAAGTACATGCCAAATATCGGTCCGAGAAAGGTCTCAAATCGTGAAACGAGTTATGCCAAGATATGAACTTAAGGAGATACACGAGAAGCCGTTTTAAAAGATTTTGTCCTTCGGTTAACTATTGATCAAATCGTGCTACTTTGCTTTCGGACTAATAACTACTCAAATAAGTCAATATGAATCACTTGTGATCCATGACAATTAGATAAAAAATGCTAGTAACCCATTTCCTTTTATAATAACTAGGATTGCGGGGAGAAAAAGTATTACACAATTTGAACGTATGAGTAGTGTTAGCATTGTGACTTGTACCAACAATGATCTTGTTTTTGCACTTAGCATGGAATGTATGACAATCAAGGATGACGAAGTTTACTCTAAGGGACATTAACTTGTTTCTATTCTTTGACCCTAAAAGTCACATTTTGGTGATGAAAATCATACATTATGTCTTTACACATTCTCGTAGTATGTTGCAAGTCTTTTACTTTTGAATAAAGGTTAATAAAAATTGAACTTTGGTGATGCTTAGATACTTTATTCTAGCATTGCGTGAGGGCACGGCAATGGCTTAGTATGGGGGAGTGATGAGATGGCATTTATACATGATCTCATCGTTCTTTTCGGGCTTTAAATGCATTAAAATGTCATAAAATACCATATATATGCTTGTGTTTGTTTACTTGTGTGTTTTAGGTATGGATATCGTGAAAAAAGACAAAAGATCACAAGATACAAGAAAAAACGGACACGAGAAACGAAGCCGTACAAAGAACCGGGCCCTAATCATGGAATTTTCATCAAAAACCCTTGAAGACTTGAAGACAAAACAAGATTGATCCTCAATGAATGAAGAAATGACACTTAAAACCCTTGTATATTGATAATTACAAGTTTGGTCCCTTAAGTTTGTCAAAATTGCAAAAAGGTCCTTCAACTTTGAAGAAATGGCAAGATTAGTCCCTCAACAAATCAAAATTGCCAATTATGGTCCCTCATGAAGTGAAAGACATAATGAAGACCTTTGAAGATCAACAATGTCCAAAAACAGCCCTTGAAATATTCAAAATGGCAAAATTCATCCTTTGAAACCCTTTGGAAAAGATTTGAGCCAAAAGTGTCAAGTGTGGAAACTTAAATGCAAAGGAAAACGGGTTTTAGGGCTTGAAAACCTTTAATGCCAAAAATCTGAAAAGAAAGGGACCAAATGTGCCAACTGAAACATTTAAAAACAAAAAGGGCGCCTAACAAGTTTATTTCCCCTAAAAACGGATCTAAAGGTTTACTGTGCATCTTTCTTACTACCCAGAACTTACCCTCACTTTTACTTGGGTAATTCTCAATTAAACCCACACACACTTAATTCACACGTACCCAAACTCAACCCACTCCTAAAAACCTGCATCCCACGCATGTGCACCAAACCCCCAATTCCCCAATCCACCAATCACATCATTCCTTAGTCCCCAAGCATCATGACGTGTCCCAAATCAAAGGCTAAGGTTATTAGCTTACTCTCAAAGCAAATATGAACGGCCAAGATCAAGAAAGGACAAAATGCACTCAAAACCGTTCAAGGGTATTTTAGAGATTTCTAGTGATTAGGGTTTCATGTTTAAGAGCCTAGAATGTTCAATAGGTCTCTATATAAGGAGCTCACAACCTGTGTGAAGCCCTTGTTCCAGTTTTCCTTCATAATTTGTAATTCCTTTTAATTGAAATAAAAAGTTTGGTTTTTGAAAAATAATTCAATTATAATTCCTTTTTTATTTGTTAAAGTTTGTGTCTAATTGTGAAGGGATTCTGAGTTCCATTATTTGATTTGGTTAAAAGTTTTTGAGGTTTCAAAATATTTCAAGGTTTGAGAAATTTGGAAGTATTTGGTATAATCTGTTCTAGGGTGTTTGAATGTTAAGGAATATCATTTGTTAGAGAGATTAGCTTATTAAAACGTGTTTTGAAAGTTTGAGTGGTTTGGAAAGTATTTAAGAAAAGAAGAAAAATAAAACAGTATAACATAATATATTGAATTATTGTGAGTTTTCTTTTGATTTGTTCATAACAGGATTGGAGGTTTGTTGATTCTTGTTCAGCTCCAACCCGGGTTGGAAGGAGGAGGATTTACATCCTCTAGGGTCTTGGATGTTAAGACCCTAAGGTATTTTCCTTTCCTTGTTGAAAATCTCATAAAAAAGCAAATCTGTATGATCTTGTTTGAATCTGTGCTATGAGTGTGTTATAGATAGTTGATTTGTGTTTTCCTGAGTTGGTATGCATGTTAGAATAACATTGAACCAGTTTGGCTTAGTTTTGTAAGGTTTTGATTTGGAAAAACGTTTTCAAAGATTTTAAAAGGGTGTTTGGCAATACGTTTTAGCAGGGGATGGATCTTAATTAATGAGTATAAAAGGTGTTAGCTAGGGATTACAGGATTGTGTTAGGTTATTAGATAGTTTGTAGTAAGTTTGGAAGAAGTTTTGAGCTTAGTTGTTGCATAAAAAAGGAAAGAGGTGTTAAAAATCTGCTTGTGCACTATTCTGCCAGTTTTGATGATATTTTTGTGCTTGATTCATGTTAATCTGTGTAGACTAGGGTGTTAAAGTCTTGCAGTTAGTTTGTGCTTCACTTTGTGAGTTTGTGTGCTCAATATCAGCTTTTGGGTGTCACTAGTTTGCAAGTTGTAAGCCTTTTTGCCCACTGATCTGCTTAAACTTATCAGAAACCTTCAATAGGCTAGGGTCTGCTTGATTTGCTTATTTGTGGTGTGCTTGAGTGTTTATTTTGTGTGTTCTTGACTCCTTGTGCTTCTATGAGCACAAGGGTGCCCCATTTGTCCAAGTAATCACCAAACAAAGCACCTTGCCAAGCCCTCTTGGCACCAAAAAGTGGAAAAGTGTGCACTCACACTTGTTTTCAGTAACTTAGCAGTCCTGGCAACATTTTGATCTTAATTTGTGCTTAAATCCAGCTAAAAAAGGATAGTGGAATTGGTTTGTAAGCTTGTTAAGGTCATCAGTTGGATTGAAAAAGAAAAAAATCAAAAAAAAAAATAAATAGCAAAAAAGTCCACTAGCCTGGCTTCGAACCTCTGACCTCTCGTTGGAGGGCTCAAGGTTCTTACCAGTGTGCTAGCATTCATCTTGAGTATAAACGTGAAAGGTTTATTACTTAAGGTTATTTTGGTTTCTAGCTTATTTAATAAGCCGTGACTTATTTTTGCATTTTCCAGCTTATTTACTATTCATTTTTGCTTATTTCCATTTTTCCTAGAGTCTTATTGAGTTTATTGATTTTTCTAGCTACTTTTTATAATTTTCCCATTAATAGTTTATTTATTAGAATTTATTAATAGACGTTTTTTAATAAATCATTAAAAAATACCAAAAAGACTTTTAATTTTCAGGAAAAATAATTTTTAGGTTTTAAAATATACTTTTGAGGTTTACATCAAGTTTTGGTTTTAAAAACTTTTATTTTTAATTTTATAATATTTTAAGGTTTTTTATAAACTTTAAAGATTTTTATAAAATTATTAAAAAAGGTTTAGAAGCTTAGATTTGTGTTTTTCTCTTAATTATATTATTTAGGATTTTTAGAAATTTTTTATTTCAAATTTTAGAAACTTTTTATTTTTAGCATTATTTTATTATTATTTTATTATTTAAATTTCAATATTTTCTTTTTCTTTATTTTTCATTTTTCTTAAGTTCTTTAGCATTAATTAGGATCTTTTCCATTTTTAGAATAATTTTTAAGCTTTTAGATTTATTTTTATAATTATTTTAAGTTTAATTAGTTTTTAATTAGTTTAAATCATTTTTTAGAGTTTTAAAAATAGTTTTAATAGGTTTTAATTTTTAGAAAAATACTTTTAGGTCTTCTAATAATATAAGTTAAGTGATTATTCAATAAAATCATATTTTAGACATTTGAATTAGTTAAATTTAATTTTAGGGCTTTAATTAGCATTTAAAATTAATTATTTAATTAATAAAAGGTTTTAAAATATCTTTGTTGGATTTTTATCTTTGTTTATATTATTTGAGACTTGTTTTTAGCCTTTTTGATATTTTGTTTTTGGTTTTAATAATTTTTAATTTTTGTGTTTTTCTACGGCTTTACGTTTACGTTTTCATCGTAGTTTAATTTTAACGTATCCGTCTTTCGTCTTCTCATCCCCATTCTTCTCAATATTAATCTCAAAGAAATACAAATTAATTCACAACACCATACCTCCTTGGGAAACGAATCTTTCTCTCATTTTATTTGATTGTGGGTCATTACTTGTGGTTTTCCTAAATCACTCGTCGATACTTACCGCTCATATTTAGTTGCTTGTTTTTCCTAAAGCAAGTTATCTAAATTTACCACAATCAGTCCTTAATATGTAAATAGGCTAAAACTTGTATAACTAGACTAAGTTAACTAGTACATAACAACTAGTAATGTTGTGTAAGGAAATAAAACCCCACTTGATCATCATGTTATGACATCATTACATGTACATAAAAACTTTTATAAAGTTATTTGACGATAGTCTAAGACCGAGTATTATTTGTTTAGGTTTCCGTGATCAAGGCACGTACCGTGCATCCTAATTGCCGATAACCCGCCTTTCCCAGCCAAAGTGAGTTCATAGCCTCGCACTCTTTTAAATGTTTTATAAACCCGCGAGGGAGATAACATGATAGTTTTAATAAAAATAGGACACAAGTGGTCCCGATTTTATGTTTATTGATATGGACCCGATTGATTGTATGACCCAAAATGGATGATTGAAATGGATTATTAAAAGTTAGGTTATGTCACTATAAGTCCCATTAGCATGAATTGTGAACTACCGGGATTTGGTAGACGCTTATGCATATAATAGTACTATTTGGGGAAGATCACCCCAGTTCGCGCCTTGACGGTTAATCCCCGTCGTGCCACATTGATTGGTAAGCGAATTTATGTATGAGAGTGGTATATTTAGCGTGATTTTGTGACGACACGCTGTTTAAATGGGAAAATGAATTTCGGGCTAGCTACCCGGTATATGGTATAACAAGGTAACAATTTCATGTGGCTTATAATAATCTGATAATAATAATGATAATGGTAATACTAAGGTTGCGGTCTCAGGAATAACGTATGATATGTGATTTGAATTATAATATATTGCCTGACTAGCAATATGGGGTCTTATTTATGATTATACCCGTGTTCTGGTTTTACATAACTGTTTTATATAAAGGTTTTAATTATTTTATAAACAACGTTATAAAACGTATTGGATGTGGTTGTTACGACAATGATTCGTATAAAAGGTTTTTGGCCTAAGTTATGATTTACAACAATGATTTTTATCAAATGCTTAAGGCCTATGTTATGATTTACGACAATGATTCGTATAAATTTTTTTTGGCCTACGTTATGGTCTATGACAAAGAATTGTACAAAAAATGTTTTTCGGCAATGATTATATACCGGTTTTACGATTATGGTTATTATTAAACTCTATGGACTCGCTCAGCGTTTCGCTGACTTTTAACATGTTTTATCTCAGGTACTTGAAGGTAATTCTCCGGAAGACGACAAGATTTATGGCCTACATTTAAATAAAAATTTCCATTCAAATGTTTTGTAAATTTGTAAGATATATTTGACCTGAGGACCTATGTAATTTGATATTTATGAATAAAAAAATGCTTTATTATTAAACAACACGACTTTTAGGCGTTGTCTATGATTTGAGTAATGTGCTATCCCGTAACACCAACGACTCTTTCGCTGATTCGAAACATAAAAATTTGGGGGTGTTACAGTTGGGTACCAGAGCTCTCGTTATAGAGAACGAAAGATTTTTAAAACCAAGGTTTTGAATAAAACATTTCAAAATCCTTTTTACCATAAATATTTTTAAATTAATATTTTGAGTAAAATGTTTAAAAATCTTTTGACTATAACGGTGCCGAAGAATTCCCGAGTTACCGACAAGGCCAGACTGAGAAGTGTTATTTTAATATATATATATATATATATATATATATATATATATATATATATATATATATATATATATATATATATATATATATATATATATATATATATATATATATATATATATATATATATATATATATATATATATATATATATATATATATATATATATATATATATATAACTTGGATTATATATATGCTGTAATTTGATTACATGATTGTTTGATGATTATTCTAATACTTATACGAGATATTTATACGACGTAGATTGTCACAAGGAACCCTAACCCCCCTAGCAAATCAATCGAAGCTATTCCTGTAGGAAATCTAGCTATTCCAGATCTAAACCAAGTTGTGGATGTTTATGATCCCAATGAAATGTTTGATATTCCAAGAAATGTTGATATTAGTTGATTGTGATATTGAAGATGAATTTTCTAGATTAAATTTTATATCGATGTCATGATAATCTTTCCTTATAGAGTGGAGTTTGACAAAACCTGACTACCTAGAAAGGTGTCATCTGATTCGGTGTCACCCAATTCTTAAATTTGAAATCGAAAGGGTAAATGTTTCACTTGAGGCTGTCATTGGAACCTTTACCCAAAAGCCTCATGCCACTTGTACCTTTCCGAGAAGTCTAATTGAATGTGTGAGTCATTTCATACTAGTGACTCATTTGATAATTATTGTTATAAGAGCTATAGAATTAGAAATTTAGTATTGTTCATATCGAGCTTTTATTGCCCTTCCAAAGCCGAAGAATAAGGTTGAAAGTATTGGAGAATGAGGTAGAATGTTGCATTGAGTATAAGTTGGTTGAAACTTGAATAAAGTCAAATTTAACTCGTATGGAATACGAGATTGTTAAGAGGAAGTCGTTGAGTCCTGTGGTTGGATCATAAGGTTTTAAATGATTGTTGGTTCGTGTTAAGGGTTGTTCCTAGGCCATTGTCCAATGAGGAGGATGCCCAGTTTCCAAGAAATAAATTGAAGAAATCTTCTTCTGAATAGGGACCGATGGATCTTCTGAGACAGGTGGAACACCTAATGACTCTTGTAGATTAGTATTCATTGTAGTATCTTTTAAAATCCCTAACTTAACTGAGACAGTAGTTGGTAGGATGAGTCCTTGGAATTGTATGACATGGAGACATGTAATGTGTTACGGTACAATTTTTGACTTGTTTGTGATTAATGAAAAGACTATCTTTGATTGCTAAATTCTACATGTATCGTTGTTATCCATCTTTTCGTGCTTCTTCCTAATGTTCGCATTAGTGATGCAACCGTTGAATGCGTACTCATCTTGATTTGAGTTATGTTGTGAATTATTCTTTCGTATTCCTGAGTGCCATCGATGTCATGAACCTCATGATTATTTGGCTAAGCTCATTTCCTATCATATTGTAACTAGTTCTTGGTGAACAACTCTTCATCACTCCTTTTGCGGATCACTCATTGTTTTTATAAGTAATGTCATACCATCTAGGGAAAATATGAAATTCTTATTTTCATATGAGTTATTTAAATCGGTACCATTAAGTAATTACAATCGAAATAAAGTTTTTATTAAACATCTTGTAAATGAAATGCTTTCATAATGATGAACATTTCGGAAAAATCATTTTTTTATTTTTATTCCATAATTAAACATGAATATATATATTTTAAACATGATGACAAAATTTTGACGAACTGAGTATTGCATCGTTAATCCTAAGTTGTACATAAAAGCGTACCTACGTACAATTTGGAAGGGACCATGCAAGGCTGATTAGTAGTCACCATGGAGTTGTTAATAAACACTACATTTTTCTTTATAGTTATGAAAGATTAAATTTTTATGAGATCTGCAAGAAGTGCAAAAATAGGGACATGTTGTTAGGGACACCTACATATGTGCCCATAACATTTTTCCAAATTGAATTTACTCATATGTGGATATTGTCTTATTTGACAATTAACATCCATTTCTTGTTCATTTCTTTCATGATAAGATTCATTGGAAACTTATCCAATTATCGGTTGTTGATGTCCGGCTTGGAGTTTCAACATTCCTATATTGTCTTTTAAAATAGACTGCCTTTCAGTAATGTGAGCAACGGTCCCAGGTGCCTTGGGATGCGTAAACAAATCATGAAAACATGTAATATATCCATATTCGTTAATATATTCGTCTTTATCTAATTTGAAATTCTCTCGCATAAATTATGCGTTGACCTTACTCTTTTAATGTTAGCTATGTCTCCAGATATCCTTGAATTGTGAAGGGTTACGAGTCATCCTTAGTCTTTTGAGAAGTTCTCAACGGTAATGAAACTAGAAAGTTGGTAGTGTCAGTAGGATGGATTAGTTGATTATGACATGATGTCATTGTTTTAATTGATGGGAACTCGAGTAGAATTCCCCTAAAAGATAAGATGTTGACTATCAAAGGTGATCTAAATAATTCCCGATGGGTGACCATATCCTGCATTTGGGCTTGAAATTATACCATGAATGGTTATGAACTAGTCATAGATCTTGTAATCTAGAAAGAACATAAAGTGAATTTATCAAAAGATGTTCCTGTTATCTGAGACTTTCTGAGGTATTTGCTGATGAATTACCTAGACTTTCCCCATTAAGGCAAGTTAAATTTGGTATTGATTATATTCCCGGTGCTGCACCTGTGGCATGTGCACTATATTTCAGCACCATCTGAATCAAAAGAGTTACCGTGCAACTGAGACAGTTTTCAGAGAAAGCTTTTATTCTACCAAGCTCGTCATCATGAAGAGCTATTGTAAAACCCGCATGCTTTTACCATGAACAGTACACTTATGATCGTACGTACAGGATTAAAACTTTCCTTATATAACATGAAAACGTATCACGAATATTAATTTCAAGAATTACGTACGTGTTGTTACACGATAATAATTAAGTACGTATTAATATACGATGATTATTAACGATGACGAATAAATCACGAACATGAAATCACGAACATCTAACATGATTTTCACGTATATTAAGTAGACGCGACGAGTAATTACGTATATTAATTACGTACAGTAAATAAGTACGTATGTTATGATTATTATTAAGCTACGACAAGAATCTACGTATAATATGTAAAAACGCAAGATAATAAATCACGTTTTTTAAATCACGCGACTAGAATATCTAACACGACAAGTACTCACGTAAATAATAATTACGTTTAATATGTATAAGAATAACTAGGAAATTCACGACATTAAAACACGTATACACGTAACTTTATTAGACGCGAATAATAATGTATAAGGGCTTTGAGCCGTTTAGACAAGACAAGACAAACATGGGCTCTAGGCCCGTTTGGGTTTGGTTCGGCTTAAAAAGAAAAAGGACGGGGTGTTGGTTTTATTTTTGGACAACACACACAAATATTCCAAAACCCTAAACATACAAATAGCCGCTTTTTTCCCTTTGTTCTTCTTTGCTGCCGTCGACCCATAACAAAAGAAATAAGGATGAGATCGTGGTTTGCATATCAAGAAGAAGTTTGATTCACGCTTATGTTTCCTTAAACCCTAAACATGTGTAAGTACACCCTAATCTCGTTTTATTTTATTTTCTTGGATTAATTAATCACGAATCCATGGTATATGATAAAAAAAACATGTTAATAACGAGTTAAAGAAATAAGGGGGGTGTTGTTTGATGGTGCTGTGCTCGAACGGCCACAAACCGAGACCATCTATGGTCTCGGTGGAAAAAACAGTCACCAGCCGCAACCCTAGATGGGTATTGGCTGGGTTTTTGTCAGACGGGGGCAACACAAACCCCAACAGGGGTGTGGTTTGTGCTATCAGTGGGAACCCCGCAGGGGTGTTTGGTCTGTCACTGGGAACCGAGACCCTAGTGGTTTCTATGTTTACGTGCACGTCTTGCTTGGTTACGAGTTTGCATAAACATCACGTACAACGTGAGGCTGAGCAAAAAAGATTCTTTTGGGTGTTTTTTAACTTTTTCAATTTTTTTGTGCTTTTGATTGTTTTTACTTTTTTGGATTTTTGGTGATGTATTACGTAGACACAAATCTACAAATCTCTCCTCAAATAAAATCTCTCGATTAAAGGATCCTCAAGGAATGAAAACGATCACGTGAAATGAACGCCTTCGATGACTTTAGAACGTTGGTGGAACACCAAAATGTTCAAGAGGGTTTAATCTTTTGAAACCAAGAAAATATATAGATACAAAGATAATACTTTGGTCGGCAAACCCTCGATTAGCCCTTTTTCTCTTAACACGCACAAGCAAGCGGGGGAAACGAGGCGACGCTAAGCACTTAAGATCCTTTTTCCCTTAGGTCGTGAAATACAACCGCCTTATACCCACCTTATAGTTTGGGTTAATCAAAATCAAGCTTCACGAAATTAATTATCTATTTTGCCTTTTTTTTCTTTGTTTGAGATTCGAATACAATGATTGAGTGATGAAATCCCAAATCAAGGTTGTGTTTTCACACTTTTGGAGTACTTGTGAATTTATTGTTTTACGTATAAAATAGAGTAATAATATTCACACAAAAACGAAAAACCGATAATACGTATGATTAGAGTACTAATCACACAAATACTTATTATGGTTAATATAAAAACAAAAATTTTCAAATCAAAACACAACACGCCTCCTCAGCAGCGGCGCCAAAATGATAATTATAATTTTACACTTTTTTAGGAAAACGAGGTAATTAGGGTAAGTACGACGGTTTGTGAAAACCGTGCACAAATGACCCAAAGGTGAGTTCTTATAAAGGAGGCTAGTGTGTTATGTTAAGAAATGATTAACTTTGAGATTATGATTATGAAGAAAGAAAAGAGAAAAGGATGACGGTTACGATCAAGATTACACTAAGACGAAAGTCGTAAACGTAAAACCGTAAAAGGAGACGAAATTTAAAAGTTACCCTAAAAGTTCCTAGAAAATTGCAATAAATCCTAAAAATGCAATTAGAGTTTACAAAAAATCAAAAAATCACTCAAACCTTTTATTTAATTAAATAATAATTTTTTAATGCTAATTAAAGCCCAAAAAATCAAATTAATTAACAAAAAGCCCAAAATGAGATTTTTCAATATGTAAACCTCTAAAATAACTTAATTACGCTAAAAAGTATTTTTTGAAAATTTAAAATTAATTAAGTCTATTTAAAAATGATTAAAAACTATTAAAATATTAAAATAATCCTAAAAACTAATTAAATGACAAGAAAATTAATCTAAAGGTCTTAAAAATCCTAACTTAATGTTTTTAACCTAGGAAAAATGAAAAAGTTGCAAAAATATTAAAAACAATTTTTAATAATAAAATAATAATAAAATATTAATGAAAATCAAAAAATTATAAAAAAATTTAAAAACTTACAAACTAGTTTAGTTTAACCTAAATAAACAAAAAATGAACTTGAAATTACAGAATGCCCTAATGGGCCTCCAAATGGGCTAAAACACAAAACAGTTTAAGCTTAATGGGCTTTTTAGCCCAATAAGCAAAAAGTTATTCAAATAAGCTGAAAAGTTCCAGTCTAGCTTAAAATTCAATTTTAAACACAAAACTCTAAAGGCCCAAAAGTTGAAAGTGAGCTTATCATAACTTAATGAAATTCAGCTTATTCTTAATGGGCTTTTTGGCCCATTAAGCCATAATCTAATGCCATAAGCTGAAATTTGACACACATCCTTCTATTGACCTTATAAAGTTGTCTGTAAAAAGAATTTTTGAATAAGCCCAAGAAATAAGCCTGAAATAAGCAAAAGCTCTTTACACAAAACGACAAAATAGTCGTTTTCGAGTTCTAGGCTGTTTCAAGAGCTGATTCTTTTTGCAAAATGTTTCAAATCACTTAACTAAGCTTAATAATCAAAAAGATTTCCAAAAAGCACATTGATAAGCTGGAAAAAGCAAATAAGCACTTATGAAAAAGTCAACTAAGTTGGTTTACTAGTCAGACCTAAAAGTCAATGTCTCAAATACTCCATTATAGTCAAATGGGTTAAATAAGGAAGATTGTTTACAAAAAAAAGGTTGTTGGAAGTCTAAATAATCTATTATAGCTTATTGATAATCTGAATGATAAATAACACTAGCAGTGGCTAGTGATAGTGGGAAAGGATTCCCACTGTTTGACTTCCTTGACTGTTTGTCTTTAGTGGACTTTTGTTGGATTCAATGGACAAAAAGGCACCCTTATAACCAGTGGGTTATAAAGAGTCAATATCAATAAAAAAATCACAAAAACAACAGGCCAATTAGTACAATTAATTCAATTTATGCCCAGATATCACACATACATGAACATTAAGCAGTTTTGAACAAATAAGCAGTTTAAGCAAGATTAAGCCAACAAAATTGAACCAAAAGCATACACAAGCTATAATAATACTAAATAAGCATAAATAAACTTGTTTCATGCACTGAATCAAAGATTAGACATAGATTAAATCCTATGTTACTTAACTGATGAACAATGAAGAACACAAAATGACCTTTGCTTATATACTTGACCACAGATCCAATTTCAAACCCTCAAATCTATTCATCAGCTTACACAAACTTTGTTTTACCACTTTTCAACCCTAAACATGCATACACTCTAGTTGTTCCCAAGATTTTAGATCAAAACAGGCAAAAATAAGCAAGTTATGGCACAGATTCAGATTTGATGTTCAAAGCACAAGAAATGCAGATAAAAGCATACACACACCTAAACAACAGATAAATACCACAAACAAACCCTAAACACCTACTCAAACCGACTTGCAAAGCTTAAATCAGTAGACCCAAACACCCCTTTCACTTTTTAAAATCCAATTTAACAAAGCCAAAGTGTATAACAGGTTATACCAAACTCAAACAAGCATCAATACAACATTCTTATCATGTAAGAACAAGATTCAAACCATAAAAATACCACATACAACAGCAAATTCATAAATCACTTAAAATCACTTTCTTGACAGATTTTTCAAGAAAAGAGGACAAACCTCGTGATTGTACATCCACACTCACGGATTTAGAGCTTATGTGCCTTGCTTAACAAGGCACAAGCTTCCAACAAGGTTAGAAACAAAACAGATTATATGAAAAAATGAAAATGAACTAGATGTGTTTCAAGCTTGTTCCCCACTCCTTGAATCCTCCCAAACCACAAGCTCACTACACCTTGATAATCTCCTTATCATGGTGTTATGATCAGTTCAAGTGTTTGAACTAAGACTTAGAA
The DNA here is from genome assembly GCA_025667525.1 of Glebionis coronaria. Classification (NCBI taxonomy): domain Eukaryota; kingdom Viridiplantae; phylum Streptophyta; class Magnoliopsida; order Asterales; family Asteraceae; genus Glebionis; species Glebionis coronaria. Next base: position 315,179,823 of record CM046879.1, on the reverse strand, counting down.
AACAAATCAGACTTTTGGAAATTTTTTGAAAACTTGCATAAAACTTTAAACCAATCTTTGAAACTTCATAAACATAAACTCATAACATATAACATCCACAAGAAAGTAAAGTGGAACTTGGAATTCGTCACAAACTTTCACACTTTTTCATTAACTTGAAACAAGGATTTACAAATTTTTGACCTAGGAATCCAACAACAAAGGTAAATGTTGTAATCTAGAGGCTTTATATAGAGCCTTACAAGTCCTACAAAGCTGAAAAATAAAGGAAACCCTAGGTAATGAACTTCCAGAATTGCCCTTGTGACATTTGAATTTTTGCTAACATGTGAAGTTCTCTTGGCGTTTTGTTGATGCTAGCTGGGTGTAATTTGATCAAAGGGTCCAAAATGAGCGTGTGTTGCAAGCTATGTTGTGGGACAGGGGAGGTTTCATGTGAGCATGTGAGTGATGTGGCAAAGGGTTTAAGGGTGGGGTTTTGGTTAATATGACCTTAATGTTAAATATGCAAAAGATTAACAATTAATTTCAAGTATTTAGTAAATGCACAATTTGGATTAAAAACATGAAGAACATGTTTTTGATCATGTTAGGATTTATAAAAGGTGTTTAGCGTGTGTTTTTAACTAATAAATAAAATTAGTTTAAACCGGTTGAGTGGATTGGTGACATGGAGGAATGGTGGGCTTTGATTGGTTAAAAAGGGTTAGTGGGACACGTGGTGATCACTGGTTAGTCTAGGTAACTTCCAATGTTTGTCAGCTTTCACCCTCCTTCATTCCTTCTTTCTTCATTTCTTGTTTAAACCTTTCAAAGGTGATTTCCCTTTGTAAACAAGTTTTGGTTTTTATGTTTTGGCCATAAAAACTTGGTTTTTATGTTTTGGCCACAAAAACTTTTGCAAAGGGATTTAAAGGACTTGTTTTGCCATTTGATGATATTTGAAGGACCAAACTTGTAATGTCTTCAATATTCAAGGTCTTGACTTGTGTTGTTAACTTTGTGGAGGACTAAAAGTGACAAGTCTTCAATTTTAAGGGACCATTCTTGCCAATTCTTCAAAGTTGAGGGTCCTTTTTGTAATTTTGACAAACTTTATGGACCAAACTTGTAATTATGAATATACAAGGGTTTAAAGTGTCAATTCTTCAATAATGAACGACCATTTTTGTACAAGCTTCAATTCTTCAAGGACTTTTCTTGGAAAATCAACTCTAGGGCTTGGTTCATTGTGCGGCTTCGTTTCCCGTCTTCATTTTTGCTTGTTTCTTGTGATCTTTTGCTATTTTCTCAATATCCGTACCTAAGATACACATTGAACAAACACAAGCATATATTTGGCACATTTTATGAATTTTATGCATTTTAAGCCCGTTTTGGACAATGAGACTATGTATAAAAGCAGTCTCATCAGTTAAGATATAAGTAAGATATATGATGACATGTACTTTAACTTTTGTGAATGAATCGTATAACACTTTTGATTTCGGATGAGATATGGTGTTGTGTTTATATACGTCACTTGTGAGCTTAATATAAGTTACAATTTTGTATAAATTAAACATTAAGTCGTCCGACCTTGTGACAAAAAGACGAGACAAAAGTGGCAAGATTTGAAGATAAGTATCGAGACAAAGTGACATATTTTATTTGACGAGACCAAGAAAAAAAAGGCTATACTTTTAGTGGCTACAGATTTTTTGATCGGGTATTATTATTTGAAATTGGAGACGGATTTTTTTGAAGGCGTGCACTTATTTTACCTTTGAAAGATAACTTGTTCGTGCTTAATCTTAGAATGAAGACTTGTTTATCTAGTTTCCGTGTTCGGGGTGGTTGGTTGATGACTTGGATAACTATCACTTAAAGAAGCTACATTGTTGTACTCAATGTCATACGCATAGTCGATGTGGATAATTTCAAGAGGTGTCGTGCTTATATACTTTTTTAGTAATGTATTGGGTAGTTAGAGATTTCTCCACCGTTCCTCATTCAACAATTATGCAAGCTTAAGTCACAAGGTCGAGGAACTCTTATTCAGTTTTACGTTTGGTATATCTGGTTCATTCCATCAGTGGTCACTTCAAATTGCCTACAAGGGGGTTGGTAAAGATAGCCATGGAGAGTTTATGAGTAGAGCATTTCGATCAGCAACTGATTCTCGCCGAATATAATTGATCTTATTTATTATTCTCGCGAGATTTTCAGGTACATGCACGTAGGATTTATTGCTGGTTCCGAGGTTTCGAAACCATGAAGGGGGAAGAAGAAGACATATTGAACGCACAACGAGTACACGTGATGAACTTCATACCTTCTTTTGATTTGAAGACATTCCAGGAAGACATTTGTCATAACCGAAGAGAAAATAAGTGTTTTAACTCGTGGCGTTATCAGTCTCTAAACGGTACACTATTGTTCGATGTTTAATTTTTTGATTTTGCAATTATTCATCATCATTATCCTATATGGAGAGATATGCACTTTCGGGACTTAGTTGACTCTAGTGCATCTTCGGAAGAAGATATGTGCATTTTCGGGACTTAATTGACTCTGGTGTTACGATGTCAACTTCATGAATGGGATAAAGTGTCTACTTCAGCATGGGCTTCATACATGGGATTGGTTTCCTTTCTTCACCTACGTGGGGGAAGAAATATCTTGATTCTTTCTAGTATGCATAACTTGAACTCTCAGGGGGAAGAAAAATTCAGAAGAATTATTCAAGCGTGAGAAGAGACGTTGTTGATCTACTTGGTGTGCCCCAAACTTTCAATCACTTATAGCAATATTATCATTTCATATGATGGGGTTTGCTTGTTAAATTCTGTTGTGCGTTTAATCATTCTAAGCTTTATTGAAAGCTTTGAAAATGCTTATGAGGATTGTTGGTTTAGGGGGAAGCTATTAAAAGCTTCTACATCAAGATTATGTGGCATGAATTAGGGGGAAGTTAATTCAGAAGCTTCTCCTTAACCAGAAGTATATGGATTACTTAGCTCGTGCCGTTACAATATTTCTACTACAAGTTACTACGAAGATGAGTCACTCTGAAGTGAAGACTTGAAGTCAAAGGCCTTAGAAGACTTCATCAGCATTGGACGCTTCATGGAAGTTTTAGTTCTTAATCATTATGTACTTGTTAGGAAAAATATTATACGGAATTCTACACGTCGTCCCATGGTGGAAGATTGTTGGAAATTCACTTTATGTCACGACATTTAATAATTCCCATTAGTTATCATAGTCACTCACGCTAAGCCTAGACTAGGAAACTATGTATAGTGTAGGCGCGTGAGTGACTATATATACCCCTCCAAGGCTTCCAAGGAGGGGTTGTTGATTGTGTTTTTCTCACTTTTCATTTTAATACATTTTTCCTTTCTTTCTCTTTACACACACAACCCTCTATCTCTCTCCACCATAGCTGTCCATCTCTACCACAACCTAAGACCACCGGATCATAGTAAATAACAAACCTACAACCCTTCTTCATGTAATAGTAAATAGTAAAGCAGCTGTGAACCCGCACTTCATGAAGTGGGACCCAGTAACATTAGCTCTGGCCTTGTCCCAAACAACCCTTCTTCATCATCATTTACACCACCTTCTAGGAATGAATGGGATACGTTGTTTCAACCGTTCTTTGATGAATTCTTTACTCCTCCAAGTATTGTTGCTCCAAAACCTAAAGTTATAGCTCTGGTTACCGAAGTTGTAGCTCCAGCAACCGAAGCACAATCAGATACGTCTACACCTACTATTGGTCAAGATATACCTTCAACAAGTAATTCTTAACCGACACCCGAATCAACTACCCATGTCATGCCTATTGATGATGAAGAGGATGATGATGATCACGATTTGCAATTCGCTCAAATGCGTGAACTTCCATTCTTTGGTGTACCAATTCCCGACTCTAATCAAGTCGGGTCATCCATCTCAGAGGAACCTCCTACTATGGTCTACTCCGATCCACGGATTCGTGAACATGACAACAAGTGGACAAAGGATCAACCTATAGATTCTATTATTGGTGACCCTAATCTTCCGGTATCCACACGAAGTCAGTTACAAGAAAGTGCAATGTTTTGTCATTTTGATGCTTTTCTCAGTGAAGTTGAACCTATGACGTGGCAACAAGCATTTACCCAATCTTGTTGGATAGAAGCCTTGCAAGAAGAACTTAATGAATTTGTATGTCTTCAAGTATGGGAACTTGTCCCATGCCCGGATCAGGTGCAGTTACTAACTTTCAAATGGGTTTACAAGATAAAACTCGACGAGTTAGGCGGAATATTGAAGAACAAAACTCGACTAGTAGCTCGTGGATACAAGCAATTATTCGGCATCGACTTTATGGAATCCTTTGCACATGTTGCCCATTTGGAAACTATTAGACTATTCCTTGCTTATGTAGCCCACATGAATACGATCGTCTTTCAGGTGGATGTGAAGACGACATTTCTTAATGGTGAAATCAAGGAAGAGGTCTATGTTCAACAACCGAATGGTTTTGTGAATTCTAAATATCCTAATCACGTGTACAAGCTTAAGAAGGCTCTCTATAGGTTGAAGGAAGCTCCACGCACATGGTATGATCTATTGTCACAATTCCTCATTACGCAAGGCTTCGCTAAAGGCAAGGTGGATCCCACGATGTTCATTCAGAAACGAGGTAAAGATATGATTATGATACAAATATATGTTGATGATATTATATTTTCTGCCTCGACGCAAACCTTATCGGATGAGTTTGGGACACTCATGTCTTCCAAGTTTAAGATGTCAATGATGGGCAAGGTATCATTTTTCTTAGGACTTCAGATATCTCAGAGTCCCAGAGGCATCTTTATCAATCAATCCAAGTATGCCCTTGAATCTCTTAAGAAATATAAGATGGAATCTTGCGACCCCATGGATACTCCAATGGTGGAACGAACTAAGCTAGATGCAGATCCACATGGGATTGCCGTTGATCCGACACTTTATCGTGGAATGATCGGTACCCTTATGTATATCACAGCTAGTCGACCTGATCTTAAGTTTGCTATATGTATGTGTGCTCGGTATCAAACTCGGCCTACTGAGTACACTTAACTACTGTTAAATGGATCTTTCGTTATCTTAAAGGAACCATTTATCGGGGACTTTGGTATTCAAAGAACTCTTTGATTGCACCTACTAGGAGATCGACTAATCAGTTGGGCATCGAAAAGGCAGAAAAGCGATGCAAATTCAAGTACGGAAGCAGAATACATAGCTATGTTTGGTGGTTGTGCTCAAATTCTTTGGATGAGATCGCAATTAACCGACTATGGTCTAGGTTTCAACAAAATTCCGAGGTACTGTGACAACAAAAGTGCAATTGCCTTATGCTGCAACAATGTTCAATTCTCCCAGTCGAAGCATATTGACATTCGCTACCACTTCATCAAGGAGCAAGTGGAAAATGGAGTGATCGAGCTTTACTTTGTCCGATCTGAGTATCAATTGGCGGATATTTTCACGAAGGCTTTAGATCGCGCTCGAATGGAATTTTTGGCCGACAAGCTTGGTTTGAGAACATTCTCGTCCGAGACCCTAAAGGAATTGGCAGATGAAGCGAAAGAATAGTGGTGGTAAACTATTCTCCGTATCCTTGGTGATCATCTGTATATATTGTTTATATTTTTATCCACAAAAGCAAAATACAAAAATATAAAACCATATAAAATCCATAAAAATGAAAAATTTAGAAAAATCCAAAAATATTTTTACTTTATATTTTAAAGTAGAGGTGGCAAAATGGGCGGGCGGGCGGGCACGGGCGGCGGGCTAAACGGGCAACGGGCTAAACGGGCGGCGGGCTATACGGGCGCGGGCTAAACGGGCACGGGCGAAACGGGCGGGCAAAACGGGCGGGCGAAACGGGCGCAAGCTAAAAAAGGAAAAAAAACATATAAAAACATAGAAATAAAAAATAAAAATACTTGTTTGAAAGCCGGGATAAAAAATTTAATAAAAAATATTCGTCGAGTATACTAATTTGTATTTTATAAGTGCGCCCGTTAAGCCCATTTAGTTTCTTACATATGCGCCCGTTTAGCCCGTTCATTATAAAGAATGGGCAAAAAGTGCCCCATCCTTTTTTGAAAATGGGCAAAAAGTGCCCATATGTATCAAAATGGGCAAGATTTGCCACCTCTATTTTAAAGGCATGTCTTTTGGTACGATAATATTTATGGCCTTAGAAATGTCGATTAATATTGACACTGCGTCATAAATAGAGTTCGTACAAAAGTTGTAAATATTGCATAAAACATGCCTATATGGCTTGTAGTTATTTCAGACTACAACCCGTTTTTCATATTAAAGTCAAGTAATTCTTATGAAAGCTTTGGCTCAACAACGGGAATTAATTTTCTCAGGCATGGTTTACTTAATAACCATGTAAGGGATTGTGTTTATGTTATAACACAATCTAACACGGATATATGTACGCATCAGTGCATTTATTTGTTAAAACAAGAGAAATCTTGTTTTTATGAAGTTATCATCTCTACAACCATAGCAATCTACAATTGGTATCTACATACTCGACGATGCGACTACACAAACGACGACTACAACTCTTTCAATAGAACACGGGTCAACAATTGAGGGGGAGTAATTGTCAAGAATTCAGAATCTTTGATGCCGGAAGTGCCAAGTTCACTAATTGGTGTAAAGACAACAATACCAATCATACATGTGGTGTCAAGAGATGACTTCAGACGTGACGAGGAGACCAACATTTACCGACAAGAACCATTTGATCTTATCATATGATGTTCTCATCAATCAGGTCCAACCTTGTCAATTTACTCTTATATGGTGAATATGTGATTGTTTTACAAATCGGTATCATATCTCATACATTTGGTATCATGAAGATTAAACGGACTTGCATTTTTCTTCTAAGAACTTTGTTAAAACTTCATTAAATCAAACTGATATTAAAAACATCGATTGGGTTAATATTTTAATATGGGGGAGAAAATGTGATTTAATATGGGACATGATTATTCAAAAATGGTTTGACTTAACGTGATGGCTCATCTCGACATGTGCGAAACGTTTTCGGATATCGTGGCATATGTTAAGGGGGAGCAAAACGGATTTGCACATCTAAAATGGATTTCATGGTGACATATACTTACCCTAAACCCAATTATTTCACGACAGTGAAGATTGTGGTGACATAAGGATGGTAGGATAGGTTAAAGTATAATGATTCTTCTAGAACCGGAGGAATCTTCCCAAGGACATTCCATAGCTAGAAATAGTAGTACTTAGGTAAGATGGAGAAAGATTGTGAACGTAGCTGAATGCCGACTAATGACTTAAGCTAGCACTGGAACAATCACAACAAAGTGCTAGTTATGACGTCTTGGTAAGCATTGAAGGGGTTGAAGAATAAAAAAGAATTGTAAAGATAAAGGGTGAAAACAAAGAAGCCCTCCTTACAACTTTAGGCAGAAACCGACATATGCTATTGAGATCATTTTAATGATGCTCGATATTGAAGATAGACATCATGGACCCAGTGATGTAATGCACAACCCATCCCAGCTAACTCAGATATCTCTCAAAAGGTATTTGTTTTATTCACATGGAGTCAACGCATTATCTACCGATTTATTCACTCTGAATATATTGATATTGAAAAGGTGGCACTCCTCTCCAGCCTCCGATCATTAAAAATACAAAATGCAGCATCGAGTCTAGAGCCATTTGAGATCATCAAATATCTCATTAGGACACACTTTCATAATTCCTTGCTTCTTCATACACTGTGAAAAGTAAGAAATATCTTAAGAGTCCTACGCAAAATCTTCATGATCTTGCCTGAACATCCGAGTAACACGAAAGTATTTACAATGAAGATGGAAATACTTTGAGCAAATATCAAAAAGCTCATGGTAGGTGACTTGTGCGATTCTTTACGAATCAAACTTGTGATAACTGGAAAGCAACAGTTGTTTAATTCTTAACTGAAAACACGTTCCAGGCGTCTACGCAATATCTCAGTGATCTTGCCAGAACACCCAGAGTGACACTTTAGTGTTCACAATGATGAGTGGAAATCCTTCTAGTGTTAACCTCAAACAGAACTTGGTAGGTAACTTGCAAGATTCAATATGAATCAAGCTCGTGACAACTGGAAAGCAATGATGGTGCGATTATTTAATGAATCAAATTTGTTCCAGGAATCAGAATTGACGGTTTCAATCATGCGGATAACTTTATCCATATGATTCACTCTTTACGTTCGCAGTCAGCTTTGGACGGTCGAGTAAAGAGAACGGGTTTACCGCGAAATCTTGTCAAGGAGATTTTTAATTAAATCTACCTGCCACAATTACGATATTGTATATCATCCAACGGTCTACTTATATCATCCAACGGTCTACCTACCGAATTAGAATGAAATGTTCAAAGCCATTTCGTTCGTGTCTACTTATGTTGCGTCATTTGAAGACGGCGACGTTACGGAATCCGAGAAGAATTCGTCCCCGCATGCTTATACTTTATGCACTTAATACTTCATCTAATTCTAGAAAGCCTAAAAGTCAAGTCTTCTGCTATATCAAACTCTGAAGCTTTCAAGAATTACAAAGGTATAAGTATGTGGGACATGAAGTCACGAAGAGGCAAAGATCATAAGTGATGCACAAGATCAAGGCAAAAGATCCATGCTCAAGATTGATATCAAAGATCACATCAACATATTCACCAGAAAAGAAAAAGAAAAGAAAGACGAAGACTACGAGCTCAAGACAAGCATAGTATGCTAGGTTTATTTAATTATTGTAACTCGGGTAACGCCCTTGTTTGGAGTGACCTCCCTAGGGAGAGATTGTTAAAAATACGTTTTACGTATTAGAAAGGATCGGTCACTCCAACAATAGATTAAGTGATAGCTCGTAGTATAGTATTATTAAGTTAAGTAAACAATGCCATGCCTAGCCCATGAGTTGTATGAGGTCGGTGGCCCATTGTGTAAACCCAAGCCCATCACAAGGCTTGGGTATATAAACCCTCTCCTTAGTTGGAGAGGGTGGTGGTTCACTTCATAATACACATAGTTAAAGTGTGTTTTCTACACTTTCTCTCTCTAAGTGTGTGTGTGTTCTCATCATCTTTCTATCTCTTTCTCTCTCTAGATTAAGCATAGATTTACAATATCCTACACCTGTTGATACAAAATTTGGATGGACCAATCTTGAGCAGAATTAGGTTTAATTTAGGGGTCTTGTGGACACCGGCTCTTGCACCAAGTGAAATTTGCTTTGAGGACCTTGCACACTAACCAGACATCGTTAGGCTTACCGTAGGTTTGTGACCCACGATTAGACTCCGGCGTGAGAGTAAGTAATCGATTTGAGTGAATAGTGTTTAGGGTATTGTGTGTATCGTACCTTTGAGAAACCATGGGGGTTCCTTTTATACCCGAGAGAGTCCAGGCTGGGCTCCCTGTTCTTGCGGCCTAAGGACGAGATAATGACTTAAAATACCTTGATCCTTATCGCGTAACTAAGGTAAGTGTATATCTCTTTCCCTTAGGCGAATATATCAATATGATAGATTATATTCTGTCTGATCCTGCCGCACTACGACGAGGACCTTGGTTAAGTAATTAACCGTATATGCGATAACGGCTTACCAGGCCTCCTAGGCTGCGCGCACATCGTGTAAGCATTAATCCATTCCTGATGGATACGGGTAGTACTCGTGAGTCGGACTATCCTGCCCGACTAGGGACTATATGTCATCATGTCCCCCCAGTCTAGTGGTCGCAGGTGCTAACCGCGGCTACTAGACTACAATCGTCCAAGTGCTCGAAAAACCAAAACGCGCATAAACCATATATGAGTAATTCAAACACTCCCGCCAAGAAGACATTCATCCCCCTTGCACCTAACCTCCTCGAAACCCAGGAAAAGCGTCTGTCACGTCATGAGTACCTCTTCATATTCCACCGTTGGATCCGGCAAGTGGGTAACACGTGGCATTCATCCAGGCGGGAAACAGTAATTTAAGAGGGCTATATATACACCCTCTATGCCTCCTTTTGACTGTTTCATCCATTGTCAAACTCTCAAGCTTCCATTATCATCGACAAATCCTGCCTTCGTTCATCAGATTTCAGCGAACGTAACTTGTGCGACCACTTAAGTTAATACACGCCACCATGGTGAAGCAATTATCCGATATCACTTCAATCTTAACCATAGGAGAGCTAGATCAATTCACGACGGACTACTTCATACCAAATTATCTACACCTAGAAATTCCTAACCCCCGACATAATATAAGCCAGGCTCCAGTAGGAAAGATAGGAGTATACACCCGGTTCTTTGACTACGCGCATACCCATGTCACGTTTTCTTGTTAGCGTACTAATGCATTACGAGACCCATGTCTCCCAACTGCATTGCATAGGGGCGGCCAATATTTAAAATTTCGAAATAAATTGTCATACCCTAGATATTGAGCCCACCGTAGACTTATTCCGAGTCTTCTACCAACGACAACTAGCTAATGGTTGGGTTTCCTTCGCTAAGCGAAAGAGCGGGATGTAATGTTATGATGGGAAAATAGACTCCCTAAGGGACTGGAACGATAGGTTCTTTTGGATTGACGAAGCTGCCTTTCCTTTCCACTTTCCTTTTTTGACCCCTGGAACAGTGAGGAAGGACCCGATGCTTGGCCCCAATGCCTACAACTCTGAGGATGCGGAGACCTTAAACAACAACTGCATCCCCTTGCAACCTTATCCTGAGACGTTGTTGGTAATCCTTGGTTTGAGCCAGGCAGTCATCTGCGGCGCACATCAAGTACCCTTACTCCGCACCCAAAGTGGCCAGGGTTAGCGGTTCTTCCCGCGTTCTTCATATCATTCTGTAAGTACCATCTTGTGCCAAAAAACTAAAAGATATTCTCATGTTTGTCTGTTTGTGTGTTTGCAGCAATGGATATTCTCAACCTCGTTCGTAGTGCGTTTCCCGAAGATCTGATAGTGTACTCTCGTCCCGAGATGGAAAATGAGGAGTCGATCCAAGAACGGGCGCAGAAGAACACCATGGATTTGGAAGTAGGGGAGGCGTCCGCCGCACAAGAGCATGAGGATACTGGCGCAGACCAGCCATCACCCCCACCAATACAACAATCACAACAACAACCACCATTACAACAGCAACCACCGCCCTTCCTCAGCTCTTCGTTGTCGTTGGATAATCTTACCGAGGACCCTGAGAAGGCTGCGGAGGAGTTTGAAGAAGAGGAGAACTCTGACTTGGGTAAGAGGCAAAGGAGCCCCCCCCCCCAATATCGCCGCGCAAAGCGCTCGCACATGGGCTGGTCCCTCATGGACAGAGGCGAGTGTGACTGAAGAAGAATTTGAGGAGAATCTCGCGAGGACTCCTCCACATACTCCACCTGCTATCATCAACTTGAGGTAAACACTTGTTCTTGTATGATGGCTATCATCTATATCCGTCCGTATATCTCTCTACCCATCGTTTTATGTATTAGTGATGACCAGGAGAAGTCCTATGCGAAGCCTGACACTACACCTTCCCCCCAAAAGGATACTTCAACAGCGTGGGGAAGCGGGTTCCCCAAGATCATGTCTTTGTGCCTGATTGGGAGTTGCCCGTGTCCTTAGATTTGACTGGGGTGTTCGACTGCTCCAGCTTTTTCGACAGCATCGTGCCGCCTGGCCGAGCTGTGGTCTTAGAGGGGATGAGCGATGTGATTCTAGCGGACAAGGTTAGCTATTTTTTATCGCAAAACGTGACATTGATGTCGCGCATCAAAAATAGGTTTGTGGAGCTGTCCACCCAAGTTCGGACTACTGAAGACAAACTTGGGAAAGTTATGGAAGAGAATTCTCACACCCTAGGGGAAATGTAAGAGAAAATCACCCAAGAGATCGAGAGGCCGACAAGACACGTCCCTCATCCACTCCTTGACAGAAGATAAAAACAAACTAGCCTTCGCACTCGAAGAAGAGCGCGCCCAACTGAACCAACTAAAGACCTCCAACCAGCTAAACCAACTGAAGACCACCAAAATATTATGGGGGATTTTGAAGATGGGGGGAATAAGTTTGTGGCGGATGTGGATGCGCTGGGCGTAAGGGTTAAAGAGGATGTGAATGATATCAGCAGCCACCTAAAGCGGTTGAGTATTGAGTGTGATGAAGACCTATACCCGCGGTTGATGAACGAGATAGCCGAGAAGTAATGGATGGTACGCTATGGTTTGCGCTTAGCCGCAATGGTTGCTTTGGAAGAGCCTATGTTAGGGGCCACCTTTGCCCATTCCATAATGGTCGCGGTGAATGAGGGTACTTCCAAAGGCTCGGTGAAAGCACACAAGGCGGATCTGTTGAAGAAAGCACTAACAGAGGTGCCCTTCTTCGACCCAACAACCGAGTCCAAGCTCACAACAGCCCAAAAAGAGATGAGTGTCTATCCATTGCCTTCTTTTGGTCTTGGCGACAAGGACCACGAGTTTCCCCTTGAGGTTGTGATGGAGGGCCTCACTCTGGCGTGCCATATGGCAGAGAGCGTAGAAGCAGAGCCAGATTTCCACTTAAAGCCTTCCATAGAGCAGCTAACAGTGCCAGTATTTTCTCATCCCAGGGATGTCCTTGACCCTTTTAGGGTTGAGAAGGAAGTGTCGTTGTCTGAGGTGCTCGTGGCTCATGAAAGTTGCGCCGCTGCCAAGAAGGCCATGCTGAACGTAGAGGCTGCACCTTCTATTGGTGCGGCCCATCTTGCCTCCTATATCCCTGTGCTGCCTTTACTGATGCTAGAGAGGGACTCGCGTGTGCTGGACCGATTGGAGAAGGGTATGAAATAGCATCGCGCCACAGCCTATTGCCCCTTGCTAAAATTGAAGAGGTCCTCCTCAGAGACCAATTTTCTCTCCAACAACTTGTCTAGCTTGTAAATTTGTTGTTGACTGTCATGCGCGAATGTGCGCTTTTATTTGTAATAAACACTTCATATCTTTTGTTATGATAATCATGTTAAATGTGTAGAGCGAAAATTCGTATAATGAGTTAATGTAAACTCATAAATGGTCCTTATGGGTGAGGCAAGCTCATTACGTGCGGTATACCGCTACTACCATAAGGGCCGCCAGGCGAGGCTGACCAATTGTTAGGTGTACACGATTGTGTCTTAACAGTCTTAGAGTCTACTGGCTGCATAACTTGCTACGATGTCATTAATAGCAAGGGTCCTAACAAGGTTACACAATCCATGGTCGATGGGGTTGGAACCCTCTTGCTCGACGATTCTTATTAGTAGGGTAGGCTCATTCCTCTTATTTCTCTTGGAAACGTTGTGCACGCGTGCGCCAGTGGGAAATATTTAACATAGAAGAAAAATGTAGGTACAACAAAAATGAAATGTTTTGATAATGACAGTTTTATTAATACTTGCAAGAATTTTTAATACATCAAAAAAAAAAGAAAAAAAAGAATGCATTGGTTACAAAAGTTCGTCGCTAAAGGTAGAACTTATTTAGGTGGCATATGTTCCAAGGCTGTTGTAGGTCGCGACCATCCATGTTGCGCAATCGATATGTGTCGTTCCCCAATGCATCTATCACCATGTAAGGTCCCTCTCACTTGGGTCCAAGTTTCCCTGTATTCTCAGCACGGCTGACCGCGTTGGAGCGATACACGAAATCACTTGGCCTTAAGGAAGTCTTTCGTACCCTAGCATCGTAGTAACCCTTCATTTTTACCTTTGACTTGGCTTCTTGGATAGCTGCCAACTCTCTTCACTCGTCGATTGTGTCTAGGTTCAATCGCAATTCATCGTCATTTGTGACCATGTCCACTTCTGCTGTGCGAAGAGTTTGTAACCCAATCTCGGTTGGGATAACTGCCTCTGTGCCGTATGTTTGAGCGAAATGGGTATCGAACATAGCTATCTTTATCATTGTGCGATGTGCCCACAAGACATGCGATAAATCATCGACCCATTTTTTATTGTGTTCCCCTAATCGCGCCTTTATGCCATCTCCCAAACTCCTATTTTCTTTTTCTACGAGTCTATTTGTTTGTGGATTGGCCAACGATGCGAACCTTTGGTGTATGTTATTTTTTGCGCACCTATCTTTGAATGGGTTTTCCGCGAATTGTTTTCCATTATCAGAAACTATCTCTCCAGGTAGTCAGAAGCGACATACTATATTTTCCCACATGAACCTTTTTACTTGGTTCCCTGTGATTGTTGCGACTGCCTTTGCTTCAATCCACCTCGTAAAGTAATCCATCGCGACTATTAGGAACTTAATTCCTCCCGCAGCTACGGGAAAAGGTTCTGCGATGTCTATTCCCCATTTGAAGAATGGCCATGGAGAAGTAATGGGTGTCAGTTCTTCTTGGGGTTGTCGTGGTATCGGCCTGTGTACCTGGCAGTTGTTGCATTTGTTAATGAGCGTTCGTGCATCCGCGTACATGGTTGGCCAGTAATACCCAGTATGCAACGTTGTTGCCACCATGGACCTTGGTCCTACGTGCTTGCCACTGTTGATACCAAACTTAGATAGATTAGCTTTGTGTATACGAGATTAGATCAAGTATAACACGTAGAGAAACCTTTGTTATATGCTTTGTGAATCTAAGTGTTATGCGGAATTTAACACTTAAGTAAGAACACAAGATGTAAACAAAACTTTCACTTTGATTATGAATGTCGAACTTGCTTACAATGAAAGATGTTTACGAATGAAAACTTATGAAAAACTTGATACTAAACATTAACCTAAAGGCCTTCTTTTATAGATAAGAAGCCTTGTACAATAAGCTACGTATCAACTATTCTAGGTAAAGATAAACATAGAAAATACATTGTCGTTTCTATCCTTACTAGAAGTATTCTAGAATATAATAAACGTGTAGCTTACATCTTCCATCAGTGCTTGTCTTCAATCTGTCAACGCTTGACTTTAACTTGTCAACGCTTGAGCTGTCAGCGCTCAATTTGTTCTTGTCAACGCTTGAGTTGTTCTTGTCAGCGTTCAAGTGATCTGGCCTTAATTTATTCCCAACAATCCTCCCCTAAACTTGATATCCACTCTTATGATCAAGTTTCTGAATAATCATTAAGAACTTGGAGGAGTCTGACAAACCTTCTCATATTGGTAATAAATAAATCTGATCAAATTCTTTGCCACGTCACTTGTATAGTCTATCTCCAGCTGAGTGTCTTTCATCTTTTCCAAAACAGCCTTGGATATGAAATATTGAGCATCCACAAGTAGATACTCAGCAAACTTAGTAGAACTCAAATGGTATACACCAGCAGCTGAATATAACCTCCATTGAAGACCACTGAGATCATCTTCAAGATCCTTCCATATTTCAGGATCTTCCTCATTTGTCCCACACATTCTTTTGAATGTGGTCTAAAGTTTTATTCCATTAGCTGAAGTTGGTGCTTCAGCCTCATACTTGGTTTCCAGCAACCTCCTAAGGTCCACCAAGTCTTCTCTATCACAACTTGCAAATAAAGATATGAGAGTGGTAAAAGTGTGTACCTCCTTGCCAAATCTTCCAATCTTCCAGAATCCACATTCATCCTCATCATAACTCACAATTGGATTCCTGGAATCTAATGGTAACACCTGCACCATATCTGAAGCTTCTAATGGGGAGAGCTTGAGGCTCTTTCTAATAACTGCTTCACTTGGATATAGTGGATTCATATCTTTTGGAAATTCAAGTGTAAATCCCTTCTTCACTGGTCTGGGAACTATCATAGCTTTCTTGATTTCCATCTCTTCTGCAAGTTGCTCCTTTCTTTCATCTGAAAGAAGTCTGTAAGTGTTCTCTTCCTGCACTTTCACCCAAATAGGATAAGCCCTATGTTCCAACTCATCAAATGTCAAAGCCTTCAACTTCTGATGTGTCCATCCAACTCCATGACATCTGAGCAACATAAAATAGAGCTCCCTTCTATCCCTTTTCAACTCAGAGAGAATATTGCTTGCCTTGTGCTTCAAAATCACCTTACAATCCTTCTGAACTCTAAGAAGAAGCTCCAAACCCCATATTTGATCTGAAATGGTCAAATCTGGATTATCCATACAGCTTTCTTCCCAAGAATTGTACATCTGAACCACCTCTGGCATGTCAAAATCAACCTGCAATTTTAAATCTCTCAACTTTTCCCTAGCAAGCTCATCACCATACTCAAGCCTTTCTGGTTCTATAATCATCACACTTGAGTCTGAGCTAGCTCCATCACTTTCTTCTTCAGAAGTCACAACAAATGGTGACTTTTCCTTTTCACCTTGTTCCATCAATTGCTCAGCCAGTCTTCTATCAAATTCAACTTGGGCTGCATCCTTTGGAACAATTTCTTCTACCAATTTACCCTTACCCTTATCTGATGGTGCAATGGTTGGTAAGGTAGATGGTAATACCTGAGTAGAAACTTCTTTGATGATAGATGATGACTGGAATACATCACCTTCATGTGAAGGTCTGTCAACGCCCAAATTTCCTCTATCAGGGCCCAAAATACTTCTATCAGCGTCCAAACTTGTCTTGTCAACGCTCAAATATTTTCCCTCAACGCCTTGTGTAACCTCTCTCAACATAGCTGTAAATGATAAATTTAGATTGGTTGGAGAGATTAAGGACGTATCAAAACCTGTTTGTTCCTTCAAAGTTGTAAGAGCTTCAGCAACATCCATTGATTGACCATGTTGACTGCTCTTATCACTCAGATTTCTTTGATCTTTCTCCCCTTTGGAAGACTCCTCCATACCTCTCCTAGCATGATCACTCTCCAAAACAACAATCCTCTCCCTCAATTACTTGAGTTCAAGGCCTTGTGAGCTGACAATTTGTACTAAGTCTGCATTTTGCTTTTGCAAGCGAATGCAGACTGCCGTCAATTCCAAAAGAGTCATTGGTTCCAGACTGCCCTCTTCTGAAATGGGGATTTGACCTCCCAAGTCAGGTTCATTGGGCATGGATGAGGACTTAATTATGGTGGGACTGCCTTGGCCAGCTTCTAAGCCAGAACCAATAGTCCCAGCCTCATCCAGGTCACCAGCCACACTTGTGGTGGTGGTTCTCTCTGCTTCATGGCTAGGACCACCAGAGGAGAACACTCCAGTAGTCCTTTGGCGTTTGATCAACCTATATTCAGGTGGTGTGGAAGATGGTGTGGAAGAATGTGTAGATGTGGGTTGGTTAAGGGGTGTTTAAGACTGTGATGGTTGGGTGTCAGCGTTGGAAATAAGCACATCAACGCCAACATTTGATGTGTCAGCGTCAAAGGGTTCTTGGTGTATTTGCATTTGTTCAGGTGAGGGTAAAGGTTCAGGAATAGGTTCAAGTTGTGGGTGAGGGTCTATATGAGGTTGGGGGTCTGGTTGGGGTTGTGCTGCTGCAATAACAGCAAGCATGGCTGGGGTTAAAGGTAAGTCTCTATGAGGTGGTGAATTCATCTTTGTAAAAATAGCTTTCTTTTGTTCAGGGATTTTATAAAAATCATTGTGATCCCTTGAACAATATATTTGATCATCAAAAATCATTTGCAGAAAACGGGGATAAGCTAAAGTCATTTTTGTCCCCTTGTTTTTACACATCCCTTCAAAAATCATTTTAGAATAGTTATATTTTTGCCCTGTTGCAATGCACACAATAGCAGTTGCAATGGATCTATTGATCTCATTGTGTGCAGTACATTTGGGACTCGAACATTGAAGGAGAATGTGAATGAGGTACTTCCAGGCTGGGGGAAATTCCTGCTTATGGTACTTATTAAGAGTACCTTCATCAGGAATTGGATATCCCAAATCCCTAAGCCCTTGTTCTATTTCATTTATGGGAAGGATGGTTATACCATCAGCATCATCAAGATGCAAGGCCTGGCGTACCAAGGCCTCAGTAACCACCCAAGATCTCCCATGAACAATAGAAGTTAATGTGGTCACTCCATTAACTGTTGAGGAACTGACAGTGTTCCAAAACTGCTTAATGTGTGTGACTGGAATGAGTGGTGCATGAGAAAGAGCATACCTTAAGGGGGATGCGTTCAAATACGCCACCATTTGTGTGTATTGAGGAAACAAATCATTATCAGCAACAAGATAAGCAATCATGTTGTGTTGAGACTTGAACCCCAAATCCAATTCTGCTGAGTTAAACCTTGGTGCCATTGATGAAAGCTGTTAATTTGAAGTGTAGAAGATGAAGGTTGATAAGAGAAAAGTGTTAGACAAGAATTATAGATACCCTGTTTAAAAATAGGAGCCAAATTTATAGGAGATAAAGAATGCATGTGATTGGCCCAAAAATAGGCAAAGATTTTCAAAAACTAATCATGAAAATATTGAAAAAGTTATAAGTTATCTCATGCATTTAATGAAAGTAACAACTCCTAAAATTACGGCTTGAAAATATGTCAAAAAGTAACAACTGGGTAGGTCCCATTGAGTGTCAACGGTCAAAGATAACCCATCAACGCCCAACGGCTATAATCTTGTCAACGTTCGCCTAAAGCCATGTCAGCGTCCAATTTGGTCACAACAACGCTTGGAAAAATCTTGTTAGCGTCCAAAAATAAAATTGTTTTAAAAAGTGAAAAATGACCTTAACAAGTAATTTATCCTAGAGAAAATAACCAAAAGCTGATAATTATTATAGGGCGGCAAGCACTGTCCAGTTATGCACACTTGCATAAGCAAGATAGACATAACAGTCCTCTAGTGTCCCTTGCTAACCAAAATTCTTAACAACCAAGTTACCTTATAAAATCCTTGTTACTCCCAGGTAAATCCCATATCAAAATCATTCCCAAGTCTCCCAACAGACCACAACCAATTCTAGGCCAAAAATGTCTTGGCAGCATGCAAAGTTGATATACTATGCATGCTACAGTGCCTCATGGTTTAGTAAAACTAACCCATACTCACCTGTGGACACAATCTAGAATTGTGATAAGAGTATCATATGGATACCCAAAAATCCTAAAGGTTCCTAAAACCTCCCCTTAAACCATGATACAAAAAGTTTGCTAAAATCATGCATGAACATAAAAAATTTATGTCAAGATAGGAATGAAACATTCCAACCATCATCCATAAATAAACACTTGTCCAAATGCTTCTCCTTTGATCCATAAGCAACTCTGTATCCAATGGTATACTGCTAACACCATCTGCACATTTAGATTGAAAACCACAAAACTAACATTGTTGCTGACAACGCCCCGATAACACATAACAGCGTTGAAGGAAGCTTTGTCAGCGTTAGACAATTATATTGCTGACAACGTTGCAAAAGCACTTATCAGTGTTCAAACAACCTTTGTCAGTGTTAGAAAAATATAGTGGAAAATCTAAATCATCAATAAGACCAATAATAATAATGCATCATCCTGTACATACTTTTACAAAAAGAATCCAAAACACATATTAAGAGAGATTAACCATTCCAATACTTGTTACCAAGTATTGAAATCTTCCAGTATCAAAAGGTTTAGTTAATAAATCTGACACATTTTCCTCAGTGTCAACCCTATCTGGTTGTATTAAACCTTTCTCAAAGCAATCTCTTATAAAATGGTGTCTAATTTCTATGTGTTTTGTCTTAGAATGATGCACAGGATTCTTAATGATGCATAAAGTACTATTATTGTCAACAAATATCTTAGTATGCATGAAATTATACCCATAATCCAACAGCTGGTTCTGAATCCACAACACTTGACCACAACATGCTGCTGCAACCACATACTCTGCTTCAGTTGTAGAGTTAGCCACCACTGTTTGTTTCTTGCATTGCCAAGATATTAATCTGCTCCCAAGAAACTGACATCCACCAGTTGTGGATTTCCTATCAAACTTATCACCTCCATAATCACTGTTTGAATATGCAATCAGCTCCAATGGTGAATCCTTTGGGTACCACAAACCAAGATTAGGGAAACATCTTAGGTACCTAAAGATCCTCTTTACAGCATAAAGGTGACATTATTTGGGAGTCACTTGATGACGTGCACAAGCACATACAACAAACATGATATCAGGTCTGGAAGTAGTAAGATACATCAAGGATCCAATCATGGATCTATAATGCCTGACATCAACATCTTTCCCATCTCCAATCTTTCCCCAATGGTGTTCTCTATCCATAGGAGTAGTAGCCCTCTTTTCATGTGGAGAAAAACCAAACTTCTTCAAGATTTCAGCAACATATTTGTCCTGGGAGATGAAGATACCATCTTCGTTCTGCTGAACTTGTAACCCAAGAAAGAAGTTCATCTCCCCCATAGCACTCATCTTGAATTTGTCTGTCATAAGCTTGGAGAAATCCTCACTCATCTTTAGATCAGTAGACCCAAAAATGATATCATCAACATAGACCTGCACAAGCAACACATCTTTGCCTTTCTTCTTTGTAAATAGTGTCTGATCTATGGTGCCCCTCTTGAATCCATTGTCCACCAAATAAGTGGACAAGGTACCATACCATGCTCTAGGGGCTTGATGAAGGCCATACATAGCCTTTTTGACTCTATACACTTTATCTGGATGCTCTGGATCCTCAAAACCAGGAGGTTGCATGACATAAACTTCCTCAACAATGGTGCC
Organism: Glebionis coronaria; assembly: GCA_025667525.1. Classification (NCBI taxonomy): domain Eukaryota; kingdom Viridiplantae; phylum Streptophyta; class Magnoliopsida; order Asterales; family Asteraceae; genus Glebionis; species Glebionis coronaria. The sequence continues at coordinate 315,159,162 of CM046879.1, read as the reverse complement.
ATACAAGAATGCACTTTTCACATTCATTTGATAGACTGTGAAGCCCATGCAAGATGCATAGGCTAGAAAAATCCTAATAGCTTCAATCCTTGCAACTGGTGCAAAGACTTCTTCATAATCTATCCCCTCCTCTTGTGTATAACCTTGAGCCACTAACCTTGCCTTGTTTCTGACCACAATACCTCTTTCATCTCTTTTGTTCCTGAGAACCCATCTTGTCCCAATAGGTCTGACATATCTAGGACAATCAACCAGCTCCCAAACATCCTGAATTGCAAATTGGTGAAGCTCATCCTGCATTGCTTCCACCCAACTTGGTTCTTTGAGGGCATCAAATATCTTCTTGGGTTCTTCTTGTGACAGAAAACATGCAAACAAACATGCTTGCACAAGAGGGGTATCAACCTTCTTGTGTATATTGGCAATAAATCCACCAAGTCCTTGATGAGATCTTCTTGTCTGAACTGGATTCATAACATCACCAATGATCTGAGATGGGGGTGATTCTTCATTGTAGAAGTGAGAACTCCTCCTTCAAAAAGTCTGGTGTCCTCAACTTCACGCTCCATGTTGCCAATATCTTCTTCATCAGACTCTCTCTGAGCAACAGGAATCTCTTCATGAATATTGGAAGGTCCACCGTGTTCAAAACTAGAAGAGAAAAGATGCCCATAAGTGTTGTCAACGTTTGAATCTTGGTTGTCAGCGTCAGGGCTGACAGCGCCTGAAATGTTGTTGTCAACGTCTGAATTGGTCTTGTCAGCGCTAGATTTGCCTTTGTCAGCGCCTGAAGAACCATGCATGTTTGTATCTGGTGGTATTTGGAAACCACCATTATCTTGTCCAGCAGCAAAAGCATCAGTCCAAATGGGAATTGTGACATATTCAAATGTAGGAGATGCCTTTTTTGCTTGTGATCCAACCTTCTCATCAACCTGTGTACCTGAAACATTAACAACTTGTTCTTCCACAACATTTGAAGTTACCTTCACAATGTCTGGATTAGTGACATGCATATAATTTAAAGTTCTAGATAAGGGTTCCAAATCAAACAACCAATTAGGACCACTTTCAGGATCACTAGGTTTATTCTCTAAGAACCTAACATGTACTCTCTCAACAATATGTTTGTCCTCCTTAAGATAAACCTTATAACCCTTGCTCTGCACTGAATACCCCATGAAGTAACCTTCATCACCTTTTGCACTAAATTTCCCTAAGGCATCACTAGTGTCTAGGACTAATACATGACATCCAAAAGGTCTGAGAAAACCAATATTAGGTTTTCTTCCCCAAAGTAACTCATAAGGTGTTTTGTTCTGAATTTTGTTAACCAATGCTCTATTTTGCACATAGCATGTTGTATTAACAGCCTCAGCCCAAAGGCTATGGGAAAGTAAGCATCAGCCAACATTGTTCTGGCTGCTTCAATTAGGGTTCTATTTTTCCTTTCAGCAACCCCATTTTGTTGTGGGATTCTTGCAATACTGAATTGCCTAGTAATTCCCTTCCTGGCACAAAAATCATCCAGCTTCTTGTTCCTAAATTCTCCACCATTATCACTCCTAAGCATTTTAACCTCATTGCCAGACCTTTTCTCAATTTGAGTCATAAATTCAATAAGAACATCAGCTGTCTCACTCTTCATAGCTAGAAAGAATGTCCAAGTAAACCTAGAAAAGTCATCAGTGACAACAAAACAATATGACTTGCCATTCAAACTTTCTATATTAGTTGGACCAAAGAGGTCCATGTGAAGCATATGAAGAGGTCTGGAACTAGTATGCACCTGCTTGGACTTGAATGAGACCTTGTGCTGCTTGCCTTTAAGACATGCAACATAAGAGTGGTCATTGTGGAAGGCCTTCTCAGGCAAACCATAAACTAAACCAAGCCTCACAAGTCTATTTATATTTTTAAAATTTATGTGCCCTAGTCTCCTGTGCCATAAATTACTTTCATCAACTGAGGCCTTAGCATAAAAACAAGACATATTTGTATTCACTTTAATCCCATTTAAATTCACATTGTATATGTCCTTATGCCTAGGTGTTCTATACTCAATATACTTCTCATCAGGGATCTTAAAATCCTTGCTTAACACCAAACACTCAGTATCAGTGAAAAGAACCTTATTTTTGTTATCACAAACTTGTGATACACTAAACAGATTATAATCCAGTTCTTTTACCAGGAAGACGTTTTCAAAACGTAGATTATTGGTGAGAAGGGTTCCTTTGCCTGTAATGGTGTCGTAGCCCCCTCCAAAGTATACCTTATCACCATCTTTAATAGGAGAGAAGTTCGTCAGATAGTCTTCCTTTCCTGTCATGTGCCTTGAGCATCCACTATCCCAATATCCATAATCATTGATCTGCTTTTGAATGCCCTGCACATAAAGAAAACAAATTAGTTTTCTTTGGGAACCCAAGTCTCAGAAGACTTGGATTCATCTGGTTGTTCAATAAGAACAGACTTAGTTCTCACAACAACCCAATTCTCATCCTTTTTAGGATGAAATACCCAGTTAACCCCAATTGGTTTTGTAATGACCTTTGAAATGTAATTAAATCTATTGCAAGTCATTGAAATTCTATTATTATTAGGGTTTTGATCTTTCTTGGGTCTCCATGTTAAGCTTGAAGAAGCTTTAGACCCCTTTCCTTGTGGTTGCAAATATTTAGGTCTGGTCACGTTTCTGTCAGCGTTGGATTTTGTCCTGTCAACGCTGAAATTACCCTTGTCAACGTTGAACCTAGGGTTTGCTACAGGAACCCATTGCCTATTTGACTAGGTGTTTGTCTTTTGAAAAGGTCTTTGTCCATGAGTGTTAGACCTTCTAGAGAAGAATGGGGCAGGTCTAATCACTTGTGGACTTTGCTGCACACAAGGTTTGGGTCTGACAACGTTTGACTTCCTAACAACGTTGACTGTCTTCCTATCAGCGCTGAAATTGTTTCTATCAGCGCTGGCTTTGGGAGCGTTGACACACTTGTATGCCAAATGTGAAAAGCTACCACAAGTATAACAGGCTTTCTTAGACACACTCTTAGGTCTAGAAGCGAAGAAACCTGTTCCATGATTGTTAACTTGGCTCTTGGGTGACCTATTATTTCTATACATCTCTGCATATTTAATGGTAGGTCTTCTAACAGTGTTTGAGCCTAAGTCAACAGCTTTACCAGTAACTGGGTGAGTAACCTTAATGGGTGGTGATTCATTGGGACTTTCACATAGCAAACCTCCCTTAACAAATAAAGTAGGGTTAGCTTTCTTCCACTCATTTAGGTCAGTCAGTTTTTGTTGATACTCTTCCACTAGAGTGACAACTCTTGGTGGAGGAATGAATTCCTCTTCTTGGCATTCTGGTATACCAGTCCAAGATAAATCCTTTCTAAGGACACCATAGAAGTCACCAGCTGGTGGTGGAACCAGAGAGTAATCATTCATCCCAATCCCAGTCATGTCCTTAGGATCCCTTTGTTTAGCTACACAGTCTCCTAAGGCTTGGGTGGCTTTATCAAATCTTTGAATCTTGAGGTCAACATTATCTTTATTCTTAATGGCCTCATCTAACTTAGCCTGAAGGTCTCTATTGACCTTTGTCATGATATTTCTAATATCCATACTACCCTCTAGCTCATGTTTTAAGATATTTATCTTATCTTTTAAATCAAATTCCATTTTCTTATATTCAGAAACGGTTTTCTCAGTTTCAGTAAGAGCTAGTTGGTAATTGGACAATTTACACCTTTCAGTGCTCATATCATCTTTTAGTTTTAACACCTCTTTGTTAAGTCTATCAGTGTTTAACCTATAACCTTTGATACAAAAAGCATCATCATATACCTCATTATCAGATGAAGAGGAGGAGTGTGCCATGAGAGCATATTCAACATGCTCTTCTTCTTCAATATCAGCAATCAAAGCTTTGTCCTCTTCAGCATCCTTAGCCAGATAGCTCCAATCCCATCCAGTACCATCAACTCCTTGAACTTCAACCATGGCTTTGGAGTCTTGAGTTTTAACAACCTGAATTGAGGGTTTACCAGCATCAGATCTTCTAGGAGATCTGCATTCCCTCATGAAGTGCCCCATGCGATGACAGTTGTTTCACTCAACTTTGGATTTATCAAATCCAGCAGTGTCTTTAGCATTGAAGGTCATCTTCTTCTTGAACCTTCTATTCCACCTATTTGCTCTTATACTAGCAAGAGCCATGTTCCACTTGATGTCCATCTCTTCCAAGTGTTCATCACTTATCTGCTCAAGGTCCTCATATGTAATCACTGAACCATTGGGCAAAGAAGCAATGTAAGCACACACAGTATCCAAATCCAAACCAACAGGTTTAACTCTTGGGCAGTCATTCATGAATGTGTCAGCGTCTGAAAAGGAGACGTTGACAGGACTTGTTCCAGCGCTGACAAATGATGATCCAGTAGCTGGATGCATAAAAGAGTCCTTCTGATTGAATTGACCTTCACTATGAGAGAAGAAGGCCATGTTGCTGGTGCTTGCTTTGCTTCCATGTGCTGAAAGAGTTTCATCTTCCAACAATCTTAGTTTGTTGTAGATGTCATCAAACGAGGAGCTCTTGTAAGTATTATTGGCAAGAATAGATCTTGCCTCAATCTTCCATGCCTCACCAAGACTTTTCAGAAAGGTAGCATTGGTGTCAACATCACCAACCTGTGTCCCCATGAAGGACAACTTGCTTGTGATGTCAAGCAATCTGCTTCTCACACTACTCAGTTTCTCATTGGGCTGAGCTTTGAAGACAGCATAATCATGCAAAAGTTGCTTTTTCTTTTCTTCCTTAGTGTCTGCATTACCACCATATGCAACTTCAATTGCTTCCCAAAGATCCTTAGCAGATTCATAGCCTCTATATTTGTGCTGATTTTCTTGTCCCAAAGAGACTTTCAGAATATTTAGGGCTTTCATGTCAACCCTTTTCTTTGCAATATCTTCAGCACCTACAGCTCTACCATCTCCAGGTTTTTCTTTCTTATCTTCATCAGGACATCCTTCAACAGCTGAACTTGCCGTAATGGCATCCTGAATCTTTTGAGCCTTATTGAATGAGTTTCCATATTCAATAATCTCCCAGAGTGTGTAATCAAAGATCCCCAGATATTGTTCAAAGTTGAACTTCCATAAGTCAAAGTTGGTTGCATCAAGCATGGGAATCTTGATGTTTGGTAATGGTGAAGAGGAGGAGGTTATTGCTTCAGACATGATGTTTTTAGGGTTTTGAGAAAATTAGGGTTTTGGTGTTCGTGTATCGTTCAAAGATCAAAAGTTCCTCAACAAGCTCTGATACCACTTGTTGATCCCAAACTTAGATCGATTAGCTTTGTGTATACGAGATTAGATCAAGTATAACACGTAGATAAACCTTTGTTATATGCTTTGTGAATCTAAGTGTTATGCGGAATTTAACACTTAAGTAAGAACACAAGATGTAAACAAAACTTTCACTTTGATTATGAATGTCGAACTTGCTTACAATGAAAGATGTTTACGAATGAAAACTTATGAAAAAGTTGATACTAAACATTAACCTAAAGGCCTTCTTTTATAGACTAAGAAGCCTTGTACAATAAGCTACGTATCAACTATTCTAGGTAAAGATAAACATAGAAAATACATTGTCGTTTCTATCCTTACTAGAAGTATTCTAGAATATAATAAACGTGTAGCTTACATCTTCCATCAGTGCTTGTCTTCAATCTGTCAACGCTTGACTTTAACTTGTCAACGCTTGAGCTGTCAGCGCTCAATTTGTTCCTGTCAACGCTTGAGTTGTTCTTGTCAGCGTTCAAGTGATCTGGCCTTAATTTATTCCCAACAGCCACATGATCCTTCGTGTATTTCGCTGATGACATACTACGCCTGCCGCGGCCCTATGCATCTTAACCATGGCTAGAGGACTGATCATTTGTAAAGGGTCCCGTCTCTGACTTCGAATTGCCTCGAGCAGCGTCGTATTCGCCGCGCTTTGGTTTCGTCCTATGGGAGCAAATCCTTCGTCAAATAATCCACAATCGGTGTCATCCATGTAGGACCTTCTTCCTCTACCACTGATGCGACCTCCTGTTCCTTTATAGATTTGTCTTTTAGGATCTCTACTAAGACCTGTTTTGATAGGTGTGCGAAACTGGTGGACGCTACTTTGCTAAGTACGTATGCTTTCTTGTTCTCTCCCCTAGGTACTTGGCGGATTAGAAACTTATCGAATCCTTCGATCAAAGTCTTGGATTTTTGCAAGTATTGTACCATGTTTTCTTCTTTTGCCTCATATTCGCCAAGTATGTGGTTTGCTACCAGGCGAGAATCTACGTTTTCCTCGAGATTGCGCACACCCATTCGCGCTGCAATTCGCAGTCCTGCTATTAGGGCCTTGTATTCTGACTCGTTATTTGGGGATGTGAACTCAAAGCGTAGTGCGTATGTGAATTCCATTCCTTCAAGGTTAGTGAGTATGAGCCCTGCGCTGGATCCATCAGTGCAAGAGGACCCGTCAGTGAATAAGATCCATGGGTCTTGTTCTTCTTCTCTCTGTCCCAACTCTTGAATGTCCTCTTCTGGTTTTTCTATGATGAAATCTGCTAAATTTGTCCTTTTATGGCATTGCGCGGTCTATATGTGATGTTGTGTTCCCCCAATAGAACACTCCACTTTTGTAATCTACCTGCGACGTCTGGTTTTGATATTACCTGTTTTATGGGTTGATCCGTTATCACCACTATCGGATGCGCTAGGAAGTACCTGTGCAACCTTTTTGCTGCGAATACTAGTGTGAGTACTAATTTCTCCATTGGGGTATAATTTAGTTCTGAGATTTGTAATGCTCTACTTATGAAGTATACTGGTGTTTGCACATTTTCCCTATCCATTATTAGCACCGCGCCGATTGCTCCGTATGTGGCAGGCAAATTCATTATCAGTTCTTCTTTAGGACGTGGCGCGACTAACATAGGGAGTGAAGCTAAATGTGTTTTCAGTTCCTCAAAGGCTTTCTCAGCTTCCTTCGTCCAATTGAAGTCTCCTTTCTTGAATCACTTCTTGAGTGTTTTATATAAAAGGAGAGACTTCTCCACATATTTGGACAGGAATCTATCAACCCTGCGAGCTTCCCATTTAGCGACTGCACTTCCTTTTTGGTCTTTAGGCTTTGAAGCTGGATGACCACGTCTGTCTTTTCCGGGCAGGGTTTGATGCCATTAGGGTCAATCAAGTATCCTAGGAACATTCCTTCTATGGCCCCAAAAGTGCATTTCTTTCGATTCAACTTCATGTTTGTTCTCCTAAGTGTTGAAAATGTTTCCTCAATATCTCGGATAAGTTCGCTCTCTGTGTGACTTTTTATTACCAAGTCATCAACATACACCTCAAAATTTCGCCCTATTTGACCTTCAAATGCTTTATCAACCAACCGTTGATATGTGGCCCCTGCGTTCTTAAGTCTGAATGGCATTTTTGTATAGCAAATACACGCCCTGGCTTGTATGAAATGCTGTTTTTTCTTCATCTTGTTCTGCCATTTGTATCTAGTGGTATCCTTTGTATACGTCCAGGAAACACTTAAAAGGATATCCACACAACGATTCTACTTTCCAATCTATCTCCGGGAGTGGGTAGCCATCTTGTGGGCAAGCTTTATTAAGGTCTGTGAAGTCAATACACATGCGCCAGTTGCCATCAAGTTTTTTTAGCCATTACTGGGTTAGCGAGCCAATCATGGTAGTAAACTTCTCTCATGATTCATGCGTCTACCAATTTCTTGACTTCCTCGAGTATCACCTTGTTGCGTTCTGGGGCCTGTCCTCTTTTCTTTTGCCTAACTGGGGGGTATCCCTCACGGATTTGAAGCTTATGTTCAGCTATTGACCTTAGTACCCCCGTCATATCTTTAGGTTCACATGCGAAGATGTCTAGGTTATCGTTTAAGAGGCGACACATGTCTGCCTTTCCTTTCTTAAACAATGTTTCCTTGATCGTTATCTCTTAATCTTTGTAGAATAGTGATAATCTATGATCCTAACAAGTGGGTTGTTGTTTCTAGAGAGAGAAACTAGAGAGAGAAAGATAAGAGAAATATGTGTATTAAGTGAATAACAAAATGAACAACCAATCCCTTTCCATGAAGGAAAGGGGTCTTATATACCCTCACCCTTAATGGGCTTGGGTCTACAACCCATGGACAGGCCCATGGGTTGGTTAGTAATTAATGTTTAATACAATAACTAACTACGAGCTAAAAACTTTTAATAATATTGTTGGACTGACCGATACTTCTAATATACGTTAAAACGTATTTCCAACAATCTCCCCCTAAGGGAGGTCACTCCAAATTACAAAGTTCTAAACCTGGGATACTATACTAAGTCTTCGTTCTTGAGCTCGTAGTTGTTTCTCTTTTCTTCTTTTTTTCCGGCTTGTGAATATTTTGTAATAATCTTTGAGCTTTGGCTTGCAACATGTTCTTTTGGCTTTGAATTGTCTTGTAATTTGAGATCATCTTCACGTGCAGTCTTTGCCTTCTTATGATGTTCGCCTCTTTGTGACTTCATGTCCCACATACCTATCCTTTGTTGAATTCTTGAAAGTCTCAGAGTTGATACAACAGAAGACTTTTAGGTCAGACTTTCTTGAATTTTGATGAAATATTTGATGCAGAAGGAGTAAGTATGTGAGGACGACTTCATCTGGTACCCCACAACGCCACCGTCTTCAAATGCAACAACATAATAAGACACGAATAAAATGTATTTGACATTTTATTCTGATTCGGCAGCATTTTACCTCCGGTCGGTGAAGACCGTTGGACGATAATAAATATCGTACTTGTGACAGGTAGCTCTAATTAAAGATCTCCTTGACAAGATTTTGGGGGTAAACCGGTTCCCTTTATTCGACCGTCCAAAGCTGACTGTGAATATAAAGAGTGAATCACTTGGATAATAGATATCCTTATGATTGAAGCCGTCAATTCATGAACCTGGAACAAGTGAATTTGAATTAAGATTTCCACCATCGTTACTTTCATGTTGTCACGAGCTTGATTCTAATAGAATCTTGCTTGTCACCTACCATAGTGCTGTTTGATGTGGACACTAGAAGGATTTCCACTCTTCATTGTGAACACTAAGGAGTTCCACTCTGAGTGTTCTAGCAAGATCACTTAGATTTTGCGTAGAGGCCCTGGAACTAGTTTAATCTCAATTAAGAGTTAAACCATCATTTCTTTCCAGTAGATTACTTCTTAAAGAACCGCACGTGTCACATACCATGAGCTTTTTTGATGTTGGCTCAAGCAGGATTTTCATCTTCATTGTAATACTTTCGTATCACTCAGATGTTCTGGCAATATTACAAGAATATTGCGTAGGACTCAAAAAAATCTTTCTTGTTTTTAAAATTGTGTCCAAATGAGACTTTTGATGATCTCGTGGCTCTAGACTCAATGGTGCATTTTGTTTTGGTGAGCGGAGGATGGAGAGGATTGCCACCTTTTCAATATCAATTTATTCGCAGTGAATAAACCGATAGACAACGTGTTAAACTCCGTGACATTAAAACAAATATCTTTTGAGAGATATTTGAGTTGGCTGGGAGGGGTTATGCATCGCATCACTGGGTCCATGATACTTTGTCGTCTTCAATATGTGTTGACCCGGTTTCTGCCTATGTTGTAAGGAGGGCTTCTTTCTTTACACCCTTTATCTTTACATTTCTTTTTCATTCTTCAACCCCTTCAATGCTTACCAATACATCATCACTAGCACCTTGTTGTGATTGTTCCAGTGCTAGCATCCGTAGTTAGTCGGCATTCAGCTTCGTTCACAATCCATTCCCCATCTTTTCTAAGGACTTCTATTTTCTAACTATGGAATTGTCCTTGGGAAGATTCCTCCGATTTTGGAAGAATAATTGGACTAGTTGATGCGTCCGTCGTGTGATGGATTTGTAGAACAAGTTTTAAATTTATAACACGAATTACCGGATTGACTAAAAACGCATGGGAAAGTATAACCCTTTCGTTTGTGTATAACTTTTATGCGGTAATAACGAGATCGTTCACGGGGATTTGGAAAACCTATGACCATTCAAAAATAAAACAATAATCGTGGATTGTAGCAATTGGTGAAAAACAAATAACAAGTAAAAATGATGAGATAAATAATAAGATTAAAGGCAACACTTGGTAAGGACAGGTTTGAGCATCCGTAGTGGTATGATTGTGATGACACATTTAACAAATATGATTATGATAATTAGATGGATAATCCAATCTATTGTTTTCAAAAGCTTCAATCCTCGTCAAGACATAGGTTAAAGAAAACAAGCATTAGACTCAATCACTCAATTCAAGACTTAATCCAATTTCAACACATTCGATTCACAGTCGTTTCATGAATTTTCTAACACTTAAAATGATGTTTCTTGATAATCAAAACTTCTTAAGAAATGATCAATACAAAAGATAGCCAATCATAGACAAACTGGCTATGACTTGTTGATAGAAAATAACCCTTTCGACCTATGAAATATTTACCAACTAATGAAGTTTTGATAACAATTGTCACATGAAACATAAGTACTAATGGTTTATAGGAAAGCTTTACATTGAAATAAACATAAATCACAATCACAACCACTACTTCATACCATAAACATCATCCTACCAAGTGTAGAATGAGATTTAGCTACTCATAACAAATGATGAAATAAACTCTGAAATAATAGTCTTACAAGTCATAATCAAGAGTCTTACAAAGTGAAAATATGTTGCTAATGATTAGGGTAATGATCCCTAAGAGTTTCGTGATGTTAACTTTGCTTTTCGGACTCCAAAAGTGACTTTTCTTGCACAACCTTGCTCAAATCCGGGAATGGAGGTTTGGACAAGGTTGAGAGAGTTATTTGGTGGTTATGAAAGAGTAATTAGAGTACTAATGAGTTGTTATTGAAGGCTTATGAAAGGCATGACCCCTAGGGTCTTATTTATAGGCAAAGTTGAGGGCATGGAGTGAATGCATGGCTTGGAGCCAAAGACAAATACTTGGAGCCAAAGAGAAGTGCTTGGAGCCAAATAAAGTCTAGAAACTTCTTGTATGATCTTGCATGTATGTAGACACAATTTCTGCCTACACAAAATTTGGTGGCTTCTTCATCATGTTGGTGGCTTCTTCATGCTGTTTGACTTGTATGCTCCTTGGAAATAGTTGTTCTTGCACCCGAACTTGATCTTCAATGGCTTGTAACTTGTACACGGGTCTTGAACTTGACTAGGATTCTTCGTACTCGTACTAATCTTCACATTTGTGTTGTTTTACACTCTATTCCTATAATTGGCTACACAAAGACTTGCAAACACAATTGGGCTCAAATATGCACAAAAGTATCATAGATCCTCGTGTGCTTGTTGTTGATTTCAACAAATTGAACTTGCTCATGTATATGAGAAGTTAAATTTCCTTGAATTCCTCCTTACTCAAACCTCCTCTCCAATTTTCGTTCCGGTGGACAAAACTTCCAATGATGCATCGTCATCTTATTTTTCCAACTAAAGGACTAACTACTCTTAGAGTCTTTATTACTTTAGTTGTTTTAGATTCTTTTATTTTTTTAAGCAATATCGGAAAATTATCACTATTAGAATAGCTTATGCTTTGTGGTTTATTTTCCATATTTTTTTTGCTTTAGATACTCATATTGTGTGTATGACTATCTACCTTGTTGTGTCTTTTATTTTATGTAACATTTGTGTTGTTTATGTGTTATTTCCTTAGTTCTCTTTTGAGTTGATCATGGTTATTTTACAATTGCTTATGGGTGATTCCATCAAATCTAAATTTTAACCCCTTGACAAGTTTATCATCTTCATTGGATTGAAGTTTGATTTTGTCAATTACCTTTTTGGACATACTTAACAAAATACTTGCTTCTAATTTGAGATTTCTTCTCTCTTTCCCTCTCAAGTTACTTAGTAGGTAGTGATCATATATACATTAGTGTTTCTTTTCTTTCTACTAGCCTTTGTGTAGCATGTCACCTTAGCTCATTTACTTGGTGCCCCAAGCAAGGGGGAGCAACCACCAAGGGGGAGCTACTAGCAAAGTCCGGTTTTCTTCAAAGACTTGTGCTAACCTTTTTGCTACGACGAAGGGGGAGAAATGATAGTGATAAACTCGTTAATAATTCAATATTTTGTGTTTCTACGTAAATGATTTTATCGTTTGTTTAATCAAAAAGGGGGAGATTGTTAATGCAACTGATGCCTAAAAACATTATTAGTGTTAACTAATCTTTCTTAGTTTTGATCACAACAAACTATACAACACATTTAGTGTAAAACATAAAACGAACTATTTAACTAACACTATCATCAAGGTAATAATCATATCACTAACCTTTCTTAATCATACTTAGTGATCATCAAAATGATTATCCTTAAAACTCACTTTTGTTAATATGACAAAAGACTTTTTAATAAATTTCTTTTTTAGAAAATGTTTTATTAAAATGGAAAATGTAAATTAGAAAATAGCATATTCCATATGCTATTAGAATATCCTTTGAAGGCTTAAAATACGTTAGATATTCCTACCCCACTAACAGACAAAATATGGAGCGTAGTCTACGGGCGGAACCTTAAGTAGCTAGGAGGTTCCCTAGCGATAAGGAACCGCCGGACTAGATAAGGTACCGCGCTCAGATAGCCGTTGTACATTGTCTCCTTTAAATAGTGGATCAAATCTCATTTTCCACTAAGCCTCTCTAGACGTTTTTCCTCAGCCCCTTTCTCTTTTCTATAGCATAATCATTAGTAAATGATCACTTAATATGTTAAGTATGTTTACATATGATTATCCTCTTGATCCCCTCCTTTACCTTGTCCAAAGAGAAGATCACTCACTCACTAGTGTTGTGATAAAGGTCAATCCATGAGCTAGTCATATTTATCATGATACCCTTTTTTTTATGTTAATCCATTGTATTTATGAATACTTGGACTAGTTGTGTTCATCCAAGTTATTTGTGAATACTTGGATTTGTTGTGTACATCCATTGCATATGTGTTTGCTTGGATTTATGTTATGTAGATCCAAGCTAAATGTGTGTACTTGGATATGTTTAGTTGAGTTGTAATAGATTGATTAGAAGTTCTCACTAAACTATAAAGTGATGTGGTTGTGTCTTGTAAGTTCTCACTTAACTTGAAAGTGATTAGTAGTTGTGTTGTGTGAAGTTCTCACTTAGCTTCAAAGTGAAGTGTCGTGAAGATTGGTTCGAGCTTTGGATTAGAACTCGACATCTAGCCTTGTGTCGTAAAATGGTGAAGTAGGCAACGTCGTGAAGATTGGTTCTAGCTTTGGATTAGAACTCGACATCTAGCCTTGTGTCGTAAAATGGTAAAGTAGGCAACGTCGTGAAGATTGGTTCTACCTTGAGATTAGAACTCGACATCTAGCCTTGTGTCCTTAAATTATGAAGTAGGCAACATTGTGTAGATTGGTCCTAGCTAAAGATTAGGTCTCGACATTTAGCTTAGTGTCGGAAAATAATGTAAGCAACGATGTAAGGTTTTCTCCGCCAAGAAGGGAGCTTGTGGATATAGTGGAAATCTCGAGTAGGTGTACTCGAGGAGTGGAGTAGAAACGAGGATAGAGCCTCGTGGTCAAACCACTATAAATCTTGGTGTCTTCCCACTAGGTTGTCTCCTTCCTTACTCTTTACTTATTTAATTATCATTACACTTACCTATTATCTTTGCTAGTGCATTTGAATTGAACCTAATCATTATGCAACTTAGCTTCAAGTAAAAGATAGTTTTGATACAAACGAAATTGAAAGTAATTTTAATTAGGTTGCCAATTGAAGAGAAACTATTCAACCCCCCCCCCTTCTAGTTTCTACAATTGGTATCAGAGCGATGGTCACTTAAGATCTTTGAAGTATATTGTACTTTGAAACTTGGATCGATCCATTGTCTCCTCAAATTAGAAGGTCAAGTTGTACTAAAGTTTCTCTTTGGTCTAAACTATTTCTTCTTGGAAAATAGGTCTTTTAATTGATCATATTGCATTAGTAGCATTTATACATTTTAGACCTACCTTTGAAATGTATCTACTAGTTTGCTATCTTGCGTTGTGTAGGTACTCATGAAAATCAATCAATTAATTGGTTGGGATTTGAGTCACTTGCACTTATAGAAGATTCATCTTCATCGATCTTCAACATCCTTGAATGATGACATCAAGATGATTGGGAATGATACTAGTCATTGAAGACCTAGTATTCATCATAGTCACTCTTGGGGCTTGCATTGATGGATAGAAATGCTTTTTGTGGCCAAGGTACGTTTTCGTTCTTCCACACGCCTTTGATCAATCTTTTGATCATTACTTGACTATGTGCTTGTTCTTGGCATCCTTGCCTTGACATTTGCTTGTAATTTGTGATTCCTTTCCTTTATCCTCTCAAACCTTAATTGCTTGCATACTTGACTCACTATGGTGATGTAGAGTGAGTTAGTAGTAGCTTAAAGTATCAAGCATGATATCCATGGTTTGCACTCATACGGTTAGTAGGCCCTTTGTGGGAGAGAAAGTGAATCAATACCTTGCTCATACTTTGGTATAGACCAAGGCTATTATTGAAAGTGATCTTAGTCTACGCATCAATATTTGCTTTGTGTTTATTCATTACCAAAGCCGTTTAACACTTCGCCAGAAAGGCACGTCTTAAACCACTCTATATGACACAAGCTCTTCGTTACCACTATTTGAAGATTGTCATTAATCCCTTGAGCATTAGTCCTAGTCATGATTCACTTCCCTTGACTTCTCTCCACTTTGCTGTTTTGCGACGAGTAGTCGTTTGTCCATTTCGGTTCTTTTCGATCTCGATTCAACTCGTAATCCTTCATTAAAGCATATCGCCTAGTGTTATGATGATCCAATGTTATTCTAAAAGGTTCATGATATAATTTTAAGTATTTTAGAAAAACTTGGTTTTTAAAATTTGACGTTTTTCATTGATAAAAACCAGCCTCTGTAGGCGGTTCTTTATCTCTGGCTGTTCAAACCCGCGGTTCTTTATCGATAAGGAACCGTGGGCAGTAAAGTTTGTCAGAGCGCCAGTTTTAATAAAATAACCTTTTTCAAACCAACCCTCTCTCTCCCAAAAACACACAGCCGACATTTTTCATCTTTTCCACCATTTTTGAAGCTTCAAAAACCTTCAATCAATCAAATTAATTGATTCCAAGTTGTGGGTTTCACTCATCCTTCATCAAACATCAATTAATCGTAAGTACTTTCTTTCAACTTCATCTATTTTGTTCTAGGGTTCATCCTTTCATAATTGGGGATTTTTAAAATTGAAATTGAATGAGAATCTTAATAGGAATATTGGTTGACATGGTTACTTTACTATGATTCCTTAGGTTCATATTCATTGAGATTTCACTAAAACCCACTTGTAGAAGAAATCCGAATTTTGACTAAATGTTTTTGGTTAAAAGATGGAATTGAGATGAACCCATGAACAAATAGGTAGTTGCATTGTTAATGCTTACCTAAAAACATTGTTTTGAAAAACCAATGTTCTAGTCCATTGTTGATCCAACATAGGTCATATGTTCCACACATTGTGAACATGAGAATGTTATGGATTCAATCCTTTGTTTGTCAAGAAATTGATGTAACACATTCTCATATTTTTTAGCTTTAAGTTTATTTTTCATATGAGTAATTGGAAAAATATTGTCTTATGTTTATATTAGGTACTAATCATGCCTTCTCAATATCAAAAGGATCATCAATTCACTAGACAATACATGTTAAACCTTTCCCAAACATATGCTTCCACTCAACTTTGAAACTCATTTCCATCCCTTTCTACTCGTTGTTTCCATGAGGGTAGGGTCGTTGACGAGGGAATAACAGGTTATGACTATATCCAATCTATTTTGAGCTTTCGGGGTTTGATTGCTTGCTCAACATAGAAGAAGATATTTACCCCTTATTTCTTCTTGAGTTCTTTAGCACCTACTCCATGCTTGAATACAATGGAGAAATCTTCATTCGATTCGTGTTGAATGATCAATTGATTCAATACTCCCTCAAAAACTTTGGTGAAATTCTTGGTGTGCCATATGAAGGCACTTGTCGTTTTACGGATAAATGGAGACTCGATTCTCTTTTGGAATCCTACGATAAACCTCCAAATGACCTCACCGAAATTGATCTAGAGTTTATCCTTGACATCATTTCGAAAGAGCGTGATGGAAACGTTGTGAGAAGCCTTCATTCAAATGTGCGAAATCTAAATCGATATGAAGTGCTCTCTAGCGACCTTAAGGATTTTATGGTCCAATGGGAAAATATCCTTAGGGAGAATGTCTTTTGTCTTGGTGGAAACCGAGATCATATCTCGGCTTGTATGGTGCATATGTTGAGTTGCATCTTTACATCCACCAAGTACAATTTGGCATTCTATATCGCTCGACGAATAAATTATGCCCTTTCAAAGCCCAAAACAAATCTTCCCTATGCTATGCTTCTTACTCTCCTTTTCAAAAGGGTTGCTCATGACTTTCCCCACCTCGATCTTTCTCGCTTTCACCCGGTTCATCGGGTTATGTTGCCTATTCAAGAGGTATATGCAAGAAAGCTAAGAAGTGATCGAGGTTCGCGAAAATCCGACCATCAAGAGACGGGTGATGAGGACACCTATATGCCAACAAGTGATGGTGATGGCATAGGTACTAGTTCTCACTTCAACTCTTTGAGTAATTCCCACCCATCCTCAAACTCATTCGTGGATGGACTTGAATACTTAGCTCCCCCACCTCATTACTCCTCTAGTGAAGTACCGGAAGATCTCAACATGGAGCATCTCTACCGTGAAAATCTTAGGACTAGAGGTGAATTTCATGAACATCGGTTTGAGTCAAGGAAGGGATTCAAGTATTTGGGGAATATGATCAAGGGATTGGTCAAGAAGAGAAGGTGAAGGCTTTGAAGTATTTCAAAGAATACATGTTGGTAAACATGTAATGTTGAACAATTTTTTTATTTTGGTTGTGCATTAACTTATGCTACATGTTTGGATTACTATTTATTTCAATCCTAAATGTTGCTTATGCCATCATGTTTATGATTTACATAGCTTTGTGCATCCTTTATGATAGTTAGCTTCTTAGATTTTGGTCAGTAGTTAACTTTGGCTTGTGAATCCTTTGGTAAAAATCTGGGTTAACCAAAATTTGGGATGTGAAATTTTTGAAACACCTCTGGTCACGGTTCCATATCGACCATCGGCTCCTTATCGATAAGGAAACGCCGGTCCTAGATAAGGAACCGCCGGCTACTGTGTCCGACAGAATCTTTTACTTTACACTATTTTCTTCAATCTGTGTAAACATTGCATGATTCTTTGCAAAAACCTGCACATTTCCTAAACTAGGTTACCTAAATTCATTATTCACCTAAAATGATTTTAACCCATTACTAGTTTGGATCATCCCCTCACCCATTTAAACCCACCTTGTTAGTCATGTTCTTCACACATCAAAACATCCTTCCCTAACCCTTAAACCACCTTTGTCAACCATGGTTTCTACAAAAACCTCAAACACTTCCAAAACCTCCACCCCAAGGAAAACACTTAAGATTAGGATTAAGGTACCCAAGCCTAACTCCTCACCCTTTCACACACCCAAAAATGAGATGGTTCCGATCCTCATTTCCTCATCACCTTCACCACCCCTTGCACCATGCAAGACAACCTCCACCCATGGTACTAACCACTCTATTGGTTCTACCTCCTCTTCATTCCACTCAAGAATTAATGAGCTCTCTTCACCCTTCACTCCAAGTGCACCCTTGGATGTGACTACACAACCACAACCAATCCAAAGCATTCCTTTTGTGAATGAATTTGATGACACCTTGGTGACTTCACCATTTACCCCTCCAAACTCACCCATTTCACCAACCTTGGAGAACATACCTCCACACTCACCCATTTCTCCTTTGGAGAACTTGCCTCCACACTCACCTACATCACCCTTGGAGAACATGCCTCCTCCACCTCCACCACACACAAACATTCCAATTTTGGGTGTCCCACTTTCCCTCCTCTTGGGTGATCCTTACTATGGATTTCAAGAGACTCATGGTCCTAATTGTCCATGTTGCCTCTACAACCACTACATCATCCATAACCTTAGGATGGAAATGTTTGGACTACATAGGAGGTTGCAAGAGTTCTTGCTTGCCTTGTTCTCCATGCCTCCTCCTAGAAGATGAATGATGAGTTTTCTAAATAAATGTTTTTCAACAAAACCAAGCCAAAGAAGACTACTCATCTAGATTTAATGTTAAGCTAGCTTTGTATTAGTTAATTGTTTTTATTTTCATTTGTCATTGTATTTGCTTCCTTCATGAGTGTTTCATGAAGTTGATCTATGGATTTATCTTTATGTGTTTCTATCCTTATGTGCACATTAATTAACTTTAATTTGAAATTAAAATTGAACCTAAATCTATCACAACCTCTAAATACTTGACTAAAATTGGTTCAAAATGATATCTAAATATTTTGTCACCCTTTGTCAAGACATTCTTTGTGAATGTGTTGCTTTTATGCAACCCAGCATAATTTAGTGCTAATAGAGGTAAAATTCCAAGATTTGCAACTTTTTGAAAAAGTCTTAGTTTTTCTCAAAACACTGGAAAAACTTGGTTTCAAGTCCACTGCATGCGGCTCCTTAAAGTCGCGCGGTTCCTTAAGTGATAAGGAACTACCGGTCCCTATAGGGTACCGCGGACAGCAACTAGCTTTTGACTCGTTTTTGGTCAAAAAAATTTTAAAACCCTATACCCTATCAAGATTCCTTGTTACTCAATTTGGCTAAACATTCCTTGACACTTCACATGTTGTATTCAAATTCTTACCTTGATTACATTCTACTTATACCCCAACCTTGAGATTTCATTCTTACACCTTCCCAACCTTGAGAATTCATTCTCACACATCTCCAACCTTGAGATTTTATTCTCACACCTTCCCAACCTTGAGATTTCATTCTCACACCTTCACAATGCCTAACTCCTCCATAACCTTGACATTTCTTTGTCACAACCCCACTTACCCAAAGCTTCCTCATCTAAGCTTTCAAAGAAACCGAAAATCTCGGTTCGACCTATTTGGATTAAGAAGAATGAACCATCTTCTTCTAAACCACCCAAAAACCCTACCTTCTCTCCAATCAAGTATTGGAATGATACTTATACCATTAACCCCATCACCGGAGCAAAATAAAATGTTCCCCCACCACCACAATCCTTCAACAGCCCTCAACTCAATGAACTTTCAACCTTCCCAAACCTCACAAGGCATTGTGAAAACATTTCTTACCCTATTACCCCACCACCACCAAACCCTAGGTTTGATGCCCTACCCCCATCAACCGATTTTGTGTTGCATCATGGATCCTCGTGTGCTTGTTGTCGATTTCAACAAATTGAACTTGCTCATGTATATGAGAAGTTAAATTTCCTTGAATTCCTCCTTACTCGACCTTCTCTCCAATTTTTCGTTCCGGTAGACAAAACTTCCAATGATGCATCGTCGTCTTATTTTTCCAACTAAAGGACTAACTACTCTTAGAGTCTTTATTACTTTAGTTGTTTTAGAGTCTTTTATTTTTTAAGCAATCTTGGAAAATTATCACTATTAGAATAGCTTATGCTTTGTGGTTTATTTTCCATATTTTTTTGCTTTAGATACTCATATTGTGTGTATGACTATCTACCTTGTTGTGTCTTTTATTTTATGTAACCTTTGTGTTGTTTATGTGTTATTTCCTTAGTTCTCTTTCGAGTTGATCATGGTTAATTTTTACAATTGCTTATGGATGATTCCATCAATTCTAAACTTTAACCCCTTGACAAGTTTATCATCTTCATTGGATTGAATTTTGATTTTGTCAATTACCTTTTTAGACATACTTAACAAAATACTTCCTTCTAATTTGAGATTTCTTCTCTCTCTCCCTCTCAAGTTACTTAGTAGGTAGTGATCATATATACATTGGTGTTTCTTTTCTTTCTACTAGCCTTTGTGTAGCATGTCACCTTAGCTCATTTACTTGGTGCCCCAAGCAAGGGGGAGCAACCACCAAGGGGGAGCTACTAGCAAAGTCCGGTTTTCTTCAAAGACTTGTGCTAACCTTTTTGCTACGACAAAGGGGGAGAAATGATAGTTATAAACTCGTTAATAGTTCGATATTTTGTGTTTCTATGTAAATGAGTTTATCGTTTGTCGTAATCAAAAAGGGGGAGATTGTTAATGCAAGTGATGCCTAAAAACATTATTAGTGTTAACTAATCTTTCTTAGTTTTGATCACAACAAACTATACAACACATTTAGTGTAAAACATAAAACGAATTATTTAACTAACACTATCATCAAGGTAATAATCATATCACTAACCTTTCTTAATCATACTTAGTGATCATCAAAATGATTATCCTTAAAACTCACTTTTGTTAATATGATAAAAGACTTTTTAATAAACTTTCTTTTTTAGAAAATGTTTTATTAAAATGGAAAATGTAAATTTGAAAATAGCATATTCCATATGCTATTAGAATATCCTTTGAAGGCTTAAAATACCTCAGATATTCCTACCCCACTAACAGACAAAAAACGGAGCGTAGTCTACGGGCGGAACCTTAAGTAGATAGGCGGTTCCCTAGCGATAAGGAACCGCCGGGCTAGATAAGGTACCGCACCCAGATAGCCGTTATACATTGTCTCCTTTAAATAGTGGATCAAATCTCATTTTCCAATAAGCCTCTCTGGACGTTTTTCCTCAGCCCCTTTCTCTTTTCTATAGCATAATCATTAGTAAATGATCACTTAATATGTTCAGTATGTTTACATATGATTATCCTCTTGATTCCTTCCTTTACCTTGTCCAAAGAGAAGATCACTCACTCACTAGTGTTGTGATAAAGGTGAATCCATGAGCTAGTCATATTCATCATGATACCCTTTTTGTTTTATGTTAATCCATTTTATTTATGAATACTTGGACTAGTTGTGTTCATCCAAGTTATTTTTGAATACTTGGATTTGTTGTGTACATCCATTGCATATGTGTTTGCTTGGATTTATGTTATGTAGATCCAAGCTACATGTGTGTACTTGGATATGTTTAGTTGAGTTGTAATAGATTGGTTAGAAGTTCTCACTAAACTATTAAGTGATGTGGTTGTGTCTTGTAAGTTCTCACTTAACTTGAAAGTGATTAGTAGTTGTGTTGTGTGAAGTTCTCACTTAGCTTCAAAGTGAAGAGTTGTGAAGATTGGTTCTAGCTTTGGATTAGAACTCGACATCTAGCCTTGTTTCCTAAAATGGTGAAGTAGGCAACGTCGTGAAGATTGGTTCTAGCTTTGGATTAGAACTCGACATCTAGCCTTGTGTCGTAAAATGGTGAAGTAAGCAACGTCGTGAAGATTGGTTCTACCTTGAGATTAGAACTCGACATCTATCCTTGTGTCCATAAATTGTAAAGTAGGTAACGTTGTGTAGATTGGTCCTAGCTAAAGATTAGGTCTCGACATTTAGCTTAGTGTCGGAAAATAATGTAAGCGACGATGTAAGGTTTTCTCCGCCAAGAAGGGAGCTTGTGGATATAGTGGAAATCTCGAGTAGGTGTACTCGAGGAGTGGAGTAGAAACGAGGATAGAGCCTCGTTGTCGAACCACTATAAATCTTGGTGTCTTCACACTAGGTTGTCTCCTTCCTTACTCTTTACTTATTTCATTATCATTACAGTTACCTATTATCTTTGCTAGTGCATTTGAATTGAACCTAATCATTATGCAACTTAGCTTCAAGTAAAAGATAGTTTTGATACAAACCAAATTGAAAGTAATTTTAATTAGGTTGCCAATCGAAGAGAAACTATTCAACCCCCCCCCCCCCCCCCTTCTAGTTTCTACACATTTGCTTGAAACTTTTTATTTACGAGGGCAAAACTGTCACACCCACCATGGCGGAATATGAGGCGTGACGTAATGGATATCATCACAACATGGCGTGTCTATAGAGATAACTATATGAATAATAAATGTCATAAAATGGTGACACGAAAGTCATGACAATATCTCAACAAATGCAGGAGTCTAGGTAAGTAGGTAACAGTCCTACCACTTACCCAAGACAAACAATAAACATATACCCAACAAACATATAGGTGCCAACATGTATCACTTATCAAAAAAACATAAAGGTAAACTAAGAAGGAACGGGGATCTCCTTCTATATGCAAACCTAAGGCATCCAAGTCTAGCCACTTCTATCCTCAAGCTTAAACACATTCACACCTGAAAGAGACACTAAAACACGTCAACATAAAGTTGGTGAGAGTCATAGGTTTAGAGTCCAACGCCAAATCAGTTACAAGCTGTGAATAACAAACACCAACACAATAACATATGGACAATGTGCTACAATAATGTATTAACAACTAGCATTCAAGTTCAATCAATCATCACAATTCTAAGGCATCACGCCTTACCAACAACCACAGTTTCTAAGGCATCACGCCTTACCAAACACCATAATTTCCAAGGCATCACGCCTTACCAAACACCATAATTTCCAAGGCATCACGCCTTACCAAACACCATGGTACCATAGATGATCACACTATGTACCTATCCCAAGGCCACTACCTTGTCATTATCCATTGGTCCCATAGACGATCACGCTATGTACCTATCCCAAGGCCCCTACCTTGTCAAACCACAATAACTGAGACGGCACGTGTCCCCCGATCCAAATCATACACAATCAAGAATCACATAGCAGTTAATCACATAAGTGCACACACAAGTCCATCACAAAACCATAAAAGCATTCACAGCATCAATTTATAAATAACTCAACACAGTGTCTCTTCCATCCCATCTGGAAGACAAAATCAATAATAAACATGGGACTATGAAACTCACCTGATTGCTTATTCACAAGTCCTGACACTAGCAACAAGCTTAGATTTTTTGGAAAACAAGATTTTTGATGAAGAACCCGAATTTTCTCCATGGATCTCGACCCATACTTGATCTCCAGGGATTTTATGAAGTGTTTTGATAAAAACAAGGCTTTCTATACTTTCCTAACAAGTCCTTGGCCCATATACAAAAGCCCGGTTCCCTTTTTCCCTTTTTCCCTTTTTCCCCTTTTCTTTTCTTTTTTTCACATAACCGACCTATACCCATTTAATTTCGTTTTGTTTTCCTTTTTATTATTAATATTTGTATTAATAATATTACCTTAATTTTCTTTAATTTATTTCAGCTCCTAAAGCCTCCAAAACCTCAAAACCGTAAAACTAGTCAAATTTACGCGTTTTACCGTAAAAGACGTAAAATATACACTTTTAAAAAAATCTCAAATTTTGAAATAAACTTTATAACTAAGTCCTAAATGACTTAAAACCATCCCGAAAAATATCCATATGATTAATTACCTCATCTGAGACCTCTAAATGTTAAACCATAAATAGTAAAAACACGATTTTCTATAATACATATACGTATACGTAAAACCACTAAATAACACCATCTCACTTCATAGTCACTACCATGTGAACTCATGAACATGAAATCATCACACCTCGTTTCACTCACAAGGTACCCCGTACCGGAAACGATATCCAAACCACAATCTATACACACCAATAAGCACATAAACACGTAAAGACACGTAACTAGCACAAAATAAAACTAAGTGACGAACCTCAAACCCAGGGTTGTCACATCACTCCCTTCTAATAGAAATCTCGTCCCGAGATTTACTCATTAGGATCAACACACAACCAACAAATCACACGAGGATACTTGTTCTAAACGAACTCCCCTCATTTCCACGTGAACTTTAGTTCAAGTTTCAAAATACCACATATACAAACTAAAAATAATTAAACTCATTGCCAAACTCTTGACCTCACAGTCAATAAATCTTACAGATGACTTTTTGATAAAACAAAGACTCTTATTAACACAAGTCCCGAATAACCGTACATGCAAAATGCATTCTCAAACAACCTTTACCAATCTCAATACATGAAATGTATCATGTATACAACTCATTTCCCCCAGGTAATTCTATGCTCATAAGCTAATGGTCTGATCTTTCCAAAGATCATAAATGGACCTACAAAACTCTACATCAACTCTTCCATTTTACCAAATCATACCACCCGTTACTATGAGCGAAACTCCCTACATAACTTTGTCACTAAATCTAGTGGTTTCCTCCCTTTTCTACATAGCATCCCTTGTTGCTCTCATCCTTTCCACAAACATTATTACCACATTAGTAGCCTCTTTTACCAATTCTAGTCCACAATGGGGACAACTCACCCTATCCTTTCATATAGTGCCCCAAATGGCATTTATCGACTTCTAGTATGATAACTATCATTATATGAAAACTCAGCCATCGCAATTGAGTTTCCTAACTCCCTCTAATCAATCACTCATGTCCTCAGTGTGACTCCTAAGGTTGTATAAATATCTCACTTGCCTATCCTTTTCCAGTTAGCCGGATATACTCATATCCAATCATGTTCATCAACTCCCTTTAGTCCCTATGGCATATCACACCTATAACTCCTCATCCATTCGATTATCAATACTAATCCTCCCACACAATCAGTACAGATCAGTGCCATTTCCTTTTCCAATCTCGACCTATTTTATTCTTGCTTCGCTCCTATACACACTTCCTTCTTTTTCCTCCACTCCTACCATACATCACAATGTGATGCTTCCCATCGTTTCTTCCCTTGCCATAATCCTTCCTAAGGCATTCCATACATATTAGGCTAACTTTTATGGAAAACCCTCCATTCTATCACATCCGTACGCAATCCTTCCAACTTCTCAACCACGTGACTTCTCATTCTTCTTGAAATATGAGATGAATTAGTCAGTCTATCGACTATCACCCAACTCTCGTCGTACTTATTCCTCCTCCCCATTATGTATCCCTTTCACTAACTTCGTCCTTACATTGCCCTTTCTAAGCTACTCCTATCTATGTAGGAAGTATAGTCTACGTCCCTTTCTCCATATGATTGTCCAAGCCACGGAACATACATGTTGACGCGTTCTCTGCTTTAGACAACTCAACTCGTGCAACCTACATCCTTCATCCAAACCACCCTAATACGTCATCCATACAGTTCAAGTTCGTCTCAGCTTCACTTCATCCTTCTTATTCCATGTCTCATCAACCATGCTTGCCTTTCCCAGATGGTACTTGGCCTTGCAATTTTCTTTCATCAATTAACTCCACCCATCACATTTGCCGAATGTTCAATCAAGATGATTGAATATGTGTTGCAGACGTTCATGATCCGTATAGATCATTCTCCACGTCTCGTACACCAAATGCCTCTAGCATTCTAGGCAGATATAACAGTCCAGCTCCACTAACTAAGTCTATCCAGTTCTTTCAAATCTTCAGTTCCTGCAACGTATAAGCGATCGCCTTTCTTTGTCGTCCTCGTACACCTCCAAATCCTTGCTCCACGTATCGTCATTCTTCGCGAATTCATCCAGTCCTTCCGATAATGCCAAGATCGGCTCATTATCCAATCCACCTCTTCAGCCTCCAAAATGCTTCCTCATCCTTCTTCACTTCGCCCCTTGCTGGTTCCGTGATATGCCATCATTTCTAACTACTCATCATGGTAGACTTAATACTAAAAATCACACTTGAAAATCTCACGTATAATACCACTCCAAAACCAACACATACTTCGCCTCACTCTCCTTCTTAGACTTTGAGTAGATCAAGATGTCGTCGATACTCCCGATGACAACTCGTTTATATACGTTCATGCACCCTCGGTTCATTGACTCCATGAGGACCGCTACTGCTTTGGCGAAGCCAAATGCATAACCGTAAACCCAAAGCGTTCATACAACATCCTTAGCAGTTTCAACTATGCCCTCCTTGCTCCCTCTCTTAGCGGCAATACGAATGAATTCCTACCTCGTTCTACTCGCGAAAATCTACATGTATTCTATAAGACCAATACTTCCTCTTATCAGACCACTCAACCGCTTCCACATCACATTTACTACCAGGCAACTCAACTTTTATCCGGTATTCCTTGCAATTTCTAACAACTCTTGTTTTTAAATCATTCCATCAACAATTTCCTTGGAAAGGCACTATCTACAACTCCTCTCACTTCTCCTACTTGCTCTACTTATGGTTCTACCTCACAGTAATAGGCAAACCTACTAAATTTCAAGAAATTTTCGGAAAACTTACATGCCCTACGAACAATCATAAATACCTTTGAGGAATTACTTCCCCTTCCAACACTCTCTATGGCGCGTTACTTGTGCTAATATCCCATAAATCTCTATTCATCTCCTTGGTACTCCTAAGAGACCTCATGACCACACTAGTTCGTCTACGAACTTCTTTCCTCCCCACTAAGAGTATTCCGACCGTTCTATCATGGTCACCTACTTAAGCGTGTAGGCGTGACCAAGTCTTTTATATGACTACCTCAACGCTCCCGAACAATACGAAACCAAAACTACATCCTGAATCCACCAGATATAATCAACGAATCAAACCAACGGATAACTAATGACATTTCACGTGCACCAGTTAAAACAAGTCAAAAACCATGAGACTCAAAAGAAAACTCAAACCCAAAACGTGTATCAATTCAAAATGACCCATCACAACGAAAAATAATCCAAGAAACACCCAATGGCAACCATACATATTACGCCCTGTTACATATTATTTAAACCGTTCAAAAGATCGACATTTCCAAAAGAATTTATATCTTTTTTTTATTATTATTACCTCCCACATCTATGTGACACAAACAATCTACAAATAACCTTCTAGACGAACTCAAAACTCAACTCAAAAACTAGGTATCCCGTGCATCCCAAATTATAAAAAATAAACTACTATTCAAACTCAACCTTTAACCCGACACTTGTACAATCATTTCGACCAGGATACTGACCTCCCATGACTATACATTCTGTATATTTGAAAAGTACGTTCCGAGTAAATAATTTTAGGCTTTTGAATCATCCAAAAAGCTCTAAAAACGAACATGTTATGACCAAAACAATTTTATACTAGTTGTTTTAAAATGAAAGAATAAACTTAGTGATTAATGCAATCCTTTTAAATGAAAGATATAATTGTATGTGTAACCTTCATAAACTCAATTTAACCTCTTATTAATAACTATAAATGACGTGAATCGGTTAAACCCAATTATATAAACTATGTAAGTAGAAAGGATTTTACTTCGCTTTATTTTAAAGAAAGTCTTTTAGAATTTGAAATAAATAAGTGTTGATTAAAAAAAAATCTTATGTTGCACCTTGTTTCAAACACGACTCCAACACCTTACCCTTATTTTACCGAATACAACCAATTATCTAACCCGATAATAGATTTCCAAGTCCCCCTTTTTCTCAATATATACCGACCAAAAGAAATGTAAGACCCAACACAAAAGATTCCGTTATCTCAACAGAAATCCCAAGTTATTTCAATAGACTTAAAACCAAGAACACCATTTTTAAAACGTACACGTGAAATACGAAACTCAAAGAATACACTACAAGACACACTTCAAAAGATTCAAAACATCGTTGAAACTCCACCAAACTCGGGCACTAATAAATCGTTTAAACACAAGAGAGCACTAGGTACGTTCAAGTAATAATAACTACTGAACGACCGTAAATCATAACATAACATCTATCAGTATATATATATCCGCATATGTATACCTATTGAATCCCCCAAACATACTCGTTATCATATATGTCAAGTCAATCAATCGCTTTATAAGCTCGTTTTTCCATACGAGTAATCACCATCTCACCGTGCCACAACAAGGCATAAAGCCCAACTCCAAAACCAAACCATATCGTGTGACCCCAAAATCACACAACACCACTATAATCCCAAAACATATAACACAAAAAGAACAATAGCCATATCATAGGCAGCCATTACATAAACCCATATATATACGTATACCCAAATTCCACATCTCATCATATACAAGCATGTACTAACCCTCTTTCATGCAATCATACTTGAGAACCCATTAAAGTTGTGGTACTTGTATAACTATGTTGGCCCCCATACTTATACAATTACCCTTCCCCCAATGCACTCCCTCCTATGATGACACTTATAAGAATCAATACAACATATAACACATAAATCCATCTACTCACATAAGCTCATAACCACATAACCAAAGAGGTCCAAAACCCCGTCTATTAAAATAACATAGTAAAACTCTTGGAATACCGAAATCCATAGTCTAGCTAAAACAACATAAACTAAATCCAAAACAAAAACATAATCAGTTATAAGTCATGTCGCCCATAAGAGTGGAAACAGCTTAAAATCCTTCCTACCCATGTATTCCTAGTAACTCGAACCACCACACGATTCTTAGGGAACATGGCTTAAACATCAAAAGAAAAATAACATACCTCATGTATGTAAAATAACTTGATAAAAGATAGAAACTACCTTGTACTAAATTATGTACTATAATGTACAATTAAGCAAAATACAACAGTGACTAGCGTGGACGATTATGGTTCAACCCGCACTAGTCACAAACCTGAAAAGAAAATAACATGTGACTAAGTATGAACATACTACGGTTCAATTCATACTAGTCAAAACATCGCAATAAATAACATCCAAACACATCAATTATTATAAAATGCACACATACTCCTATGACGCCTATATGCAGGGACCCTTAAGCTATAGACTAGGCTACGCGACTAGGCAACCTAATTCTCTATAACCATTGTCTCTGATACCATTCTGTCACACCCCACCATGGCGGAATATGGGGCGCGACGTAATGGATATCATCACAACATGGCGTGTCTATAGAGATACCTATATGAATAAGAAATGTCATAAAATGGTGACACGAAAGTCATGACAATATCTCAACAAATGTAGGAGTCTAGGTAAGTAGGTAACAGTCCTACCACTTACCCAAGACAAACAATAAACATATACCCAACAAACATATAGGTGCCAACATGTATCACTTATCAAAAAAACATAAAGGTAAACTAAGAAGGAACAGGGATCTCCTTCTATATGCAAACCTAAGGCATCCAAGTTTAGTCACTTCTATCCTCAAGCTTAAACACATTCACACCTTAAAGAGACACTAAAACACGTCAACATAAATTTGGTGAGAGTCATAGGTTTAGACTCCAACGCCAAATCAGTTACAAGCTGTGAATAACAAACACCAACACAATAACATATGGACAATGTGCTACAATAATGTATTAACAACTAGCATTCAAGTTCAATCAATCATCACAATTTCAAGGCATCACGCCTTACCAACAACCACAATTTCCAAGGCATCACGCCTTACCAAACACCATAATTTCCAAGGCATCACGCCTTACCAAACACCATAATTTCCAAGGCATCACGCCTTACCAAACACCATGGTACCATAGATATTCACACTATGTACCTATCCCAAGGCCACTACCTTGTCATTATCCGTTGGTCCCATAGACGATCACGCTATGTACCTATCCCAAGGCCCCTACCTTGTCAAACCATAATAACTGAGATGGCACGTGTCCCCCGATCCAAATCATACACAATCAAGAATCACATAGCAGTTAATCACATAAGTGCACACACAAGTCCATCACAAAACCATAAAAGCATTTAAAGCATCAATTTATAAATAACTCAACATAGTGTCTCTTCCATCCCATCTGGAAGTCAAAATCAATAATAAACATGGGACTATGAAACTCACCTGATTGCTTCTTCACAAGTCCTCGCACTAGCAACAAGCTTAGATTTTTTGGAAAACAAGATTTTTGATGAAGAACCCTAATTTTCTCCATGGATGTCCACACATACTTGATCTCCAGGGATTTTATGAAGTGTTTTGATAAAAATAAGGCTTTCTATACTTTCCTAACAAGTCCTTGGCCCATATACAAAAGCCCGGTTCCCTTTTTCCCTTTTTTCCCCTTTTCTTTTCTTTTTTTCACATAACCGACCTATACCCATTTAATTTCGTTTTTTTTTCCTTTTTATTATTAATATTTGTATTAATAATATTACCTTAATTTTCCTTAATTTATTTCAGCTCCTAAAGCATCCAAAACCTCAAAACCGTAAAACTAGTCAAATTTACGCGTTTTACCGTAAAAGACGTAAAATATACACTTTTAAAAAAATATAAAATTTTGAAATAAACTTTATAACTAAGTCCTAAATGACTTAAAACCATCCCGAAAAATATCCATATGACTAATTACCTCATCCGAGACCTCTAAATGTTAAACCGTAAATCGTAAAAACACGATTTTCTATAATACATATACGTATACGTAAAACCACTAAATAACACCATCTCACTTCATAGTCACTACCATGTGAACTCATGAACATGAAATCATCACACTTCGTTTCACTCACAAGGTACCCCGTACCGGAAACGATATCCAAACCACAATCTATACACACCAATAAGCACATAAACACGTAAAGACACGTAACTAGCACAAAATAAAACTATGTGACGAACCTCAAACCCAGGGTTGTCACAAAACCAGAACAAAATTTTTAAAATAGCCCAAAAATATGGCAATTAAGCATCTTTTTTCTAGATTTCTCTACAACCCCTTCACACTTAAGTTTAGCATTGTCCCCAATGTGATGAAACTGAACAAAAGCATAGGGAATGAGAGAAAAACCAGAATCACGGGCATATCGTGCATCATACAAGATTCTCTTCTTCGCCTTCAACTTGCGGTGCCTACAAAAAAGATAAAACACACAAAAATACGAGAACACTCTATTTTTGGTTTTTATAGCTTTTTATAAAAGCGACACATGCTACACCCCCTCACACTTAAGCAAAACATTGGTTAAAAATTGTGGGGTGTAAGCATGAATTTATTTTAAAAAGGAAAATCACACTTAAAAAAAATTTCAAAACACACGGGTTGCCTCCCGAGAAGCGCTTATTTTATTATCGAGTCATCAGCCTGACTTGTACTTCTTTATTTTTCTTTATTTTTATCGAGCGGAAAGTGTTCACTCCACTCTTCATGATATAGTTTAACACGGTGTTCTTTAACAATGAAGCTTCCTTCATTCTTGACATACAATTCAACATAACCGGACGGGTATCCGTGTTTTACTATAAAAGGACCGTACCACTTTTGTTTAAGCTTTGGAGCTTTGAATTTATATCGCATATTAAACAAGAGAACTTTGTCTCCCTTTTTGAATTCTTTTCGGATTCGAAGTTTCTTGACATGATAAGCTTTGGTACGTGCTTTGTATAATTTGGAATTCTCATAAGCTTGGAGTCTTAATTCATCGAGTTCATGCAATTGCAAGAATCGGTTTTCTCCAGAGATTTTGAGATCGGGATTACAGCTTCTCAATGCCCAATAAGCACGGTGGTCAATTTCGAAGGGTAAGTGACACGTTTTACCGTACAATAAACGATAAGGTGTTGTGCCAATTGTTGTCTTATAAGCTGTTCGAAATGCCCACAGAGCGTCGTCAAGTTTCCTTGACCAAATGGAAGGATTGTCCTTGATGTAGTGGTTTTACTACTCTTTAGGAAAAGAGAGCAAAAGTGGCAAGTATTAAGTACGACGATTTAGGAAAACCGTGTACAAATGACCCAAGATGGGGAATCGTTCTCAAGGAGGCTTAGTGTGTGTGTAATGAATTGATTATCTTTGTGATTATATTTTTGAGAAAGGAAAAATAGAAATGAGATTAGAAGAGAATGACGGTTACGAAGACGGATTAAACTAAGTCGAAAAAGGTGTATACGTAAAACCGTCAAAAAAGCACTAAAATTAAAATTTTACCCTAAAAATTACCAAAAGTCACTAAAAATCCACAATAATATTCTAAGAGTTTACAAAAAATCCAAACTTGCCAAAACATTTTAATTAATTAAATAATGACTTTTTAATGCTAATTAAAGCCCTAAAAATCAATATTAACTATTAAAAAGTCGCAAACAAGAATTTAAAGTTTGTAAACCTCAAAAATACCCTAATTAAGCTAAAAAGTATTTTTCAAAATTTTAAAATCACTAAACACTATTTTTAAACAATTAAAAACTATTAAAATCAATTAAAACTTAAATTAATCCTAGAAAATAATTGAAAGACCCTAAAAATAATTGGAAAGTTGCAAAATTCCTAATTAAGTGTCTACAATCTTGGAAAAATATAAAAACTTAGAAAATCAGACTTTTAATTTTTAACAATAAAATAATATTAAAATATTATTAAAAATCCAAAAATCATAAAAGATTCTAAAAAGTTGCAAACTAGCTTAATTTAACCTAAATAACTCAGAAATGAAAGTGAAATTACCTAAATACCCTTAATGGGCCTAGAAAATGGGCTAAACCCAAAACAGATCCTTATTGGGCCAAATTTGGGCCCAATATAAAAAAGTGTCCAAAATAAGCCCAAAAAGCACTACTTGACTCCAAATTTGATTTTAAACAACTTTTTCCAAAGGCCCAAAAGCTGAAAGTGTGAAATAAGCTAGCTTATACCAAACAGCTTATTCTTAATGGGCTTTTTGGCCCATTAAGCTATAAGCCAATGCCATAAGTTGAAATTAGACACACAAGCTTCTTTTGTCCTAAATAAGACTTCTGTAAAAAGAAATTTGAAATAAGTCCAAGGAATAAGCCTGAAAATGCAATAGGCAATCTAAAGAAAACGACAAAATAGTCGTTTTGAGTTCTAGGCCACCCCAAGTGCTGATTCAAGTTTCTAAAGCTTTCAAATGACTTAATTAAGCAAAATCAACAAAGAGTTTTCAAATAAGTTGACTCAATAAGCTGGAAAAAGCAAATAAGCACTTATGTAAAAGTCATATAAGTTGGTTTTCTAGCAAAAAGTCAAAGTCAAAGTCCAATAAGCTCCAGTCTAGTCAAATGGGTCAAATAATGAAGATCTATCACAAAAAATAAGTTGTTGCAAGTCTGGATAAGCTAAAATAGCTTATTGATAAGATGAGTTCAATTTTACACTAGCAGGGGCTAGTTTTGGTGTTGAGCAGTGGAAACTTTTTCCACTGCTTGACTTATAGACTTTTTTGTCTTTAGTGAACTTTTTGGAGATTCAGATTACAAAAAGGCACCCAAATGATCTTTGGATCAAAAGGAGTCAATAACAATCAAAAGATCACAAACACAATTACCCAATTGATACAGTTTAATCAATAAAGTACCAGATGTTTCACATACATGAACAAGTAAGCAGTTTAGGTTTAAAAAGCAATTTTAGCACAAATCAGCCAGCCAAATTCAACCAAATGCATATGTTGATCCCAAACTTAGATCGATTTAGCTTTATGTATACGAGATTAGATCAAGTAATACACTTAGAGAAACCTTTGTATATGTTTATGACAATCTAAGTGTTATGCGGAATTAACACTTAAACAAGAACACAATGATATAAACAAACTTTCACTTTGATTAATGATATCAAACTTGCATACAATGAAAGTAGTTTACGAATGAAAACTTATATAAAACTTATATGAAACATTAACCTAAAGACCTTCTTTTATAGACATAAGAAGCCTTGTACAATAATCTACGTATCAACTATTCTAGGTAAAGATAAATATAGAAAATACATTGTCGTTCCTATCTTTACTAGAAGTAATCTAGAATACAATAAACGCGTAGAGTATATCTTCCCATCAGTGCTTGTCTTCAATGTATCAACGCTTGACTTTGTCTTGTCAACGCTTGAGCTGTCAGCGTTTGTTTTGCTCCTGTCAACGCTTGTTTTACTCTTGTCAGCGCTCAAGTAGATTGGCTATAATTTATTCCCAACAATCCTCCCCTAAACTTGATATCCACTCTTATGATCAAGTTTCTGAATAAACATTAAGGACTAGGAGGAATCTTACAAACCTTCTCATATTGGTAATAAATAAATCTGATCAAGTCTTTTGCCACATCACTTGAATAATCGATTTCCAGCTGAGTGTTCTTCATCTTTTCCAAGATATCCTTGGATATGAAATACTGACCATCCACAAGTAGATACTCAGCAAACTTTGTAGAACTCAAATAATAAACACCAGCAGCTGAATACAATCTCCATTGAAGACCACTGAGGTCATCTTCAAGATCCTTCCAAATAGCAGGATCCTCATCTTTTAATCCACACATCCTCTTGAATGTGGACCACAGTTTTATTCCATTGGCTGAAGTTGGTGCTTCAGCCTCATACTTGGCCTCTAACAACCTCCATAGGTCTACCAAGTCTTCTCTGTCAAAACTTGCAATCAAAGATATAAAGGTGGTACAAGTGTGAACCTCTTTGCCATACCTGCCAATCTTCCAAAATGCACATTCATCTTCTTAATAGCTCACAATTGGATTTCTGGAATCTAGTGGTAACACTTGTACCATATCTGAAGCTTCTAATGGTGAGAGCTTGAGGCTCTTTCTATGACAGCTTCACTTGGATATAATGGATCCATACCTTTGGGAAACTCAAAAGGAACTCCCTTTTTCACTGGTCTGGGAACAAACATTGCCTTCTTGAGCTCCATTTCCTCTGCAAGTTCTTCCTTTCTTTCATCAGAAAGAAGTCTGAGAGTGTTTGCTTCCTATACTCTAACCCAGATGGGATAAGCTTTGCATTCCAACTCATAAAATGTCAATGCCCTCAATTTCTGATAAGTCCATCCTACTCCATGACATCTGAGCAACATGCAGTATAACTCCCTTCTATCCTTTTTCAACTCTGAGAGAATATTGGTTGCCTTGTGTTTCAAAATAATCTGGCAATCTTTTTGTACTCTGAGAAGAATCTCCAAACCCCATATCTGATCTGAAATGGTCAAGTGTGGATTCTCCATACATCTTTCTTCCCAAGCATGATACATTTGAACCACCTCTGGGATATCAAAGTCAGCCTGCAATTTCAACTCTCTCAATTTCTCCTTGGCCAACTCATCTCCATACTCAAGTCTTTCTGGCTGTTCTATAATCATAACACTCGAGTCTGAGCTAGCTTCATCACTTCCTTCTTTCTCTTCTGAAGTAACAACAAATGGTGACTCTTTCACCTCCTTTCTATCTTGTTCCATGATTTGTGCAGCCAACCTTCTATCAAACTCAATTTGAGCTGCATTCTTTGGAACAACCTCTTCTACCATAATACCTTTACCCTTATCTAATGGATCAATTGTTGGTAAGGTATATGGTGATACCTGTGAAGAAACCTCCTTGATGATTGATGATGACTGGGATACATCACCCTCATGTGCAGGTCTGTCAACGCCCAATTTTGCTGTATCAGCGCCCAAAATATTTCTGTCAGCGTCCAAATTCTCCTTGTCAACGGTCAAATTTCCTGCCTCAGCGCCTTTTGCAATTTCCTCCAACATGGCTGTAAATGATAAATTTAAGTTGGTAGGAGAGACTAAGGACGTATCAAAACCTGTCTGTTTCTTCAAACTCGTTAGGGCCTCAACAACATCCAAAGATTGACCATCATGGCTGCCCTTATCACTCACATTTATTTGATCTTCCTCCCCTTTGGAAGATTCCTCCATCCCTCTCCTTGCACTAGCAGTCTCCAAAATAACAATCCTCTCCCTCAATTGCTTGAGTTCAAGGCCTTGTGAGCTGACAACTTGTACCAAGTCTGCATTTTGCTTTTGCAAGCTCATGCAGACTGCTGTCAATTCTATTAGGGTCATTGGTTCCAATCTGCCCTCTTCTAAAATGGGTATCTGACCTCCCAAGTCAGATTCATTGGGCATGGATGAGGACTTAATGATGGTAGGACTGCCTTGGCCAGCATCTAAGCCAGAACCTATAGTCCCAGCCTCATACATAGCACCAACCACACTTGTGGTGGTGGTTCTCTCTGCTACATGGCTAGGACCACCAGAGGAGAACACTCCAGTAGTCCTTTGGCGTTTAATCAACCTATATTCAGGGGGTGTAGAAGATGATGTGGATTGGGTGGATGTGGGTGGGTTAAGGTGTGTTTGGGTCTGTGAAGGTTGTGTGTCAACGTTGGAAATAGGCACATCAACGCCAACATTAAACGTGTCAGCGTCGAAGGGTTCTTGGTCATGCATATGTTCAGGTGAAGGTAATGGTTCAGGTATTGGGTCAATTTGGGGTTGAGGGTCTGGTTGGGGTTGAGCTGCTGCAACGACAGCAAGCATACCTTGGGTTAAAGGTAGGTCACGATGTGGGGGTGAGTTCATCTTCATAAAAATTGCTTTCTTTTGCACTGGGATCTCATAAAATCATTATGATCCCTTGTGCAGTATCCTTGAACATCAAAAACCATTTGTAAAAATCGGGGATAAGCTAAAGTCATTTTGTTCCCCTTATTTTTACACATGCCCTCAAAAATCATTTTAGAATAATTAAATTTTTTCCCAGTTGCAATGCACACAATAGCACTGGCAATAGATCTATTGATCTCATTGTGTGCAGTGCATTTGGGACTCAAACATTGTAGGAGGACATGTATGAGGTACTTCCAGGCTGGGGGAAACTCCTGTTTATGATATTTATTTAAAGTTCCTTCATCAGGAAAAGGATAACCCAAAGCCCTTAGTCCTTGTTCTATTTCACTAATGGGAAGGGTGGTTATACCATCAACATCATCAAGATGCAAGGCTTGGCGTACCAAAGCCTCAGTAACCACCCAAGGTCTCCCATGAACAATAGAAGTTAATGTAGTCAATCTATTAAATGTTGAGGAACTAACATTGTTCCAAAACTGTTTAATATGTGTGACAGGAATGAGTGGTGCATGAGAAAGAGCATACCTAAAAGGGGATGCGTTCAAATACGCCACCATTTGTGTGTATTGGGGAAACAGAGCATCATCAGCTTCAAGATACACGATCATGTTGTGTTGGCTTCTGAACCTCAGTTCCAATTCTGATGGTTTAAACTTTGGTGCCATTGTTGAAAAGCTGTGAAAATGATTGATGAAGATGAAGTGGATAAGAGAAAATTTGTGTTAGACAAGAATTATAGGTACCCTGTTTAAAAATAGGAGCCAAATATATAGGAGAATAAAATGCATGTGATTGGCCCAAAAATAGGCAAGTATTTTCAAAATACAATCATGAAAATATTGAAAAAGAATAATTTTATCTCATGCATTAAATGAAGTTTATCTGCTCCCAAAATTACGGCCTAAAAATATGTCAAAAAGTAACAACTGGGTAGGACCCATTGAGTGTCAACGGTCAAAAATAACCTATCAACGCCCAACGGCTATATTCTTGTCAACGTTTGCCTATAGCCATGTCAGCGTCTAAATTGGTCACAACAACGCTTGGAAAAATACTTGTCAGCGTCCAAAAACAAAAATGTTTAAAAATGAAAAATGAACTTAACAAAGTAATTTATCCTAGAGAAGATAACCAAAAAGTTGATAATTATTATAGGGCGGCAAGCACTGTCCAGTTATGCACACATGCTTATGCAAGATAGACATAACATGCCTCTAGTGTCCCTTGCTAACCAAAACTCTTAACAACCAAGTTACCTTATAAAATTCCTTGTTACTCCCAGGTAAATTCCATAACAGAATTATTCCCAAGTCTCCCAACAGACCACAACCAATTCTAGGCCAAAAATGTCTTGGCAGCATGCATAGTATATCAACTTTGCATGCTACAGTGCCTCATGATTTAGTAAAACTAACTCATACTCACCTGTGGACACAATCTAGAATTGTGATAAGAGTATCATATGGATACCCAAACATCCTAAAGGTTCCTAAAACCTCCCCTTAAACTATGATACATAAGTTGCTAAAAACTTGCATGAACATAAAAATTTATGTCAAGATAGGAATTAAAAATTCCAACCATCATCCATAAACAAAAACATGCCCAAATGCTTCTCCATTGATCCATAAGCAACTCTGTATCCAATGGTATACTGCTAGCATCACCTGCACATTTAGATTGAAAACCACAAAACTAACATTGTTGCTGACAACGCCCCGATAACACATGACAGCGTTGAGGGAAGCTTTGTCAGCGTTAGACAATTATATTGCTGACAACGTCACAAAAACACTTATCAACGTTCAAGCAACCTTTGTCAGTGTTACCAAAAACATAGTGGAAAATCTAAATCATCAATAAGATCAATAACAATGCATTATCCTGTACATACTTTTACAAAAAGACTCCAAAACACATATTATGTGAGATTGATCATTCCAATACTTGTTACCAAGTATTGAAACCTCCCAGCATCAAAAGGTTTAGTTAGTAAATCTGACACATTTTCTTATGTGTCAACCCTATCTGGTTGTATTAAACCTTTTTCAAAACAATCTCTTATAAAATGGTGTCTAATTTCTATGTGTTTAGTTTTAGAATGATGTACAGGATTCTTAATGATGCATAAAGTGCTGTTATTGTCAACAAATATCTTGGTATGCATGAAATTATACCCATAGTCCAACAGCTGGTTCTGAATCCACAAAACTTGTCCACAACAAGCAGCTGCAGCCACATACTCAGCTTCAGTTGTAGAATTAGCCATCACTGTTTGTTTCTTGCATTGCCAAGATATCAACCTGCTCCCAAGAAACTGACATCCACCAGTTGTGGATTTTCTATCAAACTTATCACCTCCATAGTCACTGTCTGAATATGCAATCAGCTCCAATGGTGAATCCTTTGGGTACCACAAACCAAGACTAGGATAGCATCTTAGGTACCTAAAGATCCTCTTCACAGCATAAAGGTGACATTATTTGGGAGTCACTTGATGGCGTGCACAAGCACACACAGCAAACATGATGTCAGGTCTGGAGGCTGTAAGATACATCAAGGATCTAATCATGGATCTATAGTGCCTGACATCAACATCTTTCCCATCTCCAATCTTTCCCCAAGGGCGTTCTCTATCCATAGGAGTAGTAGCCCTCTTTTCATGTGGAGAAAAGACAAAATTCTTCAAGATCTCAGCCACATATTTATCCTGGGAGATGAAGATACCATCTTCTTTCTACTGAACTTGTAAACCAAGAAAGAAGTTCATCTCCCCCATAGCACTCATCTTGAATTTGTCTGTCATAAGCTTGGAGAAATC
Organism: Glebionis coronaria; assembly: GCA_025667525.1. Taxonomy (NCBI): domain Eukaryota; kingdom Viridiplantae; phylum Streptophyta; class Magnoliopsida; order Asterales; family Asteraceae; genus Glebionis; species Glebionis coronaria. The sequence goes on along the minus strand of CM046879.1, from coordinate 315,119,866 downwards.
CTCACTCATCTTTGGATCAGTAGACCCAAAAATGATGTCATCAACATAGACCTGAACAAGCAACACATCCTTACCTTTCTTCTATGTAAATAGTGTCTGATCTATGGTGCCCCTCTTAAATCCATTGTCCACTAGATAAGTAGACAAAGTACCATACCATGCTCTAGGGGCCTGATGAAGTCCATACATAGCCTTTTTGACTCTATACACCTTGTCTGGATTCTCTGGATCCTCAAAACCAGGAGGTTGCATCACATATACCTCCTCAACAATAGTACCATAGAGGAAGGCACTTTTGACATCCATTTGATAGATAGTGAAGCCCATGCAGGATGCATAGGCTAAAAAGATCCTTATAGCTTCAATCCTTGCAACTGGTGCAAAGACTTCCTCATAGTCTATCCCCTCCTCTTGTGTATATCCCTGAGCCACTAACCTTGCCTTGTTTCTGACCACTATGCCTCTTTCATCTCTCTTGTTTCTTAGAACCCATCTTGTCCCTATAGGTCTGACATATCTGGGACAATCAACCAGCTCCCAAACATCCTGAATTGCAAATTGGTGAAGCTCATCATGCATTGCTTCCACCCAAATTGGTTCTTTGAGAGCATCAAATATTTTCGTGGGTTCTTGTTGTGACAGAAAACAGGCAAAAAACATGCTTGCACAAGAGGGGTATCAACCTTCTTGTGAATATTGGCAATAAACCCACCAAGACCTTGATGAGATCTTCTGGTCTGAACTGGAGTCATAATATAACCAATGATTTGAGAAGTGGGGTGATTCTTCATAGTGGAAGTGAGAACTCCTCCTTCAAAAAGTCTGGTGTCCTCTACCTCATTCTCCATGTTGCCAATATCTTCTTCATCAGACTCTCTTTCATCAACATGAGGATGAACCTCTTCATATATATTAGAAGTTTCACCTTGTTCAAAAATCGAAGAGAAAAGATGTGTAGAAGTGTTGTCAACGCCTGAACTTTGTTTGTCAGCGCTTGGGCTAACAACGCTTGAACTGTTGTTGTCAACGTCTGAACCATCAACGTCTGAATTGGTCTTGTCAGTGCTAGATTTGCCTTTGTCAGCGCCTGAAGGACCATGCATGTGTGTATCTGGTGGTACTTGGAGACCATCATTATCTTTACCACCAGCAGCAGCAGCAGCAAAAGCATCTGTCCAAATGGGAATTGTAACATATTCTTGTATAGGAGATGCCTTTTCTGCTTGTGATCCAACCTTTTCATAAACCTGTGTACCTGAAACATCAACAACTTGTTCCTCCACAACATTTGAAGTTACATTCACAATGTCTGGATTAGTGACAGGCATATAATTTAAAGCTCTAGATAAAGGTTCCAAGTCAAACAACCAATTAGGACCACTTTCAGGATCAATAGGTTTATTTTCTAAAAACCTAACATGTACTCTTTCAAGTATACGTTTTTCTTGTTTAAGATAAACCCTATATCCCTTTCTCTGCACTGAATACCCCCATGAAGTAGCCTTCATCACCTTTTGCACTAAATTTCCCTAAGGCATCACTAGTATCTAAAACTACTACATGATAACCAAAAGGTCTGAGAAAACCAATATTAGGTTTTCTACCCCAAAGTAACTCATAAGGTGTTTTGTTCTGAATTTTGTTAACCAATGCTCTATTTTGAACATAACAAGCTGTATTAACAGCCTCAGCCCAAAAGGCTATAGGAAAATGAGCATCAGCCAACATTGTTCTGGCTGCTTTAATTAGGGTTCTATTTTTCCTCTCAGCAACCCCATTTTGCTGTGGGGTTCTTGCAATACCAAATTGCCTAGTAAATCCTTTCCTGGCACAGAAATCATCTAGCTTCTTATTCCTAAATTCACCACCATTATTACTCCTAAGCATTTTAACTTCATTGCCAGACTTCTTCTCAATCTGAGTGATAAAATCAATTAGAATATCAGCTGTGTCACTCTTCATAGATAGAAAGAATGTCCAAGTAAACCTGGAAAAGTCATCTGTAATAACAAAGCAATATGACTTACCATTCAAACTTTCTATATTGCTTGGACCAAAGAGGTCCATGTGAAGCAAATGAAGAGGTCTAGAACTAGAATGCACCTGTTTGGACTTGAATGAGACCTTGTGCTGCTTGCGTTTAAGACATGAAACACAAGAGTGGTCATTGTGGAAGGCCTTCTCAGGAAAACCATCAACCAAGCCAAGTCTCACAAGCCTATTTATATTTTTAAAATTTATGTGCCCTAGTCTCCTGTGCCAAAAATTACTCTCATCTACTGAAGCTTTAGCATAAAAACAAGACATATTATTATTCATTCTAATCCCATTTAGATTCACATTGTATATGTCTTTATGCCTAGGTGTTCTATATTCAATATATTTCTCATCAGGGATCTTATAATCCTTGCTTAACACCAAACACTCAGTATCAGTAAACAGAACTTTATTTTTGTTATCACAAACTTGTGATACACTAAAAAGATTGTAATCAAGTTCCTTTACCAAAAATACGTTTTCAAAACGCAAGTTCTTGGTGGGAAGGGTTCCTTTGCCTGTGATAGTACCATATCCGCCTCCAAAGTAAACCTTGTCACCATCCTTAATGGGAGTGAAGTTAGTTAAGTAATCTTCCTTCCCTGTCATGTGCCTTGAGCATCCACTATCCCAATATCCATAATCATTGACCTGTCTTTGAATGCCCTGCACATAAAGAAAACAAATTAGTTTTCTTTGGGAACCCAAGCCTTAGAAGACTTGGATTCATCTGGTTGTTCAATAAGAACAGACTTAGTCCTCATAACAACCCCATTTTCATCCTTCTTAGGATGAAATACCCAGTTAACCCCAATAGGTTTTGTAATGACCTTTGAAATGTAATTGAATCTGTTGCAGGTCATTGAAATCCCATTATCATTAGGGTTTTGATCTTTCTTGGGTCTCCATGTTAAGCTTGAAGAAGCTTTAGACCCCTTACCCTGTGGTTGCAAATATTTAGGTCTGGTCACGTTTCTGTCAGTGTTGGAATTGGTCTTGTCAACGCTGAAATTACCCTTGTCAACGTTGAACCTAGGGTTTGCTACAGAAACCCATTGCCTATTAGACCAAGTATTTGTCTTTTGAAATGGTCTTTGTCCATGAGTGTTAGACCCTCTAGTAAAGAATAGGGCAGGTCTAATCACTTGTGGACTTTGCTGCACACAAGGTTTGGGTCTGACAACGTTTGACTTCCTAACAACGTTGACTTTGTTCCTGTCAGCGCTGACTTGGGGAGCGTTGACACACTTATATGCCAAGTGTGAAAAGCTACCACAAGTGTAACAAGCTTTTCTAGACACAACCCTAGGTCTAGAAGAGAATAAGCCTGTTCCATCATTGCTAACTTGGCTCTTGGGTGACCTAGTATTCCTATACATCTCTACATACTTAATGCTAGGTTTTCTAACAGTGTTTGAGCCTAGGTCAACAGCTTTACCAGTGATTGGGTTTGTAACTTTAATGGGAGTTGACTCATTAGGACTTTCACATAGCAAGCCACCCTTAACAAATAATGTAGGGTTAGCTTTCTTCCATTCATTCAGGTCAGTCAACTTTTGATGATACTCTTCAACTGGGGTGACAACTCTTGGTGGGGGAATGAATTCCTCCTCTTGGAGTTCTGGCAAACCAGTCCAAGATAGGTCCTTTTGTTGGACACCATAGAAGTCACCAGCTGGTGGTGGAACCACAGAGTAGTCTTTCATCCCAATCCCAGTCATGTCCTTAGGATCCATTTGTTTTCCCACACATTCTCCTAGGGTTTGTGTTGCCTTATCAAATCTCTGGATTTTAAGGCCAACATTATCTTTGTTTTTAATGGCTTCATCTAATTTAGCCTGTAACTCACCATTAACCCTTTCTATAATGTTTCTAATATCCATACTAGCATTTAACTCATGTTTTAAGATATTTATTTTATCTTTTAAGTCAAATTTCATTTTCTTGTATTCAGAAACTGTTTTCTCAGTTTGAGTGAGAGCTAGTTGGTAATTAGACAGTTTTCACTTTTCAGTACTCACATCACTTAATAATCTTAACACCTCTTTGTTAAGTTTCTTAGTGTTTAACCTACAACCTTTACTACAAAAAGCATCATTGTATACCTCATTATCAGATGAAGAGGAGGAGTGTGCCATGAGAGCATATTCAACATGCTCTTCTTCTTCAATTTCAGCAACCAAAGCTTTATCCTCTTCCACATCCTTAGCCAGATAGCTCCAATCCCATCCTATACCATCAATTCCTTGAACTGCAACCATGGCTTTAGGATCCTGAGCTTTAACAATTTGACTTGAGGGTTTACCAACATCAGATCTTCTAGGAGATCTGCATTCTCTCATGAAGTGCCCCATACGATGACAGTTGTAGCATTCAACTTTGGATTTATCAAATCCAGCTGTGTCTTTTGCATTGAAGGTCATCTTCTTCTTAAACCTTCTGTTCCACCTGTTTGCTCTTATACTAGCAAGAGCCATGTTCCACTTAATGTCCATCTCTTCCAAATTCTCATCACTTATCTGCTCAAGGTCCTCATGTGTAATCACTGAACCATTGGGCAAAGAAGCAATATAAGCACATACAGTATCCAAATCCAAACCAGCAGGTTTAACTCTTGGTGAGTCACTTTTGAATGTGTCAGCGTCTGAAAAGGAGACGTTGACAGGACTTGTTCCAGCGCTGACACATGATGATCCCGTAACTGGATGCATGTAAGAGTCCTTCTGATTGAATTGACCTTCACTATGAGAGAAGAAGGCCATGTTACTATTGGTAGACTTCCTTCCATGTTCTAAAAGAGTTTCATCTTCCAACAGCCTTAGTTTGTTGTAGATGTCATCAAACGTGGAACTTTTGTAAGTATTATTGGCAAGAATAGATCTTGCCTCAATCTTCCACGCCTCACCAAGACTAAGAAAGGTAGCATTAATGTCAACATCACCAAGTTGTGTCCCCATGAAGGATAATTTGCTTGTAATGTCAAGCAATCTGCTTCTCACACTACTCAGCTTCTCATTGGGTTGAGCTTTGAAAACAGCATACTCATGCATGAGTTGTTTCTTCTTTTCTTCCCTGGTATCTGCATTGCCACCATATGCAACTTCAAGAGCTGCCCAAAGGTCTTTAGCAGAATCATAACCTCTTTATTTATGTTGGTTCTCTTGTCCCAAAGAGACTTTCAGAATATTTAGGGTTTTCATGTCAACCCTTTTCTTTGCTATGTCTTCAGCAGACACAGCTCTACCATCTTCAGGTTTTTCTTTCTTATCTTCTTCAGAACATCCAGCAACAGCTGATCTTTGAGAAATAGCATGAGCAATCTTTTGGGCTTTATCAAATGTGTTTCCATATTCAATGATCTCCCAGAGTGTGTAGTCATAGATCCCTAGATATTGCTCAAAGTTGAATTCCACAATTCAAAGTCGGTTGCATCAAGCATGGGAATCTTGATGTTTGGTAAAGGTGAGGAGGAGGTTATTTCTGAAGTTGACATGATGTTGTTAGGGTTTTTGAGAAAATTAGGGTTTTGGTGATTTTTAGGGTTCTTGTGTTCTTTAAGATCAAAAGTTCCTCAACAAGCTCTGATACCACTTGTTTATCCCAAACTTAGATCGATTTAGCTTTATGTATACGAGATTAGATCAAGTAATACACTTAGAGAAACCTTTGTATATGTTTATGACAATCTAAGTGTTATGCGGAATTAACACTTAAACAAGAACACAATGATATAAACAAACTTTCACTTTGATTAATGATATCAAACTTGCATACAATGAAAGTAGTTTACGAATGAAAACTTATATAAAACTTATATGAAACATTAACCTAAAGGCCTTCTTTTATAGACATAAGAAGCCTTGTACAATAATCTACGTATCAACTATTCTAGGTAAAGATAAATATAGAAAATACATTGTCGTTCCTATCTTTACTAGAAGTAATCTAGAATACAATAAACGCGTAGAGTATATCTTCCCATCAGTGCTTGTCTTCAATGTATCAACGCTTGACTTTGTCTTGTCAACGCTTGAGCTGTCAGCGTTTGTTTTGCTCCTGTCAACGCTTGTTTTACTCTTGTCAGCGCTCAAGTAGATTGGCTATAATTTATTCCCAACAGCATACACAAGCTATATTAAACTCAAATAAGCAAGTTTAACAGGTTTCATGCAATGATTTAAAGAATTAAGCAAGATTCAAGCTAATGAATGTTACTGATGAACACTAACACATGCAGTTTTTCACTTTGCTGATGTATTTGACACACAAGCCAGATTCAACACCTCCGATCCATCAAGTATGTTATATTAATGATGTTTAAACAGCTTTTATCCCTAAACATGCATAACTCTAGGTTTTCCCAAAATTTTAGGTCAAAAACAGTCAAACTCAATAAGTTATAGCACAATCTTTGATTCAAGGTTTCAAACCACAAAACTTGCAGCAAAACACTCTCAAACAAGTGTATATCAGATATAGAGCACAAATACAAACTTCTACAAACACAATAACAAGATTCAATCACAAACAGGTAATCCCAAACACCCCTTTATCTTTTCAAAATCCAAATTTAAACAAGAAAAAGTGAGATTTTAGACCAGCCAAGTGCTGATTAACACAATAACAAATGAGAACAACAGATTCAAGCAAGATTAAGCCACAAAATACACAAGAACATAGGAAACACTCAAATATCACAAATATCCAAAATATTTTCAGATTTTGAGATTAAGGGTGTGTACCTCATGGATGTACATCCACACCCACAAATTTTAAGCTTATGTGCTAGCAAGAACAAGCACAAGCTTCCACAACAAAGCCTGCTAAGAATCAACAAAGTTAGAAGCACAATTATAAAATCAGAAAGATGAAAAATCCTTGATTGATGCAACTCTTGTCCTCCACACTTGATTATCCCCAAGTTATAAGCTTCACCACACCTTGATAACATAATATCAGGGTGCTATGATCAGCCCTATAGCCCAAGAATTCCAAGATAGACCAAGATCTTAGCAAAATATCAAGAAATTGTGGAAAATGTGCAAACTTTTGCACACTCCTCTTTTGAAAACAGATTTTTGATTCAAGAATAATGAACAAAGAACAATAATAAACATGTTATAACAATGGCACGTGAGCTTTCTTTAACATTTCAAACTCATTTCATTAATATTGAAAAGGATTTACAGAAAAGTGAACTTAGGAAAATTCAAGAGCAAAGCAAAAATGTGAGGTCCTAAGCCTTTATATAGGCATACATGTTGTCTAGGAAAGCTGGAAAAAAAACGTAACCCTAGCTACTGAAGTCCCATTTTTGCCCTTGTGTAGTTTGAATATGTTGGAGTCTTGTGAGGAATTCTTGGCCTTTAGTTGAAGCTAGCAAAGGGGAAATGCATCCAAGGGTGGAGATGAAGCTTGAAAAGTAAGCCAAGTTCTTGAGCGTTGGATTTGCTGGCCTGTTTTGTTTGGACGTGAAGAGTGGGTCAGGGGAGGGTTGGCAATGTCACATGCATGAGAGTGATGGGAATTTAGGGGTTGGGTTAGGATCATAAGACCTTTAATCATTAATCTGGAAGCAATTAGGTCTTAATTCTTGGTAATTAGAAAAAGCCTAATTCTGGTATGAACACCAAGAACATAGGTTTTAATCTGTTTTGGGAGTTAATTATGTTTAAAAAGTTGTTTTAGGCGCCAAGATTAAATTAATCTTAAACCGGGTTAAGTGGAGTGTGAGGTGGCAGGATGAAGGCATGTGATTGGTGGAAGGGAGAAAGTGGGGCACGTGGCAGGATGATAGTGGTTAAGGTTACAATGTTGTCTGGCCAGCTTTAGTCCTCTTTCTTCTCTTTTCTTGTCATTTGCAGATTTAACCCCAAAAACTGAATTTCCTTTGTAATCAATCTTTCAGTTTTCACACTTTTGCCCCAAATACTTTTCCAAAGTATTTTCAGGGGTATTTCTTGCCATTTTGTGATACTTCAAGGGCTGATTTGGCATATTGTTGATGGATAATGGTCTTTACTTGTATGATTGGCATTTTGGAGGACTGAATTTGCCAAGACTTGATGATTGAGGGACCATTTTTGCCAAATGTTGAAAGTTAAGGGTCCTTTTTGTAATTTTGGGATTTTCAAAGGACCAAACTTGTAATTTCTTGTACTTTGAAGGACTTCATGATGTATTTGACTTTGTGGAGGATAATGGTTGACAATTTAGCTTTTTTGAGGGGCTAAACTTGCCAATTCTTCAAAGTGGAGAGCCCTTTTTGTAATTTTGACAAACTTTAGGGACTAATCTTGTAATTATGAAGATACAAGGGTATAAAGTGTCAATTCTTCCATATTGGAGGACCCTTCTTCATAATTCTTCAAACCTTCAAGGTTTTCTTGGGAAAATTCTTCATTAGGGCTTGGTTCATTGTGCGGCTTCGTTTCCCGTGTTCGTTTTTGTATGATTCTTGTGATCTTTTGTCATTTTCTCAATATCCGTACCTAAAATACACAAGCAACAAACACAAGCATATATATGGGTATTTTGATGATATTTAATGCATTTTAAGCCCTATTTGGACGATGAGACTATGTATAAAAGCAGTCTCATCACTCCCCCATACTAAACCATTGCCGTGCCCTCACGCAATGCTAGAATAAAGTATCGTAGCATCTCCAAAATTCATTTTTATTCACTGTATTGAATGATAAACTAGCTATACTACTACTATTGCTACTACTACTTGTGTTTTAGACATAATGTATGATTCTCATCGCAAAATGGGACGTTTAGGTTCATAGAATAAGAACACGTGAATGCTTCGTTAGAAATAATTTCATCGTCCTCGATTTTCACCACAATTCCATGCCAAGCGTGCAACGAGATCATTGTCATTATAAGTTAGTAATGCTAACACTACTCATATGCCCTAATCACGTACTTATCCTCCCATAATTCCTAAGTTGTATCTCTTATATTTTATATTGTCTTGAATGTATCACGAGGATACATTGTTTGACTTATGCGATAATAGATATTTAGGTCTAAAAACAGAGTCCTAACGGTGTAACCAAGACCATCAAATCAATAACCCCTCCTAATAGACAACGGTGTCAAAAAATTAAGTCAACAAGAAGAATCGATAAACACGGTTTTATAACGGTTTTGAACATGAGACTTATTACCAAGACTTTTATACGCCCCCTAACGGAAGGGCCTTATTATCTTTGGTTTACCTCCATCTTTTATTCAACTTCGCCATGAAGCTTTTATTATGACTTTGGTCTTGCCTTGCCTTTTATTATCCACCTCAACGGTAGTTTTATTAGCCAAAGACGTATATCCTCACGCTAAGGCGAATTTTGGATCTTTAAAGCTTCGAAGATTAAGGCTTGATTCACTTTCAATTTTGCATAGATTTTTCGGCCTTGTGGGGCTTCAAATTGTTGCTTGATTTAGGTGAGCACTTGAAATCTTATTATTGGGTGAAGCTTTTGATTATTAGGGTGCCAATACTTCAAAACTGTGACGCTGGCGATACTTTAATGTCTTCCCAATTTAATTACACGGAAGCTACTAGAAAAGACTAGAAACCCAACAATCCCAACTAAACCGCTAAGTCAATATTTATTAAGCAAAAAATATTTACATGAGAAGGGAGAATAAGCAAACAACGAGAACACATGAGTTTTTGAAAGAATACGAGTACGCTACGTTTAGCATAGTAACTTATAATTAACCCTATCATTTCTCGTCCTCATTTAAGAGACTTAGCCTAATGTGAAGTTAAGGAATCAAAGCTAAGTGCTCAACACGCACGGTCGAGTCAAAAATTACTCTTATTCTTGCCATCGGAAAACCTACATTCGTGTCTTCAAACACTTATAAAACATGAAAAAAAATTTAAAATTTGGCCATTTTTAGCCTTATTTTGCAACAAAACGATAAACAAAAAGATAAACTTTGGAAAACGTGAAGGTTTGGCAAGGCAAGTATCTATTTACCCCCCCCCATACTAAAGTTAAACATTGTCCTCAATGTTTCGAGTCTAGGGGTGCAAACACCCCCATATTAGAGACGTTGTCGAATGCCTAATCTAGCATGGAAAGGGTGTAACCAATAAATTAATAGCCATTTATGAAGTGTGCTATAAACCTAAGGTTAGCACATCAAAGGATATATCATGGATATTGAGAAAGTCTTCAAAGCAAACGATCGACTGCTCCCATAAAACGAACACGAGAGGCTCCAATCGTGAAGATCATGATCATCTAAAGTTCACAATTCACAAACAACCACGTAACAAAGGTTGGAAGGGCACAAATCCCCACACGTTACTACATTAGAAAGCGATAATATGTACATAGGATAAGCATGGGACTCCCCCACGAGGCACCTCGTTTTTGATTACCGAGTCATGAGCTCGACTCGATCCCCTCAATACTAATTATCATTGGGGAAGGTGACTTGGTCGAGGTAGTTCAAGGATGGAACTTCCCCGCCAAAGTAGTGCTTCAACCTATGTCCATTCACCTTGAAATTGGGGCCATCATTTTAAGCTAGCTCGATGGTCCCATATGGAAATACTTGAGTCAGGTGAATGGACCGGACCAACGGGACTTCAACTTACCAAAAAAGATTTTCAAGCGAGAATTAAAAAGCAAAACTTGATCCCCAATGTTAAAAACCCGGTTTTTAATTTTAGAATCATGCAACTTTTTAGTTTTTTCCTTATAAATCAATGAATTTTCATAAGCAATGTCCCTCAATTCATCCAATTCATTTAATTACATTTTCCGGTGTTTTCCCACGGTCTCCATATCATCATTACAATGCTTTAGGGCCCAATAAGCCTAGTGTTCCAATTCGATAGGCAAGTGGCAATTCTTCCCATACACAAGCTTATAGGGAGTGCACCCAATGGGTGTCTTATGAGCAGTCCTAAAGGCCCATAAAGCATCGTCCAACTTATCCGACCATGATTGTCGGTTTTCCCCAACGGATCTCTCCAAGATCCTCTTCAACGCTCGGTTTGAAACCTCAACTTGCCCACTCGTTTGTGGGTGATAAGCCGTAGAAAGCCGATGTGTAACCCCATATTTCCTTAGGACCCTTTCGAATTGGTCGTTACAAAAATGGGTTTCACGATCGCTTATGATCGCACGAGGGGTTCCAAACCGAGAAAACAAGCTTTTTAAGAACTTGACTACCACACGAGCATCATTGGTGGGTAAAGCCTTAGCTTCCACCCACTTAGATAGGTAGTCAACCGCAACGAGGATGTACTTATTACCACGAGATGATGGGAACGGCCCCATAAATTCTATACCCCAAACGTCAAAGATCTCACACACTTGGATGATATTTTGTGGCATTTCATCTTTTTGTGAGGCTTTTCCTTGTCGTTGGCATGAATCACACGACTTCACAAGATCTTGTGCATCTCGGTAAATAGTAGGCCAAAAGAAGCCGGCATCAAACACCTTCTTAGCCGTGAGATTAGCACCGTGGTGACCACCCGTGGGTCCCTCATGGCAAGCTCTAAGGATGTTAGAAGCTTCGGTGCCAAATACACAACGTCGGATGATTTGATCCGCACAAGTTCGAAACAAGTAAGGGTCGTTCCAAAAGTAGAACTTGACGTCACGAAAGAATTTTCGTTTTTCTTGAGTCGTCATACCCTTGATGATGAAGTTACCCGCATGGTAATTTGCAAAGTCCGCAAACCATGGGGTGGAAGAATCAAGCTTAGAATTCACTACACCAAGTGTCTCGAGCTGAAATGTTTCGGTGATTTCCTTGGGCTCGTAAACACTTTGGTGAGGATCTTCCAAACGAGAAAGATGATCGGCCGCTAGATTCTCGGCTCCTTCTTTGTCAACGATTTTGTGATCAAATTCTTGAAGGAGGAGAATCCAATGAAGTAATCTCGGCTTTGCATCTTGTTTAGCCATGAGATACTTGATAGCCGAATGATCCGTATACACTATGCATTTTGTCAAGATGAGATAAGGTCGGAATTTCTCAAATGCATACACCACGACAAGGAACTCCTTCTCCGTTGTAGTGTATTTAAGTTGAGCCTCGGTCATCTTCTTGCTAGCATAGTGAATAGGCAAGAAGTGCTTATCATGACGTTGCCCCAATACGGCCCCAATAGCATAGTCGCTAGCATCACACATGAGCTCAAATGGGAGGTTCCAATTGGGAGCAACAAAAATGGGAGCTTCAGTAAGTTTCCTCTTAAGGATTTCAAAGGCTCGTACACAATCTTCGTCAAAGACAAAACGTGCCTCTTTTTCAAGAAGATGTGTAATGGGTCGAGAAATCTTTGAAAAATCCTTGTTGAATCGATGATAAAAGCCCGCGTGGCCTAGGAAACTCCTAACTCCCTTAACGGTTTTGGGATGAGGTAATTTGGCGATGACGTCTACCTTAGCTTGATCTACCTCAATCCCCGCTTTCGAGACCTTGTGCCATAAGACGATTCCACTTTTAACCATAAAATGACACTTTTCCCAATTGAGCACAAGGTTGGTTTCCTCACAACTTTTCAACATTCTCTCAAGATTCGATAAACACGAAGTGAACGAATTACCAAACACGGAAAAGTCATCCATGAAAACTTCCATCGTCTTCTCGATCATATCATGAAAAATAGCCATCATGCACATTTGAAAGGTTCTCGATGCATTGCAAAGTCCGAATGGCATTCTACGATAGGCAAACGTTCCATATGGACACGTAAACGTAGTTTTTTCTTGGTCACGAGGATCGATGGGAATTTGGAAGTAACCGGAAAAACCATCTAAAAAGCAATAGAAATCGTTTCCCGCAAGACGCTCCAACATTTGGTCCATGAAGGGCAAGGGAAAATGGTCTTTTCGAGTGGCTTCATTCAACTTACGATAGTCAATGCACACTCTCCATCCGGTCACGAGTCTAGTGGGAATTAACTCGTTGGCATCGTTTGGCACAACGGTCATTCCTCCCTTCTTAGGGACACAATGAATAGGACTCACCCAAGGGCTATCAAAAATAGGGTAAATCATTCCCACGTCAAGGAGTTTAAGGACCTCCTTTTTTATGACGTCGTGAATTTTGGGTTCACCCTCCTTTGACATTGGATTGCGGGCTTGTAATCCTCCTCCATTAATATTTTGTGAGTACAAAACTTGGGATCGATTCCCTTAATGTCGGATAACTTCCACGCAATTGCCCCCTTGTGATCCTTTAGAACATCGACAAGTGCGGTTTTTTCATCATTCGAAAGTTCCTTCGCAATAATAACCGGCAACTTGTCGTCCTCCTCCAAATAGACATATTCAAGATGAGGAGGTAAATCTTTCAACTCGAGGATATGTGGTTCCTCAAGTGAAGATTTGGGCTCGATACTCATAACCTCCTCGGGTGGAGGAAATGGGAAATCGTTAAGAAAATCCTTGATAATCGAGAAGTCCTCATCGTTGTCGAGGTCTTCGTTACAAGTACGTGGAACATCGAATTCTTCCAACGTAAAACCACCACCTTCAAATGGAGTGAAGGTTGGTGTCGAATTATCAAGAATTGGATCTAACATAGTGGGATTGCCACTAGTTTCTTCATCACCAAAACCTAGAACTTCTTGTGAAAATTCCTCGCAAACCACGTCGATCATATCAACGAGGTTTATGGTTGCAACAGAATAAACATGAGAAATTTGAGAGTTTTGAGTTGCGTTTATAACAAGTTCCTCGTTGTTGAAACGTAAGGTGATCTCTCTAGCATGAACATCGATCAAAGCCATAGACATATCTAAAAACGAATGACCTAAAATGAGAGGAACTTGAGGATCCGTGGGGATATCAACAACGATAAAGTCTACGGGATAGTAGAACTTCCCCACTTTAACAAAAACGTCTTCCGCCAATCCACATGCGAGAATCATGGAATGGTCGGCCAACTCGATAGACATTAGTAAAGGAGTAAGATTAGGAAGATTGAGCGACTTGAAGATTGCAAGTGGCATCAAGTTAATGCTAGCACCAAGATCGGCCAAGGCGAAGCATTCTTCCATATCTTGGATTGCACAAGGGATCAAAAATTTACCGGGATCACCGACTTTTTGAGGTATGCGATTAAGATAAACCAACGAACAACTAGACAATTGGTGCAATTTCTCCTTGTTGTTTAAATTACTCTTAAAGTTAGCGGCAAATCGAGGCATCATGACCAAAGCATCGGCGAAACTCACATTAAAGTGCAAATCACGAAACATTTTAATAAAAAGCTCAATTTGATAATTTTCGCGCTCTTGACGTTTCTCCTTTCTAAGTCTCGATGGATAGGGCAAAGGTGGTGTGGGTTGAGGCATAGGCATAGCCTTTGGAATCTCGGGTTCCAATGGTGGTAAAGGGTCAACCGTAGGTGTGGCATGAGCGGTACTTCGTGGGATTGGGACATGCTCCTTTTGGACCACCACCTCGGGTTCTTCCTGAATTGCTTCCTCCGTAGGAGCAATTGGATGAGGAGTCGGTTCCTTAAGTGTCTTACCACTACGTGTGGTAATCACTTTCATCTCACCCTTAGGGTTGGATACAGTGTTGCTAGGAAGACTACTCGAAGACGGTTTACACATTATTGCCTCAAACATAGACGAGTTTTTATCTTCAAACACGGATTGCCTTTTCTCGGCTTTGGTCATTTCTTGTTTAATCTCATGTTGCCCTTGTTCCATTTTTTGTTGGTTTTGTTGTAACCTTGTGACATTTCCTTCCATCTTGTTGGTGTGGATTTTAAGTTCATTTGCTAACTCATTTTTCAACTCTTTCTTCAAGTCGTTCTTAAACTCGGATCTTAGGCTAATGATTTCTCTTTGAATATTGTCAAACCTAGCATCATTCCCATTAGCGTATTCAACAAATTCATTTGGAAGATCTTTCAATGTTTGCAAACCTTTGTTGTTGTTTTGAAAATCATTTTGATTCTTGTTTGAAACTTGATTATTAGCCCCTTGATTACCATAGTTTCCCTTGTTGAAATTGTTTTTGAAACCAACTTGATTGTTGCGATAGATGTTGTTAGCATTTTGATTTGAACCAAAACCCGGTGGAGTCAACTGATTAGAGCGGGAAACTTGACCCTTTTTGTTGTAATTTCCCGTGGCCGCGTAGGCACTCGAAGTGTTACCACCGTTGGTAATGCACTCGGAGAAATCATGACCTCCACCACAATACATGCATGAAACCTCAACCGCTTTAGCCGTAGCGGGAGCACTTGGTTCACCAACTCTAAACTCAATCAGAAGTCCTTTTAGCTTATCAAAAATCTTGTTTTCCAAGTTCGCCTCAATTTGGAAAGCATCGATGGTAGTAGACAAAGAAGGTGAAGCCGAAGACGAAGCCTTACGAACACTAGACGTGCTACGAGGACTATACACCTTAGATCTATTCTCAATTATCACCAAAGCTTCCTCAACCGTTTTACACAAAAAATTACCACCCGCGGCGGCATTTAAATAATCCCTTTCATGATCATTAAGTCCATTGTAAAACTGTCAATTTGATGCAAGTCGGAAAAACCGTGATGAGGACATTCATGTAACATTTCCTTAAACCTATTCCAAGCCGTTGAAAAACTTTCATTAAACTCTTGTGAAAACTTTAAAATCTCGTTTTTCAAGTGCGTAGTCTTAGAGGGCGGAAAAAATTGGTTCACAAATTTAGACACGAGATCCTTCCATGTCAATATAGAATTGGGTGGCTCTTTCTTTAACCAAATTTTAGCGGGCCCCGCTAAGGAATACGGAAAAAGCATCATCTTAATCGAGTCATTCGAGACATCCTTAAACTTGCAAGTGGCGGTAAGACGATTGAATTTGCGGATATGGTTGTGTGGATTGTCCTTCTCATCACCACGGAATTTGTTGTTTCGGATCATCGACAACAAACCCGTTTTCACCTCAAAATTCTCCGCAAGGATAGCGGGAATCACAATAGCCTCTCCATAACCCTCGGTGGGTGCTTGAAGTAACTTCATCATAGTTCGATTTCCCATGGTTGGTGCTTCTTTTACAATGGGTTCGTCAATAGGAGACTCCTCACTAGAAAGATTGGGAGTGGGAGTTTTGTTCTTTCGTTTACGTGCACGTCTTGCTTGATTACGAGTTAGCATAAACGTCACATACAACGAGGGGACGAGCAAAGAAGATTCTTTTTGGTGTTTTGTATTTTTCAATTTTTTTTTTGTGGTTTTTGATTGTATTAACCTTTTTGGATTTTGGTGAATGTATTAAGTAGACACAAATCTACAAATCTCCTCCTTAATCAAATCTCTCGATTAAAGAAGCCTCAAGGAATGAAAACGATCACGTGAAGTGAACGCCTTCGATGACTTTAGAACGTTGGTGGAACACCAAAACGTTCAAGAGGGTTTAATCAATGGAAATCAAGAAAATATATATGATACTTAGTAATACTTTGGGCGGCAAAACCCTCGATTAGCTCTCAAAATCAAATACTCACAAGCAAGCGGGGAAACGAGGCGGAGCGAAGCACTTAAGAGCCTTTTTCCTTAGTATATATTTTATAATATCCGCCTTATACCCACCTATTAGTTTGTATTTTTCAAGATTGAGCTTCACGAAAGTATTTATCTATTTTTGCCTTTTTCTTTGGTTTGAGATTCGAATACAATGATTGGGTAATGACCTACCAAGTCAAGGTTGTGATTTCTCACGTATTTGGAGTACTTGTGAATTTATTGTTCTACGTATACACTATAATAATAGTATACACACAAAAATTGAAAACCGATAATACGTATTAGTAGAGTGCTACTAATACAAATACTATTTTGGTTAGTATATAAAAACAACAATTCCAAATCAAAACACAACACGCCTCCCCGACAGCGGGGCCAAAATGATGTAGTGGTTTTACTACTCTTTAGGAAAAGAGAGCAAAAGTGGCAAGTATTAAGTACGGCGATTTAGGAAAACCGTGTACAAATGACCCAAGATGGGGAATCGTTCTCAAGGAGGCTTAGTGTGTGTGTAATGAATTGATTATCTTTGTGATTATATTTTTGAGAAAGGAAAAATAGAAATGAGATTAGAAGAGAATGACGGTTACGAAGACAGATTAAACTAAGTCGAAAAAGGTGTATACGTAAAACCGTCAAAAAAGCACTAAAATTAAAATTTTACCCTAAAAATTACCAAAAATCACTAAAAATCCACAATAATATTCTAAGAGTTTACAAAAAATCCAAACTTGCCAAAACCTTTTAATTAATTAAATAATGACTTTTTAATGCTAATTAAAGACCTAAAAATCAATATTAACTATTAAAAAGTCCCAAACAAGATTTTAAAGTTTGTAAACCTCAAAAATACCCTAATTAAGCTAAAAAGTATTTTTCAAAATTTTAAAATCACTAAACACTATTTTTGAATAATTAAAAAATATTAAAATCAATTAAAATGTAAATTAATCCTAGAAAATAATTGAAAGACCCTAAAAATAATTGGAAAGTTGCAAAATTCCTAATTAAGTGTCTACAATCTAGGAAAAATATAAAACTTAGAAAATCAGACTTTTAATTTTTAACAATAAAATAATATTAAAATATTATTAAAAATCCAAAAATCATAAAAAATTCTAAAAAGTTGCAAACTAGCTTAATTTAACCTAAATAACTCAGAAATGAAAGTGAAATTACCTAAATACCCTTAATGGGCCTAGAAAATCGGCTAAACCCAAAACAGATCCTTATTGGGTCAAATTTGGGCCCAATATAGTGTCCAAAATAAGCCCAAAAAGCACTACTTGACTCAAAATTTGATTTTAAACAACTTTTTCCAAAGGCCCAAAAGCTGAAAGTGTGAAATAAGCTAGCTTATACCAGAAAGCTTATTCTTAATGGGCTTTTTGCGCATTAAGCTATAAGCCAATGCCATAAGCTAAAATTAGACACACATGCTTCTTTTGTCCTAAATAAGACTTCTGTAAAAAGAAATTTGAAATAAGCCTAAGGAATAAGCCTGAAAATGCAATAGGCAATCTACAGAAAACGACAAAATAGTCGTTTTTGAGTTCTAGGCCACCCCAAGTGATGATTCAAGTTTCTAAAGCTTTCAAATGACTTAATTAAGCAAAATCAACAAAGAGTTTTCAAATAAGTTGACTCAATAAGCTGGAAAAAGCAAATAAGCACTTATGTAAAAGTCAAATAAGTTGGTTTTCTAGCAAAAAGTCAAAGTCAAAGTCCAATAAGCTCCAGTCTAGTCAAATGGGTCAAATAATGAAGATCTATCACAAAAAATAAGTTGTTGCAAGTCTGGATAAGCTAAAATAGCTTATTGATAAGCTGAGTTCAATTTTACACTAGCAGGGGCTAGTTTTGGGTGTTGAGCAGTGGAAACTTTTTCCACTGCTTGACTTATAGACTTTTTTGTCTTTAGTGAACTTTTTGGAGATTCAGATTACACAAAGGCACCCAAATGATCTTTGGATCAAAAGGAGTCAATAACAATCAAAATATCACAAACACAATCACCCAATTGATACAGTTTAATCAATAAAGTACCAGATGTTGCACAGACATGAACAAGTAAGTAGTTTAGGTTCAAAAAGCAATTTTGGCACAAATCAGCCAGCCAAATTCAACCAAATGCATACACAAGCTATATTAAACTCAAATAAGCAAGTCTAAACAGGTTTCATGCAATGATTTAAAGAATTAAGCAAGATTCAAGCTAATGAATGTTACTGATGAACACTAACACATGTAGTTTTTCACTTTGCTGATGTATTTGACACACAAGCCAGATTCAACACCTCAGATCTATCAAGTATGTTATATTAATGATGTTTAAACAGCTTTTATCCCTAAACATGCATAAACTCTAGGTTTTCCCAAAATTTTAGGTCAAAAACAGTCAAACTCAATAAGTTATAGCACAATCTTTGATTCAAGGTTTCAAACCACAAAACTTGCAGCAAAACACTCTCAAACAAGTGTATATCAGATATAGATCACAAATACAAACTTCCACAAACACAATAACAAGATTTAATCACAAACAGGTAATCCCAAACACCCCTTTATCTTTTCAAATCCAAATTTAAACAAGAAAAAGTGAGATTTTAGACCACCCAAGTGCTGATTAACACAATAACAGATGAGAACAACAGATTCAAGCAAGATTAAGCCACAAAATACACAAGAACATAGGCAACACTCAAATATCACAAATATCCAAAATATTTTCAGATTTTGAGATTAAGGGTGTGTACCTCATGGATGTACATCCACACCCACGAATTTTGAGCTTATGTGCTAGAAAGAACAAGCACAAGCTTCCACAACAAAGCCTGCTAAGAATCAACAAAGTTAGAAGCACAATTATAAAATCAGAAAGATGAAAAATCCTTGATTGATGCAACTCTTGTCCTCCACACTTGATTATCCCCAAGTTATAAGCTTCACCACACCTTGATAACACAATATCAGGGTGCTATGATCAGCCCTATAGCCCAAGAATTCCAAGATAGACCAAGATCTTAGCAAAATATCGAGAAATTATGGAAAATATGCAAACTTTTGCACACTCCTCTTTTGAAAACAGATTTTTGATTCAAGAATAATGAACAAAGAACAATAATAAACAGGTTATAACAATGGCACTTGAGCTTTCTTCAACATTTCAAACTCATTTCATTAATATTGAAAAGGATTTACAGAAAAGTGAACTTAGGAAAATTCAAGAGCAAAGCAAAAATGTGAGGTCCTAAGCCTTTATATAGGCATACATGTTGTCTAGGAAAGCTGAAAAAACGTAACCCTAGCTACTGAAGTCCCATTTTTGCCCTTGTGTAGTTTGAATATCTTGGAGTCTTGTGAGGAATTCTTGGCCTTTAGTTGAAGCTGGAAAAGGGGAAATGCATCCAAAGGTGGAGATGAAGCTTGAAAAGTAAGCCAAGTTCTTGAGCGTTGGATTTGCTGGTCTGTTTTGTTTGGACATGAAGAGTGGGTCATGGGAGGGTTGGCAATGTCACATGCATGAGAGTTATGGGAGTTTAGGGGTTGGGTTAGGATCATAAGACCTTTAATCATTAATCTGGAAGCAATTAGGTCTTAATTCTTGGTAATTAGAAAAAGCCTAATTCTGGTATGAACACCAAGAACATAGGTTTTAATCTGTTTTCGGAGTTAATTATGTTTAAAAAGTTGTTTTAGGCGCCAAGATTAAACTAATCTTAAACCGGGTTAAGTGGAGTGTGAGGTGGCAGGATGAAGGCATGTGATTGGTGGAAGGGAGAAAGTGGGGCACGTGGCAGGATGATAGTGGTTAAGGTTACAATGTTGTCTGGCCAGCTTTAGTCCTCTTTCTTCTCTTTTCTTGTCATTTGCAGATTTAACCCCAAAAACTGAATTTCCTTTGTAATCAAACTTTCAGTTTTCACACTTTTGCCCCAAATACTTTTCCAAAGTATTTTCAGGGGTATTTCTCGCCATTTTGTGATACTTCAAGGGCTGATTTGGCATACTGTTGATGGATAATGGTCTTTACTTGTATGATTGGCATTTTGGAGGACTGAATTTGCCAAGTCTTAATGATTGAGGGACCATTTTTGCTAAATGTTGAAAGTTAAGGGTCCTTTTTGTAATTTTGGGATATTCAAAGGACCAAACTTGTAATTTCTTGTACTTTGAAGGACTTCATGATGTATTTGAATTTGTGGAGGATAATGGTTGACAATTTAGCTTTGTTGAGGGGCTAAACTTGCCAATTCTTCAAAGTGGAGGGCCCTTTTTGTAATTTTGACAAACTTTAGGGACCAATCTTGTAATTATGAAGATACAAGGGTATAAAGTGTCAATTCTTCCATATTGGAGGACCCTTCTTAATAATTCTTCAAATCTTCAAGGTTTTCTTGGGAAAATTCTTCATTAGGGCTTGGTTCATTGTGCGGCTTCGTTTCCCGTGTTCGTTTTTGTATGATTCTTGTGATCTTTTGTCAATTTCTCAATATTCGTACTTAAAATACACAAGCAACAGACACAAGCATATATATGGGTATTTTGATGATATTTAATGCATTTTAAGCCCTATTTGGACGATGAGACTATGTATAAAAGTAGTCTCATCAGTCCTTAACCTTTTTTTCGAGTATTCATTTTAAGGCTCTTTTGCTATTCTCAACTTGTCCACTCGTTTGTGGATGATATGCAGTGGCAAAGCGATGGGTGACTCCATAACGCTTTAAGATTTTCTCCATTTGTTTGTTATGAAAATGGGAACCTCGATCGCTAATTAAAGCTTTCGGCATTCCATAACGAGAGAAAAGCTTTTTCAGAAAATTGATTACGGCTCGTGAATCGTTCGTGGGTAAAGCTTCGGCTTCGGCCCATTTGGACACGTAATCAATAGCGACTAAGATATATTCGAACTTATGGGATTTGGGAAAGGGTCCCATGATATCAATTCACCATACGTCAAATATTTTGCTAACTTGGATCATGTTTTGAGGCATCTCATCTCTTCGTGAGAGGCTACCAGTACGTTGGCAAGCATCACAATTTTGGACTAGAGTATAGGCCTCTTTAAAAATTGTTGGCCAATAGAAACCAGCATCAAACACTTTTTTCGCGGTGGTGGAAGGACCATAATGTCCCCCAGTAGGGCCATGATGACATTCATCAAGGATCTTCCTTGTTTCCGCACCATAAACACATCTCCTAATCATGCCATCGGGGCATACCTTGAAAAGGTAGGGATCTTCCCAGAAATAGTGTTTTAGGTCGGAAAAGAATTTACATCGTTGGTGATAGTTTAAACCTTTTCTTAGAATTTGTCCAACGAGGTAATTTGCAAAATCTGCAAACCACGGAGATTCGTCCGTAGAGATTCTGATAAGAGTTTCATCGGGAAAGTAGTCATCGATATCTTCGTCCCTTAACTCTTCCATGTTTAGATTTTCACGTCGCGACGAATGATCGGCTGTGACGTTTTCGGCTCCTTTTTTGTTTTGAATTTCGATGTCAAATTCTTGGAGGAGTAAAATCCATCTAATAAGACGCGGCTTAGCATCTTGTTTTGAGAATAGATATTTCAACGCGGAGTGATCGGTGAATACAATCGTTTTTGGCAACACGAGATAGGATTGAAATTTGTCAAAAGCAAAAACTACGTCAAGTAGTTCTTTCTCGGTGATTGTGTAGTTGAGCTGCGCGCTATTTAGAGTTTTTCTTGCAAAATGTATAGGACGGAAATGTTTTCCTTCGCGTTGTCCTAATACGACTCCTACAGCGAAATCGCTTACATCACACATAAGTTCAAACGGTCGCGACTAATCCGGTGAAACCATGATCGGTGCATTCGTCAACTTGTCTTTAAGCTTTTCAATTGCCTTTATGCATTCTTCGTTGAAATAAAAGACTATGTCTTTTTCAAGGAGTTTGGTCATCGGTCTAGCGATTTTGGAAAAGTCTTTTATAAATCGGGGGTAGAATTCCGCATGATCTAGAAAACTTCTAACGGCTTTAACGTTAGTTGGTGGTGGTAATTTGGATATCACTTCGATCTTGTCCTTTTCTAATTCCAATCCGGCTCCGGAGACTTTGTGTCCAAGCACAATTCCTTCAGTCACCATATAGTAACATTTCTCCCAATTGAGCACGAGATGAGCTTGTTTGCATCGTATGAGCATGTTTTCTAGATTAAACATACAAGACTCGAATGAGTTTCCGACGACTAAGAAATCATCCATGAAAACTTCTGTAAAACCCGCATACTTTTACCATGAGTAGTACCCTTAAGATCATACGTACTAGATTAAAACTTTCCTTTTATAGTATGATTACGTTCACGTGTTAGAATTTTACGTATTACGTACGCGTTAGAACACGATAAGTATTTATTACGTATGAACACACAATAGTTATTTAAACAATAATTAATCACGAACATGCGATCATGAAATCATGAACGTAATTTAATCACGAGTTAATATTAATTACGACTAAACACGAACGAACACTAAAACAAATAGACTCGGGAAAAGGTACGGGTACCCCATGTGGGGCCCCTACCCGCGGCTACACTAAGGAGATGGGCCAAGCCCATCTAATTTTTACTAACAATGGTTAAGGTGAAATATTTTTTACCCTAAAAAGTTTTTCTCTTTCTCCTTGTCCTCTCCTTTTGGCCTCCGCATAGAAACACAAGAAAGGGGGTGTTTGTTTGATTTTTGATCTTGAATTTGGTGCAAGTGTTCGTGTGTGTTCATCCTCGTTTGATTCACGCATTCGGTATACCTTTTAAATCCTTTTTCTTTTATGTTTTGATTTATTAAATTAAATAAGAACATGATGTTTTTAAAAAGCTAATTAAAAACATAAATTAAACATGTAAATGGTTATGGGGTAAATCAAAACAAAGGATTTAGGGGTGTTTGTTGTGGCTGGCGCCTAAACCGAACCCCAAGGGGGTCTCGGTTTGGCTTGTGAACCACCACTGAGACCTCATGGTCTCGGTTTGGTGGTGTGGGTCCCACGGCAGCAGCAAATAGGGGAGAACCCTGAAGTGGTTCGGGGTATGGTGTTGATTACGGGCCCGGTTCACGATTTCTAGTCACGATCCGGTTCATGGTTTATGTTAAGGTTATGTTTTTAATAATCATATGTTGCAAATTAAATTAATAAAACATGACATATTAATTTAATAAAACATGACTTAGGTTATAATTTAATTATTAGATCATAGAATTTTTAACCTAAGTATTTATATTTTTCTAGACTTTATAATTAATTAATTATTAAAAAACCATGGCTATAATTAATTAATTAACATGACTTAGGTTATATTATTAATAATTAATAATACATGTTTTAACCTAAGTATTTAACTTTATTTAATTAAAAACATGATATATTTAATTAAATACTTTTAACCTATAGTTTATTTAAATTACATGTAATAATTAATAAACTATACCTTATATCATTATGACTTAGAAAAATAATCAGAAAACACTTAAGCTTATAAACTTAGCTTATTTAACCAGCTTATATCTAATTATGGAAACTTTCTATTTTTAGAAACTTATTTAATTTAGGCAGCTAATCTATTTATGGAAACTTTCTATTTTTAGAAACTTATCTATTTTAAGCAGTAATTCTATTTTTGGAAACTTTCTATTTTTGGAAACTTTCTATTTTTGGAAACTTTCTATTTTTGGAAACTTTCTATTTTTGGAAACTTTCTATTTTTGGTAACTTTCTATTTTTGGAAAATTTCTATTTTAGGAAACCTGCTATTTTTAGAAAGTTACTTATTATTACACAGTAAGTATAATAATACATGAAATACAAGTAATACTTAATCAGAATAGAGAGAATATAAGATAAACATAGTTTAAAGCTTAAAACTGTAAAACATGACATGAACGTATAAAACCAGTTACGTATTTAGTAATCAGATACTTATACACGTATGTATTTATGTAGCATTAGTGTTACCGAAGTAGGACTCTCCTCAGTTCGTCTTCTTCGTTCACTGGACATAAGGTACGGATTCCCGTCCTTTCAGTATGGACATTCTTTCCTTATTAGGATTCCCTGTATGCAGCCAACTGTTTTCCCGTAGTATAAGTTTATATGTTTGATTTGCTTATGTTTAATTTAGAATACCTATAGCCATATACATGCATGACCAGTTTTACCTAGTTATGGAGGTACCATAACCATAACACTAGAGGCACTGGTGTTATGACTTCCCCACGGCAGAGTGATTGCTCGTGGCATCCCTTCAGCTTTTGGCCATATTATTATATTTATCATGTGGGGCGTGTGGGTGCATCCTAGTTACATGTTTTCAGCAGATTACTCAGTGTGAATGTGGTGTGTGCCTTGCATCCTTCACAAGGAGCTGATCCCTCCTACCCAAAAACCAGTATATGAAATTAGAGGCAGCCCCTCTAATTTGCATGATGAGGTCACCCCTCCAAGTGTTCATGCACTGTGGATTTTCATGACCTATATTGGCTAATGGTAGAATATGTTAAACAGTTTTTATAAGATAAACATAAGGCTTTTCAAACTATAAAACCAGTTTTACCAAGACTTAACTAGGTTATTCGGTACTTAGTTTCTTCCGCTGTTATATGCTTATATGCTATTACTATTCATTCTTTATTGTACATCCGTGCACTGAGCGTATTGCTCAACCGTATTCCTTTTCTATGTTCCCAAAACGGCAGGTACTCAGGGACGCTCGTAGACTTTAAGCGTACGTGCATATGGACTGGAAGCTTTCTAGCCTTTCTTTACTTTATGCATTATCTTTAGTTTGATACTCATGCTATGGACATTGTTTAGTCCTTTCATTTACAGTACTTATGTTTGTGTGTGATGAGCTTTACTTTTGGACTACCGATGTTTGATTCCGGTATTTTCCTTTTATGGTCATGTAATGTTTAGACATTTATCCTTGTATGCTTTGATGACACGCCATAATTACGCGTGACATTCCATTATAAAAATGGGGTGTTACAATTATGGTATCAGAGCCAAGGCTTTGACCTGTAGGCTCTAAAATATGACATGTGATTAGTGGGTAGTCACTATGGTCTTCCTAGAACTAACAGTCGTTTTTCATGCATTCATCATTTTTATGCATACATATATATGTCATTGTCGCAGGTTTATGACTAAGTAATGGTTGGTACAGGACTGGCCCTATTTAGTCGCATGTGTTTTATCGAAACTTTTAAATTTGGGACCGACCCGTAGGCGTCCCCTCGCCATGTCTTTTATTCTGGGTGAACTGACCATAGGCGTTCACTCTCGAGCATACAAAAGTTTTCATAAAACTGCATCATGCATTCATACACAAATTTTCTTGCATAAAATTTTTCTCTGGATTTAATGGTATAAATTATTTTTTCATGTATATATATTTTATGTTTTGATATGTTAATCATATGTTTTATGTTATACTGTCAGATGGTTCTCACACGCGAACAGGAACAACTCAATGCTGCAATCCAAGCTGCAATGCAAGCTTTGCTTCCTCAACTGAGGAACGACATCAGGGCTGAGGTTCAAGCTGCCAACAATCAGCAGCATAACCAAGCACCTCCTCCTCCTCCTCCAGTGACATTGGCAGTATGGCTGGAGAGATTCAACAAGCTCCGTCCTCGAGCTTTTGAGAAAACCGATAGCCCTAGTGATGCTGAAAGCTGGTTGGCTCACATCGAGAAGATTTTCAATGCAATGGGTTGTGACCCCGCGTTCAAGGCGAGGTTGGCA
Source organism: Glebionis coronaria (assembly GCA_025667525.1). Lineage (NCBI taxonomy): Eukaryota > Viridiplantae > Streptophyta > Magnoliopsida > Asterales > Asteraceae > Glebionis > Glebionis coronaria. The sequence continues at coordinate 315,093,544 of CM046879.1, read as the reverse complement.
TGCTATCGGTTCGAAAGCGATTTGTTAAATTGGTGGTTAGCGTTGATGCAGTCTGAGGGAGGTGACGATTGGGTGGCTGGTTTGACATGGGCTCAGTTCAAAGATAGGGTGATGGAACAGTTCTTTCCCAAGGCTGAGCAAGACAAGCTCAAGAGGGAGTACCATGGGATCCGACAGAGAGATGGGGAGAATAACAATGAGTTTATGCAACGCTTTCTTCGCTTAGCTTGTTTCCTTGGTGCAGCGGCAGGTACTCCTGAAGAGCAGGGACACCACTTTAGGTGGGCTCTTCGCACATCGGTTGCAAACAACTTGGTGTGTGCTACGTTCAACACGGTAGCACAAGTGGCCGATGCAGCACTTAAGTTGGAAATGCTGTAGGAGAGAGATGAGTTCGGGGAAGTAGAGAGATCCGTCAAGAGGTAAACATTCGTATACAAGCGGTGACCAATCCGTATTCTTTCCATATATGTCAATTATTCATCTCTTTAAACTGTATCTTCCAGGCAAAAAAACTGGGGACCGGTCTAAGCCGGCTACTCAGCAGCAACCTCATCAGCCCAAGAGAAACGGTCAGACTAACGACCGTTCTGCTACGGATAGGCGTGGCGGTAATGATAATTACCGTAACAACGCTGGACACTCCAACGGCAGCAGGTCCTAATACTTACGCATTTTTCTTATAATTTCATGTTATAACTCATATTCTGACACTTTAGCAAAACTTCTACCCGGAACCATGGAAACGGTAGGGACCAGAACCAGAGAGGTTCCCAGCCTAGCCGTCCAGCTATCACTGGTAATCAATCTTACGATTATCCGCATTGTCCTTTGTACCCTATTATCATGTCTTATGTAACATGTTTTATCAGGTCTTCAGCCAGCCAGAGCACCTGCTGGAGGATATATTCATCCTCTTTGCTCTACTTGCCACCGTAAGCACCCAGGGCCATGTCGTCGTAACACTGACGCATGCTTCAAGTGTGGTCTTCCTGGCCATATCATGAAGGATTGCCGTAAGGGCGAGATGGAGGGCACATCGGGACATGCTGATACCAAGCCGCCTCCTACCACTGGGCGTGTCTACACGACATCTCGAGACCAGGCCAACAAGTCTACAGGTACCATCACTGGAATATTGTATATGTATGGTCAAGCTGCGTGTGTTCTTTTCGATACGGGTGCTACTCACTCGGTCATTTCTACTGCTTATGCTAAGAACATTAAGATACTCCCCATGCCACTAGAGAATAGACTTACTATTTCCACGCCTTTGAGGGACTCTGTATTAATCACCCATGTATACAAGAGTCTTCCCTAGAATTTGACGATAAGGTTCGACCTGTTGACGCACTTCCGCTGGACATGAATGACTTCGACATGATTTTGGGCATGGATTGGCTATCCAAGCATCATGCTACCATAGACTGCCATTCATATCGAGTTATCTTCGGTGATGTTAATTCACTAGAGTACATTCAAAACGGGTTCGTACCCGGACGGTCTGTACAAATCATATCTACCCTACAAGCGCGTACACTACTGTCACATGGCTGCGAGGGTTATCTAGCTACGGTTCACGACATGGATGATGAATCTCCATCAATTCAGGATCAACCTATAGTGTCGGAATTCCAAGATGTATTTCCAAAAGAACTTCCGGGCATACCACCTGCACGAGAAGTGGAATTCAATATCGAGCTTATTCCAGGAGCTGAACCAATCTCCAAGGCTCCTTATCGCATGGCTCCCATAGAGCTAAAGATGCTGAAGGGTCAAGTGCAAGAACTTCTAGAACGAGGTTTCATTAGACCAAGCGCATCTCCATGGGGCGCACCGGTCTTATTTGTTAAGAAGAAGGACGGCAGTATGCGTCTTTGCATAGACTATCGCGAGCTCAACAAGATTACTATCCGAAATAGGTATCCACTGCCGCGTATAGACGATCTGTTTGACCAACTCCAAAGGGCCAAACACTTCTCCAAGATTGATCTTAGGTCAGGCTACCACCAGCTACGGGTTAAGGAGCAGGACATCGCCAAGACTGCTTTTCGTACCCGTTATGGCCACTACGAGTTTGTAGTTATGCCATTCGGCCTGAAAAATGCTCCAGCAGTGTTCATGGACTTGATGAACAGAATCTTCCATGAATTTCTGGACAAGTTCGTCATTGTATTCACCGATGACATCCTGATTTTCTCAAAGTCCAAGGAGGAACACGAAGACCATCTTCGTACACTACTACAGATTCTTCGACAGAAGCAGCTGTATGCTAAATTCTCTAAATGTGAGTTCTGGTTAGACAAGGTGGCATTCCTAGGTCACATTGTATCAGCAGAAGGAATCACTATGGATCCAGCGAAGGTTGAGGCCATTACTAAGTGGCCGAGGCCGACATTAGTGACGGAAGTCCGCAGTTTCTTAGGCTTGGCTGGCTATTATCGTAGGTTCGTGGAGAACTTTTCCCGCTTAGCACTATTATTGACCAAACTGATGCGGAAAGGGGAGAAATTCGTCTGGACTGAAGAACGAGAGAAGAACTTTGAAGACCTGAAGCAGAAGCTAGTATCTACACCTATTCTTACTCTCTCATCTGGTACGGGTGGATTTCAAATCTATAGTGATGCATCGGGTAAGGTACTTGGTTGTGTTCTCATGCAACATGGGAAAGTGATCGCGTACGCCTCACGGCAGCTTAAGCCTTATGAAGAAAATTACCCTACGCATGACTTGGAACTTGCTGCAGTCGTGTTTGCATTGAAGATATGGAGGCACTACTTATATGGAGAATCATGTGACATTTTCACGGACCACAAGAGATTGAAGTATATCTTCACTCAACGTGAATTGAACATGAGGCAGAGAAGATGGTTAGAGCTGTTGAAGGATTATGACATTAATCAACAGTATCATCCCGGAAAGGCAAATGGAGTAGTAGATGCTCTTAGCAGGAAGTCCGGAATGATCAACGGCATTAAAATTGAGGAGGAAATCATAAGAGACTTGGAGCGACTAGACATCGAGATCATGGTACGTGGACAACACGGTTACTGGGCTAATCTTATAGTAGAACCCGAGTTACTCTCTAAGATCTAGGAAGCTCAGAAAGAGGATGGAGAAATCTGGGCGATAGTATAGAATTTGGAGAAACAGACGGAATTCAGAGTAGATGCAGATGGTATCGTATGGCAGGGCACGAGACTTTGTGTTCCTGATGATCAAGAACTTCGAGAAGCCTTGTTAGCTGAAGCTCATAGCTCCCCATTCTCTATACATCCTAGTTTGACTAAGATTTACCATGACATCAAGCAGTACTTTTGGTGGAGTGGTATGAAACAGGATGTGGCCACTTACGTCTCCAAATGTCTTACCTGCCAGCAGGTCAAGATCGAGCATCAGTGATCTGGCGGTCTCCTTCAACCGTTAGATATTCCAGAGTGGAAGTGGGACAAAATCATCATGGATTTTGTTACTGGTCTTCGGCCTACCAAGAGGAAGCACGATGCAATTTGGGTTATCGTAGATCGACTTACCAAATCAGCTCATTTCTTACCGATCCGCAAGGAATATCCGGTAAGTAAACTCGCCGATATGTATAGAAGAGAGATCATGAGACTCCACGGTGCTCCATCGAGCATCATCTCAGACAGAGATCCTCGTTTCACTTCACGATTTTGGAAGAGTCTGCAGAAAGCTTAGGGTACACAACTTAAGCTTAGCACGAATTTTCATCCTCAAACAGACGGACAGTCGGAGCGAACGATTCAAACATTGGAAGACATGTTGAGGCCATGTGCGTTGGAATGGACGGGTGATTGGGACGATTACATCTGTTTGGTGGAGTTTGCATACAACAACAGTTGGCACGCAAGTATCAAGTGTGCTCCTTTCGAGATGTTGTATGGCAGAAAGTGTCGCGCCCCAATCTGCTGGGATCAGGTTGGCGAACGAACACTTGAAGGACCAGAAATCATAAAGATAACCAATGAAAGGTTCGCAGTAGCTAAGCAGAAACTTCAGGAAGCACGGTCACGTCAGAAGAGTTACGCTGATAAGCATCGTAGGGACAAATATTTTAACGTAGGAGATCACGTCTTCCTTAAGGTTTCGACGGCACGTGGTGTTAGACGCTTCGAGATTAAAGGGAAGCTCAGTCCTCGTTTCATCGAACCGTTTGATATCATTGAACGAGTCAGTGAAGTATCTTACCGGTTAGCGTTACCTCCGCAGCTTTCGCATGTACACAATGTGTTTCATGTGTCCTTACTCAGAGGGTACCAGTATCATCCCCTTCACATGGTTCAGTATCCACTGGAACAGATACGTGAAGATCTCACCGTCATAGAAGAACCCGAACGAGTTCTTGACAGACAAGAACGAGTCATGAGAAGGAAGACGATTCCATTCGCCAAAATCCTTTGGAGGGATCATACCGAGCGTGATGCCACTTGGGAAACAGAGGAGTCTATCTGGGCTTCTTACCCTTATTTTATATTTTGAATTCGGGTATGTGCTTCTTTTCCAGTTTAATTTATCTATAATTCGGGGACGAATTATTCTTTTTAGGAGGGAAGAGTTGTAAAACTCGCATGCTTTTACCATGAATAGTACCCTTAAGATCGTACGTACTAGATTAGAACTTTACTTTTATAGTATGATTACGTTTTACGTGTTAGAACTTTACGTATTACGTACGTGTTAGAATACGATAAGTATTTATTACGTATGAACACACAATAATTATTTAAACAATAATTAATCACGAACATTCGATCATGAAATCATGAACGTAATTTAATCACGAGCTAATATTAATTACGTATATATATTTATTACGAACACGAATAAATATATTAAGTCACGGTTAATATTTAACGAGAACAAATAAAACACGAACACGACTAAACACGAACGAACACTAAAATAAATAGACTCGAGAAAAGGTACGGGTACCCCATGTGGGGCCCCTACCCGCGGCTACACTAAGGAGATGGGCCAAGCCCATCTAATTTTTACTAACAAGGGTTAAGGTGAAATCTTTTGTCATTTTTTTCACTTTACAGTAAAAACATCAAAACCCTAAAAAGTTTTTCTCTTTCTCCTTGTCCTCTCCTTTTGGCCGCCGCATAGAAACACAAGAAAGGGGTGTTTGTTTGATTTTTGATCTTGAATTTGGTGCAAGTGTTCGTGTGTGTTCATCCTCGTTTGATCCACGCATTCGGTATACCTTTTTAATCCTTTTTCTTTTATGTTTTGATTTAATAAATTAAATAAGAACATGATTGTTTTTAAAAAGCTAATTAAAAACATAAATTAAACATGTAAATGGTTATGGGGTAAATCAAAACGAAGGATTTAGAGGTGTTTGTTGTGGCCGGCGCCTAAACCGAACCCCAAGGGGGTCTCGGTTTGGCTTGTGAACCACCACCGAGACCTCATGGTCTCAGTTTGGTGGTGTGGGTCCCACGGCAGCAGCAAACAGGGGAGAACCCCGAAGTGGTTCGGGTTATGGTGTTGATTACGGGTCCGGTTCACGATTTCTAGTCACGATCCGGTTCATGGTTTATGTTAAGGTTATGTTTTTAATAATCATATGTTAAAAATTAAATTAATAAAACATGACATATTAATTTAATAAAACGACTTAGGTTATAATTTAATTATTAGATCATGGAATTTTTAACCTAAGCATTTATATTTTTCTAGACTTTATAATTAATTAATTATTAAAAACCCATGGCTATAATTAATTAATTAACATGACTTAGGTTATATTATTAATAATTAATAATACATGTTTTAACCTAAGTATTTAACTTTATTTAATTAAAAACATGATATATTTAATTAAATACTTTTAACCTATAGTTTATTTAAATTACATGTAATAATTAATAAACTATACCTTATATCATTATGACTTAGAAAAATAATCAGAAAATACATACGCTTATATACTTAGCTTATTTAACCAGCTTATATCTAATTATGGATACTTTCTATTTTTAGAAACTTATTTAATTAAGGCAGCTAATCTATTTATGGAAACTTTCTATTTTTAGAAACTTATCTATTTTAAGCAGTAATTCTAATTTTGGAAACTTTATATTTTTGGAAACTTTCTATTTTTAGAAACTTTCTATTTTTGGAAACTTTTGATTTTTGGAAACTTTCTATTTTTGGAAAGTTTCTATTTTTGGTAACTTTCTATTTTTGGAAACTTTCTATTTTAGGAAACCTGCTATTTTTAGAAAGTTACTTATTACTACACAGTAAGTATAATAATACATGAAATACAAGTAATACTTAATCAGAATAGACAGAATATAAGATAAACACAGTTTAAAGCTTAAAACAGTAAAACATGACATGAACGTATAAAATAAGCTAAGACATGAGATAAAATAAGTTACGTATTTAGTAATCAGATACTTATACACGTATGCATTTATGTAGCATTAGTGTTACCGAAGTATGACTCTCCTCAGTTCGTCTTCTTCGTTCACTGGACATAAGGTACGGATTCCCGTCCTTTCAGTATGGACATTCTTTCCTTATTAGGATTCCCCGTATGTAGCCAACTGTTTTCCCGTAGTATAAGTTTATATGTTTGATTTGCTTATGTTTAATTTAGAATACCTATAGCCATATACATGCATGACCAGTTTCACCTAGTTATGGAGGTACCATAACCATAACACTAGAGGCACTGGTGTTATGACTTCCCCACCGTGGAGTGATTGCTCGTGGCGTCCCTTCAGCTTTTGGCCATATTATTATATTTATCATGTGGGGCGTATGGGTGCATCCTAGTTACATGTTTTCAGCAGATTACTCAGTGTGAATGTCGTGTGTGCCTTGCATCCTTCACAAGGAGCTGATCCCTCCTACAAAAAAACCAGTATATTAAATAAGAGACAACCCCTCTAATTTGCATGATGAGGTCACCCCTCCAAGTATTCATGCACGGTGGATTTTCATGACCTATATTGGCTAATGGTAGAATATGTTAAACAGTTTTTATAAGATAAACATAAGGCTTTTCAAACTATAAAACCAGTTTTACCAAGACTTAACTAGGTTATTCGGGACTTAGTTTCTTCCGCTATTATATGCTTATATGCTATTACTATTCATGCTTTATTGTATATCCGTGCACTGAGCGTATTGCTCATCCGTTTTCCTTTTCTATGTTCCCAAAACGGCAGGTACTCAGGGATGCTCGTAGACTTTAAGCGTACGTGCATATGGACTGGAAGCTTTCTAGCCTTTCTTTACTTTATGCATTATCTTTACTTTGATACTCTTTCTATGGACATTGTTTAGTCCTTTCATTTACAGTACTTATGTTTGTGTGTGATGAGCTTTACTTTTGGACTACCGATGTTTGATTCTGGTATTTTCCTTTTATGGTCATGTAATGTTTAGACATTTATCCTTGTATGCTTTGATGACACGCCATAATTACGCGTGACATTCCATTATCAAAATGGGTTGTTACAACTTCCATGGATACTTCGATCATGTCTTGAAAGATCGCGATCATACACCTTTGAAAAGTCGCAGGTGCATTGTAAAGACCAAAAGGCATACGCCTATAAGCAAATGTTCCAAAAGGACACGTGAAATTGGTCTTGTCTTGATTGGATGGTTCGATAGGTATTTGGAAATACCAGGAAAAGCCCTCGAGAAAACAAAAGAATTTGTTCCCCGCTAGTCTCTCCAACATTTCGTCCATGAATGGTAGAGGAAAATGATCTTTTCGTGTGGCATCATTCAATTTGAGGTAATCAATACACACACGCCAACCGGTAACGGTTCTTGTAGGAACAAGTTCGTTATGTTCGTTGGTCACAACAGTCATTCCTCCTTTCTTAGGAACGCAGTGAATAAGACTAACCCAAGGACTATCTTCTATGGCAAAGATGATTCCTGCCTCAAGGAGTTTAATTACTTCGGCTTTTACAATATCCTTCATGTTTGGGTTAAGTCGACGTTGCCTCTCAATAACGGGCTTGGCATCGTCTTCAAGATTGATCTTGTGTTTGCAAAATTACGAATCAATTCCCGGTATATCGGATGTTTTCCATGCAAACGCCTCTTTGTGGTTTTTGAGCATAGAAACAAGACGTTTCTTTCGATCTTCCCCGAGTGAGGCTGAGATAATCACCAGACGGAGTGAATCCTTCTCTAGATAAGCGTACTCGAGATGTTTGGGAAGAGGTTTTAATTCAAGATCCGTCGGTGGATCGTGAATAGATTTGCGAACTACAAAGTTCGACTTCGAAGGTAAAACTTCGAAGAGTTTGTTTTCCTCTTCTTCGTGAGTTTCTTCAGAATCAACGGCCATGAATACTTTTAATTCACGATCACGATCGGTATCGCTAATCTTTTCCGAAGTTGTTTGGAATGGTGTGTTGTCATCAAGCAATGCATCCAACTCTTCTTCCGTTACTTCATCGATAACATCCACGCGGAAGCATGTGTCATCATTGGAGTGAGAATGTTGCATAGCTTTATCGACTAAGAATGTGACTCGATCGTCACCAACTCCAAGGTTGAGTTCTTTATTTTGCACACGAATGATATCATCGGCAGTGTGCAAGAATGGTCGTCCTAAAATGAGAGGGACGTGATAGTCTTCCTCCATTTCAAGTATTACGAAGTCGGTGGGAAATATGAATTTGCCAACTTGAACAAGTATGTTCTCGGCTATCCCAATGGGATATTGGTAAGTGTGTTTAGCCAAGCGTATACTCATACTTGTAGGTTTCAATGTATTGTTTGAAGTATTCTTGTATAATGAGTATGGCATAAGATTGATACTCGCGCCTAGATCGGCCAAGGCGTGACATTCAACATTGTTGGCTAGGGTACATGGTATGAGAAAGCTTCCCGGATCTCCGAGCTTTGGTGGAAGTTTGCTTTGCAAGGCTACAGAACATTCTTCATTCAAACACGCAACAGAGATTTGCTCCGTCTTACAATTTCATAGATCTAATTCAAGTTTTTTTTGATGCAGTGGAAAGGCCTTCAAATCTGAAGTTTGACGCTTAAAGGAAGAAATGTTCTTGGTGGATGCAAGGACTTGCGGCCGCCAGAATGAGTATGCAGGATGAGCCTAAAGGAGTTCCAATCAACCGAGCCACCAGGTTTGAGAATAAGGTAGGATCCCTGGATCTAGTGGCCAGCGAATCACTGATCAAAAAGCAGATGTCTTTTTAGATTCTTCATGGAACTAGTGACCAGTGAATCACTGATCAAAGAGCGACAACCCGCCCATACAGCCAGCGGGGAGGATGGCACTACTGGCAAAGACCGTCTGGCGAAAACGCCGCAGGCGCGAAGCGTGGTAGGCCTGCACCGGGGGAGCATAGGGAGGAAAGGGAGCCCGGACGGTGGAAGAGCCAGGGGAGGCCGGGTCATTTGACTGAAATGGAAGGCTTTGGACTATGAACCTATTAAAGAAGGCCCTATGGAGTAAAGGGAAGTGCACGAATTCTTGGAAAAAGAGGAAGCGAGCCTATATAAAAAATGGAATCAAGCAAATTCAATGAATAGATAGAGTCAACGGTTGCCGCGGAAGCTACGGCAACTCAAATAAAAAATGAATTTAGGAATAAGACATTAGCATTAGAAATAGTACAGAGGCATTTCGGGCCGACTACAATACAAGTCATGAGAGATAGCAAAGCCAAGCGATGGTTGCTCACAAGATCTTTGAGGAATTTCCCATAGTTGGGCATGCCGGTTAAGATATCAACAAGGGGAACGTTGATCTTAACTTCTTTGATCATCTTAAGGAATTTGGCATTACGAGCCTCCATATTTTCCTTTCGTATGCGTTAAGGATATGGAATCTTAGGTGTATACGCCTATAGTGTTGGTGTTGGAATGGGTGTGGATTGTTTTGGTTTGGAAGGAGGAACAGTTTCTTCCTTCTCGGGCTCATCGGCTTCATCTTCACTTTCATCGGCGAAAGTGGGAGCATTGGTGTTTGGGTTTTTTGGTGGATCATAACTCAACCCACTCCGTGTGAATACGACATTCACATGTTCATTACGGGAGGAGGGTGGGCGGTATGGTTTATCCGTAGATGGTTTTGGGTTTGTTTGAGTGTTGCTTGGCAACGAACCACTTGGTCGATTGGCTAATTGGTCGTTGATTCGACCGATCTTGGTTTCGAGATCACTAATAGTGGCGGTGTGGTTTCTTTGTCCTCTTTCAACGTTGGCTTTGAGATCGAAGAATTGGTTCTTAATAAACGTGTTTGTTGATTTTTGAGATTCTATGAAAGCTAACAACGTTTTTTCTAAGTTTGATCCTTCGGGTTTCTTCTCGTTTGATGGAACGGAATTATCATTCTCACGAGGTTGTGAGTTATGATTTTCGTTTTTGGGGTACTCACGCCAAATGCCGAGGTTTCTACCATAGTAGTTACCTCGATAACCACCTCCTCGGTATCCTTGGGCGTAGTTTGCTTCTTGTGGTGGTTCTCTTATTGGTGTTTGATAGGTGTGAAAACACCCATCCTTTTTACCACTTAATTACAATAATAACCGAGCCAAAACGTGTATTTTATGTCATTTATGTCAGAATTATGCGTGGTTTGTGTTTTTGTTGTGATTTAGGACGAAAAGGTGAAAATTGGAGAAAACACGGCATTCACGGGCTTTTATCAAAGAAAAAGACGAAAGATGAAGTCGAAAGATCAAGAGTGGAAAAAGAACGGAAGTCTAACACCAATTCTGAAGATTTATCGAAGAAAAAGTCAAAAGACGGAAGTTTACTAAAAGCCGAAGAACTCGAGTCTTATTTATGAAGAAAATTCAAGACGAGTTCAAAGAAATCCCGAGACAAAGTCATTAAGTCCAAGATTAACAAAAGATTGAGAAGAAAAGGACTTAAGTGTGCAATTAAGGAAAGGAGGAAAGAGGGAGGAAGCTTCCTAAGCTCCTCCCTAATCTCCACTATAAATAGGCCATTAGTATTTCATTTCTTGTTGTTGGTGGCTTGACAAACCACTCTTCCACCATTTTCATTTCTTGTTAATTACTTTCTTGCATTTTAATTTCATGTTATGCACTTTTAATTTCTTCAATTCAAGTAAGTCTTTTAATTTTGAAATCTTTTCTTTTAATCAAGTTCTTATTTCTAATCATCTTCCTCTACCTTTCTTATTTTGCTTATCTTTGATTCATGTTCATCTTTGATCTTATTTTCATCTTAATGCTTATTTGATTTAAAGTTCTCTTAAAAGTATTTGTCTTTTTAAAAGTTTGATTTAAAGTTTGTTTATTTAGAGTGTGATAAGTTGTTATTAGTGCTTGTTAAGTCTATTTTGATTTAGATTCGTTCTCGTTTTGGAGTGAGCTTATTACCATAGCTTATTTCATTGCTTATCTCGGATCCCATTTAAATCGGAAAGGGGAAATCCCTTTCCGATCACACATTCCGACCAGCCACCCCTTATTCCGATCAGTAGATCGGAAAAGGGTTTATAAACATTCCGATCTGGGTTATTTTCAGTTATTCCGATTGTAGGCTTTTGTTATATTCCGATTAGTGGCATTTTACTATATTCCGATTCAGCATGTTTTCACTCATTCCGATTGGGTGTGTTTTCTAAGCATTCCGATCGGAATCCATTCCCCGTATTCCGATCATGCTCGTTTGCTCATTCCGATCATTATTTTTCGACGGTGGTACATTCCGATCGGATTCCGATTGGATTCCGATCGGGTGTATTCCGATTGGATGTTTTGTTTTGTTTTAATACTTTGTTTTAGCTAAAGTGTCAATTTTTCTCATTTTATTTTTAGTTCATTTTACTTTCGTTTGTGCATTCTTATTTGATTGTCAATTTACTTTTGGTTAAGCTTTAATTTTACGTCATTTAAACTCTCGTCGTTTATTTTCAAAGTTTTAAATGTTGCACCGTTTATGTTTCGACTAGTTTTAGTTTTAATTACTCGTCATTTAATTTTAAGTCTTGCACATTTATTTTACCAAACCCAAAAATATTTGTTTCACCAATAACAACTAATCTCCCACAATTATCTGGAAATCGATTCGAGAAGATACTAAGAAAACGAACTTTCAATTAGTAAAATCTCTGTTATTAAAATGGCGCCGCTGCCGGCTCTTCTCGTTAAGATCAACAGTTTTTTGTGAGAGACGCGTTGGCTTTTGGGATCCGTTCACTTGTGAACGTTATTTCTCGAGTCTAAAAATTTTTTAAAATCCAAAAACATTTGAAAAATCATAAAAAGCATTTCTTTTTTCAAAGTTTTGCACCAAAAATATTCTTCTTGCTTGTCTATTTTTTCTTCATGGATTCGTCTTGTGTACGGTGTGCGACCCTGGCATGGTTTTCAAACATGTCAATGGTGTACTTGTGAGCGGTGTGGTTCTGATATCGACGATACACAATTTGGATTTTGTCCATTTTGCAATTCAACAAATTCGTACTTCTCCTCTTACAATACTTTCTCACCCTCTCCCGTCTATGACGATCCTTATCCTCAAAATGCACCGGATTTTTCTCCATCCCCGTGGTGCTATAAGTGTGGGGGTCCTCACGAAAGTTTTCACTGTCTAACGGGGGATCAAAATTTCTATAATTATACCCCTTCCAGTTTTGACCAACCCCTACAATACCCAATTGATCATCAGCCTCGTCACGGGATGAGTTACCAAGAACCAATTGACGATCTTGCTACAACCTTTCAAGAACAAAGAAACGATCTTGCTACAGCTTTTCAAGAACAAATGAAAGAGCTTTTACACACGCTGCAAACTTGTATGGAGTCATTTTTACAGCAGTAAGATCAGACGAGTACTCATATCCCTGGGCTTATTATTAGCCCTTTAGGTATTGAGGAGAGCGATGACGATATTGAGGTTATTTTCGACGAGGAGGAATTTCTAAAGCAACATAAGACTTCTACCATTCCTCCTTCGTCTATTTCTATCACACCAGAGGAGCCCGTTGGCTCTCTCATCATGGAGGATGAGCATCTTGACGTTATCTCGGCAACTGAATCGGACAAACTCCTAAAGTCTAGTGTCGAGGAACTTGTCGTCATCCCAAGTGAGCCTGCGGGTATTCCAGAAAATCTGTGTGATGGGCCGACTTTTGCGGAGCTTACGGACAAGTTTGCTTCGCTAGTCAGTGATCACATACTCACAACTCCACATGCGATATTTGATCCTCCCAACAAGAGTTCAACATGTGGTGAGTATGATCATTTCGTCTTCGAGCCCGAGATTGAGTAAATTATCGACCGAGAGCTAGCTCTTTTACCTCCGCTTCCTCCTACAAGCGAGGTCGATTTTTCCAACATCGATGCCGAACTTGATGAGTTGGAACGTCTTATTTTTCATAATAATGATGAACCAACTCACTTGACCAATCATCCTATTCTCGAGGAGTTACCTAATCAACACTCCTCTTATGAGAATTACGTTTACCACATTCGTGAGGATTTACCTTATCCACAATCCCCACAAATGTATGATGGTTTCGTACTTGATCGTGATCTTTTCAAACGAGTTTCTACACTCCTTATCTACGATGATATCGACAAGATCTACTTTCATGAGGATAAATGCTTTGACCCGGGAGGTGACATGGACCATTCTATGATTGATAATTTTACGGCTTTGCCAATTGGTCTGCATCCATTGTCTTTGGAGGATGACAATGTGATTCCCTTACCCACCCCACCTCCCGTCAATCTGGATTTCACTTGCTTTTCTTATATTGAGCAGACTTTCCTACAATTCAAGACTTATCCTCCCGCCTCTCCTTTGTTGATGTCCTCCGGGAACGAGGACAAGGTCTTTGATCCCGGTATTACATTCGAGGCTTCCCCATGGACCATTTAATTCGGGGACGAGTCAGGCTCGTGACTCGGTTAACAAAAACAAGCGCTTTTTGGGAGGCAACCCAATTATCTATCTATTTTCACCATAAGTGTAGGGGGAGCCCCGTGGTGTTTCTTGTTCTCTTTCTTATCATATGCAGGGATTAGAGCTTCAAAGACACACTCTTGATGACTTTTGACGAACCGTGATTCCGTGTTCCCTTCTTCCCGGTTCTATCCTAAACTCTTTTCGATTCACTATTTTATAGTTTTCAATATTAAAATAGGAATCTCTTTAGTTGTCTTTTCCTTAGCAAGATTTAAACAAAGTGCACAATGTCCTAAGTGTAGGGGAGTCTACTCCCACATGCGTAAACATTGAGGACAATGTTTATCTTAAGTGTAGGGGGGACTTCTATCGAAGTTAAGTGGCTCTTTTCCTTGTATTTGTCCTCATTTTAACCGGAAAATTTGATTTTTCGACATTTTTCAAAAATTTTAATCTATTTTGGCCTAGTTGTATAGTTGCATTTTCCTTTATTATGTTTATTTTCTTTCCTTGCTAGAATAAATTTTCAATAAAGTGGTTTTAAATTTTTCTTAGTCGTGAACATTTTGACTCAACCCGAGTTTACTTATATAAGTTTACTCTAGCTAGTATCCTTAACGTGTTTAAGTCAAGTTTTACTAGGCTTTTATATAGGGAGCTATAAAACGCGAAAGTCTTAACTCTCACGGGTTAAGAACAAGAACTTTTCGCAAGTTCCTATAATTGATCCTAGAGAGTTATCTATCAAGGGAACTTTAAAATACGATTTCTAAACTTGAAAAAGTCTAAGAATTTGCAAGATCCTATAGGCGACTCGAAAACCCAAAACTTTGATTTAATAGGATAAGTATCCACGAGTCTCATTCCTTGAGATTTTAAACTGTGGAGAACGAGAGATGATAGAGCTAATTATAAGTTCGGTGTTCTTTCGTGAGTTTATGTGAGTTAATTATGAGCCTATTCTCCCATCGCTTGTTAATAAATTTATCTACAATAAATAAGGTTGTACGATTTGAAAAGTTACTTAGCTTCTAGCCCAAGATCGTTTAAAAGTTGCTCGGTATGGATTAGAGTTCATAGCCAAGGCATAACTTATTGAAGCGGGATGTGAAGATTGGCGAGTCCAAAAAGGCCCTAACAAGGCATGAGGGCTATATTTTGTTGCTAAAGATCCAAAGTGATGTGAAGAATCATTTATCGAAAATCAATATGAAGGATCGAGACACACGACGAAAAGCAAAATCTCCCCAAAAGTCATGGAGAAGTGTATCCAAAAAGACCCTAGCAAGGTATGAGGATAAATAGATCCAAGTCATAAAAGGAGGCGGATCGTTGTATATCAAAGTCCAAAATAAAGATTGGAGAAAAATGAAGAAGTCGTGGTCCAAAGATGAAGAATCTCTCAAAACCTCAAGTGAAGAAATTCCTATATGAAGAGAAGACCATAACTTCATGAACGTCTCTCAAGGTTTGAAGTATGAAGTCGCTGCCAAATATCGGTCCGAGAAAGGTCTGAAATCGCAAAGCGAGTTATGCCAAGATATGAACTTTATGAGGTCCCGGGAAGCAGTTTTAAAAGATTTTGTCCTTTAGCTAACTATTGATTAAATCGTTCACTTTATTTTCGGCCTAAATAACTATCAAAATAAGTCAAAAAATGCATCCTCGTGATCATTCAAGACAATAATAAAATATAAGAGATACACCTAGGAATAAGGGAGTCTAAGTGAGTAATTGGCCCACATGAGTTCGTGTTAGTCTACTAACTTATAATAACAATGATCTCGTTTTTAAGCTTGGTTTGAAGAAAGTGAAAACTTGAGGATGATGATTATTCATGACATTTCCAAAACCCAAGGTATGCTTTTTGATTTCTTTATTTTGAATGTTTATAGTTTTCTATCTCTTTAATAAAGGCCAATGTGGATTGATTATGATGAAAAGTGTAAACGTGCTTTGTAACTAATGCATTGCATGAGGACATTGCAATGGTTAAGTGTAGGGGATTTGATAGGTGTGAAAACACCCATCCTTTTTACCACTTAATTACAATAATAACCGAGCCAAAACGTGTATTTTATGTCATTTATGTCGGAATTATGCGTGGTTTGTGTTTTTGTTGTGTTTTAGGACGAAAAGGTGAAAAGTGGAGAAAACACGGCATTCACGGGCTTTTATCGAAGAAAAAGACGAAAGATGAAGTCGAAAGATCAAGAGTGGAAAAAGAACGGAAGTCCAAGACCAATTCTGAAGATTTATCGAAGAAAAAGTCAAAAGACGGAAGTTTACTAAAAGCCAAAGAACTCGAGTCTTATTTATGAAGAAAATTCAAGACGAGTTCAAAGAAATCCGGAGACAAAGTCATTAAGTCCAAGATTAACAAAAGATTGAGAAGAAAAGGACTTAAGTGTGCAATTAAGGAAAAGAGGAAAGAGGGAGGAAGCTTCCTAAGCTCCTCCCTAATCTCCACTATAAATAGTCCATTAGTATTTCATTTCTTGTTGTTGGTGGCTTGACAAACCACTCTTCCACCATTTTCATTTCTTGTTAATTACTTTCTTGCATTTTAATTTCATGTTATGCACTTTTAATTTCTTCAATTCAAGTAAGTCTTTTAATTTTGAAATCTTTTCTTTTAATCAAGTTCTTATTTCTAATCATCTTCCTCTACCTTTCTTATTTTGCTTATCTTTGATTCATGTTCATCTTTGATCTTATTTTCATCTTAATGCTTATTTGATTTAAAGTTTTCTTAAAAGTATTTGTCTTTTTAAAAGTTTGATTTAAAGTTTGTTTATTTCGAGTTTGATAAGTTGTTATTAGTGCTTGTTAAGTCTATTTCGATTTAGATTCGTTCTCGTTTTGGAGTGAGCTTATTACCATAGCTTATTTCATTGCTTATCTCGGATCCCATTTAAATCGGAAAGGGGAAACCCCTTTCCGATCACACATTCCGACCAGCCACCCCTTATTCCGATCAGTAGATCGGAAAAGGGTTTATAAACATTCCGATCTGGGTTATTTTCAGTTATTCGATTGTAGGCTTTTGTTATATTCCGATTAGTGGCATTTTACTATATTCCGATTCAGCATGTTTTCACTCATTCCGATTGGGTGTGTTTTCTAAGCATTCCGATCGGAATCCATTCCCCGTATTCCGATCATGCTCGTTCGCTCATTCCGATCATTATTTTTCGACGGTGGTACATTCCGATCGGATTCCGATTGGATTCCGATCGGGTGAATTACGATTGGATGTTTTGTTTTGTTTTAATACTTTGTTTTAGCTAAAGTGTCAATTTTTCTCATTTTATTTTTAGTTCATTTTACTTTCGTTTGTGCATTCTTATTTGATTGTCAATTTACTTTTTGTTAAGCTTTAATTTTACGTCATTTAAATTCTCGTCATTTATTTTCAAAGTTTTAAATGTTGCACCGTTTACGTCAACTAGTTTTAGTTTTAATTACTCGTCATTTAATTTTAAGTCTTGCACATTTATTTTACGAAACCCAAAAATATTTGTTTCACCAAGAACAACTAATCTCCCACAATTAACTGGAAATCAATTCGAGAAGATACCGAGAAAACGAACTTTCAGTTAGTAAAATCTCTGTTATTAGTGTTTCATCACACTCCGTAGATGGGTGTGGTCCTCCACAAAGAGTACATTCGCAAATTTAGATGTGAGAGCGTTGATGAGACGGCTTTTATACATGGTCTCATCGTTCTTTTTGGACTTAAAATGCATTAAATATCATCATAAATGCCAAATATATGCTTGTGTTTGTTGCTTGTGTATTTTAGGTACGGATATTGAGAAAATGACAAAAGATCACAAGAATCACGCAAAAACGAACACGGGAAACGAAGCCGCACGATGAACCAAGCCCTAGTGAGGAATTTTCCAAAGAAAACCCTAGAAGATTTGAAGAATATTGAAGATTGGTCCTCCAAGTTTGAAGAATTGACACTTTATACCCTTGTATCTTCATAATTACAAGTTTGGTCCCTAAAGTTTGTCAAAATTACAAAAAGGACCCTTAACTTTGAAGAATTGGCAATTTTAGTCCCTCATCAAATCTAAATTGCCAATAATGGTCCTTCAAGAAAGTCAACAAACAAGTCAAAGCCTTGAAGTTGAAAAACATGCCAAAATCAGCCCTTGAATATTGAAGATATTGCATGTTTAGTCCTTGTTGAAGTTTGGAAACAATATGTGCCAAAAATGACACATAGCCAAAGATAAATACAAAGGAAATGGGATTTGTGAGCTGATAATACAAAATGAAGATGTGAAGAAAGATGGGGGACTAAACCTGCCCAGACAACAAAACCCCACCAGCCACCCACATCCTGACACGTCACCTCTGCCAGTCCACCAGCCAAACCAACCAGTCCATAACTTTCTTTGACCCTGTCACAAAATCCTTTTTGAACCCCTTCTTTAATTAAACTTGTTTTATTACAAAAAAGGGTGGTAAACACGTTTTTTAAAAAGTAAACCCCCCCAAATGATTAAATCACTCCTGTTTATCATCACCCTCACCCTTAAACCCTAATTCAATTAAACCCTTAATCAAAGGGTTAATCTTTAAAAACCTCCAGATTGATGATTCAACCTATCAACATCACTTCCCCACTTTCAAAACAACCTCCAGCTCATCCTAACACCCCACATGGGCATGCCCTGCAGCGTCACTTTCAACACAAAACCCCAATCCGACAAGATTAGTGGTGGGATTTCTTTCCTTGGTCCCAAAGGTTCCTTATAAACGGCCAAGATCAAGATTGCTAGCTGTAAACAGTACAAGAGGTCACAAGACTCATTTTGACCAAGATTCCAGTCAAATCTTCAAGGGCAGATTGGGGAATTAGCTTATTAGGGTTTCTCTTATTTATCTTAGTTCTAGAATACTCTTTAGACGAGTATATAAAGGATGCTAGCCTGTTAGCATCTCTCTTGTTCCAGCTTTTATGTATTTTTTTTTAATCAATGAATGAAAAAGTGTTTTCTTCATAAGGTTGTGATCCATTTACTTTCCAAGCATTTACAGTTTCAAAGTTTGTTTTTCCTCAATTCATTTTAAAAATTTTCAAGTTTGTTTTTAAGATTTTACTTGTGTTCAAAAAGTTTTCAGAAACTTGCTTTATGACTTACTGCTATAAGCCACTCAATAAGCTTCTTAAAACAAGCTTATTGAGTCACTTATAGTTTGCTCTTTCTTTCTTGGTTGGTTGTTTGTGGTGTGCAGGAAACAAGAAAAGGCTAAGAGGTATTCTCCTCATTTTCTTGCCATTGTGCCCAATCCAATCCAATCCCACAAGGCTCAGCATACACCCTAGTGTATTGGAGGTGGCTTATCAGCCACTGTTGGGCTTGGAAGTAAGCCCAACAAGGTAGCTTTCATTTCCCTTTTATTTCTTTTAAGTTTCTGAAAAAAATTTGTAGTCTAAGTGATTTTGCATGAATCTGCTTAGATTGTGTGTTAAAGTGTTTGATTTGTGTTCTTATGTGTTTATATGCATGTTAAATGATATATGAACCAGTTTGATTGAGTTTGTTAGTGATTTACTTTGGAAAAGTTGGTTTTCAAGTATATAAGGGGGTGTTTGGGTCTGCATATTAAGCTAGGAGTTTGACACATTTTTGGCTTGTAATTTGCCTAAACATGCTCCAGTAGGGTAGTAGTAGTATATTAAGTATTTGGTTTGAGTTCAGTTGGGTTTGTAAGCAGTTTGCATGATAAAAATTTGTTAACATAGCATAAAATCAGTCAATGGATTAATCTGTCTAAGTTTTAGCTTTATTTGCCCTTCATTTTCTTGCAATCTGTTAGAGTATAAGGCAGCCTAGGACTTTAGATAGCTTGTATGTGATTGAGTATTGTTGTGTGCAAGAATTTGGCCTTTAAAGTTCATCCATTTACCTATTGCATCAGCAACAAAGACCTAGGCTTCTTGTCTGTTTTTTAGTAACTGATAATTGGTGATTTGTGTGTTTGATTTGTATTGAGCTGTGTGTTTTTTGTGCTTATATTGACTCCCTACACTCCACTGAGTGTAGGGGTGCCTCTCTTGTCCAACAAAACAAAGCCAATCAAAAGCTACAAGCCTCCAAAGGCTCAGACCCGTTTTTTAAACTGTCAGTGGGAACTCCTTTCCCACTGATAGCTTTGTTGTAGCCACTGCTACACTAAAAGACAGAAACATCAAGAAGTGTCACTATCAGATTCCAATATTTTTGTCTTTAGTGGGGTTATTTAGGAATTAGACTTTCATTCTTTTTTCTATATTTTTCTTTTTTAATTCCTGATTTTTCAGTATAGTTTAATTTTAAGTTACTGTTCATTTAGATTATTTTAGGTTTAATTGTTATTTTAATTACTTTTTAATATATCTGTTTTTGTCATTTAGTGTAAAAAACTTATATTTTTCAGATTTAAAATTTTTCTTAGATTTAGAATATTAATTTAAGATTTTTAGTTTAAAAATTAGTTACTGTTCACCTTTTTAATTAATTTTTATAATTAATTTAAGTTAATTAGGGTTTTAATTAATCTAGTTTTGTCATTTAGTGGAAAATTTGATATTTTTCCAGATTTTTCATTTTTCTACTGTTCATTAGAGTAAAATAGGATTTTTAAAATTGGTAGATTATTTTTAGCATTATTTAATTATTTTTTATAATTATTTTAATTTTAAAATAGTTTTTAGTAATTTAAAAATAGAGAAATAGTATATAAAAATTATAAAAAATACTTTTTAGTTTTTAGATAATATAAGTAAGTTATTTGTTCAATAAAATCATATTTTGGACATTTTGATTAATTATATTTAATTTTAGGGCTTTAATTAGCATTTAAAATTGAATATTTAATTAATAAAAGGTTTTAAAATATTTTTATTGGATTTTATTCCTTATTTATATTATTTTAGACTTGTTTTAGCTTATAATTAATTTTTAGGTTGGAAATTTTTATTTTTTGTCGTTTTTTTACGGTTTTACGTTTACGCCTTTTTCGTCGTAGTTTAATTAGTTTTCGTAACCGTCTTTTCTTTCCTTTCTCATTTCTTCTCTTCTTGATCATAATCACAAACATCATATATCAACTCTTAACACAACGCACTAGCCTCCTCGAGAACGAACTCACCTAGGGTCATTCACACACGGTTTTCCTAAATCGTCGTGCACACTTGCCCTAATTTATTGCTCTCTTTTCCTAAAGAGTTGCAAAACTTCAACATCATTTTGGCGCCGCTGCTGGGGAGGCGTGTTGTGTTTTGGTTGAACCATTGTTGTTTTCTATATTAGCCATAAAAGTATTTGTATTAATAGCACTCTATTAATACGTATTATCGTTTTTCGATTTTTGTGAATATTATTACTATATTGTATACGTAGAACAATAAATTTACAAGTACTCCAAATACGTGAGCAATCACAACCTTGACTCGGGATTTCATCACTCGATCATTGTATTCGAATCTCAAACCAAAGAAAAAAGGCAAAAATAGATGAATACTTTCGTGAAGCTTGATTTTGATAATACAAACTATAAGGTGGGTATAAGGCGGTTGTATTTCACGACCTAAAGGAAAAAGGCTCTTAAGTGCTTCGCGCCGCCTCGTTTCCTCCGCTTGCTTGTGCGTATTTGATTTTGAGAGTGAATCGAGGGTTTTGCCGCCCAAAGTATTATTAAGTATCATATATATTTTCTTGGTTTCATTTGATTAAACCCTCTTGAACAATTTGGTGTCCCACCATCGTTCTAAAGTCATCAAAGGCGTTCACTTCACGTGTTCGTTTTCATTCCTTGAGGCTTCTTTAATCAAGAGATTTGATTAAGGAGGAGATTTGTAGATTTTGGTCTACTTAATACATTCCAAAAATCCAAAAAAGTTAAAAACAATCAAAAACCACAAAAAAATTGAAAAAGTAAAAACACCAAAAAGAATCTTCTTTGCTCGCCTTCTCGTTGTACGTGACGTTTATGCAAACTCGCTCTAAAGCTAGACGTGCTCGTAAACGAAGAAACAAATCACTCACTCCCACTAGTGAGGACTCTCCTATTGACGAACCCATTGTAGTGAAAGAAGCACCCATGGCTAATCGAACTATGATGGAGTTGCTTCAAGCACTCACCGAGGGTTATGGAGAAGCGATTGTGATTCCCGCTATCCTTGCGGAGAATTTTGAGGTTAAGACGGGTTTGTTGTCCATGATTCAAAACAACAAGTTTCGAGGGGACGAAAAGGACAACCCGCATAACCACATTCGCCAATTTAATCGTCTCACCGCCACGTGCAAGTTTAAGGACGTCTCAAACGACTCGATTAAGATGATGCTTTTTCCGTATTCCTTAGCGGGGCCCGCAAAAATTTGGTTAGAGAAAGAGCCACCCAATTCTATATTGACGTGGAAGGATCTCGTTTCAAAATTCGTGAACCAATTTTTTCCGCCCTCTAAGACTACGCACTTGAAAAACGAGATTTCAAAGTTTTCGCAAGAGTTTAATGAGAGTTTTTCAACGGCTTGGAATAGGTTTAAGGAAATGTTGCACGAATGTCCTCATCATGGTTTTTCCGACTTGCATCAAATAGACACGTTTTACAATGGCTTGAACGATCATGAGCGTGATTATCTTAATGCCGCCGCGGGTGGTAATTTCTTGTGTAAGACGGTTGAGGAAGCATTGGTAATTATTGAGAATAGGTCTAAGGTGTATAGTCCTCGTAGCACGTCGAGTGTTCGTAAGGCTTCGTCTTCATCTTCACCTAGTTTGTCACACACCGTTGATGCTTGCCAAGTCGAGGCTAATTTGGAGAATAAAATTTTTGATATAGTGAAAGGCTTGTTAGTTGAGTTTAAAGTTGGTGAACAACCCGCTCCCGCTACGATTAAGGCGGTTGAGGTTTCTTGTATGTATTGTGGTGGAGCTCACGATTATTCCGAGTGCATTACCAACGGTGGTAACACTTCGAGTGCTTTCGCGGCCGCGGGAACTTATAACCAAAACGGTCAAGTTCCTCGCACTAATCAATTGACTCCACCGGGTTTTTCACCAAATCAAAATGCTAACAACTATCGAAACAATCAAGTTGGTTACCAAAGCAATCAAAGGAACAATTATAAGGGTAATAACAACTATGGGAATCAAGGGAGTAGTAGTAATAGCCAATTGCAAAATCAAAATCAAAACCGTAATTTTCAAAATGCAAGTCAAGGTCTTCAAAATAACAAAGAACTTCCAATAGATTTTTTGAATTACACTACTTCAAATGATAAGATTGTCGAAAACATTCAAGAGCAAATGGCTAATCAAGCTAAGGAGACGGCTAAGAATGCAAAGGAGTTAGCTACTTTTATTAAGGAAAATCTAGCCATGAGAAATGAATTGAAAAATGATTTTGCTAACCAAATTCGAGGTCAAAACAACAAGATAGAGCAAAGTCATGCTAGGCTTGAACAAAGAATTGACCAAAAAGCCGCTATCCAAGATGTGAAGTTTAATAATTTTGATGCTAAGCTTAATGCAATTTTAGAAGCCGTAATGGGGAACAAAGCCTCTACTTCGGGTAGTTTGCCTAGTAACACCGTTTCAAACCCGAAGGGAGAGATGAAAGTGATTACCATACGTAGTGGTAAGGCACTTAAAGAACCGACTCCTCAACCAATTACTCCAACGGTGGAGGAAATTGAGGAAGAACCCGAGGTGGTGGTCGAAAAGGAGCATATTTCAAGCCCACAAAGTACCGCTCATGCCACACCTACGGTTGACCCATCACCCATTTTGGAACCCGAGATTCCAAAGGCTATGCCTATGCCCCAACCCACACCACCCTTGCCTTACCCATCGAGACTTAGGAAGGAGAAACGACAAGAGCGCGACAACTATCAATTTGAGCTTTTTATGAAAATGTTTCGTGATTTGCACTTTAATGTGAGTTTCGCCGATGCTTTGGTCATGATGCCTCGATTTGCCG
Organism: Glebionis coronaria; assembly: GCA_025667525.1. NCBI lineage: Eukaryota > Viridiplantae > Streptophyta > Magnoliopsida > Asterales > Asteraceae > Glebionis > Glebionis coronaria. The sequence continues at coordinate 315,069,642 of CM046879.1, read as the reverse complement.
CTAACTTTAAGAGTATGTTGAACAACAAGGAAAAATTACACCAAAAGTCTAGTTGTTCGTCGGTTTATCTTAATCGCATACCTCAAAAAGTCGGTGATCCCGGTAAACTTTTGATCCCTTGTGCAATTCAAGATATGGAGGAATGCTATGCCTTGGCCGATCTTGGTGCTAGCATTAACTTGATGCCACTTGCAATCTACAAGTCGCTCAATCTTCCTAATTTTACTCCTTCACGGATGTCTATTGAGTTGGCCGACCATTCCACAATTCTTGCATGTGGATTGGCGGAAGACGTTTTTGTGAAAGTGGGGAAGTTCTACTATCCCGTAGACTTTATTGTTGTTGACATCCCCACGGATCCTCAAGTTCCTCTTATTTTAGGTCGTTCGTTTTTAGATACGTCTATGGCTTTAATTGATGTTCATGCTAGAAAGATCACCTTACGTTTCAACGACGAGGAACTTGTTATAAACGCAACTCAAAATTCTCAACTTTCTCATGTTTATTCCGTTGCTACCATAAACCTCGTTGATATGATCAACGTGGTTTGCGAGGAATTTTCACAAGAAGTTTTAGGGTTTGGTGATGAAGAAACTAGTGGCAATCCCACTATGTTAGATCCAATTCTTGATAATTCGACACCAACCTTCACTCCTTTCGAAGGTGGTGGTTTTACGTTGGAAGAATTCGATGTTCCACGTACTTGTGACGAAGACCTCGACAACTATGAGGACTTCTCGATTATCAAGGATTTTCTCAACGATTTCCCATTTCCTCCACCCGAGGAGGTTATGAGTATCGAGCCCAAATCTTCACTTGAGGAACCACCTATCCTCGAGTTGAAAGATTTACCTCCTCACCTCGAGTATGTCTATTTGGAGGAGGACGACAAGTTGCCGGTTATTATTGCGAAGGAACTTTCGAATGATGAAAAAACCGCACTTGTCGATGTTCTTAAAGACCACAAAGGGGCGATTGCGTGGAAGTTATCCGACATTAAGGGAATCGATCCCAAATTTTGTACCCACAAAATCTTAATGGAGGAGGATTTCAAGCCAACAATCCAAAGTCAAAGGAGGGTGAACCCCAAAATTCACGACGTCATCAAAAAGGAGGTCCTTAAACTCCTTGACGCGGGAATGATTTACCCTATTTCCGATAGCCCTTGGGTGAGTCCTATTCATTGTGTCCCTAAAAAGGGAGGGATGACCGTTGTGCCAAACGATGCCAACGAGTTGATTCCCACTAGACTCATGACCGGATGGAGAGTGTGCATTGACTATCGTAAGTTAAATGAAGCCACTCGAAAAGACCATTTTCCCTTGCCCTTCATGGACCAAATGTTGGAGCGTCTTGCGGGAAACGATTTCTATTGCTTTTTAGATGGTTTTTCCGGTTACTTCCAAATTCCCATCGATCCTCGTGATCAAGAAAAAACTACGTTTACGTGTCCATATGGAACGTTTGCCTATCGTAGAATGCCATTCGGACTTTGCAATGCACCGGGAACTTTTCAACGATGCATGATGGCTATTTTTCATGATATGATCGAGAAGACGATGGAAGTCTTCATGGATGACTTTTCCGTGTTTGGTGATTCCTTTACTTCGTGTTTGTCGAACCTTGAGAGAAACTAAAACGTTGTGAGGAAACCAACCTTGTGCTCAATTGGGAAAAGTGTCATTTTATGGTTAGAAGTGGAATCGTCTTAGGGCACAAGGTCTCGAAAGCGGGGATTGAGGTAGATCAAGCTAAGGTAGACGTCATCGCCAAATTACCTCATCCCAAAACCGTCAAGGGAGTTAGGAGTTTCCTAGGCCACGCGGGCTTTTATCGACGATTCATCAAGGATTTCTCGAAGATTTCTCGACCCATTACACATCTTCTTGAAAAAGAAGCACGTTTTGTCTTTGACGAAGATTGTGTACGAGCCTTTGAGATCCTTAAGAGGAAACTGACCGAAGCTCCCATTCTTGTTGCTCCCAATTGGAACCTCCCCTTCGAACTAATGTGTGATGCTAGTGATTACGCTATAGGGGCCGTTTTGGGGCAACGTCATGATAAGCATTTCTTGCCTATTCACTATGCTAGCAAGACGATGACCGAGGCTCAACTTAAATACACTACAACGGAATAGGAGTTCCTTGCCGTGGTGTATGCATTTGAGAAATTCCGACCTTACCTCGTCTTGACGAAATGCATAGTGTATACGGACCATTCGGCTATTAAGTATCTCATGGCAAAGCAAGATGCTAAGCCGAGATTACTTCGTTGGATTCTCCTCCTTCAAGAATTTGATCACAAAATCGTTGACAAAAAAGGAGCCGAGAATCTAGCGGCCGATCATCTCTCTCGTTTGGAAGATCCTCACCAAAGTGTTTACGAGCCAAAGGAAATCACCGAAACATTTCCGCTCGAGACACTTGGTGTAGTGAATTCTAAGCTTGATTCTTCTACCCCATGGTTTGCGGATTTTGCAAATTACCATGCGGGTAACTTCATCATTAAGGGTATGACAACTCAAGAAAAACGAAAATTCTTTCGTGATGTCAAGTTCTATTTTTGGAACGACCCTTACTTGTTTCGAACGTGTGCGGATCAAATCATCCGCCGTTGTGTATTTGGCACCGAAGCTTCTAACATCCTTAGAGCTTGCCATGAGGGACCCACGGGTGGTCACCACGGTGCTAATCTCACGGCGAAAAAGGTGTTTGATGCCGGCTTCTTTTGGCCTACTATTTACCGAGATGCACAAGATCTTGTGAAGTCTTGTGATTCATGCCAACGACAAGGAAAAGCCTCACAAAAAGATGAAATGCCACAAAATATCATTCAAGTATGTGAGATCTTTGACGTTTGGGGCATAGACTTTATGGGGCCGTTCCCATCATCTCGTGGTAATAAGTACATTCTCGTTGCGGTTGACTACCTTTCTAAGTGGGTGGAGGCGAAGGCCTTGCCCACTAATGATGCTCGTGTGGTAGTTAAATTCTTGAAAAGTTTGTTTGCTAGGTTTGGAACCCCTCGTGCTATCATAAGCGATCGTGGAACCCATTTTTGTAATGACCAATTTGAAAGGGTTCTAAGGAAATATGGGGTTACACATCGTCTTTCTACGGCTTATCACCCACAAACGAGTGGGCAAGTCGAGGTTTCAAACCGAGCATTAAAGAGGATCTTGGAGAGATTCGTGGGGGAAAACCGACAATCTTGGTCGGATAAGTTAGACGATGCTTTATGGGCCTTTAGGACCGCTCATAAGACACCCATTGGGTGCACTCCCTATAAGCTTGTGTATGGAAAGAATTTTCATTTGCCTATCGAGTTAGAACACAAGGCTTATTGGGCCCTAAAGCATTGTAATGATGACATGGAGACCGCGGGAAAACACCGGAAAATGCAATTAAATGAATTGGATGAACTAAGGGATATTGCTTATGAAAATTCATTGATTTATAAAGAGAAAACTAAAAAGTTGCATGATTCAAAAATTAAAAACCGGGTTTTTAACATTGGGGATCAAGTTTTACTTTTTAATTCAAGATTGAAAATATTTTCCGGTAAATTGAAATCCCGTTGGTCCGGTCCATTCACCGTGACTCAAGTGTTTCCGTATGGGACCATCGAGCTAGCTCAAGATGATGGTCCTAACTTCAAGGTGAATGGACATAGGTTGAAGCACTACTTTGGTGGGGAAGTTCCATCCTTGAACTACCTCGACCAAATCACTTTCCCCAATGATAATTAGTATTGAGGGGATCGAGTCGAGCTCATGACTCGGTAATCAAAAACGAGGTGCCTCGTGGGGGAGTCCCATGCTTATCCTATGTACATATTATCGCTTTCTTAGTCTAATGTAGCTTACGTGTGGGGATTCGTGCCCTTCCAACCTTTGTTCCATGGTTGTTTGTGATATGTGGTTTTTAGATCATGATCTTCACGATTGGAGCCTCTCGTGTTCGTTTTATGGGAGCACTCGATCGTTTGCTTTGGAGACATTTCTCAATATCCATGATATATCCTTTATTGTTCTAACCTTAGGTTTTTAGCACACTTCATAAACGGCTATTAATTTAATGGTTACACCCTTTCCATGCTAGATTAGGCATTCGACTACGTCTCTAGTATGGGGGTGTTTGCACCCCTAGACTCGAAACATTGAGGACAATGTTTAACTTTAGTATGGGGGGTGAATAGATACTTTGCCTTGCCAAACCTTCACGCTTTCCAAAGTTTATCGTTTTGTTTATCGTTTTGTTGCAAAATAAGGCTAAAAATGGCCAAATTTTAAAAATTTTCTCATATTTTATAAGTGTTTGAAGACACGAATTTAGGTTTTCCGATGGCGAGAATAAGAGTAATTTTTGACTCGACCGTGCGTGTTGAGCACTTAGCTTTGATTCCTTAACTACACATTAGGCTAAGTCTCTCAAATGAGGACGAGAAATGATAGAGTTAATTATAAGTTACTATGCTAAACGTAGAGTACTCGTATTCTTTCAAAAACTCATGTGTTCTCGTTGTTTGCTTATTCTCCCTTCGCATGTAAATATTTTTTTTTGCTTAATAAATATTGACTTAGCGGTTTAGTTAGGATTGTTGGGTTTCTAGTCTTTTCTAGTAGCTTCCGTGTAATTAAATTGGGAAGACATTAAGGTATCGCCAGCGTCACGGTTTTGAAGTATTGGCACCCGAATAATCGAAAGCTTCACCTAATAATAAGATTTCAAGTGCTCACCTAAATCAAGCAAACAATTTGAAGCCCCACAAGGCCTAAAATCTATGCAAAATTGAAGTGAATCAAGCCTTAATCTTCGAAGCTTTAAAGATCCAAAATTCGCTTTAGCGTGAGGATATACGTCTTTGGCTAATAAAACCACCGATGAGGCGGATAATAAAAGGCAAGGCAAGACCGAAGTCATAATAAAAGCTTCATGGCGAAGTTGAATAAAAGATGGAGGTAAACCAAAGATAATAAGGCCCTTCCGTTAGGGGGCGTATAAAAGTCTTGGTAATAAGTCTCATGTTCAAAACCGTTATAAAACCGTGTTTATCGATTCTTCTTGTCAACTTAATTTTTTAACATCGTTGTCTATTAGAAGGGGTTATTGATTTGATGGTCTTAGTTACACCGTTAGGACTCTATTTTTAGACCTAAATCTCTATTATCGCATAAGTCAAACAATGTCTCCTCGTGAAACATTCAAGACAAAATAAAATATAAGAGATACAACTTAGGAATAATGGGAGGATAAGTACGTGATTAGGGCATATGAGTAGTGTTAGCATTACTAACTTATAATGACAATGATCTCGTTGCACGCTTGGCATGGAATTAAAGTGAAAATCGAGGACGATGAAATTATTTCTAACGAAGCATTCACGTGTTCTTATTCTATGAACCTAAACGTCCCATTTTGCGATGAAAATCATACATTATGTCTATAACACAAGTAGTAGCAATAGTAGTAGTGTAGCTAGTTTATCATTCCAATAAAGTGAATAAAATGAATTTTGGAGATGCTACGATACTTTATTCTAGCATTGCGTGAGGGCACGGCAATGGTTTAGTAAGGGGGAGTGATGAGACGGCTTTTATACATGGTCTCATCGTTCTTTTTGGACTTAAAATGCATTAAATATCATCATAAATGCCAAATATATGCTTGTGTTTGTTGCTTGTGTATTTTAGGTACGGATATTGAAAAAATGACAAAAGATCACAAGAATCACGCAAAAACGAACACGGGAAACGAAGCCGCACGATGAACCAAGCCCTAGTGAGGAATTTTCCAAAGAAAACCCTAGAAGATTTGAAGAATATTGAAGATTGGTCCTCCAAGTTTGAAGAATTGACACTTTATACCCTTGTATCTTCATAATTACAAGTTTGGTCCCTAAAGTTTGTCAAAATTACAAAAAGGACCCTTAACTTTGAAGAATTGGCAATTTTAGTCCCTCATCAAATCTAAATTGCCAATAATGGTCCTTCAAGAAAGTCAACAAACAAGTCAAAGCCTTGAAGTTGAAAAACATGCCAAAATCAGCCCTTGAATATTGAAGATATTGCATGTTTAGTCCTTGTTGAAGTTTGGAAACAATATGTGCCAAAAATGACACATAGCCAAAGATAAATACAAAGGAAATGGGATTTGTGAGCTGATAATACAAAATGAAGATGTGAAGAAAGATGGGGGACTAAACCTGCCCAGACAACAAAACCCCACCAGCCACCCACATCCTGACACGTCACCTCTGCCAGTCCACCAGCCAAACCAACCAGTCCATAACTTTCTTTGACCCTGTCACAAAATCCTTTTTGAACCCCTTCTTTAATTAAACTTGTTTTATTACAAAAAAGGGTGGTAAACACGTTTTTTAAAAAGTAACCCCCCCCCCAAATGGATTAAATCACTCCTGTTTATCATCACCTTCACCCTTAAACCCTAATTCAATTAAACCCTTAATCAAAGGGTTAATCTTTAAAAACCTCCAGATTGATGATTCAACCTATCAATATCACTTCCCCACTTTCAAAACAACCTCCAGCTCATCCCAACACCCCACATGGGCATGCCCTGCAGCGTCACTTTCAACACAAAACCCCAATCCGACAAGATTAGTGGTGGGATTTCTTTCCTTGGTCCCAAAGGTTCCTTATAAACGGCCAAGATCAAGATTGCTAGCTGTAAACAGTACAAGAGGTCACAAGACTCATTTTGACCAAGATTCCAGTCAAATCTTCAAGGGCAGAATGAGAATTAGCTTATTAGGGTTTCTCTTATTTATCTTAGTTCTAGAATACTCTTTAGACGAGTATATAAAGGATGCTAGCCTGTTAGCATCTCTCTTGTTCCAGCTTTTATGTATTTTTTTTAATCAATGAATGAAAAAGTGTTTTCTGCATAAGGCTGTGATCCATTTACTTTCCAAGCATTTACAGTTTCAAAGTTTGTTTTTCCTCAATTCATTTTAAAAAATTTCAAGTTTGTTTTTAAGATTTTACTTGTGTTCAAAAAGTTTTCAGAAACTTGCTTTATGACTTACTGCTATAAGCCACTCAATAAGCTTCTTAAAACAAGCTTATTGAGTCACTTATAGTTTGCTCTTTCTTTCTTTCTTGGTTGTTTATGGTGTGCAGGAAACAAGAAAAGGCTAAGAGGTATTCTCCTCATTTTCTTGCCATTGTGCCCAATCCAATCCAATCCCACAAGGCTCAGCATACACCCGAGTGTATTGGAGGTGGCTTATCAGCCACTGTTGGGCTTGGAAGTAAGCCCAACAAGGTAGCTTTCATTTCCCTTTTATTTCTTTTAAGTTTCTGAAAAAAATTTGTAGTCTAAGTGATTTTGCATGAATCTGCTTAGATTGTGTGTTAAAGTGTTTGATTTGTGTTCTTATGTGTTTATATTCATGTTAAATGATATATGAACCAGTTTGATTGAGTTTGTTAGTGATTTACTTTGGAAAAGTTGGTTTTCAAGTATATAAGGGGGTGTTTGGGTCTGCATATTAAGCTAGGAGTTTGACACATTTTTGGCTTGTAATTTGCCTAAACATGCTCCAGTAGGGTAGTAGTAGTATATTAAGTATTTGGTTTGAGTTCAGTTGGGTTTGTAAGCAGTTTGCATGATAAAAATTTGTTAACATAGCATAAAATCAGTCAATGCATTAATCTGTCTAAGTTTTAGCTTTATTTGCCCTTCATTTTCTTGCAATCTGTTAGAGTATAAGGCAGCCTAGGACTTTAGATAGCTTGTATGTGATTGAGTATTGTTGTGTGCAAGAATTTGGCCTTTAAAGTTCATCCATTTACCTATTGCATCAGCAACAAAGACCTAGGCTTCTTGTCTGTTTTTCAGTAACTGATAATTGGTGATTTGTGTGTTTGATTTGTATTGAGCTGTGTGTTTTTTGTGCTTATATTGACTCCCTACACTCCACTGAGTGTAGGGGTGCCTCTCTTGTCCAACAAAACAAAGCCAATCAAAAGCTACAAGCCTCCAAAGGCTCAGACCCGTTTTTTAAACTGTCAGTGGGAACTCCTTTCCCACTGATAGCTTTGTTGTAGCCACTGCTACACTAAAAGACAGAAACATCAAGAAGTGTCACTATCAGATTCCAATATTTTTGTCTTTAGTGGGGTTATTTAGGAATTAGACTTTCATTCTTTTTTCTATATTTTTCTTTTTTAATTCCTGATTTTTCAGTATAGTTTAATTTTAAGTTACTGTTCATTTAGATTATTTTAGGTTTAATTGTTATTTTAATTACTTTTTAATATATCTGTTTTTGTCATTTAGTGTAAAAAACTTATATTTTTCAGATTTAAAATTTTTCTTAGATTTAGAATATTAATTTAAGATTTTTAGTTTAAAAATTAGTTACTGTTCACCTTTTTAATTAATTTTTATAATTAATTTAAGTTAATTAGGGTTTTAATTAATCTAGTTTTGTCATTTAGTGGAATATTTGATATTTTTCCAGATTTTTCATTTTTCTACTGTTCATTAGAGTAACATAGGATTTTTAAAATTGGTAGATTATTTTTAGCATTATTTAATTATTTTTTATAATTATTTTAATTTTAAAACAGTTTTTAGTAATTTAAAAATAGAGAAATAGTATATAAAAATTATAAAAAATACTTTTTAGTTTTTAGATAATATAAGTAAGTTATTTGTTCAATAAAATCATATTTTGGACATTTTGATTAATTATATTTAAATTTAGGGCTTTAATTAGCATTTAAAATTGAATATTTAATTAATAAAAGGTTTTAAAATATTTTTATTGGATTTTATTCCTTATTTATATTATTTTAGACTTGTTTTAGCTTATAATTAATTTTTAGGTTGGAAATTTTTATTTTTTGTCGTTTTTTTACGGTTTTACGTTTACGCCTTTTTCGTCGTAGTTTAATTAGTTTTCGTAACCGTCTTTTCTTTCCTTTCTCATTTCTTCTCTTCTTGATCATAATCACAAACATCATATATCAACTCTTAACACAACGCACTAGCCTCCTCGAGAACGAACTCACCTAGGGTCATTCACACACGGTTTTCCTAAATCGTCGTGCACACTTGCCCTATTTATTGCCTTCTTTTCCTAAAGGGGTAATTTTACTCAACATCAAGGGTCCATCTTTTCCATCAGTTTAGAATTTTCACTACTTTCAACAAAAGCAATGGTTTTCTTGAAGGGTATGGAACGGTTATCTTTTGACCAATCGAGTTTTAAGAGAACTCGATCCTCGAGCAATTGATATGCTTCGTTGGGAGACTTATAGAGAAAGAGTCCACCGGTGTCAAGGATTGCTTGCGTCGGTTCATTTAGACCATGATAAAAGATTTGGATGGCGGTTCCTTTTAATAAACCATGTCCATGGAAACTACGAAGTAGGTCTTTCATTCGGTTCCACGTATCAATGAGTGTTTCTTGTGGAAGTTGGACAAAACCTCGGATTTCTCCCATGAGTCTTTCGTACATGGCGTGGAAAGAAACGGCTAAAAAAGCGGTTCTCATTTGTTCCCATGTTTCAATGGTACCGGGCGTCAACTCATTATAACAAACTCTTGCATCTCCGGATAGAGATGATGGGAAGAGTTTGAGTTTTATAGCGTCTCCATCGACGTCGGGCCCATATCGGAACATGCCACATATTTCTATAAATTCGGATATGTACTTATGTGGATCGGCCCGCGTACGGCCGTCAAATTGGCGGTCTTTGATCATTGAAAGGTGATGACCTTTCACGGTGAAGTTTTCTCCAAGCTCAACTTGAACAATAGCAGCCTCGGGGGTAGGTGCTACTACTCGGTTGGCTGCCCATATAGATTGATCGTCGGCCACTGGGAATGGTAGATCGTTAAATGGGTTATAAACGACGAATGCGTCTAAGAGATTATCAAATGGTGGGTTTTTGGTTTTTGGAATTCGGTTTTCAAGAGAAACAAACGGTTGTTTCTTGCGGTTTTTCTTTCAAGATTGATGAATATAACGTTCGCAATTGGTGTATGGACTAAGTAATTCTTGACCGGAAGAACGTGTGTTCATTCAAGTCTTGAAGAACTTTCGAAAAAGACTACAAGTAACAAAAATAAAAACAAACAAAATATAACTTATAGGAAAATAAGTAAATATGAAATTAAATAAACCAAACAAAATAAAAACATAATTTATTTTTAGAGAAGCCGGTCGTCTTCTATTGGTGCCGGTCGGAAAAATATGGACTGTTTGATAGAAGCCGGTCGGAAACTACTCGTGCCGGTCGGCTCGTTGCGGACTGTTTGGCAGAAGTCGTCGGCAAAGGGAGATGCCGATCGGCAAAGATGATTTTGCTGATTTTTTTTTACTTCTTGAGTTTTGGGCTTTTTGGCAACAAGAACGCTACAATGGGTTTGATTATGGGATGATTTTTGAACTAAGAACACAATCAAATCCCCGGCAGCGGCGCAAAAAACTTGATACGTCCGTCGTGTGATGGATTTGTAGAACAAGTTTTAAATTTATAACACGAATTACCGGATTGACTAAAAACGCACGGGCAAGTATAACCATTTCGTTTGTGTATAGCTTATATGTTGTAATACCGAGATCGTTCACGGGGATTTAGAAAAACCTATGATTATTCAAAAATAAAACTATAATCGTTGATTGTAGCAATTGGTGACAAACAAATAACAAGTAAAAGTGATGAGATAAATAATAAGATTAAAGGCAACACTTGTTAAGGACTAGTTTGAGCATCCGTAGTGGTATGATTGTGATGACACGTTTAACAAATATGATTATGATAATTATATGGATAATCCAATCTATTGTTTTCAAAAGCTTCAATCCTCGTCAAGACTTAGGTTAAAGAAAACAAGCATTAGACTCAATCACTCAGTTCAAGACTTGATCCAATTTCAACACATTCGATTCATGTTCATTTCACGAATTTGCTAACACTTATCATTATGCTTCTTGATAATCAAAACTTCTTAAGAAATGATCAATACAAAAGATAGCCAATCATAGACAAACCGGCTATGACTTGTTGATAGAAAAATAACCCTTTCAACCTATGAAATCATTACCAAAAAATTAAGTTTTGATAATAATTGTCACATGAAACATAAGTACTAATGGTTCATAGGAAAGCGTGACATTGAAATAAACATAAATCACAATCACAACCACTACTTCATACCACAAACATCATCCTATCAAGTGTAGAATGAGATTTAGCTACTCATAACAAATGATGAAATAAACTCTGAAATAATAGTTTTACAAGTCATAATCAAGAGTCTTACAAAGTGAAAATATGTTGTTAATGATTAGGGTAATGATCCCTAAGAGTTTCGTGATGTTAACTTTGCTTTTCGAACTCCAAAAGTGAATTTTCTTGCACCACCTTGCTCAAATCCGGGAATGGAGGTTTGGACAAGGTTGAGAGAGTTATTTGGTGGTTATGAAAGAGTAATTAAAGTAGTAATGAGTTGTTGTTGAAGGCTTATGAAAGGCATGACCCCTAGGGTCTTATTTATAGGCAAAGTTGATGGCATGGAGTGAATGCATGGCTTGGAGACAAAGCTAAATACTTGGAGCCAAAGAGAAGTGCTTGGAGCCAAAGCAAGTCTAGAAACTTCTTGTATAATCTTGCATGTATGTAGACACAATTTCTTCCTACACAAAAGTTGGTGGCTTCTTCATCATGTTGGTGGCTTCTTCATGCTGATTGACTTGTATGCTCCTTGGAAATAGATGTTCTTGCACCCGAACTTGATCTTCAAAGGCTTGTAACTTGTACACGGGTCTTGAACTTGACTAGGATTCTTCATACTCGTACTAATCTTCACATTTGCGTTGTTTTACACTCTATTCCTGCAATTGGCTACACAAAGACTTGCAAACACAATTGGGCACAAATATGCACAAAAGTATCATAGATATAACCAATATATATGCACAAAAGTACGGATAACGCTCCTAAAAACATGTTAGATTTGGGCGTTATCACTAGTACCTAATCCTACCACCCTTTTTTCACCACATCCGTCGTGAGTTAAGTGTGTTTTGGGTAAGTATTGGTCTTTATGAAAATTCCTTAAAATCACTGAGGTACTTGTGATATATATATCAAGAGTTTTTTGTACCTTTAGCGTTTTTGACAACAAAATGCTACCCCTTAACATATGTGTAGCACATATCAAGTTGGATTTTCTATTCATCCTTTTTCATTTTTAGCCACATATGTTTACAAGTCTCCTTAATCCCATTTTCTCCCCTTATCCAAAATGTTAACCATCAATATTTTGGATATTAATGGATTAACCGGTCTTTGGGTAACAAAATGAAATCAGTTGTTGGCCATAGAACATATTAATGCTCCCCCTCAAGTGAATGAGGGTTAGATGTAGTGCTTGAGTATGATAAATTTTGAAAGATTTAGAATCTCGTGAGAAATTCTTGAATTTTTTTTATCATAGTTTCACACTAAAGCAAGCCACAAAAGCACAATATTCACAGTATTTACATATTCACAAGTAAGATATGGAGTTGACCTGAGATAGTACGACCCATTTTAAATGGATCGTTCCATTAGCTTGTGGTGCGCTCCATATGGTATACCACTGAAGAATCGTTCTAGACTTGTCATTAAACGTCTTTCCCTTAGTTTTTCATCAATTTTCTTGATCACGTAGTTGGCACTCTGCCGAAATCCCGGGTGCCAGTCTATAGTAACCTCTAGAAGAGTCTTGTTATCATTGAGGTGCACCAACTTTTCCCGTGTTTGAGAGTCCCATCAATTCTCATGAACTTCATCAGTCCACGGCCATTCAAGTAGGAAATGCCGTGAATCGGGTCAGTTATGTTGGTGTATGGAGATTTGTCCGCATGCCTAGGCAACACTTGAGTGCGTGGACGAGAAAGATTCAGATTCCTTTGATAACTTTCCACGCCAAGTTGCAGATCTTCAACTCATTTCTTGATGACAATTTGACGTGTGTACATTCTAAGAGCTGAATTCAAGGCAATTATTTCTTCAGGGTTCAAATGTCTGAGCATGTTGTGAGTTATCAGAAGTAGCATGTCTTCAATATCTTCGAGACGAAGAAGTGGAAAATATCCTTCCTGGATAGTGTAGATGTTATCGTCATCTCTTTTAATTCTGATCTTTGTCAAGTGGTGATAGCCTATTTTGGGTTGAATCCTAACTCCTTGGATGCTTCTGATTTGGAAAAGAGATAAAAACTTGAGAACCTGGGTTATGATGACATGTATAATTGTAAGCCCGTCGCACACGCTCGTCCTAATGTGAAGCTCCCAATTCAGCATAGAGATCATATTCAAAATATACTTTCGGTACCCAGAGACGATTGACTTTTTCTTCTATCCAAGGTATCGACTCCCAGTTTGCAGCTTTTAGCAATGTTAATGAGGTTGCATACTTGTTTCCTCCCTTGACCAAGTATTCTAGATCATTGCTGAAGAAGAAGTCGAGTGCGATTTGATCATCATCTTCGGTTGTCGGGAGAGGAGGTTTTTCAGGTGCGTGAAGACCTTCCGTTTGAGTATTTCTCATTGCTTTCAGAAGCTCATTAGCGTTGTACTCGTATTCCATTCTGCTAATCTTGGATCTAGCAAGGAGGGTGGGATCTTTGAGTCCTCGCACAACCATTGCTTGTGTTATGTTAGGCCCATAGTTATAGGCCAAGTATCTTGAAAAGTCTATGGGATTGCTGAGGAATTGGGAGAAGTCAGCTTCATCAGCCGCTGTCAATTGACGTAGTGCAACTGCGTTTGTAACCCAAGGTTGTTCGGGTGCATTTTCATCTTCCGCGAGTGTATAAACCCATGCTTGTTCACTTGACACTGGAACATTAAGATCTTAAGTAGATACTGGAACATCAACAACATGTACTAGTTCATTTTCTGGTATGTCTTGGACTTGGTCAGATACTAGAAAATCTGGTACAAGTTGATCGGGTTCTGGAAGTAGCTGTTGCATGAAAGGTGTGGTAACTGAAGCAGTGGTAACTAGAGCAGATATGACTGGGACAGGTGTGGTTGCAGGAGCGGTTGTGGCTGGAGTAGATGATGAAGCTGTAGCAGCATCTACATCATGAAACTTCTTGGTGCGTCTTCCTTGTCGAGGTGGAGGTGTCTTGGCTCCTAGAGTTGATTTATCTTTGGTAACATAATCCTAGTGAGATTTGTCACCTTTGGCAGCATCATCTTCCATAGCATCATCATCATCGGACTTGTCTTTATCAGACTTGTCTTCCTCATCTCCACCCTTTTTCTCTTTATTACCATCACCACCTTCACCATGACCATTATCATCACCATCACTGTTTTCATCACTACCGCCTTTGTCATCACTACCTCCTTCGTCATCACTACCTCCTTCGTCATCGCTACCTCCTTCGTCATCACTACCTCCTCCGTCATCACAATCGTCATCATCATCATCATTGTTGTCTGATTCGTCTTCCTCCTTCTCTTCATTTAAGATGTTGTAAGGAACCACAGAGCCATGTTTCTTGAATATCTCAGTATTTTCATCCATAGCATTCTTAAGAGCCTTGTGAAGGATCTTTTTAGATTTCGTTTGGTTGTAGGACCCAACTTGAATCATACGAGCATGTAAGAGCTTCTTCAACTTGTAATCAGTGAGCCTTTGAGCAATTAGAAAATCTGGCTTCTGAGTGTCGGAACACTTGATCATTAAATTGCTTGCAGCAATTTGTTTCATCTCGTCTCGCAGAGATGAAGTGTCGTGCCGAGAGATTCTTGAACCTTTTCATCAATTGAGCCAACACGTGTTTCGTTAGCTTTGGCAAGAATCTCTTTCTCCTCTCGGTACTTCTTTTTTAGTTCTCGAAGACGACTTATCGTTGCTTCATTTTTGGCTACTTCAGCTTCTTTGACTCGAACAAGTTCTTCTTCATGCGCTTTTCGTGATAACTCTAACTCTTCTTTGAATTTTGGCAATCGCGTCTTCTTGAGCCTTTATTGTTGATTCTTCGCTTTGCTGTCGACGAGCTAACTCCTCTTTGACTCGAACCATCTCTTCTTGTTGAGATTTTATGTGTTGTTCCACTTGTAGCATGAACAATGCCGGTAAAGATGGAATCAAAGATACTGGTGTTATAGGTGTTTGTTGTGTAGGAACAGTGGTCATTGCAGTACTTGACACTGAAGCTAAAAGAGGTTGAGTTGATAGAGTTAAGGGAGGTTGAGTTGAGGCAGGTGGGTTCACTGTAGTGACTGGAAGTCTGGAACCGTCTAATACACAGATTTACTAAGTATCAAAGTTCGTTTTTCCAGTCTTTTCGAATTGATTACTAGTAGAAAGTGCGACTCAGTCGTTCTTGGTGGAAAAATAAATGGTGTTTGATTATCTATTTTTAAACTAAAAACAAATGTGAAAATGTCGTTGAGTAAAATAAAACTTTAAAAATTAAACTAACATTACTAGAAAAACACTTGGTAAAAATAGAGATTTCGGTAAGCGTGCAATTTTTGGGAATTAAAACTAAACAAATAAAAACTTGGTAAAAACAAAACTCAAACCCATCGGAATAATCCCAATCGGAATCCCATCGGAATAAATCCCAATCGGAATGTTGTCGGAACAAGCCAATAAGGAATGTGATCGGAATATTGGTAATCGGAAAGCAATTGGAATGTGGAGAAAAGGAATGATATAAAAAGACAGCAATCGGAATGTCAATATAAACACCCAAGATCGGAATCCCAATCGGAATCCAAATCGGAAAGTAAAACCCTTTTCCGATCACTCGCGATTGGAATACTAGTGGAGTTGATCAGAATAAAATGCTTAATCGGAATGTACGATCAGAAAAGGGTTTAACCTTCTCCGATGACTATGAATTCGAAAATAAGCCAAGTTTTAAGCTATTTTGAATAGGCTCAATCCAAAACTTGATCGAATCTATAATGAAACAAACTAAATAAGCACGAATAACAACTTTTCAAAAGTTTAAATAAGCAAACTTTTTTAAATCAAACAATAAAAAGATGAAACTTTTAGGAAACTTTGAAACAAATAAGCTAAATATAAAATAAGCCAATAAGCATGTCAAGCTCAAAGCTTAAGTTGTATAAAAACATAAAGATTGATAAAAAGATAAACTTTTTAATAAATCAAACATCAAGATTAAGCAAAATCAAAGATTATCACTAATCAAGATCAAAATTAAAAATAAGAAAGGTAGAAGAAGATTAAGATAAAAAACAAGATTAAACTCTCAAAAGTAAAGATTTGATTCAACAAGAAAGGAATAAAAAGATGAAACTTTCCTAGTAGAGAAAGTTAAAAACTTTCTCTCTCTAAAAACTAAAACTACTAAAAATTGAAAATGAACTAATTAACTAACACCCTCCTAATGTGTCATTAGGAGGGTATTTATAGGAAGTGGGAAGGTGCATATCTTGATTCCTTCTGTCTTTCTTCTCGACTCGATTTAAATGCTTTGTCTTTCTCGACGTCGTCTCGGGATTTGTCGATACAAATTGAACTTGTCTTATAATTTTCTTCTTCTATTAGACTTGAGTTCTTCGACTTCATTAAACTTCCGTCTTTAGACTTTTTCTTCGATAAATCTTCAGAATAGGCCTTGGACTTCCGTTCTTTTTGCATTCTTGATCTTTTGACTTCGTCTTTTCTCGTTTTCTTTGATAAAAGCCCGTGAAAGCCCGTGTTTTCTTCCTTTTTCATCTTTTGGTCCTAAAAGACAATAAAAACACAAACCACGCATAATTCTGACTTTTACGACATAAAATACACGTTTTGGTCTTGTTATTATTTGAAATAAGTTGTAAAAGGATAAGTGTTTTCACACTTATTAAATCCCCTACACTTGACCATTGCAATGCCCTCATGCAATGTATCAATTTCAAAGCACAGTTTACATTTCTCAGCAGAGATAACCCACCTTGGCCTTTATTAAATACTAAACTTTAAGGAGATTAAAAAGATAGAAATATGTTCAAAATAAGTAAAGAAATCAAAGACTTACATTGGAGATTTGGCTGTCATGAATGTTCATCATTCTCAAGTTTCACGTTCCTCATACCAAGCTTAAAAACTAGATCATTGTTATTATAAGTTAGCAAACTAACACGAACTCATGTCGCCCAATTATTCACTTAGACTCCCTTATTCCTAGGTGTATCTCTTATATATTAATATTGTCTTAAATGATCACGAGGATGCATTGTTTGACTTATTTTGATAGATTATTAGGCTGAAAATAAAGTAGGATGATTTAATCAATAGTTAGCTAAAGGATAAAATCTTTTAAAACTGCTTCTCGATACCTCATAAAGTTCATATCTTGGAATAACTCGCTTCACGATTTGAGACCTTTCTCGGACCGATATTTGGCAGCGACTTCATACTTCAAATCTTTGAGAGACGTTCTTGAGATTATGGTCTTCTCTTCATAATGGGAATTTCTTCACTTGAAGTTTTGAGAGAATCTTCATCTTTGGACCACGACTTCTTCATTTTTCTCCAATCTTTTCTTTGGACTTTGATATACAACGATCCACCTCCTTTTAGGACTTGGATCTATTTATCCTCATACCTTGTTAGGGCCTTTTTGGATATACTTCTCCATGATCTTTAGGGGAGTATTTGCTTTTCGTCGTGTGTCTCGATCCTTCATATTGATTTTTGATAAATGATTCTTCACATCACTTTTGGATCTTTAGAAACAAAATGTAGCCCTCAGGTCTTGTTAGGACCTTTTCGGACTCGCCAATCTTCGCATCCCGCTTCAATATGTTATGCCTTGGCTATGAACTCTAATTAATACCGAGAAACTTTTAAACGATCTTGTGCTAGAAGCTAAGTAACTTTTCAAATCGTACAACCTTATTTATTGCTGATAAATTTATTAGCAAGCGATGGGAGAATATGCTTATAAACAACTCACATAAATTCACGAAAGAATAACAAACTTATAATTGACTCTATCATCTCTCGTTCTCCACAATTTAAAATCTCAAGGAATGAGACTCGTGGATGCTTAGCCAATTAAATCAAAGTTTTGGGTTTTCGAGTCATCTATAAGATCTTGCAAACTCTTAAACTTTTTCAAGTTTAGGATTCGTATTTTAAAGTTCCCTTGATAAACGACTCTCTAGGATCAATTATAGGAACTTGCGAAAAGTTGTTGCTCTTAACCCGTGAGAGTTAAGACTTTCGTGTTTTAAAGTTCCCTATATAAAATCCTAGCAAAACTTGACTTAAACATGTTAAGGATACTAGCTAGAGTAAACTTAGATAAGTAAACTCGGGTTGAGTCAAAATATTCACGACTTTGAAAAATTTAATGCCACTTTATTAAAAAATTATTCTAGCAAAGAAAGTAAATAACGATAACAAAGGAAAATACTACTGTAATACTAGGCCAAAATAGATTAAAATTTTTGAAAAATGTCGAAAAATCAAATTTCCCAGTTAAAATGAGGATAAATTCATGGAAAAGCCCACTTACTTCGATAGAAGTCCCCCTACACTTAATATAAACATTGTCCTCAATGTTTAAGCATGTGGGAGTAAACTCCCCTACACTTATGACATTGTGCACTTTGTTTAAATTTTGCTAAGGAAAGGACAACTATAGTGATTTCAATGTGAACATATAAGATATGAAATATTGAATCACGACAGTTTAGGATAGAACCGGGAAGACAGGTACACGGGATCACGGTTCGTCAAAAGTCATCGAGAATGGATCTTTGAAGCTTTAATCCCTGCACAGAAGAAGAAACAAGACAACAAACACATACGGGGCTCCCCCTACACTTATTATGAAAACGGTAAAGGATAGATCACGAGTTGCCTCCCGAGAAGCGCTTATATTTGTTAACCGAGTCACGAGCCTGAAGCGACCCAGAACTTAATTCAAGGGAAACGTGGTGAGGGATGGAATCATCTCATGGGAGATGTCCTCACCAAAGTACAACTTTACGCGCTGGCCATTCACCTTAAAATTGGGCTAATTTGGTTGAGAAAGCTCAATGGTGCCATATGGGAATACTTTGGCGACGGTGAATGGACCAGACCAGCGGCTCTTCAGCTTTCCCGAGAAGATCTTCAACCGAGAGTTAAAGAGTAAAACTTGATCACCAACATGGAACTCTCGGTTCTTAATCCTTGCATCATGGATGATCTTGGTCTTTTCCTTGTAGATCAATGAGTTCTCATAAGCTTGATTCCTTAGTTCATTTAGCTCATTGAGTTGAATCTTCCGAAGATCGCCATCTTTGTTGATGTCGAAGTTAGCCCACTTCAAGGCCCAGTATGCCTTATGTTCCAGCTCGATAGGGAGGTGGCATGCTTTCCCGTACACTAGACGATAAGGTGTACAACCAATCGGGGTCTTATAAGCGGTACGGAAAGCCCACAAAGCATCATCTAACTTATCGACCCACGAGGCACGATGCTCTCCCACAGTACGCTCAAGAATTCGCTTCAATCCGCGGTTAGATATCTCGGCTTGACCATTTGTTTGAGGATGATAAGCGGTGGAAAGACGGTGATTGACACCGTACTTAGCCATGACTCGAGCAAATTGATCATTGCAAAAATGAGTCTCGCGGTCACTGATGATAGCACGAGGAACACCGAATCAAGCAAAAAGTTGCTTCAGAAAGTTCACAACCACCCTCGTGTCGTTCGTAGGGAGAGCCTTAGCTTCAACCCATTTAGAAACGTAGTCAACTACGAGGATGTACTTGTTCCCTTTAGATGATGGAAATGGCCCCATAAAGTCGATACCCCATACATCAAATATTTCACATTCTTGTATGAAATTTTGAGGCATCTCATCTTTATGTGTGATCTTGCCTTGTCTTTGGCAAGCATCACAACGTTTAACCATTTCGTGAGCGTCACGGTAAATGGTGGGCCAATAGAATCTAGAGTCGAACACTTTCTTCGCGGTATAATTTGGACCACAATGACCACCGATGGGTCCTTTATGGCAAGCTTCAATAATTTCTAAAGCTGCGGGTCCATCAACACATCGGCGAATAATCAGATCAGCACATTGTTTGAAGAGATAAGGGTCATCCCAAAAGTAAGTCTTAATATCTTTAAAGAACTTCTTCTTTTGTTGGGATGTTAACCCTTCGATAAGGATACCACCCGCTAAGTAGTTTGCAATGTCCGCAAACCACGGGGTGTCATCAAGATTGGAATTGATAGACATTTAGGTCTCAAGGGGAAAAGAGTCATTGATCTCTTGATTCGGATGATCCCCTTGATACGGATCCTCAAGTCTACTTAGATGATCCACGGCTAGGTTTTCCGCTCCCTTTTGTTACAAATTTCGATTTTAAATTCTTGAAGGAGCAAAACCCAACGAAGAAGTCTTGGCTTGGAATCTTGCTTAGTTAACAAGTACTTCAACGCGGAATGATCGGTGTACACGATGGTGGTATAAAGGAAAAGATAGGGGCGAAACTTTTCAAAAGCATACACTACAGCTAAAAGCTCTTTTTCGGTAGTGGTATAATGCAATTGAGCCCCCTGTCATTGTCTTGCTAGAGTAATGGATTGGTTGGAAATGTTTGTTCACTCTTTGGCCAAAAACCGCTACAATAGCAAAGTCGCTAGCATCACACATCAATTCAAAAGGTAGCTCCCAATTAGGTGTAACCAAGACCGGTGCCTTAGTAAGCTTATCCTTAAGAAGATTGAAGGATTCAAGACACTCTTTGGAAAAGATGAAAGGAGTATCTTTTTCCAAGAGGTGGGTCATCGGGCGAGCGATTTTAGAAAAATCTTGAATGAATCGACGATAGAAGCCCGCATGACCAAGGAAACTTCTCACACCCTTCACGGTTGAAGGTGGAGGCAATTTAGCAATAACATCGACTTTAGCACGGTCGACTTCAAGACCGTCTTTGGAGATTTTATGTCCAAGAACAATGCCTTCTTTTACCATGAAATGGCTTTTTTCCCAATTACGAACGAGACGAGTGTCTTCACACCGTTTGAGCATGCGTTCTAAATTGGCAAGGCAATGAGAGAAAGAATCACCATAAACCGAAAAATCATCCATGAAGACTTCCATAGTTTCTTCAACCATGACATGGAAGATAACCATCATACACCTTTGGAATGTCCCAGGAGCATTGCATAAGCCGAAAGGCATTCTTTTATAAGCAAATGTTCCATAAGGGCAAGTGAATGTGGTTTTCTCTTGGTCTTTGGGATCGATGGGAATTTGAAAATACCCGGAGAAACCGTCTAAAAAGCAATAATAGTCATTACCCGCTAGACGTTCAAGCATTTGGTCGATGAAAGGAAGAGGAAAATGATCCTTTCTCGTAGCATCATTGAGTTTACGATAGTCTATACAAACTCTCCACCCTTTAATGAGATGAGTCAGAATCAACTCGTCGTTTTCATTAGGCACAACGGTGATTCCGCCTTTCTTAGGCACACAATGGACGGGACTAACCCACGGTGAATCCGAGATAGGGTAGATCATTCCCGCATCAAGAAATTTGATAACCACTTTTTTGATAACGTCATGGATCTTGGGATTCACCCTTCTTTGGCTTTGAATAGTGGGTTTAAAGTCATCCTCCATGAGAATTTTATGTGTGCAAAAGTGAGGATCAATTCCACGAATATCGGAAATTTTCTTGTGATTCTTCAGCACGGCGATGAGTCGAGATTTTTCTTCCTCTTTCAAGTCCTTTGCGATGATCACAGGTGACTTCTTGTTGTCGTCAAGGAAAACGTACTCGAGATGAGATGGTAGGTCCTTAAGCTCTAAATCCGGAGGATTTTTGATTGAAGGCGTAGTCAAATTCGGTTCATCGATAGAAATATCCTTAGGAGATGGTGGAGAAATATGGTCCTCATTGAGAAGTTTCTCAATGGTACGAATGTCTTCATCCCAATTGGAGGGAGAATCGTCATATTGTAAGTTCACATCTCCCAAAGTTGCTTCAAATTCTTTTAAGATGAAATCACTTTCTCCAAATGGAGTTAGTGATCGAGCAATAGAGGCAACGGTCTCAACAATGGGTAGAGAAGAAGAACCACTTTTACAAGCGTCTTTGAAATGTTCTTCACAAGCCTCATCGAGAACTTCAATGAAATTAACGCTCTCATTTTCAGAAGGCTGCTTAGAAAGTTTTCCCATGTTGAAGACGATTTTATCGTCACCGACTCTCATGATTAATTCACCCGCGGCTACATCGATGAGAGTGCGACCGGTCCTCAAGAATGGACGTCCAACGATTAATGGAACACGGGGATCCATCTCGTAGTCAACGACAACAAAATCCACCGGAAAGGTGAATTTGTCGACACCAACGAAGACATCTTCGGCTATCCCCACCGGATAAGCAACCGTACGGTTAGCTAATTCCAGTGTCATTCGTGTGGGGACTAGCTCGGGTAGAGATAATTGTTTCCAAACACTTAGAGGCATTAAGTTGATACTAGCACCTAGATCTGCTAGGGCCATACAATTCTCTACCCCGGGAAAGTTGCAAGGAATGAGAAAACGACCCGGATCACCAAGTTTGGTGGGTAATTTTCTTAAGAGCACTGCAGAGCAATTCTCATTAAGTTGGGTCTGAGCAATATCAAGAAGTTTCTCCTTATCACTGAGAAGATCTTTAAAAATTTTAGCATATTTCGGCATGTGAGCGAGAGCCTCAGCAAAGGAGATATTGAAATTCAGTTGTTTAAACATTTTGAGAAAGTTAGAAACCTGAATATCATCCTTGTTCTTCAATTTCTCTTTCCTCAACCTTGAGGTATAAGGTATATTGGGTTGAGATGAAGGCTTTAGAATGGAATTCTCACTCACATCCTTGGGTGGTGGAGGGGTGGAAGTAGAAGGTGGTGGAACTGGAGAAGTAGAAGTTGGAGGTGTTGGAGAAATAGAAGGTGGAGGAACCGGAGAAGGGGCCTTGTTATCCTTTGTCACAATCACCGTTGTAGGTACAGGAAGCTCGGATTCCTTTAAACCTTTTCCACTGCGAGTGGTGATTGCTTTCATCTCCCCTCTGGGATTAGCAATGGTGTTACTCGGAAGAGAACCTGACCCAGAGGCTTGATTACTTGGGAAGAAACTAGCCATCATGTTCCTTAAGTCATTCGTTTGACTTGCCAAAGAGTTTTGCATATCGGTTCGAAGATCATTCCTTTGTTTCACCATATCTGCTTTCATGTTGGCCATTTCCCGCTGAAGATTCTGCAATATCGCATCATTAGTACTCATGTAAGTTTCAACCTCGTGATTAAATACGGTGGGTTGGTTGGGAGGAGGAGCATGGTAGGCAGGTGGTTGATAAGCGGGTTGTTGGTAAACTTGGTTGTTTCTTTGAGGTGGATATGGGGTTCTTTGGGTTTGATATTCATTTGGAGCACGAGGTTGGTTTTGATTGTTGCGATTGAGGTTTTTTGGGTTTTATGGGGGAAAACCGGGTGGTGAAAGAAAGTTGTTTGAGCGATAGCGGAGCAAATTGCGGTCACCTTGAGGACGTGCTTGAGAGCCTCCTGTAGAAAAGTTACCGTTGGCGGCATACACATTTTCCGGATTGTCTTGAGTTGAAGGATAATCGGTGTATGAGTGAGATCCCCCGCATATTTCACATGATTGACTCAAAGCATTAGCTTGGGCAGTGATTTGTTTGGCATTGTTGGCAGTTTGTACAGCAATCGATTCCTCAAGCGATGTAAGCTTATCAATTCTTTTGTCGGCGTCACTAGTACTAGCACTAGCCACATTAGTCCGAACACTCTTGGTTTGCACTCTAGACTTATTCTCAATAATGTCCCATGCATCATTAGAAGACTTAACCAAAATATTACCCCCGAGGCACTATTTAGTGAATCTTGGTCATTCATGCTTAAGCCATTGTAAAAAGTATTTATTTGATGTACTTTTGTGAAACCATGTTGTGGACACTTTCTTAAAAGTTCCTTAAAACGGTCCCAAGATTCACTAAATGTATCAACGTACTTTTGTTCAAAGGTAATGATTTCATTCCACAAAGCGGTAGTACGTGAGGGTGGGAAAAAGTAGGTGATGAATTTAGTCTCTAAATCCGTCCACAAAAGAATACTTTGTGGCGGTTCCTTATCAAGCCAATTCCGGGCTTGTCCCTCTAAGGAGAAAGGAAAAAGTTGCAAGCGAATCACTTCTTGTAAAACCCCATTATACTTAACCGTATTGGTGAGTTGAAGAAACCTTTTTATATGGTCATGAGGATCATCAAGCGAACGCTCCAAGAAAGGTTGAGCAGAGACCATTTGAATAAAGCCGGATTTGAGCTCAAAATTGTTGGCTCCAATCTCGGGTATGACAATAGCATCGGTGTTTCCCTCTACGTTTGATTGCAAAAGCTCGATCATTGGATGATTGTCCATGGTGACAATAGGTGGAGTAATAACTTCGGCTAGAGCTGCTTTCTTCTTACGAGCACGGGTTCGCATACACACCTGCAAAAGAAAAAGGAAAATAGACAAGAAATATTTTTGGTTTTTTATATGTTTTTCTATTTATTTTTTTGAAAATTTTTAATTTTTTTGGATTTTTGAAAATATTAAAGCAAGGAAAATAACGTTCAAAAGTGAACGGATCCCAAAATCCAACGTGCCTCTCACTAGAAACCGTTAATCTTAACGAAAAGAGCCGGCAGCGGCGCCATTTAATACACATATTTACTAAGTATCAAAGTTCGTTTTTCCAGTCTTTTCGAATTGATTACTAGTTGAAAGTGCGACTCAGTCGTTCTTAGTGGAAAAATAAATGGTGTTTGATTATCTATTTTAAACTAAAAACAAATGTGAAAATGTCGTTGGGAAAAATTAAACTTTAAAAATTAAACTAACATTCCTAGAAAAACACTTGGTAAAAATAGAGATTTCGGTAAGCGTGCAATTTTTGGGAATTAAAACTAAACAAATAAAAACTTGGTAAAAACAAAACTCAAACCCATCGGAATAATCCCAATCGGAATCCCATAGTAATAATCCCAATCGAAATGTTGTCGGAATAAGCCAAAAAGGAATGTGATCGGAATATTGGTAATCGGACAGCAATCGGAATGTGGAGAAAAGGAATGATCGGAATAAACTAAAACAATGCAATCAGAATGTACAAAAAGACAGCAATCGGAATGTCAATATAAACACCCCAGATCGGAATCCCAATCGGAATCCAAATCGGAAAGTAAAACCTTTTTCCGATCACTCGTGCGGAATACTAGTGGAGTTGATCAGAACAAAATGCTTAATCGGAATGTACGATCGGAAAAGGGTTTAACCTTCTCCGATGACTATGAATTCGAAAATAAGCCAAGTTTTAAGCTATTTTGAATAAGCTCAATCCAAAACTTGATCGAATCTATAATGAAACAAACTAAATAAGCACGAATAACAACTTTTCAAAACTTTAAATAAGCAAACTTTTTTAAATCAAACAATAAAAATATGAAACTTTTAGGAAACTTTGAAACGAATAAGCTAAATATAAAATAAGCCAATAAGCATGTCAAGCTCAAAGATTAATTTGTATAAAAACTTAAAGATTGATAAAAAGATAAACTTTTGAATCAATCAAACATCAAGATTAAGCAAAATCAAAGATTATTACTAATCAAGATCAAAATTAAAAACAAGAAAGGTAGAAGAAGATTAAGATCAAAACAAGATTAAACTCTCAAAATTAAAGATTTGATTCTACAAGAAATGAATAAAAAGATGAAACTTTCGTAGTGAGAGAAAGTTAAAAACTTCTTTCTCTAAAAACTAAAACTACTAAAAATTGAAAATGAACTAATTAACTAACACCCTCCTAATGTGTCATTAGGAGGGTATTTATAGGAAGTGGTAAGGTGCATATGTTGCTTCCTTCTTTCTTTCTTCTCGACTCGATTTAAATGCTTTGTCTTTCTCGACGTCGTCTCGGGATTTGCCGATACAAACTGAACTTGTCTTATAATTTTCTTCTTCTATTAGACTTGAGTTCTTCGACTTCATTAAACTTCTGTCTTTAGACTTTTTCTTCGATAAATCTTCAGACTTCCGTTCTTTTTGCATTCTTGATCTTTTGACTTCGTCTTTTCTCGTTTTCTTCGATAAAAGCCCGTGAAAGCCCGTGTTTTCTTCCTTTTTCATCTTTTGGTCCTAAAACACAATAAAAACACAAACCACGCATAATTCCGACTTTTACGACATAAAATACACGTTTTGGTCTTGTTATTATTGGAAATAAGTGGTAAAAGGATAAGTGTTTTCACACTTATTACCGTCAGGAAGGTATTTGTGGCTTTGTTAGGATCAACATTTGTAACGAGATGTTCAGTGTTTACAAATGTTGTCTTCTCAGCAGACCCAACAAGTTCCATGCTCTTTAATCCATCATTAACTTGTTGTTCGACATGATAATCACCATCCTCATCGTCTTGGGTAGATCTCTCATGAATAGGTATATATTCTCAGGCTTCCTAAATTCATCAATATCGGTAGGTAGTGTAGTTTCTTTTGTTATCACACTAGAACCACTACCACCCGTGTCTTTCTTACTTTGCATGACAGATTTCTTTATATTGCGTCTTCTAGTTTTGTGAAGTTGTTCTTCTTCATTTATATATTCATCTTCATCCTCAAGCACCATCCGCTTCCCACTAGACTTTGTGTTATCTTGTTTGGCAACACTTTTCTTTCTTTTGGGCTTAGGTGTAACTGTTTCTTTTGAAGGTTCACTTTGTTTGCGTTTGTCTGTGCATTTTGGTGAAGTGAAATCTCTGGATTCAACTCGTTCTCTTTGTGCTTCCCCTTCTTGCAAAACCTTCTTGTAAGCCTCACTTGTCTTGATTGCATCATTTATCATGATATCGAGAACTGGAGCTGGAATCCCTGCATAGGTATCCCTTTGTCCTTCTGTTTTCATGAAAGTCAATAAGTCATCGTCCTCTTCTGTATGATAGAAGAATTCTCCATGTTTATTGATTTTGTGATCTTCTTGCACGAAGTAATTGTTGATAAGCTTTATGAATCGTGGGAATGGAAAATGTTCAAACTTCTTCTTTTTGTTGTCGAACATTTGATAGGTAAACTTAAGCCATAGATATTTGCGTAGTCTATCTTTTGTCTCTTAAAAGTTCCCAAAAAATGCAAGCCAGAGGAAATCTGAATGAATCAGATCCACTAAGTTTTGTAGTAAGACACCGGATGAGTATGTTGAAGATCGCCTTCCATGGTTGTCCTAATTGGGATGTAGTAAACCGTGACAAGTTCCGCAATTCTTCACCATATCCTAAAGATTGAAGCGTCTTTACAAGATCCTCCTTAGTTGGATCCGGAAAAAACTCTTCCCCTTCAGCTAAATGATGAAAACCAAAGATCTTGCGAAGGTGAGTAATGGAAAAAATATTTTACGTTTGTTGATCGTAAATGATATCTTCGTGTAATACAATGATTTATTGGAAACCCATAATTCATGCATGTACACCCTTGGAACTGATGCCGTATACCGTAATGCATTTTTGATAGGCGAAAGATCAAGTATTTCCATAGCTACTTTGAAAGCATGCTGAGTTGGAACAAAATCTTCATATAGTCTGAGATTATTAGGCTTGAACTTAAGACGTTCGGCTGCTGGAACCAGTGTGAGATCGGCTTCGTTGTTGATCCTTGGTGAGTGACATGTTTTTGCTTAAGAGGAAACATACAAGGTTGATACAGACAATTCTATATATCACAATGCATAAATATCCTTCAAACATGGTAGACATATCACATAGTAAACGATCACATGATATAACATCACAAGCAATTGATTTCACAAACAATGTAACCTAAAATCACATAATACTGACTAAAGAAGCATTTTTTAGACTTAGCTTATCTATGCAACTTTTGAAAAATTTAACTTCGCAAACCCTTTTTGTCTAACTTCGGAATAAAACCAGATATCTTCGCAATCCAGTGTAATGCCACTTTGGAAGCGAACAACTTTAGAATGAACTTCAGAATGAACTTTGGAATGAAGTTTGGAATGAAGTTCGGAATGAACTTCGCAAGGAACTTCGGAATGAACTTCACAAGGAACTTAGAAATTAACTTCGCGAATGAACTTCGGAATCGACCTACTTTGCAATCTTCTTCGCAATACGTCTTTGCAATCCCAATTCGCAAATCACTTCGCAATACTACTACTTCGCAATGATACTACTACGCAATCATACTACTTCGCAATATAAATACTTCGCAATAAACTACTTCACAATAATACCACTTCGCAATACTACTACTTCGCAATAATATTATTTCTCAATAAAACTACTTCGTAGTAACACTACTTCACAATCATAGTACTTCGCAATAAAACCTAATTGTAATAACACTACTTCGCAATAATAGTACTTCGCAATTACACTTCGCAATCACACTTCTCGAGCTTACTTCGCAATTACACTTCGTAATCACACTTCTCAAGCTTACTTCGCAATCACACTTCTCAATCTTACTTCGCAATCTTACTTAGTAATTTTACTTAGTAATTTTACTTCGCAATATTAATTTTCAAAATTTTACTTCACAAAATTTTACTTCGGAATATTACTTGGTAATTTTACTTCACAACTTTATTCGTAATTTTACTTCGGAATAACGTTTAGATTTCACTTCGCAATCTGTTGTATACTCCTATCTGTTCATCACTAAACACAAGCCGATTTTGATCTTAAAGCAATTACGATTGATTTTAAGGCAACCTAAACATAACCCTATGTTCTAAAACTTATTCTAAGCAAAACTCACCAATCAATTATGTTTTACATTCAACAAATCACATAAAACCTAAACATCAATTAAATGGGGATGAGACAATAATAGGAAGGATTAGAAACATTTAATAAATGATTTACCTTAGATAAAGTTAATCGACGAGTGATCAAGCAATCAAAGATAGGAGGGGAAACGATTGGCAATGGTGGCACGAAAAAAGGATGAGATGTGTTTGTGTGTTTTCGGGAACGAAATAGAGAAGAAAAAAGGGGGCGGGGTAATATATGTTGACCTCGTTCAAATTTTAAAACAATTTCAAAAACCAACCCTTCTAGTTTCCAATTGAGTTAAACTAACTCAATATTTACTCATCAATGCCCATTATCTCTTAATTCCTAATCCCTAACGCTCATTTTCATTTTAACAACACTAACACACTTAAACTCCTATGCCTTAACGCTCATTAATCATTTTACCACTAAAGTGTGTTGAACCCAAACTTAGATCGATTAGCTTGTGTAAACGAGATTAGATCAAGTTATACACGTAGAGAAACTTTGTTTATGTATAAAGTAATTTAAGTGTTATGCGGAATTAACACTTAAACAAGAACACACAAAGGATGTAAAACAAACTTTCACTTGATTGATAATAACGAACTTGCTTACAATGGAAGTGTTTAACGTATGAAAACTTATTATGAAACATAACCTAAAGGTCTTCTTTTATAGACATAAGAAGCCTTTTACAAGAGTCTACGTATCAATTATTCTAGGTAAAGATAATTATAGAAAATACAATGTTGATCCTATCTTTACTAGAAACAAACTAGAAACATAATACGCGTAGACCATATCTTTCTATCAGTGCTTGTCTTCAACCTATCAACGCTTGACTTCTTCCTGTCAACGCTTGATCTATCAGCGTTTGTTTTCTTCTTATCAACGCTTGTTTTCCTCTTGTCAGCGCTCAAGTGGACTGGCTACATTTTATTCCCAACAATCCTCCCCTAAACTTGATATCTACTTTAGTAGTCAAGTTTTTGAATAAAAATTAAGTACTAGGAGGAATCTTACAAATCTTATCATATTGGTAAGAAACATCCCTAATCAAATCTTTGGCCACGTCACTTGAATAGTCAATCTCCAGCTGTGTTGTTTCATCTTTTCTAAAACATCTTTGGACATGGGATACTGACCATCTACAAGAAGATACTCAGCAAACTTTATAGAGCTCAAGTAGTACACACCAGCAGCTGAATACAAACGCCATTGAAGACCACTGATATCATCCTCAAGATCCTTCCAAACAGTAGGATCTTCTTCTTTTGGTCCACACATTCTCTTGAATGTTGACCAAAGTTTTATTCCATTGACTGAAGTAGGTGCTTCAGTCTCATACTTGGCCTCCAACAACCTCCAAAGGTCTACCAAGTCTTCTCTATCCACACTTGCAAAGAGAGATATAAGAGTAGTAAATGTGTGTACCTCTTTCCCATACCTGCCAATCTTCCAAAACCCACTTGTATCTTCTTCATAGCTTATGATAGGGTTTCTGGCATCAAGAGGTAACACTTGTACCATATATGAAGCTTCCATGGGTGAGAGCTTGATGCTCCTTCTTATAACCGCTTCACTGGGATTCAATTTATCCATATCTTTAGGGAACTCAAGTGGAACTCCCTTCTTCAAAGGCCTTGGAACAATCATTGCCTTCTGAATCTCCATCTCTTCTGCAAGTTCTTGTTTCCTTTCATCTGAAAGAAGTCTTAGAGTGTTCATCTCCTACACTTTTGCCCAAATGGGATAAGCCTTGTACTCCAATTCTTGAAAAGTAATCCCTGCAATTTCTTGAAGGTCCATCCAGTTCCATGACATCTGAGTAACATGTAGTAAAGCTCTCTTCTATCCCTCTTCAGCAGTGAGAAAACATTGCTAGCTTTGTGTTTCAGAATTACCTTGCAGTCACTTTGAACTCTTAGAAGAATCTCCAATCCCCAAATCTGGTCTGAAATAGTCAAATCTGGATTCTCCATAATCCTATTCTCCCAAGCATGGTACATCTGAACAACTTCTGGCATATCAAAGTCTACTTGCAATTTTAGCTCTCTAAGCTTCTCCCTTGCCAAGTCATCACCATATTCAAGTCTTTCTGGTTGTTCAATTATCATCACACTTGAATCTGAACATTCTTCATCACTTCCTTCTTGTTCCTCTGAAGTGACAACAAATGGTGATTCACCAACCTTCTTCATCTCTTGTTCCATGAGTTATGTAGCCAACCTTGAATCAAACTCTACTTGTGATGCATCCTTTGGAACTTCTACTTCTACCATGATTCCTTTACCCTTATCTAATGGATCAATGATGGGTAAGGATGATGGTAATACATGTGACGACACTTCTTTGATGATAGCTGATGACTGGAATACATCAACCATATCTGCAGGTCTGTCAACGCTCAAATTCCTTTTGTCAGCGCCCAAATTACTCTTGTCAGCGCTTGGTGTGTCAGCGTTCAAATTTTGCTTGTCAACGCCCAAATTACTTGTCTCAGCGCCTCTTGTAAATTTCTCCAACATAGCTGTAAAAGACAAGTTTAAATTGGTAGGAGTAACCAGAGATCTATCAAAACCTCGTTGCTTCTTCAATGCAGTGAGGGATTTAGCAACACCCAAAGATTCTCCATCATGTGAGCCTTTATCACTCACATTAATCTGCTCATCCTCCCCTTTGGAAGATTCCTCCATCCCACGCCTAGTGCTAGCATTCTCCAAAATGACAATCCTCTCCCTCAATTACTTGAGTTCAAGGCCTTGTGTACTGACAATTTGTACCAGGTCTGCATTTTGCTTTTGCAAGCTAATGTAGACAGCCGTCAATTCCATCAATGTGTATGGTTCCAATCTGCCCTCCTCTAAAATGGGTATTTTACCTCCCATGTTAGAGTCATTGGACATGGATGAGGTCTTAAAGATGTTAGGACTGTCTTGGCCTGCATCAAAGCCAGAACCAATAGTCCCAGCCTCATCCATAGCACCAACTACACTTGTGGTGGTGGTTCTCTCTGCTACATGGCTAGGACCACTAGAGGAGAACACTCCAGTAGTCCTTTGGCGTTTTCGCAACCTATATTGAGGTGGGGTAGAAGATGATGTGGATTTGGTGGATGTGGGAAGGTTAAGGGGTGTTTGGGTTTGTGAAGGAAAGGTGTCAACGTCTGGATTACTTGTGTCAACGCCAACATTTAAGGCCCCAAAATTACGGCCCCAAAATTCGTCAAAAATAACAACTGGGTATGTCCCAATGAGTGTCAACGGTCAAAAATAACCCATCAACGCCCAACGGCTATATTCTTGTCAACATTTGCCAAAGCCATGTCAGCGTCTAAATTGGTCATAACAACGCTTGGAAAAATACTTGTCAGCGTCCAAAAATAAAAGTAATAAAAATGAAAAAGGACCTTAACAAAGTAATATATCCTAGTGAAGATAACCTATAAATTGATAATTATTATAGGGCGGCAAACACTTTCCAGTTATGCACACTTGCTTATGCAAGATAGACATAACAATCCTTTAGTGTCCCTTGCTAACCAAAATTCTTAAAAATTAAGTTACCTCATAAAATTCCTTGTAACTCCCAGGTAAAACCCATTATAAATCATTCCCAAGTCTCCCAACAGCCCACATCCAATTCTAGGCCAAAAATGTCTTGACAGCATGCATAGTATATCAACTTTGCATGCTACAGTGCCTCATGATTTAGTAAACTAACTCATACTCACCTGTGGACACAATCTAGAATTGTGATAAGAGTATTATAAGAATACCCAAAAATCCTAAATGTTCCTAAAACCTCCCCTTAAACTGTGATACATATGTTGCCCAATAATATGCATGAATATAAAAATTTATGTCAAGATAGGAATATAAATATTCTAACCATCATCCATAAATTAAAACATGCTCCAATTGATTCTCCAAGGATCCATAAGCAACTCTGTATCCAATGGTACAATGCTAACACCACCTGCACACTTAGATCAAAAACCACAAAACTAATATGTTGATGACAACGTCACGGTAACACTTATCACCGTTAAGATAACCTTTGTCAGCGTTAGACAAATATAGTGGAAAATATAACTTTTCGAAAAGACCAATAACAATGCATATCCTGTACATACTTTTACAAAAAGACCTCAAAACACATATTATGTGAGATTGATCATTCAAATTCTTGTTACCAAGTACTGAAACCTTCCAGCAAAAGGTTTAGTTAATAAATCAGACACATTTTCTTCTGTGTCAACCCTATCTGGTTGTATTAAACCCTTTTCAAAAGAATCTCTTATAAAATAATGTCTAATTTCTATGTGTTTTGTTTTAGAATGATGTACAGGAGTTTTAATAATGCATAAAGTACTATTATTGTCGACAAAAATCTTGGTATGCATGAAATTATACCCATAATCCAACAGCTGGTTCTGAATCCATAAGACTTGTCCACAACAAGCAGCTGCAGCAACATACTCTGCTTCAGTTGTAGAATTGGCCACCACTGTTTGTTTCTTGCATTGCCAAGATATCAACCTACTGCCAAGAAACTGACATCCACCAGTTGTGGATTTTCTATCAAATTTATCACCACCATAGTCACTGTCTGAATATGCAATAAGCTCCAATGGTGAATCTTTTGGATACCATTATTCTAAATCTGGATAACATCTAAGGTACCTAAAGATTCTCTTGACAGCATGAAGGTGACATTCTTTGGGAGTCACTTGATGGCGTGCACATGCACACACAGCAAACATAATGTTAGGTCTTAAGGTTGTGAGATACATCAATGAACCAATCACTAATCTATAGTGCCTGACATCCACATCTTTTCCATCTCCAACTTTTCCCCAAGGGTGTTCTCTATCCATAGGAGTTGTAGCCCTCTTTTCATGTGGAGAGAAGCCAAACTTCTTCAAGATTTCTGCCATATATTTATCCTGAGAGATGAAGATACCATCTTCTTTCTGCTGAACTTGTAACCCTAGAAAGAAGTTCATCTCCCCCATTGCACTCATCTTGACTTTGTCTGCCATAAGCATGGAAAAGTCTTCACTCATCTTTGGATTGGTGGAGCCAAAGATGATATCATCCACATAAACCTGAACAAGTAAGACATCCTTACCAGTCTTCTTTGTAAATAATGTCTGGTCTATGGTGCCCCTTTTGAATCCATTTTCCACCAGATAAGTGGACAATGTGCCATACCATGCTCTTGGGGCTTGATGAAGTCCATAAATAGCTTTCTTGACTCTATACACCTTGTCTAGATGTTCTAGATCCTCAAAACCAGGAGGCTGCATGACATACACCTCCTCAACAATTGTGCCATACAGAAAAGCACTCTTCACATCCATTTGATAGATAGTGAAGCCCATGCAGGAAGCATAGGCTAGAAATATCCTTATGGCCTCAATCCTTGCAACTGGTGCAAAGACCTCCTCATAGTCTATCCCTTCCTCTTGTGTATATCCCTAAGCCACTAAACGTGCCTTGTTTCTGACCACAATGCCTCTTTCATCTTTCTTGTTTCTTAGAACCCATCTTGTCCCAATAGGTCTGACATATCTGGGACAATCAACCAGCTCCCAAACATCCTGAATAGCAAATTGGTGAAGCTCATCCTGCATTGCTTCCACCCAACTTGGTTCTTTGAGAGCATCAAAAATCTTCTTGGGTTCCTTTTTTGACAGAAAACAGGAAAACAAACATGCTTGAACAAGAGGGGTATCAATCTTCTTGTGTATATTGTAAATAAATCCTCAGAGACTCTGATGAGATCTTCTAGTCTGAACAGGAGACATGACATCCCCAATAATTTGAGAAGAGGGGTGATTCTTCATGGTAGAAGTGAGAACTCCTCCCTCAAAAAGTCTATTGTCTTCAATCTCTTCATCCAAGTTACCAATATCTTCTTCAGACTCTCTTCTATCAATATCTGTATGAACCTCTCCATGTCTGCTTGAAGGTTCACCTTGTTCAAAATTGGAAGAGAAAATATGATCAAAAGTGTTGTCAACGCCTGAACCAAGGTTGTCAGTGTTTGATCCATCCACTCCTGAAATGGTGTTGTTAACTGGTGATACTTGGGGACCACCATTTTCCTTTCCAGCAGCAGCAGCAAAAGCATCTGTCCATATGGGAATAGTGACATACTCAAGTATGGGAGATGACTTATCTGCTTGTGATCCAACCTCTTCATTAACTTGTGTACCTGAAACATCAACAACTGGTTCTTCCACAACATTTGAAGTTACCTTCACAATGTCTGAATTAGTAACAGGCATATAATTCAAAGTCCTAGATAGAGGTTCCAAGTTAAACAACCAATTTGGAACACTTTCAGGATCACTAGGTTTACTCTCTAAAAGCCTAACATGTACTTTTTCAAGTACACGTTTTTCCTTCTTAAGGTAAACCCTATATCCCTTACTCTGCACTGAATAACCCATGAAATAGCCTTCATCACCTTTAGCACTAAATTTACCTAAGGCATCACTAGTATCCAACACAACTACATGACAGCCAAAAGGTTTAAGAAAACCAATATTAGGTTTCCTTCCCCAAAGTAACTCATAAGGTGTTTTGTTATGTATCTTGTTGACCAATGCTCTATTCTGAACATAACAAGCTGTATTCACAGCCTCAACCCAAAAAGCTATGGTAAAGTGAGCATCAACCAACATAGTCCTGACTGCTTCAATTAGGGTTCTATTCTTTCTCTCAGCAACCCCATTTTGTTGTGGGGTTCTGGCAATACTAAACTGCCTTGTAATCCCTTTCTTGGCACAAAAATCATCCAACTGTTTATTTCTAAACTCACCACCATTATCACTTTTAAGCATTTTAACTTCATTACTAGTTTTCTTCTCAATCTGAGTAATAAAGTTGATTAAAGTATCAACAGTGTCACTTTTCATGGCTAAAAAGAAAGTCTAAGTAAACCTAGAAAAGTCATCTATGATGACAAAGCAGTATGATTTACCATTCAAGGTTTCTATATTAGTTGGACCAAACAGGTCCATATGCAACAAGTAAAGTGGTTTAGAACTAGAGTGCACCTGTTTAGACTTAAATGAGACCTTGTGCTGTTTGCCTTTAAGGCATGAAACACAAGAGTGGTCATTGTGGAAAGCCTTTTCAGGCAAACCATCAACCAAACCAAGTCTCACAAGTCTTGTTGGGTCCACTAGATGTGGATCTTGCAGCCTGTCAGGAACGGTGAACGACTTCTGTAATCACAAGTCTATTCACAGAGAGACTCTATACACAATATAAATGCGGAATACAAATACTATAATGAAGAACAGAATAACTATAAAGACTTGATCCTTTCTAAGGATTTCTAATATTGATAATCACTAGAATTACGTTTGATGAAGGTGTATCTAACCCTTCTGCCTAAGGTTCCTTTTATACTACAAGGAAACCCTAATACATCATTAAACAAAACGTGTAAAACTGATATGCATGTCATTTCCTAACATATCTCATGCATATCCTAACAGAATAATAAATAAATAATAAAGTTTGACTTTAACTAGGACCAGGAGCACGACTTGCTCCTACTACTACTAGGACCAGGAGGAACTACATACTTCCTAGTCTACCTACTACAATTAACTATTCCAATGGTCATAACAATCCTCCCCTAAACTTGAATTTGATCTGTTGAGTTCAAGTTTCTTGGTAAAACGTGCAATAAAGCTTGAGGATTGAAACAGCAAAAGAAACAGCAGCATCAGCAAGATAAGAAACATAAGAACTGCCGCAACATGGAACACTAGAAGCTTCTCCAAAGCTTGAAACAAATCAGCATCGTGTTGAATCTTTACAACAACATGAGCAGATTTGATGAGCCTTTACCAAGTAGCTGCTCGCTCTTGGGCTAGCCAGTCTTTCTGGTGGAATAAACATCACCCTGGGAGACCAGAACCCAGCCCAACTCTTAGAACGTGAATCAATGGTGAGAGGGGGTACCCTGATGATTTTAGGCAAACCATCACAACCGTCAACGGATTTGATATGTCTTTACCAGAAGCCGTACCCCTCTGGACTCGCCAACTCTTAGCAAGGAAGCATCGGTGAGTTGAAAACCCTATAGCTTTAAGCAAGCTCTTACAGGTATCAACGGATTTGATAAAATCTTTACCAAGAGCCGTACCCCCTTGGATTAGCCACTTTTCAGTCTAGGACCATGGCAAGTGAAAACCATCAAGTTTTGGGTAACCTGGCAACCATCAACGGATTTGAGAATCACACCAGGATCTGTACCCTCAAGGTCAATCAACTCTTTCTTGTCGGCTAGACATGGTGAATTAAGGACCATTTGTTGTGAGGACCAAGTCCAACACCAGATGAAACAACCAACCATCGCAAGTGTGAATCAGCAACAGGAACCCAAAGTGTGAATCAGCAGATGGTATATTATTTACAAGTGTAAAATCTATGATTTGTTTAAAGTATAAGCAAATATTATATAAAAAGTATATTTTTCTTTCTTTTTTTTTAACTATAATGAATGAAAATCACCAATCACTATACATATTGGTGAAAAGAATTTCAGTATTAACAGATAAACAAAAAACACTAAACATAAAAACTTACAAATCAACCATATCACAGACCAGAAGCAGCCACCTTATCAGCTTGCAAACGAGCTTGGATCCCTTCCACCAGTGTAGTTGCCATAGAAGACTCATTCCCTGTCACACCCCACCACGGCGGAATATGGGGCGCGACGTATGGATATCATCACAACATGACGTGTCTATAGAGATAACTATATGAAATAAGAAATGTCATAAAATGTAGACACAAAGTCATGACAATATCTCATCAGACTTAGGAGTCTAGGTAAGTAGGTAACAGTCCTACCGCTTACCCAAGACAAACAAATAACATAACCAAACAAATATATGTGTGCCACTGTATTACTTATTAAAAGAACAAATAAAGACTAGGAAGGAAACGGGGATTCTCCTTCTATATGCACTCCTAATCTTCTCCAATCCTAGCCACTTATGTTCTCATGCTTAACCATAGTATCACCTGAAAGAGACACTAAAGCACGTCAACATAAAGTTGGTGAGAGTCA
This sequence comes from Glebionis coronaria, assembly GCA_025667525.1. NCBI lineage: Eukaryota > Viridiplantae > Streptophyta > Magnoliopsida > Asterales > Asteraceae > Glebionis > Glebionis coronaria. Next base: position 315,031,689 of record CM046879.1, on the reverse strand, counting down.
TAGGTTTAGACTCCAACGTTAAATCAATTACAAGCTGTGAATAACAACCATCAACACAATAACATATGGACAATGTGCTACAATTATGTATTAACAACTAGCATTCAAGATCAATCATTCCAAACCAAAATCCAAGGCTCCTACCTTGCCAAACAACATGGTACCATAGATGATCACACTATGTCCCTATCCCAAGGCCACTACCTTGTCAAACCACAAGGCCACTACCTTGTCAAACCACAATAACTGAGACGGCACGTGTCCCCCGATCCAAACCATACACAATCAAAAATCACATAGCAGTTAATCACATAATGTACACACAAGTCCATCTCAAATCACAAACACATTAACAGCATCAATTTAGAAAATAACTCAACACAGTGTCTCTTCCATCCCATCTGGAAGTCAAAATCAATATTAAACATGGGACTATGAAACTCACCTGATAGCTTCTTCACAAGTCCTCGCACTAGCAACAAGCTAACAAACCAAAAACACGAAATCAATACACGAAGCAATCACTAAGATGGCTCATCAACCTATGATGGACATCTAGTCTATTCACGTATAATTACCTCATTGTTAATCTCTAATCACCTCATTACCCTTCCTTAACAAGTCCCTAACTTGGTTAAGTTTAATAACTATCCCATTCATAATTTTACACAAAACAGTCCCAGTTTTAGGTCTCAAAACTTTAAGTCAAACGTCCACTTAATCATACCCATGGTTTCTGTAAAAGGAATATTCACACTTTTATACATGTTAGCTAAAACCTCCCACTTGCCCTAACCTTAAAGCTACTGTTAAGGCCCAGATATATGTGTATATATTGCTACCTATCCAGAATTCACTGATTTTAAATGTATGAAAAGTACATTACCATTAGAGGGTCTTACCATAAACCACAATCTTAGCCCAAGTGCAGATCCTTACTACAATATATAAACCATCTCTCATGTTCGTGAGAAGATCCCAATGCAACCCTAAGTACCGCAAACAACCCAAAACTTAAAAATAAAACAGACTGAATTCAAAACTGTTTTGACCTCCGACTGTTGTAACCTGTTTTTGACCAACTTCACGACCTCCAATTTAGTTCTCGTTTCTTGATTTAGAAAGCCAACTCAATTACCTATCCAGGGCTAGTTTGATCGCATCTTGAATGTTCCTAGAACTAGAGATATGATCAAAACAATAGACTCAAAATTATGCCCAGTTTTTAAAAACGGGTTTTAAACAAATTGATATAATTAATCACCTATAACCCTTCTAATACAAGCCCTAGATTATATGATCATCATATTATGATTAATACATCATTAATCTACTGTTTTTATATAAACCCTAACCCTTAATCCATCATAAGAATGATTAATTAAACATAAAAACAATTTAATTAAAAAGGTTAATGAAGGTTTTTACCTTAAATCAATGGAAGATGAAGAAAACCTAATTTTTTTGAAGAACCCTAATTCTCCTCTATGAAACCCACGAATTTTTCTTTGTCTCCAGGGATTTATGTTTTTTTTATTTATTAGATAACCTTATATAGTGTGTACATAAAATCCTAGTCCAAGTATAACACCCAACTTTCCTTTTTTTCCCTTTTTCCCTTTTTCTCTTTCTTTGGTGCGTCTAAACCGACCCAAACACCCAATAAATTCGTTTTTTTTATTTTTATTATTTAATATTATGTTAATAATATTAACTTAATTTTCCTTAATTTTTTTCAGCTCCTAAAGCTTCCAAAACCTCAAAACCGTAAAACTAGTCAAATTTACGTGTTTTACCGTAAAAGACGTAAAATATACACTTTTATAAAAAAATCTCAAATTTTGAAATAAACTTTATAACTAGGTCCTAAATGACTTAAAACCATCCCAAAAATATTCATATGGATAATTACCTCACCTGAGACCTCTAAATGCTAAACCGTAAATCCTAAAAAAAATACTATTACTATAATACTTATACGTATACGTAAACACCACAATATCACCATTTTCTTTTCATAGTCACCACTTGTGAGCTAATGAACATGAAATAACCGTTCCTTGATTTACTTATGAGTACTCTATACTCATAAACGATAACCACACCAACCTCGTTCACACAAAATAAACACGTAAACACACAATTCAAGTAAGCACACATAAAATAACCTAAAAGTAAGACCAAGTGACAAACCCAAAACCACGGTTGTCACATCACTCCCTCCTAATAGAAATCTCGTCCCGAGATTCACTCCCAAACTCAAACTTATTCTCAGCAAACAAACGAGGATGCATATCCCTTATAAAACCTTCACGTTCAAACGTGAACTCAGTTTACACGAAAATAATCTCAACCAACAACACATGAGCCTTAACCGTTCGCGAGGAAAATTATCAAAACCATAAAGTTATGTAACCAACCTAACTAAATCTCGCAACTCATCAAACAAGAACTGTCTTGAAACCAAGTTAGGAGCCGTCACATAACTCAACGGGTTTAAAACTGTCACCCCGATTTCAGTCTTACTCATAAATACCATAAATCAAAACTCATCAAAATATAACCACTTATAATAAGGTCTAAAGAACTCTCAAATTCCTTCCCAACTCATCTCTATGTTAACCCTCCAAGTTTTCATTACCGCAAAATACCCAAAACACGAGTTTAAACCATGTTGTCCGAAAATTAACCTTGAACTCAACACTTGTACAATTAATTCGACCAAGCTACTGGCTTCCAATTACGAAACTTTCTGAATATTTGAAAAGTATGTTCCGATTACATAATTTTAGGCTTTTGAATCACCCAAAAACCTTTAAAAACGAATAAGTTATGACCAAAACGATTTTTCTTAAAATCTGCCTAGGCATTAGCGACAGTTTCTGACAGTTAGCGACATATTTTGACAGTTTAGAGACAGTTTCTGCCTACTCCGATTTATACAAAAAAAACGATTCTTAAACCCTAAAACCCCCCATTAATTACCAAAACTAGAACCTAATTTATTTTAATTCCAGAAAATTAGAACTCTATTAATTACCTGATTTTAACATATTTCACTAAATAAGAACAAAATTTTTAACTTAAGAACAATAACTTTAGGTGATCAAAACCAAAATATTTTAAAATAACCGAGTCATGCTTATATGTTAAAGAATTTATATTCCACCTTATTTGAAACATGATCCCGACACTTCCTTATTTCATCGACTACCAACAACTATTTTTTTTTTCAATTTGCAAGTTCTATTTTTTTACCATGTATAACTCGAAACAAAAGACATCGTTACCCCAAAAAGAAATCTCCACCATCTCAAAATCCTTCACGCCAAAATTACCGTACAAACAAACACGTGAAATGAGGACCCGAGAAATGCGCTACTACAGAAGTTGAACATCTCAAAGAGAAACGAGCTAGCAACCATCCCAAGAATACAACCGGTAAGTAGAAAATAATTTTACATACATAGGCATAAGCGTACATACACTCAAATCCATCCAACATATACTATACAAGCATGTATTAACTCTCTTTCATGCAATCATACTTGAAAGTCCAGTGGTGTTGTGACACATATATAATTATGTAGGCATCCATAATTATACATGTTCCCTTTCACCAATGTACTCCCTCCTATGATGACACTTAAGAAATTAATACTACACATAACACATAATCCAACAACTCACAAGCACATAACCACAAAAGATAAGATCCAAAACCCCATGTATTAAAATAACATAGCCAATGCACGAAACACATAAACTCGTAGTCCAGCTGAACCAGCGTAGACAAAATTCAAAATGTATAAAGAACATGAAAACATAATTTAGCGAAATCCAACAATGACTAGCGTATACGACCATGGTTCCACCCGCACTAATCAAAACTCGTAAAGAAAATAACATGTAGTTAAGTATGAACCATAGTAGTTCATAACCTAACAAATACTGCGAAAATAATATTCAAACACATCAATTACTATAAAATGCACACATACTCCTATGACGCCTATATGCAGGGACCCTTAAGCTATAGACTAGGCTACACGACTAGGCAACCTAATTCTCTATAACCAGGCTCTGATACCATTCTGTCACACCCCACCATGGCGGAATATGAGGCGCGACGTATGGATATCATTACAACATGGCGTGTCTATAGAGATAACTATATGAAATAAGAAATGTCATAAAATGAAGACACAAAGTCATGACAATATCGCATCAGACTCAGAAGTCTAGGTAAGTAGGTAACAGTCCTACCGCTTACCCAAGACAAACAAATAACATAACCAAACAAATATATGTGTGCCACTGTATTACTTATTAAAAGAACAAATAAAGACTAGGAAGGAAACGAGGATTCTCTTTCTATATGCACTCCTAAGCTTCTCCAATCCTAGCCACTTATGTTCTCATGCTTAACCGTAGTATCACCTGAAAGAGACACTAAAACACGTCAACATAAAGTTGGTGAGAGTCATAGGTTTAGACTCCAACGCTAAATCAATTACAAGCTGTGAATAACAACCATCAACACAATAACATATGGACAATGTGCTACAATTATGTATTAACAACTAGCATTCAAGATCAATCATTCCAAACCAAAATCCAAGGCTCCTACCTTGCCAAACAACATGGTACCATAGATGATCACACTATGTACCTATCCCAAGGCCACTACCTTGTCAAACCACAAGGCCACTACCTTGTCAAACCACAATAACTGAGACGACACGTGTCCCCCGATCCAAACCATACACAATCAAAAATCACATAGCATTTAATCATATAATGTACACACAAGTCCATCTCAAATCACAAACACATTCACAACATCAATTTAGAAAATAAATCAACACAATGTCTCTTCTATCCCATCTGGAAGTCAAAATCAATATTAAACATGGGACTATGAAACTCACCTGATAGCTTCTTCACAAGTCCTCACACTAGCAACAAGCTAACAAACCAAAAACACGAAATCAATACACGAACCAATCACTAAGATGGCTCATCAACCTATGATGGACATCTAGTCTATTCCCGTATAATTACCTCATTGTTAAGCTCTAATCACCCCATTACCCTTCCTTAACAAGTCCCTAACTTGGTTAAGATTAATAGCTATCTCGTTCATAATTTTACACAAAACAGTCCTAGTTTTAGGTCTCAAAACTTTAAGTCAAACGTCCACTTAGTCATACCCATGGTTTCTGTAAAAGGAATATTCACACTTTTATACATGTTAGCTAAAACCGCCCACTTGCCCTAACCTTAAAGCTACTGTTAAGGCCCAGATATATGTGTATATATTGCTACCTATCCAGAATTCACTGATTTTAAATGTATGAAAAGTTCATTACCATTAGAGGGTCTTACCCTAAACCACAATCTTAGCCCAAGTGCAGATCCTTACTATAATATATAAACCATCTCTCATGTTCGTGAGAAGATCCCAATGCAACCCTAAGTACCACAAACAACCCAAAACTTAAAAAGAAAACAGGCTGAATTGAAAACTGTTTTGACCTCCGACTTTTGTAACCTGTTTTTGACCCACTTCCCGACCTCCAATTTAGTTCTCGTTTCTTGATTTAGAAAGCCAACTCAATTACCAATCCAGGGCTAGTTTGATCGCATCTTGAATGTTGCTAGAACTATAGATATGATAAAAACAATAGACTCAAAATTCTGCCCAGTTTTTAAAAACGGGTTTTAAACAAATTGATCTAATTAATCACCTATAACCATTCTAATACAAGCCCTAGATTATATGATCATCATATTATGATTAATACATCATTAATCTACTGTTTTTATATAAACCCTAACCCTTAATCCATCATAAGAATGATTAATTAAACATAAAAACAATTTAATTAAAAAGGTTAATGAAGGTTTTTACCTTAAATCAATGGAAGATGAAGAAAACCTAATTTTTTTGAAGAACCCTAATTCTCCTCTATGAAACCCACGAATTTTTCTTTGTCTCCATGGATTTATGTTTTTTTTTATTTATTAGATAACCTTATATAGTGTGTACATAAAATCCTAGTCCAAGTATAACACCCAACTTTCCTTTTTTTCCCTTTTTCCCTTTTTCTCTTTCTTTGGTGCATCTAAACCGACCCAAACACCCAATAAATTCGTTTTTTTTTTATTATTATTTAATATTATGTTAATAATATTACCTTAATTTTCCTTAATTTATTTCAGCTCCTAAAGCTTCCAAAACCTCAAAACCGTAAAACTAGTCAAATTTACGCGTTTTACCGTAAAAGACGTAAAATATACACTTTTATAAAAAATCTCAAATTTTGAAATAAACTTTATAACTAGGTCCTAAATGACTTAAAACCATCCCGAAAAATATTCATATGGATAATTACCTCACCCGAGACCTCTAAATGCTAAACCGTAAATCCTAAAAAAATACTATTACTATAATACTTATACGTATACGTAAACACCACAATATCACCATTTTCATTTCATAGTCACCACTTGTGAGCTCATGAACATGAAATAACCGTTCCTCGATTTACTTATGAGTACTCTATACTCATAAACGATAACCACACCAACCTCGTTCACACAAAATAAACACGTAAACACACAATTCAAGTAAGCACACATAAAATAACCTAAAAGTAAGACCAAGTGACAAACCCAAAACCACGGTTGTCACATTCCCGGAAGGGGCATTAGAAATCTGCAAGTGACAAGCAAGCATGGTCTCCATCGAAGCAATCGTCAACGGATAATCCAAATCTGTGAGCATGAACACCATAAGACCAGACTCCAACTCTAACACATGCACACCACAGCCACCATATAACTTCCATCGCTGAATAACCCATTGTGGTTGATCCTTCCAGACACCAGAAACAGGAGCATGGGGAGGGGAATCAAGCATCATCTTCAAATCAGCCCATACTCGCAGACAAGGCCAGGAGGGCACATCATTAGGATGAACAGGCATACCAGCATCCACAAACCCATATAAAGCCATAAGATCTTTACGATCCGCCCAGGACAAAATACCTTGCAAACCCGAAGCAAACCGAACAGAACCATCGCTAAGAGTAATCCGATGAGAGACAGTACCAGGTAGAGTCGTGGAAGGCGTAACCGTCCAACCTGTAATAGATCCATTACCCAATGGCAAGTCAGAGTCACTATCGGAAGCTGCATCAATAAGATTTTCAGGAGCACGCTTTTCATAGGGAACAGACTTGCCGCGTCTAACACGTCTAGCCAATTGCTTAAGAATGGAACGGCGAGGAGTGGGATCACTAGGCGAGGGTTCAACCTTTACCTTTACCTGAGCAGCAGGAGTGGGATCAATAGAAGTAGAATCAATAGTTTGCCCATCCAAAGGATCAACAGGAGCTGCACCAGAAGAAGGAATAGGTTGAGGACCAGGCACGGGAGGTGATGGTGATGCCATAGCAGGTGTAGCAGTGGTGGTGGTAGTGGCAGCATAGGTGGTGGTGGTAGTAGTACCTAGAGAAGAAACATGAGGAGCAACCGAAGGAGTAGGGGTGGTACCAACTGTAGAAGCATCAACAACCGATGGAATAGCAGCAGAACCAAGAGTAGCATCAGATGTAGAACCAGTAGCAACCGCAGGTGGAGAAGTAGGCACCACACGTGGAGGAGGACGATAAATGAAACGCTCCGGAATTGGGGTGCTCTGATGCTTGATCATTCGTTCATAGAGCGCCTTAAGCTCATCAAAAGACAATGCTCGAACCCGTTCCCACGTCCAACCAGTAGTGAAATAGGCATCCGACTGATACTTCACATACCGCTGCATCTGCTTTCGCTCCTTAGCTTTCGACAAAGGTTTGTTCTTACGCTTCTCACGAAGTTGTGCAGCAAGCGCCAACTGTTGCTTTCGCATTAACACCATTGCTCGAGGAATACAGTTATGCTCATTCACATCAGAACCCAAAAGATCAGTGAACTGGGAATAATCCGTGGTAAGAATAGTCAACACCCGCATCCAATCGCTATCATTCCAATGCATAGCATCATGCTGCACCTGTTCACGTCGCTGCTGCTGAAGCGCTTCCTCCTCAGCCCGAGCAGCTTGATCAATTTCTGCTTGCATCCTTTGAGCAGCCTCCTCACCCAACCTATCCTCCTCAAGTTGTCTGCGTGTACGCTTGCGAGGGGGTGAGGGAGCATCAGTCATGGGGGCCTTCCCCTTTGGATCATGAGATGGACCAGCAGTGGAACCAGCAGTAGGATCAGCAACATCTTCCTTTGGTGTGGGGACAGCAGCAGGAGAAGGAATGCTGGAGGAAGTAGGAGGAATCGGCAGATCATCATATAACTTATCAGCAAAGGCAGCCTTCGCCAACAAAGTCAAACCATCCTAACACGATCCTCAACCTCCTCATCAGAATCAGAGTGAACCACATGATTCTTCCTTCGCCTCTGCTGTGTCTCCAAGGCTTTAATCTGCTTCCAAGGAAAGAATCCGTGCATGGTACCTGTGCATGAGATCAAGTAAAGAAGTAAGTGTAATAGGCTCCTCCGCTTTCCCACCAAGAGGACTTGGGTGTGGGAAGGCTTCATTGGAACCAGAAGCAATAAAGGGGTCATCATTATGAGCACCAGCACCAGAAGGCTTATCAGAAGAGTGTGGAGCAGGACTAGGAGGGGGAGTATCCACAAATGGAGACGAATGTGGTATCGAAGAAGGAGTAGCCTTGGAAGTGGATGGCCTTTCAACCACCACCTCCTCAACTGGCTCTTCCACAACCACATTAGAAGCACCACCAGCAGGATGCTCCTCCTCCATTGGTTCATCAACTAATTGAGGTTCCTCCTCGGCTTGTTCAACCGGAGGAACAACATCAGGAGGACCCTGAGCAAGGCCCAACATGGCATCAGTAAGGGGCATCCACTCCCCGCTAAACCCATGAGCCATGTTATAGTATACTTTAGCAGTAAGCTTAGAAGGCTCATGCTCCGCCCCGCTAAACAAGTATCTGTTGTAAAAACCTAGGATACATCAGAAATTTCTTCCTAGAACCAGCACTAGACAGATTGCTAACCATCCCATCAAACAAATAACGAGAGAAATTAAATACCCTACCCTATGTTATGCATATTAGACCAGTAGCCAAAGGAGTAGGAAAAGCATCCCAACTCCCATACTTGGGGCTTAAACAATGAATCAAAAAGTGCACTAGAAGCTTCCATTGGGGGGAAAACCGATTCTTTTGGAAGTTAAACTTCCCCCCATGATTATACCCAATAGCAGCCATCCCCTCTAAAACCTCCGCATTGGGATGGAAACAACACCACCTTCATCTTGAAGATGAAGGGAACTACGAATAGAAGCTTCAGTAACCACGTATGAACGTCCATCTATGGTAGCATGGAGTTCACGTGGACGACCAACCACAACCACAAGACGAGCAGAAGCCCAAAACTGACGAATGACACTATCATAAACAATGGGGCACACAGTAAAAGCATACCTAAGGTTAGAAGCCTCAATGAATTCCAGAATGTCAGTGAAATCATCACGGTGTGGACCATCTCCTAGATAAGCGACCTTATTGTGAGCAGGTTGGTATACCAGGGCAGCCATGGATGTTGATTAGTAGGAATGGAAGATGATTTGTTAGGGTTTGAGAGAGTAGGAACGGATATGTGTGTGTGTTATGAGTGAGATGAATGAGTCAGGGGGGGGGGGGGGTTAATTGACCATAAATAATGGTGTGAGTAACTGTTCATTGACCCCTAATAATGGGGGTTGCCCTTTCAAATTAGGCAGTTAATGCAAAGTAACCACTTGCCCCTTTTAACATTATTTGCAAATTCCAATTTACCAAAGTTAAATAAGAGGATATATACCAGAATTTACATGCGTTGACTAAAAGTCAAAGCGCACAATGGTCAACACTAGAAGCAGAATGTGGTCAACAGAAGTCAACAAAGTAAACAGTGTCCCAAACCAAGACCAGAAGTCAACCATCACCTGACAAAGAAGGATTTTTATCCACTAGAAGCCAACCAAGAACGACTAGAAGCTAACCAATTAGGACTAGAAGTCATTCATGAATGAAGACAACCATCAGAAGTGAGCAAAAACCTCCACCAGGAGTAACACACACCACCAGAACCCATTTAATATGTTGTTAAAATCTACCAATATGTTAGTCTGTGCAAATAAATATGTACACTAAGCCTCCCCTTAGGCTTAGCCTCCCCTCAATCCTAGGTCTCAAGGATTGACCATCCCAATGTGAACCACCAAGTGGTTGACCCGAGGACCATCAAAGGCTTTTGTCAACAAATCAGCAACATTATCATCCTTATGAACTTTAAGAACCTATATCAACTTCTTCTCATTGGCATCCCGTATAAAATGGTGTCGAATATCAATATGTTTTGTACGTTGATGAAAAACAGGATTCTTCACAATGCAGATAGTGCTTTGGTTGTCAATGAAAATTTTGGTGTTCATAAAATTGAACCCATAATCCAGCATCTGATTTTGGATCCACAAAACTTGTCCACAACAGCTAGCAGCAGCAACGTATTCAGCTTCTGTTGAAGAAGTAGCTACGATCGTCTGTTTCTTGCATTGCCATGAAATAAGTCTTTGACCCAAAAATTGACAACCACCAGTAGTAGATTTTCTGTCATTATTAGCACCTTCATAGTCACTATCACTATATGCTTCAAGAACAAAAGGTGATTCTTTAGGATACCACAAGCCAAGCTTGGGTTGAGCCTTGATGTACTTGAAAATCTTCTTGACGGCATTCAAGTTAGAAACCGTTGGAGCCACTTGATGTCTAGAATAAGCACTTACTGCAAACATGATATCCGGACGTGATGCAGTCAAATACATGAGTGAGCCAATCATAGACCTGTACATGTGAACATTTACCGGAGGATCTGGCTCATTCTTGAGTTTGACTTTAGCAACTTCATAAGGTGTTGCTGCTGGTCTAAGAGGATCCATGTCAAACTTCTTAAGGATCTCATGCACATATTTATCTTGACTTATGAAGATCCCATCCGACTGTTGTTTGACTTGAAGACCAAGGAAGAAGGAAAGCTCTCCCATAGCACTCATCTGAAATTCGCCTTTCATCAGTTGTTCAAACTCATCACACCATTCCTTCTTAGTAGAACCAAAGATAATATCGTCCACATAAACCTGAACAAGGATAATGTCCTTGTTGTTCCTCTTAAGAAATAGTGTTTTATCAATTGTACCTCTTCTATAGCCATTCTTTAACAAGAAAGTTTAAAGAAAGTTGATAGACGCTCATACCAAGCTCTAGGAGCCTGATGTAGTCCATAAAGAGCCTTGACCACCTTGTAAACTTTCTTGGGATGAAGTGGATCTACAAAGCCCTTAGGTTGAGTGACATAAACTTCCTCTTCAATCTTGCCATAGAGAAATGCACTCTTGACATCCATCTGAAAAACTGTAAAGCCCACATAAGAAGCAAAAGCCAAAAATTGACGAATATCCTCAATCCTAGCAACCGGAGCAAAAAATTCAGTGTAGTCAATGCCCTCAATTTGAGTGTGGCCCTGTGCGACAATCCTAGCTTTATTACTTACTACAATTCCCCGTGCATCTTTCTTGTTCTTGAGAATCCATTTGGTATTGATTGCTGTCTTTCCATCTGGTAAGTCAACTAGAATCCAAACATTCTGAAACAAGAACTGCTACATTTCCTCCTGCATAGCCTCCACCCAACTTTGATCCTCAAGAGCATGAGTGATTGATCTAGGTTCCACCTGTGAAAGAAAACAATCAAACAAACAGTGTTGAAAGTCCGTATGATTATTACGCTTTTGATCTTCAATATATCTCATAAGAGCATGATGATCAAACGAGGCCTTCTTATGCATTCTGCGTGTCTTGACAGTAGAACCAGGATCTCCAATGATTTGAGTAGTAGGGTGATGTTTGTGTGATTGCAACACTGGATTGGAAGCTACCTCCACTTCTGGTGCCAAATTATTAAGATCCCCAACAAAGTCATCATCATATGAAGCAGCGTTGAAAATGCCATCTATTGGTTGTTTATGAATATCATCCAGCTTGGTAGAAGACTTCTTTTGATGGTTCCCCAGATCAGAAGGACTGGAGAATCGAGTATGGGAAGCAGACTCACTAGCCGGACTACCAATAGGTGTTAAACTAGCACTAGGAGTAGTAGTTGGAGTACTAGGAGCAGCTTTGTCAGTAGGCGTATTCAAGGGAAACTCAAAGCCACCTTGAGCAACTGCTGTAGTAGCTTCTTGTTGTTGTTTGAGTAGAGTGTCAAGAGCTACTTGTGAATCTAATACATCCAATGGAGTTGCATCACTAGGAGGAGTAGGAGAGACTGTGGTGGAGTAGGATGGAACAACAAAAATATCATCCTCGTCATCTGAGTCGGAAAGACTAGAGTGAGCACCTGTACTAGAAGTTGAAAACACTTGTGGACCTGCATCATGGTTAGTTTTGAAAAGAAAATATCCTAATGAATCACTAAGATAATCAAGATCAAAATACCATTCAGGACCCTTGCCTTGGATGTTTGACTTCTCTTCAAAATACCTGAGATTTATAGTTTCAGTTACTCGCTTGGCTTGGAGATTGTAGACACGATAAGCGCGAGAGTGAGCTGAATATCCCATAATGTAATCTTCATCTGCCTTGCCATCAAACTTCCCCAAATAGTCACTAGTATTCAGAATGGTGACAGGACACCCAAAAGGCTTCAAATGAGCAATATTTGGAACTTTGGCTGTTAGGAGCTCATAAGGAGTCTTCTTGTGAGGATTTGTAATAGAAACTCTATTCAAAACATAACTTGCAGTATTAACAGCTTCTGTCCAGAACATGGTTGGAAGCTTGGAATCCGCAAGCATTGTTCTTGCTGCTTCTATTAGAGTCCTGTTCTTTCTTTCTGCCACGCCATTCTGTTGAGGAGTTCTTGCTGCACTATAATCTCTTTTGATGCCTTTAGAATTACAAAGTGCTATGAGGTCTTTATTTTTGAACTCGGTTCCATTATCACAACGAATACCTTTAACCTTCTTGGACAACTGGTTCTCTATAAGGGTAATAAAATCTTTAAGAATTGAGTAGGTCTCACTCTTGGCAGCCATGAAGAAAACCCACGTAAACCTGCTATATCCATCAGTTACCACCAGACAAAATTGTTTGTGGTCAATGCTCCTAATAGAGGTAGGACCAAATAAATCCATGTGTAGTAGCTGCAATGGTTCAGTTATAAGGCTGAGAGCAGTAATGGCCTTGAAGGATGCTTTATGTTGTTTGCCTTTGCTGCAAGCAATACAATTAATATCATTTCTAAATGACTTGGGAGGTAAACCAAAGACCAGGTTCATATTTGCTAGTTTGTGAATGGTCTTGAAGTTCACATGTCCCATCCTTCTGTGCCATTTAGTGACTTCATCTTCTGAGGCTTTAGCAACCAAACATGCTAGTTGACCAGTAGGGGTGACTTCATTCAGCTTGATGCTATAGAGATTCTGTCTTCTAGGGATTCCGAGCAGAACCTATTAGTCATCCGGAAGTTTAAAGTCTTTGGATAGCACAAGTGCATCAGTATCCGTAAAGAGAACAAACTGCTTCTTGTCACAAATCTGAGAGACAGATATCAAGTTGAAGTTTTGAAGTGCTTCCATATAGTAGACCTGCTCAAAATTAAGTTTAGGCGTCTGAATTGTTCCTTTGCCGGTGATCCTTCCTTCACCTCCACCAAAATAGACCTTACCGCCTTGAAATGGTATAAAGTTAGATAGAAGACTTTTATTTCCTGTCATGCTCCTAGAGCATCCACTATCAACAATTCCTAAAGTAGGATCTTGGTATGGAGTAACCTACAACAACAAGATAATAAAGATGTAAAAGTTAGTGTCTTAAGGGGACCCAAAACTTTTCAGGTTTGAGCCTGCCTTGTGGATCTTTAGTAGAGAGCCAAGAAGATTGATGAGATCCACCGTTGTTCTTTGGTTGCCTATGCATCATATTGGTATTATTGTTTGACCAAGAACAACCTGCTGAGGACTTAACAGCAGTTCCCAAATTTCCCAATCCAAAATACATGTGGTCAAAATTATGTGGATAAATTGGATTATAATTCTGAAAATAGTTACTGGTAGTTCTATTTGATGTTAAGCCAATGTTTCTCCAATGATCAGAAGCTAATGGAGAGGTCCTTCTAGAAGAAGAAAACGATTGAGCACTTGGATTGAGTCTTCTAGAAGAATATGAAACAACTCCTGGTGGACCAGGAGCAGGAAATGCTTTATGAACAGAAGAATGTTTGTCATAAAAATCACAATCTTTAATCAAATGAAATGCACTTCCACAAACAAAACATGTTTTAATCGACCTTTTATTAGAATGACATTGTTTCATACTACTAACTTTATTACACACAATTCTAGGAGAATCAATCTTCCTAGGACTCAATAAACCAGGACTAGACACTGTTGAATTAAAAGTAACTCTCTCTTCACACTTCCTAGCACTAGTAGCAGCATGATCATTCGACTTGGAACTTGTAGGTCTCGACTCTTCACTTGAACCACTTGATGCAGAGTCACTGGCTTTGTCACTGAAAGTACACGAGACAAAGTCATTAGAATTAGTAGAACTTTTTGGGGACTCATGCATTTGTGATCCATCCAAGTCATTATGCCTAGAAGTGGGCATGAAAGTTCCAGTAAGAGGTGGAGGGACAGCATGCATTTCTGCTGCTGGTTTAAACCTATTGTAACTAGGTTCTCCCTCTTCCTCTTTGTCGGCATCGAAGACACTCGAAAAAGATAAATCAAACACATCTTCTGAATCAATATATTTATCAAATCCTAAACCTCTTTTAGTCCTACCAGACATGCTACTATTGATTAATTTTGAAAGATTTTTAGGTGCCTTTTGCCATTTTTCAAATCTCAACATTGTAGCATCTAATCTTTCTTTCATCTCCTGTTTTTCTTTGATACTGTCATCTTTTACCTTTTCTGTATATTTAAGCATATTTGTTGTGTTTTCTAAATCGATGCTCAGAATCCTAATTTTATCCTCATACTCACGTTGAGTATCTTGAAGCCACCTCTTTTGTTGTTCCAATGTGTTTAAAGAAGCCTTATAGGCTTGAACCTCTAAAAAATACTTATCATTCTGATCATTTAAGTCATTATATTGGGACAACAATTCTGAATATTTATCATGACAACCAAGAGGACGATGTTGTACCTGAGGTGAGATGCCCATAAGAGCAAACTCGTCTGCTTCCTCTGCATCAGATAGATTCCCAGCAATCATTGCAAACACGTCAGTAGAGGACTCAGCTGATTCCAATGTAGTAGTCTGATGATCATTCCAGCTGACCATAGAGTCAACAGATACCAATGCCTTCTTGTCATCCTTTACCTCCTGAACCTTAAAAGCTGAATATCTGCTCTTCTCCTGGTCATTCTTGTTAGGGCATTCCCTTGCAAAGTGACCTTGCTGCTGGCAGTTATAGCATCGAACCTTGCTTCTGTCAAGCCTTGCTGGCTCTCATGTGTTGTAATTAAATTTACGACCTGCTTTCTTCTCAAATTTGTGAACCCTAAGAGTGAGCATGGCCATCTCCCATTTGAGATCCATTTCATCCAAGTCGAGTTTATCAACCTGTTTGAAGTCATCAAAAGAAAGTTGCTGTTGAGCATCAACATCAGCAACAAAAGAATGAAGAACGGCTTCTACCATGCTACCAGACTTGGCTGTAGGATCAGGAGCAGAAGTATGCAGAAAAGAATGTTGAGAAGACAAAGTATTGCTTGGGCTACTAGCATAAGACATGGGACTGGATGCCATAGAACTCACAAAGGCAGAATTAGCAGGAGTGGGAAAAGAATCACTTGAATATCCTCTCACACGAGGTTCAAAAGTTTTGAGCTTATGAAATAAATCATCAAAGTTGAGATAGTCAAGCCCACCTTTTGCTTTTAGAGAGATTACCACCTGATTCCATGAGTAAGGTAAGGCTCTAAGAAATCTTGCATTAATATCACCATCGTCAGGTTTTGACCGAAGTTGATTCAACTGGCTCAATATCTTTTGGAACTTGTCATACCCTTGATGAATACCTTCAGTTTCTGAGATTTTGAATTCTGTGAATTCATCTCTCAGCATGGATCTTCGCATTTTCTTTGACTCCTCATTCCCACCAAACCTTGCTTTTATTCCATTCCAGATCTCTCTAGCATCATCCAAATGATAGAAGTCACCCATGTGATCATCAGGAAGAGATTGAAGCAAAAATAGTTTTTGCTTTGACCTCCTTCTGAATGGCTATGATTTCTTCATGAGTTTTAGGGTCAAGAAGAGTAATATTACCATTCTTGTCTCTTCCAGTCAGCTTCCTGCTGTTCCCATTCAGAATAACCTTCCAAAGGTCTTGATCAGTGTTGGTGATCCACCATTCCATCTTCATTGCCCAACTATCATACTCGTCCTTTTTCAAAAGAGGAAATTTACCATTTGTGTTGGAAACAGTAGCAACGATCTGCTGAGGTTGTAGAGTTTTAGGAGTGCTATCTTCTCCTAATTGAGTAGAACTTGAGGAAGACATGATTAAATAAAAATGTTAGTAATAAGAAAAATTGATTCTTCTTGTGCAGAGACTCTCCCAGGCTCTGATACCACTTGTTGGGTCCACTAGATGTGGATCTTGCAGCTTGTCAGGAATGGTGAACGACTTCTGTAATCACAATTCTATTCACAGAGAGACTCTATACACAATATAAATGCGGAAAACAAATACTATAATGAAGAACATAATAACTATAAAGACTTGATCCTTTCTAAGGATTTCTAATATTGATAATCACTAGAATTACGTTTGATGAAGGTGTATCTGACCCTTCTGCCTAAGGTTCCTTTTATACTACAAGGAAACCCTAATACATCATTAAACAAAACGTGTAAAACTGATATGCATATCCTTTCCTAACATATCTCATGCATATCCTAACAGAATAATAAATAAATAATAAAGTTTGACTTTAACTAGGACCAGGAGCACGACTTGCTCCTACTACTACTAGGACCAGGAGGAACTACATACCTCATAGTCTACCTACTACAATTAACTATTCCAATGGTCCTAACAAGTCTGTTTATATTTTTAAAGTTAATGTGCCCTAGTCTCCTGTGCCATAGATTACTCTCATCAACTAAAGCTTTAGCATAAAAACATGACATAATATTATTCATCCTAATACCATTAAGATTCACATTATAAATGTCCTTATTCCTAGGTGTTCTATAGTCAATAAATTTCTCATCTGGCATTTTAAAATCCTTGCTCAACACCAAGCATTCAGTATCAGTAAAAAGAACCTTATTTTTGTTATCACATACTTGTGATACACTAAAAAGATTGTAATCAAGTTCTTTTACCAGAAACACGTTTTCAAAACGCAAGTTTTTGGTAAGAAGAGTTCCTTTGCCTGTGATAGTTCCATATCCGCCTCCAAAGTAAACTTTATCACCATCCTTAATGGGAGTGAAGTTTGTCAGATAATCTTCCTTCCCAGTCATGTGCCAAGAGCATCCACTATCCCAATAGCCATAATCATTCACCTGTTTTTGAATGCCCATGTACATAAAGAAAACAAATTATTTTTCTTTGGGAACCCAAGCCTGAGCAGACTTAGATTCATCTGGTTATTCAACAAGAACAGACTTAGTTCTCATAACAACTCCTTGTTCATCCCTTTTTGGATGAAACACCCAGTTAACCGGTGATGACCTTTGAAATATAATTAAATCTGTTGCAGGTCATAGAAATCCCATTAGAATTAGGGTTTTGATCTTGCTTTGGTCTCCATGTCAAGCTAGAAGAAGCTTTAGACCCCTTTCCCTATGGTTGCAAATATTTAGGTCTGACAACGTTTCTGTCAGCGTTAGATTTTGTAACACCCCCAAATTTACACAATTCAATACAGCGGAAGACTCGTTGGTGTTACGGGATAGCACATTACTCACATCATAGACAACGCATAAACATCGCGTCGTTTATTAATAAAGCATTTCCATTCATAAATATCAAATTTACATAGGTCCCAAGTCATATTATTTCATACAGGTTTTACAAAGCATTTGAATGGAAATTATTATTTAAGTGCGGGCCATGAATTCTTGATGTCTTCCCGAGAATTACCTTCAAGTACCTGAGATAAAACATGTTAAAAGAAAAGGTCAGCGATAACGCCGAGTGAATTCATAGAGTTTAATAAAACCATCAATGTATCATCGGTATATAATTATTACCGAAAACCATTTTGTACAAATCTTTGTAATAGGCCATAAAATAGCCAAAGTCATTTTATACAAATCTTCATAAAAAATCATAATATAGGCTTTCGCCTTCAAAATCATTATACGAACCATTGTCGTTAAAAACATCATACAATACGTTTTATAACGTTGTTGTATAGAGTTAAATAAAAATCGTTATATGAATATGGTTATGTAAACCAAAACACGAACATAATATCAATAATAAGACCCTGTATTGCTAGTCAGGCAATATATCGTATTCAATGCATAAAGCAGTATTTTCGCTATTGGATTATTATAAGCCGCATGACATTGTTACCTTACTATACCAAACAACGGGTAGCTAGCCCGAAACTCAATTTGCCCATCTAAATTAGCGTGTCGTCACAATAATCACGCTTGTGTAAATCTTCTCATACATAAACTCGCTTACCAATCAATGTGGCACGACGGGGATCAACCGTCAAGGCGCGAACTGGGGTGATCGTCCCCAAATAATACTATTATATGCATAAGCGTCTACCAAATCCCGTTAGTTCACAATTCATGCTAATGGGACTTTTAGTGACATAACCTAACTTTAATAATCCATTTCATTTCATTTATCGGGTCATATATTCATTCATCGGGTCATACAATCATTCGGGTCCAAATCAATAAACAAACAATCAGGACAAATGGTGTCCTATTTTATCAAAACTAACATGCTATCTCCCTCGCGGGTTTATAAAACATTTCATAAAAATATTTAAAAGAGTGCGAGGCTATGAACTCACGTTGATGTGGGAAGGCGGTTATCGGCGATTTGGATGTACGGTACGTGTTTCAATCACGGAAACCTAGACAAATAATACTCGTCTTAGACTCTTGTCCAATGACTTTATAAAAATAATAAATATACATATGATGATTTTGTACATATGATGATGATCAAGTCGGTTTATATATTCTTATTTACTCATTTTAGTGTTTATGTATTGGTAACTTTTTACTAGTTTACTAGTTTTACCTATTTACATGTTTTAGGTCCAATAAGCCTATTATAAGTTTATTAACTTGTATTAATCCATCTTATACTTGTATTATCAGTATTTATACTTTACATGTTGGGCCCAAATGGGTTAAGCCCAATAAGAAATTTTTATAAGTGTTTAACTTATTTAGTTAAATTATTAGTCCAAATATGCAAACTTAGCTCGTTAATGTCCGTATGTCATATAGTTCGGGTTTTATCGGTTTTTACTTGTATTAGGTACTTATATATCAGTATATGAATTTTAAAAACTTTACATTAGACGGGTTTGATCGTCTAAGTTTTAATTGGCGAAAAACGTTAATTTTACGGTAATAGCCGAAAAAGTCGTAAAAATCATGTTTATAGTTTTTATAACTTATAAATCTTATTCAACTACCATTTTTATAAAGTGTCCATTTATTTAACCTTATACATATTTATATAAATGAAATGGGTTAAGTCTATAAAATAGAAACGAACTTTCCATTTTTTACTATTATAGTAAACGAATTTTATATATTACCAATATAATCATTGTAACTTGTTGTTTTGGGTTAAATACACTAATGTTACCGGTTGTACCAGTTTTATAATTTTTCAAAAAAAAAGTTGAAGTTAAAAAAGAAAATGTTTAAAAGAAAGGAAATAAATAAACTTTTTTAAAAAATAAATTCACCACCAAAATATTAAAAATTTGAAAATATTTTGTATTTTAGAAAATAAATAAACTTTTTAAAAAAATAAATAGAAATCAATTTTTTTTAAATTTAAATTGAAATAAAGTTTTTTTAAAAAATAAATTGAAATAATCTTTTTTAAAAAACTAAATAAATTTTTTTTAAACATATTTGGATTTGTTTTAAACTTTTTCGAAGAATTTGTAAATAATTTTCTAAAAAACTTTTCAAAAATAAAATTTTTTTGTATTTTCGAAAATAAAAATAAATTGAAATTAACTTTTAAAAAAAATAAATTGGAATAAACTTTTTTTAAAAAATAAATAAACTTTTTAAAAACATATTTGGATTTTTTTTAAAACTTTTTCGAAGAATCTTTGTAAATAATTTTCTAAAAAACTTTTAGAAATATTTTTTTAAAAAAGCTTTTCGAAAAAACTTTTATTCTAATTTTATTAAAAACTTTTTGAAAAAAAAAGTTTGTTTTTTAAATAAATTTAAGAATTACAATTTTTTTTAAACTTGAAATTGTTTTTAATAAAGTTTGCTATAAAGTTCAAAATTTGAAAGTTATAATGGTTATATTGGTAATATATAAAGTTTCAAGTCAGCAAAAAAAATTATTTTTTAATAAAGATGACGTGTCGGTTTATGTGACCTGTTGTAGGAGGTTGCTAGCAAGAAAGTTTATTATAAAGTTCGAAATTTAAAAGTTATAATAGTTATATTGGTAATATATAAAGTTCGTTTATTATAATTGTAAAAAATGAAAAGTTCGTTTCTATTTTATAGACTTAACCCAAATGAAATTTATAAGTTAGTGGGTTTTAATTCACATTTTATACTATATTAGTTTGAGTGCTTATATAATACTATTAAACATTAATTCTTCAAAATCTGATTTTTAGTTTCATCCTCACCATTTTTATCATATCTTGAGTTCTATAAGGAGATAGAAGCTCATTTTTGGAAACCATAAACTACATGATATGTGCTACAATTAACTTAGTTTTAGTTACTGCTCAATCCAACTCTAAATATCCTAACAGTCCGTCCAAAATTGACTATTCAGATTGGTACTTCAATTTTGTTTTAATCATATCTCACTCATTATAATGATTCCATTGTATGGCCAACTCTCACATGTGTACAAGACCTAATACTTACTGTATATTGATTCCACTTTGCCATTTTGTCAGTTTAACACGTGGTTAGTTACTGTTTTTATACAGCCAACTTATTAAGCAAGATTTTAACCTTTTTACATATGGTTTTCCATCTTTTTAACCATGTTTATTAACACCAAATCCCCACACAATATTTTTATCATCATATATTCATCATATACATATACAATAGGAAAAAAAATACAAGATTACATAATCAAAATAACAAGAGGATGGGAAGAACAATCTCTATACCACCAAAGTGATGAAAAGATGGGGTTGATGATGAACAAGACTTGGTTTTGGGTAACCAATCTTATGAGATATCAACATCACTTCTAGGATCACCAAGTATTTGTAGATTCCTCAAAAAATCAGTCCTTGTTCTTCATGAAACTCCTTGAGAAATTAGCCCTTGGACATCACCAAATCTTCTCCTTGGATGTTAAAATCAACACCAATCAATAGAGCTTGAAAAGGGCTTTATCATATGTTTGAAGAACATATGATTTCATGGTTAAATTTGATCAAATGAGGGTGTTTAGGGATGGTTCTTGGACTAATTTTAGAGAGAGAGGGAGGAGAGTTGTGTGAGATTTGCATGGAGTTGAATAAATGAAGTTGTTAGTTTGTGTTGAGTGGTTTTGTTGTGCATGTAGTTTGTGTAAGTAGCTAGGACAAGTGTCCTAGCTTACTTAGTAAGCTTTGACACATCTTAGATGTGTTGGTGAAGTTTTGGGCTCCCATTTGTGGGGTGAGGCAAGTGTAAACTTGTCTCATCCCACTAATTTACGGGTACTCCTCGATTCTAGTTTCCTCGATTTGCGTGCCCTCGGGTCGTTTTACGAAAAAGGTTTTTATAAATTATGAATCAACGACACAAAATGAATCTAATAAAAATTGTCTCATCAAAAACGGAGTTCGAAAACGTAAATACGTAATCCTAAGGTTTCTGGTTTAGTCGTAAAGGACGATAAATTATAATCGTAAGTCCTAATCTCTTCTCGTAAATTTGTGAGTTTATGAACCAACACCAAATTTAAAACTCCAAAATAATATTCACGGATAAATTTATTTCCTGAAATCTCGGACTGTCACCAAAGACGGTGTATGTAAACGTAAGCACATAACGTAGAATCCTCCGATTTAGACGTAGTCGATGCTAATTCAAGACGTAAATCCAAATTACTTCCCAAAAATAAGTGAGTTCATAATATAACGTTAAAATAATGTTTTTAAATAATACTTGAGAATAAAATATCAACCATAAATTGACGGATTGTCACAGCATTTACCCCTAAACAGGATCTTTGTCCTCAAAGATCATCTTAACTTACTACTCGCTTCTTATAGAGTTAAAGCCATGTGGGTATTTCCTCCACATTCGGTCTTCTCTCACAAGTGTAATTCATTACAATACGCGAGTCTCATCAAACATAACTACGGGAATAAGATCAGGCTTAATGTTGACTTACTTTCTCTATCCATGATGTTCACGGGTTTTTGATGAATGCAACTTTTCGCCGATCTAAACTTTATCAAGAAGTAATCAGATTTTCACTTGATAGACATTTCATCAAGTTAGATATACGAATCACAATTTACGCATCCCTTGAAGTCCTAGGGTAGATCCAGCTTATATGCCTTTCAAACCAACTTTTACATCATCTCAATGGTCCCATACAACGGGGACTTATTTCCCATGATCTTTCAGATCATCTATTCATTTTTCCATGGTTAAAATTTTTGGCATAACTTCGCTACCCATCTGGCACTTCAAGATCTACATTTCATATTCATATAACCTCCTGCCCACTACCGGCAGTCAATAATCAGATCCTAATTTCAACAATCATTTCAGGTCTCACGGGTCGAGTATTTTGTAAGGTTAGGTTCGCCATCATAGGAAACCTTAAACCTAAAAGACATGTCCAACTCACGGTGGGTGTATGTCGGATGTCTTCATCCCAACTCCTGATTACAGATGCTCTCATATAGATCCTAACAAGATTCGATCTCGATCCTAATACGATGATTATCAATGATAATCTCTCCAAAGGAAAGCGATTATATGATTTATTACCAAAGGTCAATCATTCAAACATAAAACAGCACTTCTAGTATTTTGTATCGTTACTTTACCTCGTCCCTTCGATTGGGGTGGTACACAGTACTCTCATCAAGATTCGTTCTCAATGACTTCTGAGCAAATCTGTAGAAATTCGATGCGAAGCGAGGATCTTGATAGAGATGATCGATACAGGCACACCATGTTTACACAACTCCTTTAAATACAAAAGAGTCAATTTCTTCATCGAGAATTTATCATTAACTGGAATGATATTAGTAGATTTGGTCAGTGTGTCGACGATGACCCAAATCGAATCAAATTCAGATGATGACCTTTGCAATAGTTATACGTTTACTAATGTATGAGGCGATGTCTGCCTTCATAATTTTCCATCAGTACAACTTCTTCAGAATAAAATACACTAAATCATAAATAGCATGAATAGAATACTTAATCTTATGAGATTTCAACATGACTAAATCTCTAAATCTCAATATCTAGGCAACCACAAACGGTCTTTAAAACATTTAACGCCATCGGCTTCTCAATTTTAATGGTTCACATTAGCCGCGAAGCCCTTTTTATTATCTATATTATCCTTTTTACAAACATCGTTTATTTTAAATTGTTCAACGATTTATTTTGCACAGTCATTATTAAGGAACACACCCTAATTTATTCTTTATCCTTTCAATATGATGTGTCAGTATCTATATTCACCTTTCCTGGTGAAATAATTATCATAACCAAAATTCACTCAGAATTTCTTTCTTTCTTCATATTTTCTAAGTCTTAATTTTGTCTCATCTATCATTTTTATCAGTTTTGCTCAATCCGACGTCTAAAGCGTCGATGATTATTACAAGTAATTAAATAATAAATATTTAATTTTTATGAAACGTAAACAAAAAAATTTTAATTTCTTAGTTGAAAAGCAAAAATTGTCGTTTCAAATTTCAAGTCATGGTTTAAATAGTCTCCTCAATCCCTCTTAGGTTGTCTTGAGGTATACACAAACATTTACCCCTAAACAGGAGTTTAGTTAAATGTTCTGGATTTAAGGGAATGATTCCTTAAAAATTCTTTTGATAAAACATTTGTCAAAACATAATTGCACTTTCTTTTTGGTAAAACGCAAAGTCTCAAATGGCTCAATTTTTTTAAAGAGTCAATATATTTCATTATATATTAATCACACGGTCAAATCATGTAAAGGATTAAGCCGTTAATCACATGTTAATTATTCAAGGTACAAGTTTTCATTACTCGGCCAATTCAGGGCAGTCCATAAATGATTATTAACTCCTTCTTATTCTTATAAACAAACAGATGGTCCTTAATGATCACAAGTATGAATTTATCAAATTTCAGCCTACACACGTGATTCACCAAATTTATGAATGCTACATGTATATTAGTCAATCCAAACGACATCACGTGAAACTTATAATGTTCATTACAAGTTCTGGATGTAGTGATTGGAATAGATAATCTTTTTCGCGGATGCGAAGTTGATGATAACCATGCCGTGAATCAAATTTTCGAATATACGCTAGAACCTTGTAAATGATCGAACAAATCTATCATCTTGGGTAGTGGATATAGATTTTTTTAATCGTCAATTTACCTAGGTCACGGTAATCAATATATATAATAAATAATAACACCATAGCTCTTCATGATGACGAGCTTGGTAGAATAAAAGCTTTCTCCGACAACTCTCTCAGTTGTACGGTAATTCTTTTAATTCAGATGGTGCTGACGTATAGTGCACATACCACAGGTGCAAAACCGGGAATATAATCAATACCAAATTTAACTTGCCTTAATAGCAAAAGTCTAGGTAATTTACCAACAAATACCTCCTAAAGTTTCAGATAACGGAAACATCTTTTTAATAAATTCACTTTAAGTTCTTTCTAGATTACAAGGTCTATGATTAGTTTATAACCATTCACGGTATAAGTTCCAGTCTAAATGCAGGATATGGTCATCCATCAAGAATTATTTAGATCACTTTTGATAATCAACATCTTATCATTTAGGGGAATTCTACTCGACTTCCCATCAATTAAGACAATGTCGTCCTGTCATAATCAATCAATCCATTCTACTGGCACTATCAACTTTCTAGTTTCATTACCGTTGATAAGATGTGAACTTCTCAAAAGACTAATAATAACTCATAATCCTTCACAAATTCAAGGATATATGGAGACATAACTAACCTTAAAAAGAGAAAGGTCAATGCATAATCTACGCGAGAGAATTTCAAATCAGATACAGACGAAAACATTTAACGAATATGAATATATCCTATGTTTTCATAATTTGAGTACGCATTCGAAAGCTCCTCAGATCGTTACCCAGGTCATTCAAATGAAATCTAATCAAAAGAAATGATAGGAACGTCAATACATCCAGTCGGGTATCAACACTCGGTAATCAGATACTTTTCCAAAGAATCTCACCACGGGAGAATTCGACAAGGAGGGAATATCAATTGTCAAATAAGACAAATTCCACGGATGAGTAAATTTGACTCATAAGAATAAATAGTATGGGCACATATGTAGGTGTCCCTATCAATATGTCCCTATTTTTTTTTTGCTTCTTGCAGATCTCATAAAATTTAATCTTTCACAGTCTTCAAAGAAAATTTAGTGTTTATTAATATTTTCATGGTGACTACTAATCAGCCTTGCATGGTCCCTTCCAAATTGTATGTAGGCGCGCAACTATATACAATTTCAAGATTAACGATGCAATACTCCGTTCGTCAAAATTTTATCATCATGTTTATAATAAAAACATTTTCATGCTTAATTCTTAAATAAGAAAAAAAAAATTTACAAAGATTTTCTTTGTTATGAAAAAAATTAAGTTTTCTAAGGTGTTTTATAAACAACTTCATTTCGATAACAATCACTTATAAATCTCACTTTGAATAATCCTTATAGTAATGAAAATTCAATTTTTCTCAATGAATACTGTTTTATCTTATTAAAACAATGAGTGATCTGCAAAGGAGTGATGAAAGCTTGTTCACCAAGAACTAACTACAATATGCTAGGAAATGAGCTTTAGCCAAATAATCATGAGGTTCATGACCTCGATGGCACTCAGGAATACAAAGAGAATAATCCACAACGTAACTCAATTCGAGATGAGTACTTGTTCAATGGTTGCATCACTAATGCGAACATTAGGATGAAGCAATAAAAGATAGATAACATCGATACATGTAAGATTTAGCAATCAAAGGTAGTCTTTTCATTAATCACAAACAAGTCAAAATTGTACCGTAACACATTACGTGTCACTATGTCATACAATTCCAAGAACTCATCATATCAACTGTGTCTCAGTTAGGTTAGGGATTTTTAAAATATACCACAATGACTACTAATCTATAAGAGTCATTAGGTGTTCCACCTGTCCCGGAAGATCCATCGGTCCCAATTTAGAAGAAGATTTCTTCAATTTATTTCTTGGACACTGGGCATCCTCGTTAGTGGATAATGGCCTAGGAACAACCCTTAACACGAACTAACAATCAATTAAAACCTTATAATTCAATCACAGAACTTAACGACTTCCTCTTAATAATCTCATATTCCATACGGGTTAAATTTTACTTTATTCAAGTTTCAACCAACTCATACTCAATTCGATATCCTACCTCATTCTCCAATACTTTCAACCTTATTCTTAGACCTTAATAGGGCAATAAAAGCTCGATATGAACAACACTTAATTTCCAATCCTATAGCTCTTACAACAATAGTTATCAAATGAGTCACTAGTATGAAATGACTCATACATTCAATTAGACTTCTCGAAAAGGTACTAGTGGCATGAGGCTTTTGGGTAATGGTTCCAATGACAGCCTCAAGTGCAACATTCACCCTTTTGATTTCAAATTTAATAATTGGGTGACGAATCAGATGACACCTTTCCAGGTAGTAACGTTTTTTCAAACTCCACTCTATAAGGAAAGACCGTCATAACATCGATATCAGTTTTAATCTCGCCAATTCTTCTTTAATATCACAATCAACTAATAGCAACATTTCTACGAATATTAACCATTTGTTGGGATCATTAATATCCACAACTTGGTTTAGATCTAGGATAGCTAGAATTCCTACGCGAATAGCTTCGATTAATTTACTAGGGGATTTAGGGTTCATTGTGACAATCTACGTCGTATAAATACCTCGTATAAATATCAAAATAATCATCAAACAATCATGTAATAAAATTACATCATATATATAATCCAAGTTATACATATATTAAAATAACACTTCTCAGTCTGGCCTTGTCGGTAACTCGAGAATTCTTCAGCACCGTTATAGTCAAAAGATTTTTAGTCATTTTTAGAAAAATGTTTATAGTTAAAAGATTTTGAAATGTTTTATTCAAAACCTTCGTTTTAAAAATCTTTCGTTCTCTATAACGAGAGCTCTGGTACCAAACTGTAACACCCCCAAATTTACACAATTCAATACAGCGGAAGACTCGTTGGTGCTACGGGATAGCACATTACTCACATCATAGAAAACGCATAAAAATCGCGTCGTTTATTAATAAAGCATTTCTATTCATAAATATCAAATTTACATAGGTCCCAAGTCACATTATTTCATACAGGTTTTACAAAGCATTTGAATGGAAATTATTATTTAAGTGCGGGCCATGAATTCTTGATGTCTTCCCGAGAATTACCTTCAAGTACCTGAGATAAAACATGTTAAAAGAAAAGGTCAGCGATAACGCCGAGTGAATTCATAGAGTTTAATAAAACCATCAATGTATCATCGGTATATAATTATTACCGAAAACCATTTTGTACAAATCTTTGTAATAGGCCATAAAATAGCCAAAGTCATTTTATACAAATCTTCATAAAAATCATAATATAGGCTTTCGCCTTCAAAATCATTATACGAACCATTGTCGTTAAAAACATCATACAATACGTTTTATAACGTTGTTGTATAGAGTTAAATAAAAATCGTTATATGAATATGGTTATGTAAACCAAAACACGAACATAATATCAATAATAAGACCCTGTATTGCTAGTCAAGCAATATATCGTATTCAATGCATAAAGCAGTATTTTCGCTATTGGATTATTATAAGCCGCATGACATTGTTACCTTACTATACAAAACAACGGGTAGCTAGCCCGAAACTCAATATGCCCATCTAAATTAGCGTGTCGTCACAATAATCACGCTTGTGTAAATCTTCTCATACATAAATTCGCTTACCAATCAATGTGGCACGACGGGGATCAACCGTCAAGGCGCGAACTGGGGTGATCGTCCCCAAATAGTACTATTATATGCATAAGCGTCTACCAAATCCCGGTAGTTCACAATTCATGCTAATGGGACTTTTAGTGACATAACCTAACTTTAATAATCCATTTCATTTCATTTATCGGGTCATATATTCATTCATCGGGTCATACAATCATTCGGGTCCAAATCAATAAACAAACAATCAGGACAAATGGTGTCCTATTTTATCAAAACTAACATGTTATCTCCCTCGCAGGTTTATAAAACATTTCGTAAAAACATTTAAAAGAGTGCGAGGCTATGAACTCACGTTGATGTGTGAAGGCGGTTATCGGCGATTTGGATGTACGGTACGTGCTTCAATCACGGAAACCTAGACAAATAATACTCGTCTTAGACTCTTGTCCAATGACTTTATAAAAATAACAAATATACATATGATGATTTTGTACATATGATGATGATCAAGTGGGTTTATATATTCTTATTTACTCATTTTAGTGTTTATGTATTGGTAACTTTTTACTAGTTTACTAGTTTTACCTATTTACATGTTTTAGGTCCAATAAGCCTATTATAAGTTTATTAACTTGTATTAATCCATTTTATACTTGTATTATCAGTATTTATACTTTACATGTTGGGCCCAAATGGGTTAAGCCCAATAAGAAATTTTTATAAGTGTTTAACTTATTTAGTTAAATTATTAGTCCAAATATGCTAACTTAGCTCGTTAATGTCCGTATGTCATATAGTTCGGGTTTTATCGGTTTTTACTTGTATTAGGTACTTATATATCAGTATATGACTTTTAAAAACTTTACATTTGACGGGTTTGATCGTCTAAGTTTTAATTGGCGAAAAACGTTAATTTTATGATAATAGCCGAAAAAGTCGTAAAAATCATGTTTATAGTTTTTATAACTTATAAATCTTATTCAATACCATTTTTATAAAGTGTCCATTTATTTAACCTTATACATATTTATATAAATGAAATTTATAAGTTAGTGGGTTTTAATTTACATTTTATACTATATTAGTTTGAGTGCTTATATAATACTATTAAACATTAATTCTTCAAAATCTGATTTTTAGTTTCATCCTGACCATTTTAATCATATCTTGAGTTCTATAAGGAGATAGAAGCTCATTTTTGGACACCATAAACTAAATGATATGTGCTACAGTTAACTTAGTTTTAGCTACTGCTCAATTCAACTCTAAATATCCCTAACAGTCCGTCCAAAACTGACTATTCAGATTGGTACTTCAATTTTGTTTTAATCATATCTCACTCATTATAATGATTCCATTGTATGGCCAACTCTCACATGTGTACAAGACCTAATACTTACTGTATATTGATTCTACTTTGCCATTTTATCAGTTTAACATGTCGTTAGTTACTGTTTTTATACAGCTAACTTATTAAGCAAGATTTTAACCTTTTTACATATGGTTTTCCATCTTTTTAACCATGTTTATTAACACCAAATCCCCACACAATATTTTTATCATCATATATTCATCATATACAAATACAATAGGAAAGAAAATACAAGATTACATAATCAAAATAACAAGAGGATGGGAAGAACAATCTCTATACCACCAAAGTGATGAAAAGATGGGGTTGATGATGAACAAGACTTGGTTTTGGGTAACCAATCTTATGAGATATCAACATCACTTCTAGGATCACCAAGTATTTGTAGATTAATCAAAAATCAGTCCTTGTTCTTCATGAAAACTCCTTGAGAAATCAGCCATTGGACATCACCAAATCTTCTCCTTGGATGTTAAAATCACCACCAATCAATAGAGCTTGAAAAGGGCTTTATCATATGGGTGAATAACATATGATTTCATGGTTAAATTTGATCAAATGAGGGTGTTTAGGGGTGGTTCTTGGACGAATTTTAGAGAGAGAGGGAGGAGAGTTGTGTGAGATTTGCATGGAGTTGAATAAATGAAGTTGTTAGTTTGTGTTGAGTGGTTTTGTTGTGCATGTAGTTTGGGTAAGTAGCTAGGACAAGTGTCCTAGATTACTTAGTAAGCTTTGACACATCTTAGATGTGTTGGTGAAGTTTTGGCCTCCCATTTGTGGGGTGAGGCAAGTGTAAACTTGTCTCATCCCACTAATTTACGGGTACTCCTCGATTCTAGTTTCCTCGATTTGCGTGCCCTCGGGTCGTTTTACGAAAAACGTTTTTATAAATTATGAATCAACGGAACAAAATGAATCTAATAAAAATTGTCTCATCAAAAACGGAGTTCGAAAACGAAAATACTTAATCCTAAGGTTTCCGGTTTAGTCGTAAAGGACGTTAAATTATAATCGTAAGTCCTAATCTCTTCTCGTAAATTTGTGAGTTTATGAACCAACACAAATTTAAAACTCCAAAATAATATTCACGGATAAATTTATTTCCTGAAATCTCGGACTGTCACCAAAGACGGTGTATGTAAACGTAAGCACGTAACGTAGAATCCTCCGGTTTAGACGTAGTCGATGCTACTTCAAGACGTAAATCCCAATTACTTCCCAAAAATAAGTGAGTTCATAATATAACATTAAAATAATGTTTTTAAATAATACTTGAGAATAAAATATCAACCATAAATTGACGGATTGTCACAGATTTGGTCTTGTCAACGTTGAAATTACCCTTATCAGCGTTGAACCTAGGGTTTGCTACAGGAACCCATCGCCTATTAGACCATGTATTGATCTTCTGAAAAGGTCTTTGTCCATGAGTGTTAGACCCTTTAGTGAAGAATGGGGCTAGTCTAACAACCTTTAGACTTTGCTCCACAAGAGTTTTGGGTCTGACAGTGTTTGACCTTTTGTTAGCGTTGAACTTGGAAGCATTGACACACGTATAGGCTAAATGTGAAAAGCTACCACAAGTATAACATGCTTTTCTAGACACAACTCTAGGTCTAGAAGAAAAGAAACCTGTTCCATTATCACTAACTTGGCTTTTTGGTGACCTAGTATTCCTATACATTTCTGCATACTTCATGCTAGGTTTTCTAACAATGTTTGAGCTAAGGTCAACAGTCTTGCCAGTTATTGGGTTTGTTACTTTGATAGGGGTCGACTCATTTGGATTATTACAAAGCATGCCACCCTTGACAAAAAAGGTAGGGTTGGCTTTCTTCCATTCATTCAAGTCAGTCAACTTTTGCCTATATTCCTCTACTGGGGTAAGGACTCTTGGTGGAGGAATAAATTCCTCTTCTTGGAGTTCTGGTAAACCATTCCAAGATAAGTCCTTTCTTTGGACACCATAGAAGTCCCCAGCTGGTGGTGGAACACCAGAATACTCTTTCATCCCAATGCCAGTCATGTCCCAAGAATCCCTTTGTTTACTAACACATTCTCCTAGGGTTTGTGAGGCCTTATCAAATCTCTGAATTTTAAGGTCTACATTATCCTTATTCTTGATAGCCTCATCTAACTTAGCCTGTAATTCATCATTGACCCTTTCCATGATGTTTCTAATATCATTACTAGCATTTAAATCATGTTTTAAGATATTTATTTTATCTTTTAGGTCAAGCTCCATTTTCTTATACTCAGAAACTGTCTTTTTAGTTTGAGTGAGAGCAAGTTGATAGTTAGACAACTTGCATCTCTCAGTACTCACATCTCCTAACAATCTTAAAAACTCTTTGTTATGTCTTTCAGTATTTATATGACAACCCTTACTACAAAAAGCATCATCGTATACCTCATTGTCTGATGAAGATGAGGAGTGTGCCATGAGAGCATATTGAACATGCTCTTCTTCTTCTATCTCAGCAACCAAAGCTTTATCCTATTCCTCATCCTTAGCCAAATAGCTCCAGTTCCATCCAATACCATCAATTTCTTGCACTGCCACCATGGCCTTAGGATCCTGAGCCTTAACAATTTGGCTTGAGGGTTTTCCAGCATCAGATCTTCTTGGAGATCTGCATTCTCTCATAAAGTGTCCCATACGATGACAATTGTAACACTCAACCTTGGATTTATCAAATCCAGCAGTGTCCTTAGCATTAAAAGTCATCTTCTTCTTGAACTTTCTATTCCATCTGTTTGCTCTTATACTTGCAAGAGCCATGTTCCACTTTATATCCATCTCCTCCAAGTGCTCATCACTTATTTGCTCAAGGTACTCATATGTAATCACTGAACCATTGGGAAATGAAGCAATGTATGCACACACAATATCCAGATCCAAACCAGCAGGCTTAACTCTTGGTGAGCCAATTTTGTACGTGTCAGCGTCTGAATGTGAGGCGTTGACAGGATATGATCCAGCGTTGACACATGTTGATCCAGTAACTGGGTGCATGTATGACTCCTTCTTATCAAATTGGCCTTCACTATGTGAGAAGAAGGCCATGTTACCATTGGTAGACTTACTTCCATGATCCAAAAGAGTTTCATTCTCTAACAGCCTCAGTTTGTTGTAGACATCATCAAAAGTAGAACTTTTGTATGTGTTGTTGGCAATTATAGATCTTGCCTCAATCTTCCACGCATCACCAAGGATTTTAAGAAAAGTGGCAATAATGTCAACATCACCAATTACTGTCCCCATGAAGGACAGCTTGCTTGTAATATCAAGAAGTCTGCTTCTCACACTACTTAGCTTCTGATTAGTTTGAGCCTTAAAAACAGCATACTCGTGTAAGAGTTGCTTCCTTTTCTCTTCCACAGTATCAGCATTACCACCATATGCAACTTCAAGGGCTTCCCAAAGGTCTTTTGCAGATTCATAACCTCTGTATTTGTGCTGATTTTCTTGTCCCAAAGAAAGTTTCAGAATGCTTAGGGTTTTCATATCAACCCTTTTCTTTGTTATGTCATCAGCAAACACAGCTCTACCATCTTCATGTTTTTCTTTCTTATATGCTTCAGAACATCCTTGAACTGCTGATCTAGTAGCAATGGCATCTGCAATCTTTTGGGCTTTATTGAATGTGTTTCCATATTCAATAATCTCCCAGAGAGTGTAGTCATGGATTTGCACATATTGCTCAAAGTTGAACTTCCATAGTTCAAAAATGTCTGCATCTAGCATGGGAATCTTGATGTTGTGGTTTGAGGAGGAGGAGGTTACTTCTGGAGTGGTCATGATGTTTTTAGGGTTTTGTGAAAATTAGGGTTTTGGTGATTTAGAGTTCTTGTGTTCTTTTAGATCAAAGTTTCTCAACAAGCTCTGATACCACTTGTTGATCCCAAATTTAGATCGATTAGCTTGTGTAAACGAGATTAGATCAAGTTATGCACGTAGAGAAACTTTGTTTATGTATAAAGTAATTTAAGTGTTATGCGGAATTAACACTTAAACAAGAACACACAAAGGATGTAAAACAAACTTTCACTTGATTGATAATAACGAACTTGCTTACAATGTAAGTGTTTAACGTATGAAAACTTATTATGAAACATAACCTAAAGGTCTTCTTTTATAGACATAAGAAGCCTTGTACAAGAGTCTACGTATCAATTATTCTAGGTAAAGATAATTATAGAAAATACAATGTTGATTCTATCTTTACTAGCAACAAACTAGAAACATAATACGCGTAGACCATATCTTTCTATCAGTGCTTGTCTTCAACCTATCAACGCTTGACTTCTTCCTGTCAATGCTTGATCTGTCAGCGTTTGTTTTCTTCTTATCAACGCTTGTTTTCCTCTTGTCAACGCTCAAGTGGACTGGCCACATTTTATTCCCAACAAAGTGCCTAATTCTGAATCACATAAATCACGAAAATCACGAAGCACGACGAATACATACGAAAGATGATACAACATTTAGCATTTAACCAATTAATTTTCTGAAAGACTTTTGAAGAAGATATTTTATGACCAAGATGATTTGATATTTTATCCCCCTTAAACATTGACCCGTTTTCTATTTAAAGAGTTGTAGTCGTAGTTTAAAGAGTCAAATATCGATAAAGACTTTTTCCGTTTAATGTGATATAAAAACGATTCGTGGTGGCATAAGTATCCCACTGGGTCTAACCATAATAATATGACCTTATGCGACCTTTGCTTCAAATAGCTCTCTGATAAGCAACCGAGATGATAAAAAGCTGGCAGACAGGTATCGATACCCGAGATGATAAAAAGATCGGTAAGTGATGAGACTGCTTTTATCATAGTCTCATCGTCCAAAATGGGCTTAACATGGTAAAAATATCATAAAATGTGCCAAATATATGCTTATGTTTTTTCAATGTGTATTTTAGGTACGGATATTGAGAAAATGGCAAAAGATCACAAGAAATAAGCTAAAACGAACACGGGAAACGAAGCCGCACAAAGAACCGGGCCCTAGAGTTGATTTTCTAAGAAAAACCCTTGAAGAATTGAAGATTGTACAAGAACGGTCCTTCATTATTGAATAATTGACACTTTAAACCCTTGTATATTCATATTTACAAGTTTGGTCCTTAAAGTTTGTCAAAATTACAAAAAGGACCCTCAACTTTGAAGAATTGGCAAGAATGGTCCCTCAATTATGAAGACTTGTCAATATTAGTCCTCCACAAAGTAAACAATACAAGTCAAGACCTTGAAGATTGAAGACATTAGAATTTTTTTCCTTCAAAAATCATCAAATGGCAAAACAAGTCCTTAAATTCCCTTTGCAAAAGTTTTTGTGGCAAAAGTATGAAAAACAAAACTTTGATAACAAAGGAATTCTGTTATGTGCTATTTATACAAGAAATGAAAGAAAGAAAGGAATTGAGGGACCAAAGCTGGCAGACAAAGGAACTTACCTTAACCAACCGTGTTGTGACACCTCACCCACTAAATCACATCACCCAATCAGAGTCCACCATTCCACCACGTCATAATCCACTCACCCGTTTTTAATAACTAACTTAATTAGTTATTTAAAATTCGTGGTTAACACATTTTTAAACACAAAACAATTAAACCCTACAACCTTCCAAAATTATGATCAAGGTGGTACTAATCATAACCCAAACCTTAAACACGTAGCCACATCATCACATGACTCACATGAAACCTCTCCTACACACGATTTTGGGGAAAAAGACAAAGCCATGCAGAGAATCAACCATCCACAATATAGCTTACATCATAAGCTCATTTGAGACCCTTGATCACAATTCCACCCAGCTAGAACCAACAAAACACCAAGAAGACTTCACATGATCAGTCAAGTGATAGGTGTGAAAACACCCATCTTTTCTACCACTTAATTACATTAAAACGGGACCTAAGCGTATATTTTATGTCGTAAATGGCGGAATTATGCGTGGTTTGTGTTTTTATTGTGTTTCAGGGTCGAGAAGGTGAAAAGTGGAGAAAACACGGCTTTCACGGGCTTTTATTGAAGAAAAAGACAAAAGACGAAGTCGAAAGATCAAAAGTGGAAAAAGAACGGAAGTCCAAGACCAATTCTGAAGATTTATCGAAGAAAAAGTCCAAAGACGAAAGTTTAATAAAGTCAAAGAACTCAGGTCTAATTTATGAAGAAAATTACAAGACGAGTTCATAGAAATACCGAGACGAAGTCTTAAAAGTCGAAGAATTTAAAAAGACTGAAAGACCGAGGACCAAGAAAGAAAGAAAGAGGAAACCACCAACCACTCCCCTCTCCTATAAATACCACCCTCACTTGTTGTGAGAGGGTTGGTTAGTTTTTAGGATTAGATTAGGAGTAGGTAGTTTCTCACTCTAGATTTATGCTTTCTCTCTCTAGATTAATTTGTATTTAAGCTTTTGTTATTGAATCCGTGCTTTTTAATTAAGCTTTTAATTCATCATCTTCTTCCTTTCTAGTTTGATTTGTTCTTATTCATCATTATTCATGTTCTTGAGTTTTTATGATTTTGATCAAGTGGGTTTGATTGATTTGGTTATGTTTGTTAGTTTTGATGATTTGTTTTGATTGATTATTGTTTGTTGATGCTTATTGGTTGTTTTGGTTTAATCTTTTGTTTGAATCTGATTAATTTAAGGATCGATTGTTGTTACTGTACATCCCCTGTTCTTCGGTTTGGTTGTTACTGTATTCCATCATTCCCAGACAACCTTCATCCGGAAGTCTAGAAGTTCCGAATGAAGCAACCTTCATCCGGAAGTCTAGAAGTTCCGAATGAAGCAACCTTCATCCGGAAGTCTAGAAGTTCCGTATGAAGCAACCTTCATCCGGAAGTCTAGAAGTTCCGAATGAAGCAACCTTCATCCGGAAGTCTAGAAGTTCCGAATGAAGCAACCTTCATCCGGAAGTCTAGAAGTTCCGAATGAAGCAACCTTCATCCGGAAGTTTTAAACTTCCGAATCAAGGTCTGTCAGTCTTTTGTTTGTTTTTCTTTTTAAGTGTTTGTCTTTTATTTTCAAGTTTTATTTTTCCCGCCTTTTTCTTTATTTGAATTTTTATTTGCTTTACTTTAGTTTAAGTTTTGATTTACATCATTTACTTTATTTTCCTTTTGATTTTCTCGCAATTTATTTTTCGCCAAGATTTAATTTTACGTCCTTTCATTTCTCGTCATCTAATTTTAAAGTTTTAAATATCGCACCGTTTACATTTTACTTTGTTTTAATATTAGTGTCTCGTCATTTATTATTCAGTCTTGCTCATTTATTTTACCAAAACCAAAAATATTTGTTTCACCAAGAACAACTGATCTCACACAATTGACCAGAAATCAATTCGATTAGACACCGAGAACGATCTTTTCAACGAGAAAAAATCGAGTTATTAAAATGGCGCCGCTGCCGGCTCTTTTCGTGAAGATCGAAGGTTTTTGTGAGTGACGCGTTGGATTTTGGGATCCGTTCACTTGTGAACGTTATTTTTCTTGTCAAAAATTTTCAAAAATCCAAAAACATTTGAAAAATCATAAAAAGCATTTCTTTTTCAAAGTTTTGCACCAAAAATATTCTTATTGCTTATCTATCTTTCTTTATGGATTTTTATTTCCATTGCGTCTGGTGTGGGAAACAATTATCTGGGAACAACTCTTGTCAATGGTGTACATGTGAGCGGTGTGGAAATGATCTCGACAATACACAATTCCTCTTCGGATTTTGTCCTTTGTGCAACTCGACTAATTCGTCCTTTTTGAACCCACCTCCTCCTGTTCCCCCGTGCATCTATTGTGGAAGCGATTCTCATTGGCATGTTTCATGCCCGGTTCAATACCCGTCTAGACACGGGCAAGAACCAGGGTACAATTATGACAATGATAATAGCTATCCACAAGATGCACTTGATTTTTCTCCATACCCGGTTTGCAACAACTGTGGGGGTCCTCACGACACTTATTATTGTCAACCAATGAATTATTATGAGCAAAATTCGTGTCCTCAGTTTTCTTCACCTATGGATTATTATGAACCAAACCCGGTTTCTAATTCTTCTCAACCGATGAACAACTATGAGCAACATCCGTGCTATAATTCCGGTTTTCAAAATCTTGAGCCCCCACCTCACTCACTCGATCATCAGCCTTGTCACGGGATGAGTTACCAAGAACCAATTGTCGATCTTGCTACAGCCTTTCAAGAACAAAGAAACGATCTTGCTACAACCTTTCAAGAGCAATCGAAAGAGCTTTTACACACGCTGCGAACTTGTATGGAGTCATTTTTACAGCAGCGAGATCAGACGAGTACTCATATCCCTGAGCATATTATTGGCCCTATAGATAATGAGGAGAGTGATGACGATATTGGGGTTATTTTCGACGAGGAGGAATTTCTAAAGCAAAATACTTCACTCCTTCGTGATGATGGTTTTCACATTCCTAAGATCGATGAATATCTTGATATTGATACACCCGTGGAATACATATCCGGGTATTCTGATGTGGAGGGAGATATACTTTTTCTAGAGGATTTATTACACGATGACACTATACCTTCTATCCCAGAGGTGGAAAGACGTGAATCTAATGAAAAAGGGACGCAGGTGCAAGGTAAT
The DNA here is from genome assembly GCA_025667525.1 of Glebionis coronaria. NCBI lineage: Eukaryota > Viridiplantae > Streptophyta > Magnoliopsida > Asterales > Asteraceae > Glebionis > Glebionis coronaria. The sequence continues at coordinate 314,993,122 of CM046879.1, read as the reverse complement.
TGTTCTCATACTTCTCATATTATATTGCCACCTCCTCCTACCACGTACACACCCAAGCGGGTGATGTATCATCTTTACTCTCCTCGGTTCATACCGGGAAATGAGGATGAGTGCTTTGACCCGGGAGGTGACAATGACAATTCTATAATTGATACCCTCACGGCCTTACCGCTTGCTCAGCATCTATTGTCTTTGGGGGAGGACAATGTGCTTACTTTACCCAACCCACCTCCCGTAGATCTTGATTTCACATACTTCTCGTATGCTGATAGGACCTTTCTCCCTTTCAAGACTTATCCCCCCGCCTCTCCTTTGTTGATGTCAACCGGGAACGAGGACAAGGTCTTTGATCCCGGTATCACATTCGAGGTTTCCCCATGGACCATTTAATTCGGGGACGAGTCAGGCTCGTGACTCAGTCAACAAAAACAAGCGCTTTTTGGGAGGCAACCCAATTATCTATCTATTTTCATCATAAGTGTAGGGGGAGCCCTGTTGGTGTTTCTTGTTCTCTTTCTTATCATATGCAGGGATTAGAGCTTCAAAGACACACTCTTGTTGACTTTTGACGAACCGTGATTCCGTGTTCCCTTCTTCCCGGTTCTATCCTAAACTCTTTTCGATTCTCTATTTTAATATTTCTCAATATTCAAATAGGAATCTCTTTAGTTGTCTCTTCCTTAGCGATATTTAAACAACGTGCACAATGTCCTAAGTGTAGGGAAGTTTACTCCCACATGCTTAAACATTGAGGACAATGTTTATATTAAGTGTAGGGGGGGACTTCTATCGAAGTTAAGTGGTCTTTTCCTTGTATTTGCCCTCATTTTAACCAGAAAATCGATTTTTTTTTATCTATTTTGGCCTAGTTGTAGTTCCCTTTATTTTTGCTACTTTTCTCTTATTTTAATAAAATGGTTTTAGCAAGTTTAGATATCTTAGATATATTAGGCCCGTTGTGAATATTTTGACTCAACCCGAGTTTACTTATCCAAGTTCACTCTAGCTAGTATCCTTAACCATGTAGACCTTAATTGGTTTATTAGGCTAAGCATCCACGAGTCTCATTCCTTGAGATTTTAAATTGTGGAGGACGAGAAATGATAGAGTTGGTTACAAGTTTGGTATTCTCTCATTAACTTATGTGAGTAAATTATGATCTTTTTCTCCCATCACTTGCTAATAAATTATCTGCAATAAGTAAGGTCGTACGATTTGAAAAGTTTCTTAGCTTCTAGCCCAAGATCGTTTAAAAGTTGCTCGGTAATGACGAGAGTTCATAGCCAAGGCATAACTTATGAAGCGGGGCGCGAAGATTGGCGAGTCCGAAAAGGCCCTAACAAGGCATGAGGATTCCATTTTATTTCTGAAGATCTAAAGTGATGTGAAAAGCATTATTCCTAAAGTCATTATGAAGGATCAAGACTCACGACGAAAAGCAATCAACTCCCATAAAGATGATGGAGAAGTCTATCCGAAAAGACCCTAACAAGGTATGAGGATAAATAGATCCAAGTCCGAAAAGGAGGCGGATCGTTGTATCTCAAAATCCCAAATAGAGATTAAAGAAATAATCATGAAGTCGTGGTCAACAAAGTTGGATTACCTCTCAAAAGTCTCCAAGTGAAGAAACTCTATGAACGATGAGAAGACCATTATCTCAAGCACGTCTCTCAAGATATGAAGTATGAAGTACATGCCAAATATCGGCCCGAGAAAGGTCTCAAATCGTGAACCAAGTTATGCCAAGATATGAACTTTTTGATATCCCGAGAAGCAGTTTTAAGAGATTTTGTCCTTTAGCTAACTATTGATCAAATCGTCCTACTTTGCTTTCTGCCTAAATAAATTATCGAAATAAGTCAACAATGCATCCTCGTGATCATTCAAGACATCAATAAAATAAAGAGATACCCATAGGAATAAGGGAGTTTAAGTGATTAATTGAACAGCATGGGTAAATGTTTGTTATGCTAACTTGTACTAACAATGATCTTGTTTTTAAGCTTGGCATGGGGAACGTGAAACTTGAGGGTGATAAACATTCATGACACACAAGCCCTAATGTAAGTCTTATATTTTTTTACATGTTTCTTCCTTGATTGCATCTTGTTAGTTTCTATCTTTTTGATTTTCCTTAGTTATTTAATAAAGGCCAAGGTAGGTTGATTATGATGGAAAGTGTAAACCTTGCTTTATTGCTAAGCATTGCATGAGGGCATTGCAATGGTTAAGTGTAGGGGATTTGATAGGTGTGAAAACACCCCTCTTTTCTACCACTTAATTACATTAAAACGGGACCTAAACGTATATTTTATGTCGTAAATGGCGGAATTATGCGTGGTTTGTGTTTTTATTGTGTTTTAGGGTCGAGAAGGTGAAAAGTGGAGAAAACACGGCTTTCACGGGCTTTTATTGAAGAAAAAGACAAAAGACGAAGTCGAAAGATCAAAAGTGGAAAAAGAACGGAAGTCCAAGACCAATTTTGAAGATTTATCGAAGAAAAAGTCCAAAGACGAAAGTTTAATAAAGTCAAAGAACTCAGGTCTAATTTATGAAGAAAATTACAAGACGATTTCATAGAAATCCCGAGACGAAGTCTTAAAAGTCGAAGAATTTAAAAAGACTGAAAGACCGAGGACCAAGAAAGAAAGAAAGAGGAAACCACCAACCACTCCCCTCTCCTATAAATACCACCCTCACTTGTTGTGAGAGGGTTGGTTAGTTTTTAGGATTAGATTAGGAGTAGGTAGTTTCTCTCTCTAGATTTATGCTTTCTCTCTCTAGATTAATTTGTGTTTAAGCTTTTGTTATTGAATCCGTGCTTTTTAATTAAGCTTTTAATTCATCATCTTCTTCCTTTCTAGTTTGATTTGTTCTTATTCATCATTATTCATGTTCTTGAGTTTTTATGATTTTGATCAAGTGGGTTTGATTGATTTGGTTATGTTTGTTAGTTTTGATGATTTGTTTTGATTGATTATTGTTTGTTGATGCTTATTGGTTGTTTTGGTTTAATCTTTTGTTTGAATCTGATTAATTAAAGGATCGATTGTTGTTACTGTACATCCCCTGTTCTTCGGTTTGGTGGTTACTGTATTCCATCATTCCCAGGCAACCTTCATCCGGAAGTCTAGAAGTTCCGAATGAAGCAACCTTCATCCGGAAGTCTAGAAGTTCCGAATGAAGCAACCTTCATCCGGAAGTCTAGAAGTTCCGTATGAAGCAAACTTCATCCGGAAGTCTAGAAGTTCCGAATGAAGCAACCTTCATCCGGAAGTCTAGAAGTTCCGAATGAAGCAACCTTCATCCGGAAGTCTAGAATTTCCGAATGAAGCCACCTTCATCCGGAAGTTTTAAACTTCCGAATCAAGGTCTGTCAGTCTTTTGTTTGTTTTTCTTTTTAAGTGTTTGTCTTTTATTTTTCCCGCCTTTTTCTTTATTTGAATTTTTATTTGCTTTACTTTAGTTTAAGTTTTGATTTACATCATTTACTTTATTTTCCTTTGATTTTCTCGCAATTTATTTTTCGCCAAGATTTAATTTTACGTCCTTTCATTTCTCGTCATTTAATTTTAAAGTTTTAAATATCGCACCGTTTACATTTTACCTTGTTTTAATATTAGTGTCTCGTCATTTATTATTCAGTCTTGCTGATTTATTTTACCAAAACCAAAAATATTTGTTTCACCAAGAACAACTGATCTCATACAATTGACTAGAAATCAATTCGATTAGACACCGAGAACGATCTTTTCAACGAGTAAAAATCGAGTTATTATCAAGATAAGGGCATAATTGCGACTTCACTACATTAGGGTTTCCTTGTATTTTCAGCTTTCTAGATAATTTGTGAGCCTATATAAAGGCCCTAGTATGCAACATTTATCTTTGCTCTTGGTTTTTCTTTTGGTCAAGAATCTGTAAATCCTTTGTTCAAAGCAATGAAAAAGTGTTTGATATCTTTTACGAATTCCAAGTGCCATTCTCATTTACTTATTGTTATTGCTTATAGTTTGTGATTCTGAAGTTTCAAAGCCTGCTTTTAAAGATTGTGCAAGAAATTGCAAGATTTTCCAAAACCTGATTTTTTCTAAGTTCTTTGGTTCAAACCTTTGAATTTTTTGGCTAAGATTGGTCACATCACCCTGATAAGAAGATTATCAAGGGGAGGTGAGGTCTTGGTTTGGGGATATTCAAAGAGTGGGTACAAAGCTTGAAAATATCTTGTTTCAGTTTTCATTTTTCTTCATTATATATTCTGTTTGTTCTAAACTTGTTGTTCTTAGAAGCTATTTGGAAGCTTGTGCCTTGTTAAGCTAGGTACATAAGCTCTACAATTCGTGAGTGTTGATGTACATTCATGAGGTTTGAGTTCTATTACCAAAAATCTGTTAAAAAGGTGATTTTAAGTGATTTTGTGATCTGCTGTTATATGTGTTGTTCTTGTGGCTTGAATCTTGTTCTAAGTGTATGAAAATGATGTTATGATGTTTGTTTGAGTTTGGTATAACCTGTTACACACATTTACTTTGTTAAATCTTAGATTAAAAAGTTTAAGGGGTGTTTGGGTTTACTGATTTAAGCTTTGTATGCTAGTTTGAGTAGGAGCTAAGTGTTTGTTTGAGTTGGTATCTGATAATTAGGTGTTTGTGTGCTGATATATGCAAGTCTTGAGCTTTTAAACATCAAATTCTAGATTGTGCTATTACTGCTTTGATTTAGCATTTTTTAATCTGAAATCTTGGGAACACTTAGAGTGTATGCATATTTAGGATTTAAAAGTGCTTAAACATAGTTTATATAACCTGTTTGAAAGATTTGAGGGTTTGAAATTGGGTTTGTGGTCAAGTATATCAGAAAAAGGATTTTGTGTTCATCATTTGTTCATCAGTAACATTCATAAGCCTGCAACTAGGTCTAATCTTTGATTCAGTGTGTGAAACAAGTTTTTTTATGCTTATTTGAGTTTATTATAGCTTGTGTATGCATTTGGTTCAATTTGGTTGGCTTATTCTTGCTTAATCTGCTTATTTGTTCAAAACTGCTTATTTTTCATATCTGGGCAATGTCTGGTGACTGTTTGAATTAACTGAATCAACTGGCTTGGTGAAATTGTGTTTTCTTTTTGGATATTGACTCCTTATAACCCACTGGTTATAAGGGTGCCTTGTTAGTTCATTGATTCCAACAAAACTCCACAAAAGACAAAAAGTCAATTAAGTCAAGCAGTGGAAACTTTTCCCACTGCTGGACACCTAAAACTAGCCATTGCTAGTGTTAATTATCAAACAGCTTATCATTAAGCTATAATAGCTTATCTAGACCTGCAACAACTTTGTTTTTGTAATCAATCTTCCTTAATTGACCCATTTGACTATTCTAGAGCATTTGAGACTTTGACTTTTAGGTTTGACTAGAAAACCAACTTAGTTGACTTTTACATAAGTGCTTATTTGCTTTTTCCAGCTTATTCATTGTGCTTTTTGGAAATCTTTTTGATTATTAAGCTTAGTTAATTGATTTGAAACATTTTGCAAAAAGAATCAGCACATGAAACTACCTAGAACTTAAAAACGACTATTTTGTCGTTTTGTGTAGAGAGCTTTTGCTTATTTCAGGCTTATTTCTTTGGCTTATTCCATAATTCTTTTTACAAAAGGCTTATTTAGGTCAAGAGAAGGACGTGTGTGAAATTATAGCTTATGGCATTAACTTATAGCTTAATGGGCCAAAAAGCCCATTAAGGATAAGCTGTTTTGAAATAAGCTGTGATAAGCTCATATTCAGCTTTTGGGCCTGGAATTTTGTGTTCAAAATTGAATTTTAAGCTTAACTAGAAATTTTGGGCCATTTTTGTGAACATTTTTCTTATTGGGCCAATTTGAGCCCATTAAGGGGTCTGTTTTACTATTTGGTCCATTTAGAGGCCCATTAGGGATAATTTGGTCATTTAAAGTTCATTTTCTGTTTATTTAGTTAAATTAAACTAGTTTGCAAGTTTTTAGAATTTTTTATAAATTTTGGATTTTTATTAATATTTTATTATTATTTTTTTGTTAAAAGTAGTTTTTAATATTTTTGCAACCTTTTCATTTTTCCTAGGTTAAAAACATCAAGTTAGGATTTTTAAAAATTTTATATTAATCATTTTTAAATAGTTTTAATTAGTTTTAATTTTTCCAAAATTTGTTTTTATTTTAATTAAGTTATTTTAGAGGTTTACAAATTGAAAAATCTTATTATGGGCTTTTTGTTAATTAAATTTATTTTTAGGGCTTTAATTAGCATTAAAAATTATTATTTAATTAAATAAAAGTTTTGAGTGATTTTTGATTTTTTGTAAACTCTAATTACATTTTTTAGGATTTATTGCAATTTTCTAGGAATTTTTTGGATAATTTTTAAAGTTCGTCATATTTTACGGTTTTACGTGTACGACAATAGTCTTAGTGTAATTTTAATCATAACCGTCGTCCTTTTCTCTTTTCTTTCTTCATAATCATAATCACAAATATTAATCATCTCTGAACACAACACACTAGCCTCCTTGAGAACGATCCCACCTTTAAGGGTCATTTGTGCACGGTTTCCTAAACCGTGGTACTTACCACTATTTACCTCTTTTGGTTTTCCTAAAGCAAAGGTGTGTAAAAACTCAACATCATATTGGCGCCGCTGCCGGGGAGGCGTGTTGTGTTTTGATTTGACCCAATTTTGTTTTTATATTAGCCATAATAACTATTTGTGTGATTAGCACTCTAATCATACGTATTATCGGTTTTCGTTTTTTTTGTGTGAATATTATTACAATACGGTATACGTAAAACAATAAATTCACAAGTACTCCAAAAGTGTGAAAATACAACCTTGATTTGGGATTTCATCATTCAGTCATTGTATTCGAATCTCAAACAAAGAAAAAAAAGGCAAAATAAATAATTACTTTCGTGAAGCTTGATTTTAATCAACACAAACTATAAGGTGGGTATAAGGCGGTTGTATTTCACGACCTAAGGGGAAAAGGCTCTTAAGTGCTTAGCGCCGCCTCATTTCCCCCGCTTGCTTGTGCGTGTTAAGAGAAAAAGGGCTAATCGAGGGTTTGCCAACCAAAGTATTATCTACGTATCTATATTTTCTTGGTTTCAAAGATTAAACCCTCTTGAACGTTTTGGTGTTCCACCAACGTTCTAAAGTCATCGAAGGTGTTCACTTCACGTAATCGTATTCATTCCTTGAGGATCCTTTAATCAAGAGATTTGATTTGAGGAGATATTTGTAGATTTTTGTCTACGTAATACATCACAAAATCCAAAAACAGTAAAAACAATCAAAAACACAAAAAATTTGAAAAAGTTAAAAACACCCAAAAGAATCTTCTTTGCTCATCCCCACATTGTACGTGACGTTTATGCAAACTCGCAACCAAGCTAGACGTGCACGTAAACGAAGAAACCGAAAGGAAACCACACCTAACCTTTCTAGTGAAGCATCTCCTATTGACGAACCCATCGTAGAACAAGAAGCAACCATGGCTAATCGTACTATAATAGAGTTACTTCAAGCACCCACCGAGGATTATGGAGAAGCGATTGTAGCTCCCGCCATCCTTGCGGAGAATTTTGAAGTTAAGACGGGTTTGTTGTCGTTGATCCAAAACAACAATTTCCGTGGTGATGAAAAGGACAACCCTCACAACCATATCCGCCAATTCCATCATCTTACCGCCACTTGCAAGTTTAAGGACTTCTCTAATGACTCGATTAAGATGATGCTTTTTCCGTATTCCTTAGCGGGGCCCGCTAAAATTTGGTTAGAGAAAGAGCCACCCAATTCTATATTGACGTGGAAGGATCTCGTTTCGAAGTTCGTGAACCAATTTTTTCCGCCCTCTAAGACTACGTATTTGAAAAACGAGATTTCAAAGTTTTCACAAGAGTTTAATGAGAGTTTTTCTACTGCTTGGAATCGGTTTAAGGAAATGTTACATGAGTGTCCTCATCATGGTTTTTCCCACTTGCATCAAATTGACACGTTTTACAATGGATTAAACGATCATGAGCGTGATTATCTTAATGCCGCCGCGGGTGGTAATTTTTTGTGTAAAATGGTCAAGGAAGCATTGTTGATTATTGAGAATAGGTATAAGGTCTATAGTCCTCGTAGCACATCGAGTGTTCGTAAGGCTTCGTCTTCGGCTTCGCCTTCATTATCTCATACCATCGATGCTTGCCAAATCGAGGCAAATTTGGAGAACAAAATCTTTGATAAGCTTAAGGGACTTTTGATTGAGTTTAAAGTTGGTGAACAACCCACTCCCGCTACGGCTAAAGCGGTTGAGGTTTCTTGTATGTATTATGGTGGAGGTTATGATTTTTCCGAGTGCATTACCAACGGTGGTAACACTTCGAGTGCCTACGCGGCCACGTGAACTTATAACCAAAACGGTCAAGTTACCCGCACTAATCAATTGACTCCACCGGGTTTTGCACCAAATCAAAATGCTAACAAATATTGAAACAATCAAGTCGGTTATCAAGGAAATCAAAGGAACAATTATAAGGGTAACAACTATGGGAATCAAGGGGCTAATAAGCAAGTGCAAAAAAAAATCAAAACCATGATTTTCAAAACAACAACAAGAGTTTGCAAAACTTGAAAGATCTTCCAAATGAATTTGTTGAATATGAAAATGGAAATGATTCTAGGTTTGACAATATACAAAGGGAGATCATTAGCCTAAGATCTGAGTTTTATAATGATTTGAAAAAGGGGTTGAAAAACGAGCTCGCAAATGAACTTAAGATTCATACCAACAAAATGGAGGGTCATGTGACTAGGTTACAACAAAACCAACAAAAGATGCAACAAGGGCAACATGAGATAAAACAGGAGATGCTTAAGGCCGATAAGAGGAAATCTATGTTTGAGGATAAAATTTCATCTATGTTTGAGGCTATAATGTGTAGACCGTCTTCTTCGAGTAGTCTTCCTAGTAACACCATATCGAACCCTAAGGGAGAGATGAAAGTGATTACCACACGTAGTGGTAAGGCACTAAAGGAACCGACTCCTCAACCAATTACTCCAACGGTGGAGGAAATTGAGGAAGAATCCGAGGTGGTGGTCGAAGAGGAGCATATCCTAATCCCACGAAGTACCGCTCAAACCGCATCTACGGTTGACCCATTACCATCATTGGAACCCGAGATTCCAAAGGCTATGCCTATGCCTCAACCCACACCACCTTTGCCTTACCCATCGAGACTTCATAAGGAGAAACGGCAAGAACGTGAGAATTACCAATTTGAGCTTTTTATGAAAATGTTTCGTGATTTGCATTTCAATATAATTTTTGCCGGCGCTTTGGTCATGATGCCTCGAGTTGCCGCTAACTTCAATAGTATGTTAAACAACAAGGAGAAATTGCAACAATTGTCTAGTTGTTCATCGGTTTATCTTAACCGCATACCTCAAAAAGTCGGTGATCCCAGTAAATTCTTGATTCCATGTGCAATTCAAGATATGGAAGAATGCTATGCATTGGCCGATCTTGGTGCTAGTATTAACTTGATGCCTCTTGCAATCTTCAAGTCGTTCAATCTTCCTAATCTTACTCCTTCACTAATGTCTATCGAATTGGCCGATCATTCCACGATTCCCGCATGTGGATTGGCCGAAGATGTTGTTGTGTAAGTGGGAAAGTTCTATTATCCGATAGACTTCATCGTTGTCGATATTCCCACGGATGCTCATGTTCCTCTTATTTTAGGTCGTTCATTTATGAATACGTCAATGGCGTTGATTGATGTGCATGCTAGAAAAAGCACCTTACGTTTCAACGACGAGGAACTTATTATAAACGCAACATAAAACTCTCAAATTTCTCATGTTTATTCCGTCGTGATCATAAACCTCGTTGATATGATCGACGTCGTTTGCGAGGAATTTTCACAAAAAATTTTAGGTTTTGGTGACGATGAAAATAGTGGCAATCCCACTATGCTCGATCCTATTCTTGATAATTCAAAACCATCCTTCACTCCATTTGAAGGTGGTGGTTTTACGTTGGAAGAATTTGATGTTCCTCTTAATTGTAACGAAGACCTCGACAACGATGAGGACTTCTCGATTATCAAGGATTTTCTTAACGATTTTCCATTTCCTCCGCCCGAGGAGGTTATGAGTATCAAACCCAAGTCATCAATCGAGGAACCAACAATTCTCGAGTTGAAAGATTTACCTCCTCATCTTGAATACATATTCTTGGTAGGAGACGATAAGTTGCCGGTTGTTATTGCGAAAGATCTTTCGAATGATGAAAAAACCGCATTTATCGATGTTCTAAAGGACCACAAAGGGGCAATTGCGTGGAAATTATCCGACATTAAGGGGATTTATCCTAAATTTTGTACCCAGAAAATCTTAATGGAGGAAGACTACAAACCCGCAATCCAATGTCAAAGGAGGGTGAACCCCAAAATTCACGACGTCATCAAAAAGGAGGTCCTTAAACTCCTTGACGCGGGAATGAATAACCCTATTTATGATAGCCCTTGGGTGAGTCCTATTCATTGTGTCCCTAAAAAGGGAGGAATGACCGTTGTGCCAAACGATGCCAACGAGTTAATTCCAACTCGACTCGTGACCGGTTGGAGGGTGTGCATCGACTATCGTAAGTTGAATGACGCCACTCGTAAAGACCATTTTCCGTTGCCCTTCATGGACCAAATGTTGGAGCGTCTTGCGGGAAACGATTTCTATTGCTTTTTAGATGGTTTTTCCGGTTACTTCTAAATCCCCATCGATCCTCGTGATCAAGAAAAAACTACGTTTACGTGTTCATATAGAACGTTTGCCTATCATAGAATGCCATTCGGACATTGTAATGCACCGAGAACCTTTCAACGGTGTATGATGGCTATTTTTCATGACACGATCGAGAAGACGATGGAAGTATTTATGGATGATTTTTCGTGTTTGGTTGTTCGTTAATTTCGTATTTGTCAAATCTTGAGAGAATGTTGAAACGTTGTGAGGAAACCAACCTTGTGCTGAATTGGGAAAAATGTCATTTTATGGTTAAGGAAGGAATCGTCTTAGGGCACAAGGTCTCGAAAGCGGGGATTAAGGTAGACAAAGCGAAAGTAGACGTCATCGCCAAATTACCTCATCCCAAAACCGTCAATGGAGTTAGGAGTTTCCTAGGCCACGCGGGCTTTTATCAGCGATTCATCTAGGGTTTTTCAAAGATTTCTCGACCTATTACACACCTTCTCAAAAAAGATGCTCCTTTTGTCTTTAACGAAGATTGTGTACGAGCCTTTGAAATCCTTAAGACGAAACTTACCGAAACTCCCTTTCTTGTTGCTCCCAATTGGAAACTCCCCTTTGAGCTCATGTGTGATGCTAGTGATTACGGCATAGGGGCCGTTTTGGGGAAACGTCATGAAAAGCATTTCTTGCCTATTCACTATGCTAGCAAGATGATGACCGAGGCTCAACTTAAATACACTACAACAGAAAAGGAATTCCTTGCCGTGGTGTAGCTTTTGAGAAATTCCGACCTTACCTCGTCTTGACCCAATGCATAGTGTATACAGATCACTCAAAAATCAAGTATCTCATGGCTAAGCAAGATGCAAAGCCGAGATTGCTTCGTTGGATGCTCCTCCTATAAGAATTTGATGTAAAAATCCTTGAGAAAAAAGGAGTTGAGAATCTAGCGGCCGATCATCTTTCCCGCTTGCAAGATCCTCACCAAAGTGTGTACGAGAATAAGGAAATCACAAAAAAATTTCCTCTCTAGACACTTGGTGTAGTGAATTCTAAGGTTGACTCATCCACCCCATGGTTTGCGGATATTGCAAATTACCATGCGGGCAACTTCATCATTAAGGGTATGACGGCTCAACAAAAACGAAAATTCTTTCGTGATGTCAAGTTCTACTTTTGGAACGACCCTTACCTATTTTGGACTTGTGCGGATCAAATTATTCGACGTTGTGTTTTTGGCACCGAAGCTTCTAATATACTTAGAGCTTGTCACGAGGGATCAACGAGTGGTCACCATGGTGCTAATCTCACGATAAAGAAGGTCTTTGATGTCGGTTTCTTTTGGCCTACTATTTACCGAGATGCACATGCACTTGTCAAGTCATGTGACTCATGCCAACGACAAGGAAAAGCCTCACAAAACGATGAAATGCCACAAAACATCATCTAAGTGTGTGAGATCTTTGAAGTTTGGGGAATTGATTTTATGGGGTCGTTCCCATCATCTCGTGGTAATAAGTACATCCTTGTCGCCGTTGACTACCTATCTAAGTGGGTGGAAGCTAAAGATTTGCCCACGAACAATGCTCGTGTGGTAGTCAAGTTTTTGAAGAATTTGTTTTCTCGGTTTGGAACCCCTCGTGCGATCGTGGAACCCATTTTTGCAATGACCAATTTGAAAGAGTTTTGAAGAAATACGGGGTTACACATCGGCTTTGTACGGCTTATCACCCACAAACAAGTGGGCAAGTCGAGGTTTTAAACAGAGCGTTGAAGAGGATCTTGTAGATATCGATAGGAGAGAACCGACAATCGTGGTCGGATAAGTTAGAAGATGCTTTATGGGCCTTTCGTACCGCTCATAAGACGACCATCGGGTGCACTCCTTACAAGCTTGTGTATGGGAAGAATTGTCACTTGCCAAATGAACTCGAACACAAAGCTTATTGGGCCCTAAAGCATTGTAATGATGACATTGAGACCGCGGGAAAACACCGGAAAATGCAATTAAATGAATTCGATGAATTAAGGGATATTGCTTATGAAAATTCATTGATTTAATAAAAAAAACGAGGTTTTAACATTGGAGATCAAGTGTTGCTTTTTAACTCACGTTTGAAAATCTTTTCCGGCAAGCTGAAATCCCGTTGGTCCGTTCCATTCACTGTTACCCAAGTGTTTCCATATGGGACCATCGAGCTAGCTCAAAATGATGGTCCTAACTTCAAGGTGAATGGACATAGGTTGAAGCACTACTTTGGCAGGAAATTTCCTTCTTTGAACTACCTCGACCAAGTCACCTTCCCCAATGATAATTAGTATTGTGGGTATCGAGTCGAGCTCATGACTCGGTAATCAAAAACAAGGTGCCTCGTGGGGGAGTCCCAGGCTTATCCATGTACATATTATCGCTTTCTAATGTAGCTTACGTGAGGGGATTTGTGCCCTTCCAACCTTTGTTCCGTGTTTGTTTGTGACTTATAGTTTTTAGATGATCATGATCTTCACGATTGAAGCCTCTCGTGTTCATTTTATGGGAGCACTCGATCTTTTACTTCGAAGAATTTCTCAATATCCATATGATATATCTTTTGATGTTCTAACCTTTGGTTTTTAGCACACTTCATAAACGGCTATTAATTTAATGGTTACACGCTTTCCATGCTAGATTAAGTATTCGACTACGTCTCTAGTATGGGGTTATCCTACCCTTATACTCGAAACATTGGGGACAATGTTTAACTTTAGTATGGGGGTGAATAGATACTTGCCTTGCTAAACCTTCATGCTTTCCAAAGTTTCTCTTTTTGTTTATCGTTTTGTTGCAAATAAGGCTAAAATTAGCCAAATTTTAAAAATTTTCTCATGTTTTATAAGTGTTTGAAGACACGAATGTAGATTTTCCGATGGAGAGAATAAGAGTAGTTTTTGACTAGACCATGCGTGTTGAGCACTTAGCTTTGATTCCTTAACTTTATATTAGGCTAAGTCTCTTAAACGAGGACGAGAAATAATAGAGTTAATTATAAGTTACTATGCTAAACGTAGAGTACTCGTATTCTTTCAAAAACTCATGTGTTCTCGTTGCTTGCTTATTCTCCTTTCGCTTGTATATATTTTTCTTAATAAGTATTGGCTTAGCGGTTTAGTCTTGATTGTTGGTTTCTAATATTTTCTAGTAGCTTCCATGTAATTAAATTGGGAAGACATTAACGTATCGCAAGCGTCAGGTTTTGAAGTATTGGCAACCCGAATAATCGAAAGCTTCACCTAATAATAAGACCTCAAGTGCTCACCTAAATCAAGCAAACAATTTGAAGCTCACAAGGCCGAAAAATCTATGCAAAATTGAAAGTGAATTATGCCTTAATCTTTGAAGCTTTAAAGATCCAAAATTCACCTTAGCGTGAGGATATACGTCTTTGGCCATAATAAAACCACCGATGAGGAGGATAATAAAAGGCAAGGCAAGACCAGTCATAATAAAAGCTTCATGGCGAAGTTGAATAAATGATGGAGGTAAACCTATGATAATAAGGCCCATCCGTTAGGGGGCGTATAAAAGTCTTGGTAATAAGTCTCATGTTCAAAACCGTTATAAAACCGTGTTTATTGATCCTTCTTGTTGACGTAATTTTTTGACATCGTTGTCTATTCGGGGGGTTATTAATTCGATGGTCTTGGTTACACCGTTATGACTCTATTTTTAAGACCTAAATCTCTATCATCGCATAAGTAAAAAATGTATCCTCGTGATCATTCAAGACAAAAATAAAATATAAGAGATACCACTTAGGAAAATGGGAGTGTATGTAACACCCCACTAGGATAAGTGGACCGTTACGTGTATTTATGGCGTGTCATCAAAGCATAAGGTAAATGTCCTAAAACATTAACTGACCATAACAGAAATACCGAAATCAAACATCGGTAATCCAACGTAAGCTCAAAACATGAATGTAAAATACTGAAAGAAAGGACTGAACAATGTCCAACGTCAATATAAAAATGAAGTGCATAAAGTAAAGAAATCTAAACGGCTTCCATCCAATGCACATGCTCTCAAAATCTTAAGAGTGTCCTGGGGTACCTGCCGTTAGAGCATGAAAGAACTACGGCTGAGCATAACGCTCAGTGAACGGATATAATGCATAATAGGAATATACTGAACTTGAAATAATTGATAATTACTGAAGCTGAAAGACTGATATGCGGAGTGTGATGAAAACTGTAGAAAATCTGATAATTCTGATTTATAAATAATAAAACTGAACTATTATCTGTTAAATCTGAAAACATGCAATTATTGTATTTTAATTCCAAGAGCTTATATAGGTCATGTGATGTAACAACTGTTGCATCAATAACTGGAGGGGTGACCTCGTCATGCTGTAGAGGGGTGACCTCTAATTACTGTGCTGGGTGGAGGGATCAGCTCCAATGTGAAGGATGTAGAGCACACACCACATTCAGCTGATAAACTGTAAACTGATAATCCTAGGATGCATCCATACGCCCCACTAATAATACTGATAAAATGGCCAAGCTGAACTGAGTGGAACGCTGCGGGATATCACTCTCCCGCAGGTGAGTCATGACACCGGTGCCTCAAGTGTCATGGGTACGGTACCTCCGTAACTAGTACTACTGACTTGTCATGCTTGTATATAAGGCTCAGGCAATCTTAGTTATTAAAATAATTACAGAGAATTTATAACATGTACTGGGAAAAACATTTGGCTGCAGACGGGAAATCCTAATCATGCATAAAAGGGAAGTCCTTACTGAAAGGACGGAAAATCCGTACCTCTTGTCCAATAACTGACTGAAGGAAGACTGAACGAACACTACTCGGGCTTCACAGAAGCTACAATAATAATAGACGCGAATAAGTTATCTGATCTTTATTTATTTTACTGATCTTAACTGTTTCTCGTTTTATTTATTTTATCCCCGAATTACTGTACTCATATTAACTAATATTTCCGACCCTTCTACTATTTCTTTTTAACATATTAACGTTCTACTATTAATTACGGTACAAAACGTATTGTGATGTTACACTAATTCTATATTTGGTAACCTACTAAAAATAGAAAGTTTCCTAAATTAAAAAGTTTCCAAAATAATTTAATTCCTATTATAAAAATATACCCTTTTACAATTTATAAAACTAATTTATATTTAATTCCTTAAATGCATTTTTAAAACATTTATTTAAAGTAAAGTAATTTAAAAGGTATAATTCAAAATTTTTATTTATTTATTTATATTAATTATATCCCGAGCCTACCGAGATACCCTTTCTCGGTCGCACTAAAACAAGCCAACCATATTACTAAAATCCAACACTGGATTAGCGACATAATTTTCTGTCGCTAACCGTCACTAACTGTCGCTAAAAACTGTGATCAAAACTGTCCAAAATCTGCTATGTAAAACTGTGACAGAAATACTGTCGCTAAACTATCGCTAATTCCAGATTTAAACTTATTAATTTCTGTTTTAATAAGTAACCACTGTTGTCTGTCAAAGTTCCCACTGCCTTCTTTTGGTTCCCCCCCTTAGGTACAGTTCCCACTATTTGTGTTGTATAACCCCAAATACCCCTTTTTCTGAGTTAGTCCCAAACACCCCCTGTTGCTGCGTTTTTCCCATTGTTTAAACCAAACACCCCTGATGGGTTTTGAGGCTGCGGCTAATTACACCACCATGCCGAGACTCCCCCCTGTGTCTCTTTTTCCGTGAATCAGTAACATCCCAAACCATTGTTCGATCTAATTCATGTTGTCTTTTCAATTAACATTGTGTTCTTAATAGATTCGATTGTATATAAAATAAAAGAAGAGAAAGAATGGATTACCGGGCCATTGTTTCAAATGATCATCAAACACGAAACCAATTCCATTTCACAATCAAAACCCAAAACCGTCTTTTTTGTTCTTGTTTTTGGCCGGCGGCAACTCAAGCATAGAAACCCTAGTAGTATTTTTTTTGTTTCTGTTTTACATCAGGGGGTTACCCCGTGTTTTTGTTTTCTTTTTACAAGGCTGGGCCTAAAAACCCATTTCTTTCTTGTTTACGACATAAAACCGACCCACTCTATCGTACATAGTTTTTCATTTTGTTTTTAGACATTAAACTTTATTCATATGCACGTATTTGATTCTCGAGTTTTTAAATTTTCTGAAATAGTAGTTTTTTTAATAATATTTTCTGAATAAAATACATACGTAATATATACGAAATGCTTTCTGACACTTACTAACTATCTTTTGAATGAATCGTTTGTAACAATATTAAAATAAACTGAGACTGCGTATTAAATGTTAATGTTTAATTAAAACTGAGACCACGCGTATTTAATATTCTAATTCTTAAATACAGGTTTTACAATTCTTCCCCTCTAGAAAGAATAATTTGTCCCCGAATTAATGATACGACTATACTAGGTTTTACAATTCTTCCCCTCTAAAATGAAGAAATTCGTCCTCGAATTAAAGGTAATAAGCTGATGAAATTATAAGAACTGAAAGAACACGTAAACTGAAAAGACAAATAAGCTGAAGAATAATTTGTCTTCTAATTAAGACATAATGCTGTTGATAGGTATAAACCTGACATGACTGAAATGATCATGTAACGTGACATGGCTGAAGAGAACATGGGACGTGACATGACTGAAAGGGCTTAACTGGATTTATTAAAGGAAAAGGAATGAGAGGTCCGGATGGACTCCTCTGTTTCGAGTGGCTTCCCGCTCGAAACGATTCCTAAAAAGGTCTAATGATAATGAAACTCTGGGTCCTGATGACCTTGTCCTGATGATGCTGAATAGTTTCTAGTTGCATACTTAAGATGGATTTTTTTAATCTGATAGAATGAATAAGCTATAGCATGAAGGATATATAAAACGACACGTATAAATATCATGAAAGATAACATTTCTATATATGAGCAAGCTGTTGAAAATATATAGGGACGAAACTACATGAACAATTATGAATGTGCTACGTGAGCAATTGTGAACGTGGTTCACGATTATATGAGGAATGCTGGCATGGATTATATCGTGAACGATAATACATGAAACATTATGTGAACGTGATACTAGACATATCATAAACGTATGATGCCTGAAGAAGGAATGCCAAACGATACGGCGTGAGACTGAAACGTTTGCCTGAGTATGAAAACTGTGTTAAACTTGAGTTTGATTTCTTAAGCTTTCTATAACCGTATTCGGTAATATGTGAAACATGTATCGCGGAATGGAACACGAACTTTAACATGAACAATATTATGAAAGTAAACGTGAGCTTAAATCATGAGATAGCATAAAACATGAACTGAAACAGCATCATACAGCGAATGAGACGTAAACGTGAAAGTGAAAATAAACATGAACGTAAAGTGAACGTACACGTGATCGTGAACATGAATTCTGTCTGATATGATGGTCGATGGAATGCCTTGAAATCGTACGATTTACTGCTGAATTTTCTGCACGTCCGCTACTACGTAATCCCTCCGGATGAAGAAAATGCGTAGGTTAATTATATGGTCGACAATGACTTAGATAGTATTATACTTTTCCAGAGTCTTTGGTAAACTGATAACAATATCCATGGAGTCTTGTCTCCTTTCGGTCCAGAATTTCTACTAGTAGTAATAACTCGCTAGCATGACGGCGTTCTATCTTAAACCTACTGGAATGGCAGGCATTAGATATGAACATAGCTGCCTCAACGTGTCATATCGTTTCTATCAAAATCCTGCCTAGAATTTTGGTATTCTGGTGGAACCTGAGTGAATATTCACGGAAAGGTATGAGTCCCGGTAACTAGACCTTTACAAGTGTACGGTCTTGTGGAACGCATAATTCGGTGTAGCTTCCCTTCTTTATGCGTAAGCTTAGTCATGGAAGGCTGATTGTGAGAATTGTCAGGGATTTCTACGGTAGTAATTTTCTGTGTTCTAGAATTTTTGTATGTTCGTCACAGACGTCGGTCTTGACCATTTGGTGATGGCCTTCACCTTCACAGCATTGTTTGAAATTTCTTTCTGCTAAAGTAGGATGGCTCAGAAACGCCACTTTGTTCGATTGGAAATCATATCTAGAAAGTTGTATAAAATTTTCTTCTATCAAAGATTTTATACAACTGCGAGATGATGATTCTCGTGTTCTTCTCTAGAATTTGGCAGATCAGAATGTGATCAATGAATATACAGACGATTTTGTCTAAGAGTCATGGAGAAATGTTATTCATAAATTTCATAATATAGCTGGATCATTAGGGAGCTCAGAAGTATAAAATCAAAATCTTTAGAGAGACTATAGTATGTGCAACATCAGTCTGGGGAACATCACGTTCTTCCTCTCACCACTCATGGTAGTATGATCGTGAATTTTTCTGGAAAATGTTTAAGACCTCGTAGCAGATCAGATAAACATGCTATTTATAGAATGAACATTGATTAAGAATGGTGATCTTGTCAAAAAAATAATAATTTAGTGGTCGATACATGATCTCATGATACCGTCCTTCTTCCTGATAGACATAAATGGTGCACTTCCTGGTGGTGCGCTAGAGCGAATAAAGCCCCATTCTGTAATTCTTGCAGCAAATGTTGCAGCTCTTTTAAACTCAGCTGAAGCCCTGCGATAAGGAGTTCTGGAAACTGGTTCTGTACTTGAGACAAGCTCTACGTTAAATTTTGTCTCGTGGTTAGGAAGGAATTTCTTGAAAACTTTCTGAAATTACATCTGGGAACTTTGGAATAATCTGCTGATCATGAATTTAAGGAACTTCAGAAGTGGATTTATATCTGATAGCTATAAAGGTCTTCGTAGCTTTGGAATGATAAGTCACTTGCTGTAAAGCATAACAACTTGTACTGATTTTATGGCAGAAAATAAAATTACAATATTTGGGAGTTAGTAAGACGGATCTTGTTTTCAACTGGAAGGAAAAACATTATAAATATGGGTGATACTATGGAGTCTTTTTTGGCTAGGAGGTAGGTAAATATCCGATTTAAGATAAAGCTGACATAGGAATACGTGAAGTAAATGTGGCGACTTACACTTAATGTGTTCGTATGTAACCTCACAGAATGAATACGGTGTGCCTAATCTGAATAATACTCCAGTGGTGGTGACTGAATTTTTAATCATCTGATTCATGCGTGGTATAATATAACGGGTATACCCCTTTCTGAAGGGTACCTTGAATTACTGAGGGCCTGGTTTAGAAACATACTTAAGTTATGAGTTCTAACTCGTATTTTACGAAAATATTTGTATGACGTGTACCATGACTGGTGTCCTGATATGTGTCTTCCAAAATGATACATGAAACCTATGTCTTGACTGATGTCTTGACATATGTTTTAGTAGATGAATCTAAACAAGGATGAAATTTTTTGGTAACTGCTAGGGTTGGCGGACCGGTTAGACTACTGACCTCTTGTGTATCTGGTCACGTCCGTTCCGGAGTTCCGATGGTTACTGACTGATTATTTATAAGTAGGGTGGTTGTCACTACCTCTTTGTCTATCAACTTATGACGGTCATTATCATGACCGTGATTCATGTAAATATCCTGTTGAGTGGCTGGCTGGGTTCGGGTTCCCACTCTTCTGAATGAAAGGTTAGTTGAGTGAAGTGTGACATCTGGCTGAGAAGATAAAAGCATGGAATGGAATGATAGTGTCTGATGGTTGAAATTTATTCTTGTCAAAAATTTCAAACTTATAGTTTTTGTCCTTGTTTTGTATAGTCTTCAAAGTATAAACAGCATCAGCATCTTGAGAAATCTCCAAAGTATCAGCAGCATCAGCATTTGCGAGGTCTTCAAAGTGTTAGCGACATCAACATCTGGCAAAATCTTCAACTCACGAGCAGTATCAGCATCTGATAGAATATCAACAAGTGGAAACGCCTGAGATGATTGAGGATCGATTAGCAATATCCATGGAGTAGGGTACCTGGAGTACACCTGGACTACTGTACATGAAGTACAAAATGAATACTGCACATGGAGCATATCTGAGACATTATACGTGGAGTACATAGGAAATACTTGTACATGGATTATAACTGAGGCACTGTACAAAGGGTACATATGGAATAGTGTACATGGAACTAGTGGAAATTTTATGGAATGATCAATACTGGTGTCACTTGTCTGACATGATCAAGGATTAATTTGATTTAAACGGTAGTAAACTAAACTGAAATGGGTAACGTGATAGCCTGGTAATTACTACATAGACTTAATACTGGTTTTATAGAGGTTCAAGGATATGATCAAACGGAATTTTAACAATGGTCAACATGAAGACATGACTGATGAAGACCAAACATGATTTATTATGAAAAACAGGATTTTACTGTAACCCTTCTGTATCTTAGCATGAAAACATCATCACCTTGCTAAAAACGTAATCCTCATAAGGAGACGTGAAGCTGAATCAACATAAAGACGACATCAACACGAGGGTATGAAAATTTAACTGTTACAAAGAACATAAAAAAGTCTAATCAACTGAGGTTTAATATCAACTGATGTGGATGGCTATGGTTCAATCCAAAGAATCCAAGGAAGAAAACATGTGACTATGTATGGGCGATTATGGTTCGATCCATATTTTTCAAAATTTTATTAGAACTTTCAATTATAGAAATTTATAATCTGGGACTAAATATGGTTGGCTGTAGTCCAATCCATACTTGTTAGAGTTTATGAAATGTCCTGATATGACAAAGGTGAACAACCGTGGATCGGTTCACAAAACATCGTTCGACTGAATAGCATAAAAATTTAATCTGGAAAAATAGTGAGCGTTTTTGGGTCGGTTCACCAAGTAATATTCGACTGAAAACATGAATCTGACATGATTAAGGATGAATGCCTATGGTCAGTTCATCTATACAAAAATCTGAACGGGCAAGGGTGAACGCCTATGGTCAGTTCACCAAAACAAAAATTCGTTAAAAAGCACATGCGACTAAATATGGCTACTCCTGTACCAACCGTTTACTTAGTAAAAATCTTAAGAATACTAATCAGTAACTGAAGAAAACTGACTGATAAATGCAAGAGAAACATGAAAGATACCAACGCCAAGATCTGGGAAGTTCTTGGTGACTATCCACTAGTCACATGTCAAGTTTTAGAGCCTATAGGTCGAACCTTGCGCGCTTTAATACCATAATTGTAACACCCCACTTGGATAAGTGGACGGTTACGTGTATTTATGGTGTGTCATCAAAGCATAAGGTAAATGTCCTAAAACATTAACTGACCATAACGGAAATACCGGAATCAAACATCGGTAATCCAACATAAGCTCAAAACATGAAAGTAAAATACTAAAAGAAAGGACTGAACAATGTCCAACGGCAATATAAAAATGAAGTGCATAAAGTAAAGAAGTCTAAACGGCTTCCATCCAATGCACATGCTCTCAGAATCTTAAGAGTGTCCTGGGGTACCTGCCGTTAGAGCATGAAAGAACTACGGCTGAGCATAACGCTCAGTGAACGGATATAATGCATAATAGGAATATACTGAACTTGAAATAACTAATAATTTTTGAAGCTGAAAGACTGATATGCGGAGTGTGATGAAAACTGTAGAAAATCTGATAGGTCTGATTTATAAATAATAAAACTGAACTGTTATCTGTTAAATATGAAAATATGCATTTACTGTATTTTAATTGCCAAGAGCTTATATAGGTCATGTGCTGTAACAACTGTTGCATGAATAACTAGAGGGGTGACCTCGGCATGCTGTAGAGAGGTGACATCTAATTATTGTGCTGGGTTGAGGGATCAGCTCCAATGTGAAGGATGTAGAGCACACACCACATTCACCTGATAAACTGTAAACTGCTAAGCCTAGGATGCATCCATACGCCCCACTAATAATTCTGATAAAATGGCCAAGTTGAACTAAGTGAAACACTGCGGGATATCACTCTCCCGCAGGTGAGTCATGACACCGGTGCCTCAAGTGTCATGGTTACGGTACCTCCGTAACTAGTACTACTGACTGGTCATGCTTGTATATAAGGCTCAGGCAATCTTAGTTATTAAAATAATTTAAGATAATTTATAACATGTACTGGGGAACACATTTGGTTGTAGATGGGAAATCCTAATTTTGCATAGAAGGTAAGTCCTTACTGAAAGGACGGAAAATCCGTACCTCTTTTTCCAGTAACTCACTAAAGGAAGACTGAACGAACACTACTCGGGCTTCACGGAAGCTACAATAATAATAGACACGAATAAGTTATCTGATCTTTATTTATTTTACTGATCTTAAATGTTTCTTGTTTTATTTATTTTATTCCCGAATTACTGTACTCATATTAACTGATAGTTCCGAGCCTTCTACTATTTCCTTTTAACATATTAACGTTCTACTATTAATTATGGTACAAAACGTATTGTGACGTTACACTAATTCTATATTTGATAACCTGCTAAAAATAGAAGTTTCCTAAATTAGAAAGTTTCCAAAATAATTTAATTCCTATTATAAAATTATACCCTTTTACAATTTATAAAACTAATTTATATTTAATTCCTTAAATGCATTTTTAAAACATTTATTTAAATTAAAGTAATTTAAAAGGTATAATTCAAAATTTTTAATTTTTTATTTATATTAATTATATCCCGAGCCTACCGAGATACCCCTTCTCGGTCGCACTTGTTGGGAATAAATTATAGCCAATCTACTTGAGCGCTGACAAGAGTAAAACAAGCGTTGACAAGAGCAAAACAAACGCTGACAGCTCAAGCGTTGACAAGACAAGGTCAAGCGTTGATACATTGAAGACAAGCACTGATGGGAAGATATACTCTACGCGTTTATTTTATTCTAGATTACTTCTAGTAAAGATAGGAACGACAATGTATTTTCTATATTTATCTTTACCTAGAATAGTTGATACGTAGATTATTGTATATGTCTATAAAAGAAGGCCTTTAGGTTAATGTTTCATATAAGTTTTATATAAGTTTTCATTCGTAAACTACTTTCATTGTATGCAAGTTTGATATCATTAATCAAAGTGAAAGTTTGTTTATATCATTGTGTTCTTGTTTAAGTGTTAATTCCGCATAACACTTAGATTGTCATAAACATATACAAAGGTTTCTCTAAGTGTATTACTTGATCTAATCTCGTATACATAAAGCTAAATCGATCTAAGTTTGGGATCAACAAGTGGTATCAGAGCTTGTTGAGGAACTTTTGATCTTAAAGAACACAAGAACCCTAAAAATCACCAAAACCCTAATTTTCTCAAAAACCCTAACAACATCATGTCAACTTTAGAAATAACCTCCTCCTCACCTTTACCAAACATCAAGATTCCCATGCTTGATGCAACCAACTTTGAATTGTGGAAATTCAACTTTGAGCAATATCTAGGGATCTATGACTACACACTATGGGAGATCATTGAATATGGAAACACATTCGATAAAGCCCAAAAGATTGCTGATGCTATTTCTCAAAGATCAGCTGTTGTTGGATGTTCTGAAGAAAATAAGAAAGAAAAACCTGAAGATGGTAGAGCTGTGTCTGCTGAAGACATAGCAAAGAAAAGGGTTGACATGAAAACCCTAAATATTCTGAAAGTCTCTTTGGGACAAGAGAACCAGCATAAATACAGAGGTTATGATTCTGCTAAAGACCTTTGGGCAGCTCTTGAAGTTGCATATGGTGGCAATGCAGATACCAGGGAAGAAAAGAAGAAACAACTCATGCATGAGTATGCTGTTTTCAAAGCTCAACCCAATGAGAAGCTGAGTAGTGTGAGAAGCAGATTGCTTGACATTAAAAGCAAATTGTCCTTCATGGGGACACAACTTGGTGATGTTGACATTAATGCTACCTTTCTTAAAAGTCTTGGTGAGGCGTGGAAGATTGAGGCAAGATCTATTCTTGCCAATAATACTTACAAAAGTTCCACGTTTGATGACATCTACAACAAACTAAGGCTGTTGGAAGATGAAACTCTTTTAGAGCATGGAAGCAAGTCTACCAACAGTAACATGGCCTTCTTCTCTCATAGTGAAGGTCAATTCAATCAGAAGGACTCTTACATGCATCTAGTTACTGGATCATCATGTGTCAGCGCTGGAACAAGTCCAGTCAACGTCTCCTTCTAAGACGCTGACACATTCAAAAGTGACTCCCCAAGAGTTAAACCTGCTGGTTTGGATTTGGATACTGTATGTGCTTATATTGCTTCTTTGCCCAATGGTTCAGTGATTACATATGAGGACCTTGAGCAGATAAGTGATGAGCATTTGGAAGAGATGGACATTAAGTGGAACATGGCTCTTGCTAGTATAAGAGCAAACAGGTGGAACAGAAGGTTTAAGAAGAAAATGACCTTCAATACAAAAGACATAACTGGATTTGATAAATCCAAAGTTGAATGCTACAACTGTCATCGTATGGGGCACTTCATGAGGGAATGCAGATCTCCTAGAAGATCTGATGCTGGTAAACCCTCAAGTCAAATTGTTAAAGCTCAGGATCCTAAAGTCATGGTTGCAGTTCAAGGAATTGATGGTATGGGATGGGATTGGAGCTATCTGGCTAAGGATGTGGAAGAGGATAAAGCTTTGGTTGTTGAAATTGAAGAAGAAGAGCATGTTGAATCTGCTCTCATGGCACACTCCTCCTCTTCATATGATAATGAGGTATACAATGATGCTTTTTTTAGTAAAGGTTGTGGGTTAAACACTGAGAAATTTAACAAAGAGATGTTAAGATTATTAAGTGATGTGAGTACTGAAAAGTGCAAACTGTCTAATTACCAACTAGCTCTCACTCAAACTGAGAAAACAGTTTCTGAATACAAGAAAATGGAATTTGACTTAAAAGATAAAATAAATATCTTAAAACATGAGTTAAATGCTAGTATGGATATTAGAAACATTATGGAAAGGGTTAATGGTGAGTTACAGGCTAAATTAGATGAAGTCATTAAAAACAAAGATAATGTTGGCCTTAAAATCCAGAGATTTGATAAGGCAACACAAACCCTAGGAGAATGTGTGGGAAAACAAAGGGATCCTAAGGACATGACTGGGATTGGGATGAAAGACTACTCTGTGGTTCCACCACCAGCTGGTGACTTCTATGGTGTCCAACAAAAGGACCTATCTTGGACTGGTTTGCCAGAACTCCAAGAGGAGGAATTCATTCCCCCACCAAGAGTTGTC
Organism: Glebionis coronaria; assembly: GCA_025667525.1. Taxonomy (NCBI): domain Eukaryota; kingdom Viridiplantae; phylum Streptophyta; class Magnoliopsida; order Asterales; family Asteraceae; genus Glebionis; species Glebionis coronaria. The sequence goes on along the minus strand of CM046879.1, from coordinate 314,967,084 downwards.
ACCCCAGTTGAAGAGTATCATCAAAAGTTGACTGACCTGAATGAATGGAAGAAAGCTAACCCTACATTATTTGTTAAGGGTGGCTTGCTATGTGAAAGTCCTAATGAGTCAAGTCTGATTAAAGTTACAAACCCAATCACTGGTAAAGTTGTTGACCTAGGCTCAAACATTGTTAGAAAACCTAGCATTAAGTATGCAGAGATGTATAGGAATACTAGGTCACCCAAGAGCCAAGTTAGCAATGATGGAACAGGCTTCTTCTCTTCTAGACCTAGGGTTGTGTCTAGAAAAGCTTGTTACACTTGTGGTAGCTTTTCACACTTGGCATATAAGTGTGTCAACGCTCCCCAAGTCAGTGATGACAGGAATAAATTCAGCGCTGACAGGAACAAAGTCAACGTTGTTAGGAAGTCAAACGTTGTCAGACCCAAACCTTGTGTGCAGCAAAGTCCACAAGTGATTAGACATGCCCCATTCTTTACTAGAGGGTCTAACACTCATGGACAAAGACCATTTCAAAAGACAAATACTTGGTCTAATAGGCAATGGGTTTCTGTAGCAAACCCTAGGTTCAACGCTGACAAGGGTAATTTCAGCGTTGACAAGACCAATTCCAACGCTGACAGAAACGTGACCAGACCTAAATATTTGCAACCACAAGGTAAGGGGTCTAAAGCTTCTTCAAGCTTAACATGGAGACCCAAGAAAGATCAAAACCCTGATGATAATGGGATTTCAATGACCTGCAACAGATTCAATTACATTTCAAAGGTCATTACAAAACCTATTAGGGTTAATTGGGTATTTCATCCTATGAAGGATGAAAATGGGGTTGTTATGAGAACTAAGTCTGTTCTTATTGAACAACCAGATGAATCCAAGTCTTCTAAGGCTTGGGTTCCCAAAGAAAACTAATTTGTTTTCTTTATGTGCAGGGCATTCAAAGAGAGGTCAATGATTATGGATATTGGGATAGTGGATGCTCAAGGCACATGACAGGGAAGGAAGATTACTTAACTAACTTCACTCCCGTTAAGGATGGTGACAAGGTTTACTTTGGAGGAAGATATGGTACTATCACAGGCAAAGGAACCCTTCTCACCAAGAACTTGCGTTTTGAACACGTATTTTTGGTAAAGGAACTTGATTACAATCTTTTTAGTGTATCACAAGTTTGTGATAACAAAAATAAAGTTCTGTTTACTGATACTGAGTGTTTGGTGTTAAGCAAGGATTATAAGATCCCTGATGAGAAATATATTGAATATAGAACACCTAGGCATAAAGACATATACAATGTGAATCTGAATGGGATTAGAATGAATAATAATATGTCTTGTTTTTATGCTAAAGCTTCAGTAGATGAGAGTAATTTATGGCACAGGAGACTAGGGCACATAAATTTTAAAAATATAAATAGGCTTGTGAGACTTGGCTTGGTTGATGGTTTGCCTGAGAAGGCCTTCCACAATGACCACTCTTGTGTTGCATGTCTTAAAGGCAAGCAGCACAAAGTCTCATTCAAGTCCAAACAGGTGCATTCTAGTTCTAGACCTCTTCATTTGTTTCACATGGACCTCTTTGGTCCAACCAATATAGAAAGTTTGAATGGTAAGTCATATTGCTTTGTTATCACAGATGATTTTTCCAGGTTTACTTGGACATTCTTTCTAGCTATGAAGAGTGACACAACTGATATTCTAATTGATTTTATCACTCAGATTCAGAAGAAGTCTGACAATGAAGTTAAAATGCTTAGGAGTGATAATGGTGGTGAATTTAGGAATAAGAAGCTAGATGATTTCTGTGCCAGGAAAGGAATTACTAGGCAATTTAGTATTGCAAGAACCCCACAGCAAAATGGGGTTGCTGAGAGGAAAAATAGAAACCTAATTGAAGCAGCCAGAACAATGTTGGCTGATGCTCATTTTCCTATAGCCTTCTGGGCTGAGGCTGTTAATACAGCTTGTTATGTTCAAAATAGAGCATTGGTTAACAAAATTCAGAACAAAACACCTTATGAGTTACTTTGGGGTAGAAAACCTAATATTGGTTTTCTCAGACCTTTTGGTTGTCATGTAGTAGTTTTAGATACTAGTGATGCCATAGGGAAACTTAGTGCAAAATGTGATGAAGGCTACTTCGTGGGGTATTCAGTGCAGAGCAAGGGATATAGGGTTTATCTTAAAGAAGAAAAACGTATACTTGAAAGAGTACATGTTAGGTTTTTAGAAAATAAACCTAGTGATCCTGAAAGTGGTCCTACGTGGTTGTTTGACTTGGAACCTTTATCCAGAGCTTTAAATTATATGCCTGTCACTAATCCAGACATTGTGAAGGTAACTTCAAATGTTGTGGAGGAACAAGTTGTTGATGTTTCAGGTACACAGGTTTATGAAAAGGTTGGATCACAAGCAGAAAAGGCATCTCTTATACAAGAATATGTTACAATTCCCATTTGGACAGATGCTTTTGCTGCTGCTGCTGCTGGTAAAGATAATGGTGGTCTCCAAGTACCACCAGATACAAACATGCATGGTCCTTCAGGCGCTGACAAAGGCAAATCTAGCGCTGACAAGACCAATTCAGACGTTGATGGTTCAGACGTTGACAACAACAGTTCAAGCGTTGTTAGCCCAAGCGCTGACAAACAAAGTTCAGGCGTTGACAACACTTCTGCACATCTTTTTTCTTCGATTTTTGAACAAGGTGAACCTTCCAATATATATGAAGAGGTTCATCCTCATGTTGATGAAAGAGAGTCTGATGAAGAAGATATTGGCAACATGGAGAATGAGGTAGAGGACACCAGACTTTTTGAAGGAGGAGTTCTCACTTCTACTATGAAGAATCACCCCACTTCTCAAATCATTGGTGATATTATGACTCCAGTTCAGACCAGAAGATCTCATCAAGGTCTTGGTGGGTTTATTGACAATATTCACAAGAAGGTTGATACCCCTCTTGTGCAAGCATGTTTGTTTGCCTGTTTTCTGTCACAACAGGAACCCAAGAAAATATTTGATGCTCTCAAAGAACCAAGTTTGGTGGAAGCAATGCAGGATGAGCTTCACCAATTTGCAATTCAGGATGTTTAGGAGCTGGTTGATTGTCCCAGATATGTCAGACCTATAGGGACAAGATGGGTTCTAAGAAACAAGAGAGATGAAAGAGGCATAGTGGTCAGAAATAAGGCAAGGTTAGTGGCTTAGGGATATACACAAGAGGAGGGGATAGACTATGAGGAAGTCTTTGCACCAGTTGCAAGGATTGAAGCTATAAGGATCTTTTTAGCCTATGCATCCTGCATGGGCTTCACTGTCTATCAAATGGATGTCAAAAGTGCCTTCCTCTATGGTACTATTGTTGAGGAGGTATATGTGATGCAACCTCCTGGTTTTGAGGATCCAGAGAATCCAGACAAGGTGTATAGAGTCAAAAAGGCTATGTATGGACTTCATCAGGCCCCTAGAGCATGGTATGGTACTTTGTCTACTTATCTAGTGGACAATGGATTTAAGAGGGGCACCATAGATCAGACACTATTTACAAAGAAGAAAGGTAAGGATGTGTTGCTTGTTCAGGTCTATGTTGATGACATCATTTTTCGGTCTACTGATCCAAAGATGAGTGAGGATTTCTCCAAGCTTATGACAGACAAATTCAAGATGAGTGCTATGGGGGAGATGAACTTCTTTCTTGATTTACAAGTTCAGCAAAAAGAAGATTGTATCTTCATCTCCCAGGATAAATATGTGGCTGAGATCTTGAAGAAGTTTGGCTTTTCTCCACATGAAAAGAGGGATACTACTCCTATGGATAGAGAACACCCTTGGGGAAAGATTAGAGATGGGAAAGATGTTGGGGTTCAGAAGCCAACACAACATGATCGCGTATCTTGAAGCTGATGATGCTCTGTTTCCCCAATACACACAAATGGTGGCGTATTTGAACGCATCCCCTTTTATGTATGCTCTTTCTCATGCACCAGTCATTCCTGTCACACATATTAAACAGTTTTGGAATAATGTTAGTTCCTCAACAGTTAATAGAGTGACTACATTAACTTCTATTGTTCATGGGAGACCTTGGGTGGTTACTGAGGCTTTGGTACGCCAAGCCTTGCATCTTGATGATGCTGATGGTATAACCACCCTTCCCATTAGTGAAATAGAACAAGGACTAAGGGCTTTGGGTTATCCTTTTCCTGATGAAGGAACATTAAATAAATATCATAAACAGGAGTTTCCCCCAGCCTGGAAGTACCTCATACATGTCCTCCTACAATGTTTGAGTCCCAAATGCACTGCACACAATGAGATCAATAGATCTATTGCCAGTGCTATTGTGTGCATTGCAACTGGGCAAAAATTTAATTATTCTAAAATGATTTTTGAGGGCATGTGTAAAAATAAGGGGAACAAAATGACTTTAGCTTATCCTCGATTTTTACAAATGGTTTTTGATGTTCAAGGATACTGCACAAGGGATCATAATGATTTTTATGAGATCCTTGTGCAAAAGAAAGCATTTTTTATGAAGATGAACTCACCCCCACATCGTGACCTACCTTTAACCTAAGCTATGCTTGCTGTCATTGCAGCAGCTCAACCCCAACCAGACCCTCAACCCTAAATTGACCCAATACCTGAATCATTACCTTCACCTGAACATATGCAAATTGACCAAGAACCCTTCGACGCTGACACGTTTAATGTTGGCGTTGATGTGCCTATTTCCAACGTTGACACACAACCTTCACAGACCCAAACACCCTTTAACCCACCCACATCCACCCAATCCACATCATCTTCTACACCCCCTGAATATAGGTTGATTAAACGCCAAAGGACTACTGGAGTGTTCTCCTCTGGTGGTCCTAGCCATGTAGCAGAGAGAACCACCACCACAAGTGTGGTTGGTGCTATGGATGAGGCTGGGACTATTGGTTCTGGCTTAGATGCTGGCCAAGGCAGTCCCACCATCATTAAGTCCTCATCCATGCCCAATGAATCTGACTTGGGAGGTCAAATACCCATTTTAGAAGAGGGCAGATTGGAACCAATGACCCTAATGGAATTGACGGCAGTCTGCATGAGCTTGCAAAAGCAAAATGCAGACTTGGTACAAGTTGTCAGCTCACAAGGCCTTGAACTCAAGCAATTGAGGGAGAGGATTGTTATTTTGGAGACTGCTAGTGCAAGGAGAGGGATGGAGGAATCTTCCAAAGGGGAGGAAGATCAAATAAATGTGAGTGACAAGGGCAGCCATGATGGTCAATCTTTGGATGTTGCTGAGGCCCTAACGAGTTTGAAGAAACAGACTAGTTTTGATACGTCCTTAGTCTCTCCTACCAACTTAAATTTATCATTTACAGCCATGTTGGAGGAAATTGCAAAAGGCGCTGAGGCAGGAAATTTGAGCGTTGACAAGGATAATTTGGACGCTGACAGAAATATTTGGGCGCTAATATAGCAAAATTGGGCGTTGACAGACCTGCACATGAGGGTGATGTATCCCAGTCATCATCCATCATCAACGAGGTTTCTTCACAGGTATCACCATCTACCTTACCAACAATTGATCCATTAGATAAGGGTAAAGGTATTATGGTAGAAGAGGTTGTTCCAAAGAATGCAGCTCAAATTGAGTTTGATAGAAGGTTGGCTGCACAAATCATGGAACAAGATAGAAAGGAGGTGAAAGAGTCACCATTTGTTGTCACTTCAGAAGAGAAAGAAGGAAGTGATGAAGCTAGCTCAGACTCAAGTGTTATGATTATAGAACAGCCAGAAAGACTTGAGTATGGAGATGAGTTGGCCAAGGAGAAATTGAGAGAGTTGAAATTGTAGGTTGACTTTGATATGCCAGAGGTGGTTTAAATGTATCATGCTTGGGAAGAAAGATGTATGGAGAATCCACACTTGACCATTTCAGATCAGATATGGGGTTTGGAGATTCTTCTCAGAGTACAAAAAGATTGCCAGGTTATTTTGAAACACAAGGCAAGCAATATTCTCTCAGAGTTGAAAAGGGATAGAAGGGAGTTATACTGCATGTTGCTCAGATGTCATGGAGTAGGATGGACTTATCAGAAATTGAGGGCATTGACATTTGATGAGTTGGAATGCAAAGCTTATCCCATCTGGGTTAGAGTGCAGGAAGCAAACACTCTCAGACTACTTTCTGATGAAAGAAAGGAAGAACTTATAGAGGAAATGGAGCTCAAGAAGGCAATGTTTGTTCCCAGACCAGTGAAAAAGGGAGTTCCTTTTGAGTTTCCCAAAGATATGGATCCATTATATCCAAGTGAAGCTGTCATAAGAAAGAGCCTCAAGCTCTCACCATTAGAAGCTTCATATATGGTACAAGTGTTACCACTAGATTCCAGAAATCCAATTGTGAGCTATGAAGAAGATGAATGTGGATTTTAGAAGATTGGCGGGTATGGCAAAGAGGTTCACACTTTTACCACCTTTATATCTTTGTTTGAAAGTTTTGACAGAGAAGACTTGGTAGACCTGTGGAGGTTGTTAGAGGCCAAGTATGAGGCTGAAGCACCAACTTCAGCCAATGGAATAAAACTGTGGTCCACATTCAAGAGGATGTGTGGATTAAAAGATGAGGATCCTGCTATTTGGAAGGATCTTGAAGATGACCTCAGTGGTCTTCAATGGAGATTGTATTCAGGTGCTGGTGTTTATTATTTGAGTTCTACAAAGTTTGCTGAGTATCTACTTGTGGTTGGTCAGTATTTCATATCCAAGGATATCTTGGAAAAGATGAAGAACACTCAGCTGGAAATCGATTATTCAAGTGATGTGGCAAAAGACTTGATCAGATTTATTTATTACCAATATGAGAAGGTTTGTAAGATTCCTCCTAGTCCTTAATGTTTATTCAGAAACTTGATCATAAGAGTGGATATCAAGTTTAGGGGAGGATTGTTAGGAATAAATTATAGCCAATCTACTTGAGCGCTGACAAGAGGAAAACAAGCGTTGACAGAAGCAAAACAAATGCTGACAGCTCAAGCATTGACAAGACAAAGTCAAGCGTTGATACATTGAAGACAAGCACTGATGGGAAGATATACTCTACGCGTTTATTGTATTCTAGATTACTTCTAGTAAAGATAGGAACGACAATGTATTTTCTATATTTATCTTTACCTAGAATAGTTGATACGTAGATTATTGTACAAGGCTTCTTATGTCTATAAAAGAAGGCCTTTAGGTTAATGTTTCATATAAGTTTTATATAAGTTTTCATTCGTAAACTACTTTCATTGTATGCAAGTTTTATATCATTAATCAAAGTGAAAGTTTGTTTATATCATTGTGTTCTTGTTTAAGTGTTAATTCCGCATAACACTTAGATTGTCATAAATATATACAAAGGTTTCTCTAAGTGTATTACTTGATTAATCTCATATACATAAAGCTAAATCGATCTAAGTTTGGGATCAATAGCACTAAAACAAGCCAACGATATTACTAAAATCCAAAACTGTCGCTAACCGTCACTAACTGTCACTAAAAACTGTGATCAAAACTGTCCCAAATCTGCTATGTAAAACTGTGACAGAAATACTATCGCTAAACTGTCGCTAATTCTAGAAATAATCTTATTAATTTCTGTTTTAGTAAGTACCCACTGTTGTCTGTCAAATTTCCCACTGCCTTCTTTAGGTTTTCCCCCGTTAGTTACAGTTCCCACTGTTTGTGTTGCATAACCCCAAACACCCCATTATCTGAGTTAGTCCCAAATACCCCCTGTTGCTGTGTTCTTCCCACTGTTTGAACCAAACACCCCTGATGGGGTTTGAGGCTGCGACTGATTACACCACCACGCCAAGACTCCCCCCTGTGTCTCGATTCCCGTAAATCGGTAACATCCCAAACCATTGCTCGATCTAATCTATGTTGTCTTTTAAATTAACATTGTGTTCTTGATAGATTCGATTGTATATAAAATAAAAGAAGAGAAAGAGTGGATTACCGGGCCATTGATTCAAATGATCATCAAACACGAAACCAATTCCATTTCACAATCAAAACCCAAATCGTATTTTTTTTGTTCTTGTTTTGGGCCGGCGGCACCTCAAGCATAGAAACCCTAGTAGTATAATTTTTTTTTTATTCTGTCTGACATCAGGGGGTTACCACGTGTTTTTGTTTTATTTTTACAAGGTTGGGCCTAAAAGCCCATTTCTTTCTTGTTTACTACATAAAACCGACCCACTCTATAGTACATAGTTTTTCATTTTGTTTTTCGACATTAAACTTTATTCATATGCACGTATTTGATTCTCGAGTTTTTAAATTTTCTGAAATAGAGTTTTTTTTTAATAATATTTTCTGAATAAAATACATACGTAATATATACGAAATGCTTTCTGACACTTACTAATTATTTTCTGAATGAATCGTTTGTAACAATATTAAAATAAACTAAGACTGCGTATTAAATGTTAATGTTTAATTAAAACTGAGACCACGCGTATTTAATATTCTAATTCTTAAATACGGGTTTTACAGTCTAAGTACGTGATTAGGGCATATGAGTAGTGTTAGCATTACTAACTTATAATGACAATGATCTCGCTGCACGCTTGGCATGAAATTGGGGTGAAAATCGAGGACGATGAAATTATTTCTAACGAAGCATTCACGTGTTCTTGTTCTATGAACCTAAATGTCCCATTTTGCGATGCAAATCATACATTATGTCTAAAACGCAAGTTGTGCAAGTAGTAGTAGTGTAGCAAGTTTATCATTCAATAAAAGTGCATAAAATGAATTTTGGAGGTGGTAAGATACTTTATTCTAGCATTGCGTGAGGGCACGACAATGGTTTAGTATGGGGGAGTGATGAGACTGCTTTTATACATAGTCTCATCGTCCAAAATGGGCTTAAAATGGTAAAAATATCATAAAATGTGCCAAATATATGCTTGTGTTTGTTCAATGTGTATTTTAGGTACGGATATTGATAAAACGGCAAAAGATCACAAGAAACAAGCAAAAACGAACACGAGAAACGAAGCCTCACAAAGAACCGGGCCCCAGAGTTGATTTTCTAAGAAAAACCCTTGAAGAATTGAAGATTGTACAAGAAGTATCCTTCATTATTGAATAACTGACACTTTAAACCCTTGTATATTCATAATTACAAGTTTGGTCCTTAAAGTTTCTCAAAATTACAAAAAGGACCCTCGACTATGAAGAATTGGCAAGAATGGTCCCTCAATTATGAAGACTTGTAAATATTAGTCCTCCAAAAAGTCAATAATACAAGTCAAGACCTTGAAGATTAAAGACATTACAATTTTGGTCCTTCAAAAATCATCAAATGGCAAAACAAGTCCTTCAATTCCCTTTGCAAAAGTTTATGTGGCAAAAGTGTGAAAAACAAAACTTTGATAACAAAGGAATTCTGTTATGTGCTATTTAAACAAGAAACGAAAGAAAGAAAGGAATTGAGGGACCAAAGCTGGCAGACAAAGGAACTTACCTTAACCAACCATGTTGTGACACCTCACCCACCAAGTCCCACCACCTAATCAGAGTCCACCATTCCACCACGTCATAATCCACTCACCGGTTTTTAATAACTAACTTAATTAGTTATTTAAGTATGCGGTTAATACATTTTTAAACACAAAACAAGATTAAACCTAAGTATTCATCATGTGAACACAAATTAGGGATTTTCGTTTGAGCAACAATTAAACCCTAAAACCTTCCAGAATTATGATTAAGGTGGTATTAATCATAACCCAAACCTTAAACACATTGCCACATCATCACATGACTCACATGAAACCTCCCCTGCACACGTTTTTGGGGAAAAAGACAAAGCCATGCATAGAATCAACCATCCACAATGTAGCTTACAACATAAGCTCATTTGAGACCCTTGATCACAATTCCACCCAGCTAGCACCAACAAAACGCCAAGAAGACTTCACATGATCAGTCAAGATATTCAAACTCAAGGGCATAATTGGGACTTCACTACATTAGGGTTTCCTTGTATTTTCAGCTTTCTAGATAGTTTGTGAGCCTATATAAAGGCACTAGTATGTAACATTTATCTTTGCTCTTGGTTTTTCTTTTGGTCAAGAATCTGTAAATCCTTTGTTCAAAGTAATGAAAAAGTGTTTGATATCTTTGAGGAATTCCAAGTGCCATTCTCATTTAAGTATTGTTATTGCTTATAGTTTGTGATTGTGAAGTTTCAAAACCTGTTTTTAAAGATTGTGCAAGAAATTGCAAGATTTTCCAAAACCTGATGTTTTCTAACTTCTTTGGTTTAAACCTTTGAAATTTTTGGGCTAAGATTGGTCACATCACCCTGATAAGAAGATTATCAAGGTGAGGTGACGTCTTAGTTTGGGGATATTCAAAGAGTGGGTACAAAGCTTGAAAAGATCTTGTTTCATTTTTCATTTTTCTTCTTTATATATTCTCTTTGTTCTAACCTTGTTGTTCTTAGCAACTATTTGGAAGTTTGTGCCTGGTTAAGCTAGGCACATAAGCTCAATTCGTGAGCGTGGATGTACATTCATAAGGTTTGAGTTCTCTTACCAAAAATCTGTTAAAAAGTGATTTTAAGTGATTTTGTGATATGCTGTTATATGTGTTGTTCTTGTGGCTTGAATCTTGTTCTAAGTGTATGAAAATGATGTTATGATGTTTGTTTGTGTTTGGTATTACCTGTTACACACATTTACTTTGTTAAATCTTGGATTAAAAAGTTTAAGGGGTGTTTGGGTTTACTGATTTAAGCTTTTGTATGCTAGTTTGAGTAGGAGCTAAGTGTTTGTTTGAGTTGGTATATGATAATTAGGTGTTTATGTGATGATATATGCAAGTCTTGAGCTTTTAAACATCAAATTCTAGATTGTGTTATAACTGCTTCGATTTTACATATTTTAATCTGAAATCTTGGGAACACTTAGAGTGTATGCATATTTAGGATTAAAAAGAGCTTAAACATAGTTTATATAACCTGTTTGAAAGATTTGAGGGTTTGAAATTGGGTTTGTGGTGAAGTATATCAGAACCAAGATTTTATGTTCATCATTAGTTCATCAGTAACATTCATAAGCCTGCAACTAGGTCTAATCTTTGATTCAGTGTGTGAAACAAGTTTATTTATGCTTATTTGAGTTTATTATAGCTTTTGTATGTATTTGGTTCAATTTGGTTGGCTTATTCTTGCTTAATCTGCTTATTTGTTCAAAACTGCTTATTTTTCATATCTGGGCAATGTCTGGTGACTGTTTGAATTAACTGTATCAATTGGCTTGGTGAAACTGTGTTTTCTTTGTTGATATTGACTCCTTATAACCCACTGGTTATAAGGGTGCCTTGTTAGTTCATTGATTCCAACAAAAGTCCACAAAAGACAAAAAGTCAACTAAGTCAAGCAGTAGAAAATTTTCCCACTGCTGAACACCCAAAACTAGCCACTGCTAGTGTTAATTATCAAACAACTTATGAATAAGCTATAATAGCTTATGTAGACCTTCAACAACTTTGTTTTTGTAATCAATCTTCCTTAATTGACCCACTTGACTATTCTAGAGCATTTGAGAGTTTGACTTTTAGGTTTGACTAGAAAACCAACTTAGTTAACTTTTACATAAGTGCTTATTTTCTTTTTCCAGCTTATTCATTGTGTTTTTTGGAAATTTTTTTTATTATTAAGCTTAGTTAAGTGATTTGAAACATTTTTCAAAAAGAATCAGCACTTGAAACTGCCTAGAACTCGAAAACGACTATTTTGTCGTTTTGTGTAGAGAGCTTTTGCTTATTTCACGCTTATTTCTTGGGCTTATTCAAAAATTCTTTTTACAAAAGGCTTATTTAGGTTAAGAGAAGTACGTGTGTGAAATTATAGCTTATGGCATCAACTTATGGCTTAATGGGCCAAAAAGCCCATTAAGGATAAGATGTTATGAAATAAGCTGTCATAAGCTCATATTCAGCTTTTGGACCTTTGGAATTTTGTGTTTAAAATTGAATTTTAAGCTTAACTGTATGTTTTGGGCCATTTTTGTGAACATTTTTCTTATTTGGCCAATTTGAGCCCATTAAGGGGTCTGTTTTACTATTTGGCCCATTTGGAGGCCCATTAGGGGTAATTTGGTCATTTGAAGTTCATTTTCTGTTTATTTAAGTTAAATTAAACTAGTTTGCAAGTTTTTATAATTTTTTTATAAATTTTGGATTTTTATTAATATTTTATTATTAAAATTATTTTTTAATATTTTTGCGGTTAAAAACATCAAGTTAGGATTTTTAAAATTTTTAGAATAATTTTCTTGTCATTTAATTAATTTTTAGAATTATTTTAATATTTTAATAGTTTTTAATCATTTTTAAATAGTTTTAATTAATTTTAAATTTTCCAAAAATAGTTTTTATTTTAATTAAGTTAATTTAGAGGTTTACAAATTTAAAAATCTCATTTTGGGATTTTTGTTAATTAAATTGATTTTTAGGGCTTTAATTAGCATTAAAAAATTATTATTTAATTAAATAAAAGGTTTGAGTGATTTTTGATTTTTTGAAAACTCTAATTAAATTTTTTACGATTTATTACAATTTTCTAGGAATTTTTAGGATAATTTTTATTAAATTTTAAAATTAATATTAAATAATTTAAAAGTTTTCAAATTTTTTGGTTTACGTTGTCTTCTTAATTAGGTGTTTTAGGATTTTCTAGTAAATTTTTAATTATTTTTTAGGTAAAATTTTTCGTTTGGTCGCGTTTTTACGTTCGTACGTTGAAGCGTTTTTTACAATTTTAGCGTAATTCGTCTCCTTTTTCTTTTCTTTTCTTTTCGTCTTTCTAAAAACGTAACAACTCGAATAAATAACGTATATACTTTTGGCTAAACACCATACCTCCACCGAGAACGAACTCGACGACGAGTATTCGCGTTTTTCACAAAACGTGATACTTAATACTTACCCGCTTTTTTCGCTTTGTTTTTCCTACAATAAAGTGTACAAAAATACCGCATTGTTTGTTTGAGTGTTTACGTTTTTATCGTAAATACTTCTTTTTATTTTTCTATACTATTAGCCATACAAATAAATAGTGTTAAATTGAACTCAATTAACACAAAATCATTTTCTCGTTTTTATTGTGCATAACATATTGTATTTACATAGAACAACTAACACACAATAATTATCCAAATACGCGAGAAATCGCACCTTGATAGTGGGCGTTCCGGTCATTATCGAGTGTACCGAATTCAAACGAAAGTCAATGGCAAAATAGATAAATACTCTTAATTGGTTTAGTCTCGATAAGTACAAACTATAAGGTGGGTATAAGGCGGTTGTATTTCACGACCTAAAGAAAAAAGGATCTTAAGTGCTTCGCGCCGCCTCGTTTTCTCCGCTCGCTTGTGCGTATTTTGAAAGTGACGATTAATTAGGGGTTTGCCAACTCAAGTATTAATATATCTATTTTTGTGAGTTTACATTATTGAACCCTCGAAACGTTTTGGCATTCCGCCAACATTTCAATGTCGACGAAGGTTTTTACTTCACATAACTGCCTTCACTCCTCTTGGATTCATTAATCGAGACCTTTGATTAGTGGATGATTTTTGTAGATTAATTTCTATGTAATACACTAAAATTCCAAAAAAAATTGAAAAAGCAAAAACACAAAAAGAATCTTCGATTTTTCCCTCTATTTTCATAATTCTTTTTCTCAACCCCTCTAAAATTTAATTCTTCATGAATTTTCATTGCCTAGGTTGTGGAGACGATTGTTTAGTTCCGTATCATGTCCATGGTGTATATGCGAAAGGTGCGGAGATCATATCGACTATGTAGATTTTAGATCTTGTCCCTCATGTAATCCGACCAATTGTTTGTATACTTCTAATGAGTAACGTCACCTCCATTGCCTATATTGTGGAAGCCCTTCCCATTGGCACTATGAGTGTCCAATTCAATACCCAAATCGTCACAATCACGAGCCGAATCCGAATTTCGTTGACCAATCTTCGCAATACCCACCGTCGTGCGAGAATTGTGGAAACGAACCTCACTATGGGTACGATTGTCAACCTATGAACCAAAATACGTCTTTCAACAACCAATTTTCCGTTTTTGATGAATCACACGGTACGAGTTACGATTATAACAATGGGGATGGTTACCAATATAACGAACCGGATTTTTCTCAAAATCCGTGTTGCGGCAATTGTGGGGGGCCTCACAATACTTATTCTTGCCAACCAATGGATTATGATGAACCCAATTCATGCGATAATTCTAGTTTTGATAATTTTGAGGCCCCACCATACGATCTCGAACACCAAAATTCTCACGAGTCAAGTAACGAGAGACAAAATTCCTTTGCCGCTTTCTTACAAATCCATGAAGAAAAATTCTTGCAAGGTGTGATGGGCAGTTTTAGAAGTATATGGGGAGAGATTGAAATGGAAAAGCAACGAGGGCAAGCGTCAAATATAGATACTTATGCCTCTACGTCTCTTGAGATTTCATATGATTACCAATACGACGATGATGATAGCGATGTTTTCAATCTCGACCCTTATCATAGAAAAACTACTCCTATACCCACTACGGAAACCGATGCCTCTCTAAGTATGGGGGAGACGAGTCTTAGCACTAATCCTAGTATCGAGATCCCTATTCCACTCCAAAGTGAGCTTACGGTTTTCTCCGAAGATGAGGTAAGTGATTTTGCTCTCGATGATTTTTCCACGAAGATTCTAACGAGGCAAATCAGAGTAGTGAGTGTGATTCTATATCATGTGATGATGTCCCTCCCATTGACACTTCGGGGAGAGAATCAACAACTTTTTTGAACCCGCTTTTCAATGACGATTATTTTTCCGCTAGTGATGACGAGTCACTAATCGACGACGACGTTCAAAATACCGATTTTAAAATCTTTTCGAACCCTTTATTCGAATTTGATGACGCGTTCATTTTTGGTGACGTAAATCCTCTCTTTGATGAGACGTTCGAGGACATCGAGAGTGAGGATTCTAAGGATTTTAAACTCGATGAGCCGGATTTGCTAGTCACCCACCCGAAGTCTCATACGGTTGAGACTCCTCTTTCTACTTGTGACATTTCCATTCTCGAGGGGTTTGCCGATGGACCACCTCTCGACGAGAATGGGGATTTTAGTGAGGCGTTTGCCTTCGATCCGGGGGAAATTTTGAAACTCCTATTTTTTGTGATTCTCTTTCAATTTCACCCATATTTCAAAGTGAACCTACCCACCCCATTGGATATGATGAATTTACTTACATTGTAAGGAGTTTTCTTCCTTACAAGACGTATCCTCCGGCTTTGCGTGTTTTATTTTCAACTAAATGTGAGGATTCGATCTTTGATCCCGGTATAAAGGCTTTGCCTTTATTCTCGGTTGCTTTTGGGCCTTGATTACATGTAAGCCCCACCAAAAATAACCGAACCAAGATAATCCCTAAATGATCACATTTATGGAGATTCGATTCGAGCTTTTGACTCGGTTATCAAAAACAAGGTGCCTCGTGAGGATTCTCATGCTTATCCTTGTAAATATTATTGTTTTTAATTAATCCTAATGAGGGGATTTGTGCCCTTCCAACCTTTGTTCCGTGGTTTTTTGTGACTTGTGGTTATTAGATCATCATCATCTTCACGATTGGAGCATCTCGTGTTCGTTTTACTCGAGCCTCGATCTTTTGATTTGAAGAATTTCTCGATATCCACATGATGTATCCTTAATTGTTCTAACCTTAGGTTTTTAGCACACTTCATAAACGGCTATTAATTTAATGGTTCCACCCTTTCCGTGCTAGATTAAGCATTCGACTTCGTCTCTAGTATGGGGGTATCCTACCCTTAGACTCGAAACATTGAGGACAATGTTTAACTTTAGTATGGGGGGTGAATAGATACTTGCCTTGCCAAACCTTCACGCTTTCCAATGTTTTTTGTTTATCGTTTTGTTATAAAATAAGTCTAAAAATGGCCAAATTTTAAAAATTTTCTCATGTTTTCGTAAGTGTTTAAGACACGAATGTAGATTTTCCGATGGCAAGAATAAGAGTAATTTTTTACTCGACCGTGCGTGTTGAGCACATAGCTTCGATTCGTTAACTTTTAGGCTAAGTCTCTTAAATGATGACGAGAAATGATAGAGTAAATTATAAGTTACTATTCTAAACATAGAGTACTCGTATTCTTTCAAAAACTCATGTGTCCTAATTATTTGCTTATTCTCCCCACGCTTTTATAATAAAATTGTTAATAAATATTGAATTAGCGGTTTAGTCTCTATTGTTGGTTTCTAATTTGTTTTAGTAGCTTCCATGTAATTAAATTGGGAAAACATTAAGGATTAGCCAGCGTCACGGTTTTGAAGTATTGGCACCCGAATAATCAAAGGCTTCCCCTAATAATAATTTTTAAGTTCCTCGTCACCTAAATCAAGCAAAAATTTGAAGCTCACATGGCTGAAAAATCTATGCAAAATTGAAGTGAATGTCTTAAATCTCGAAGCCTTAAAGATCCAAAATTCGTTTTTGCGTGAGGATATACGTCAAGTCATAATAAACACCTCATGGCGAGGTTAAATAAAAGACAAGGGCAAGACCGAAGTCATAATAAAAGCTCCATGGCGGAGTTGAATAAAAGATGGAGGTAAACCATGATAATTAAAGCTACCGATGATGAGGTGGGTAATAAAATTCATGGAAATAAGTCTCATGTTCAAAACCGTTCTAAAACCGTGTTTATCGATCCTTTTTGTTGACTTAATTTTTTGACATCGTTGTCTATTAGGATGAATTATTAATTCGATGATTTTTGTTACACCGTTATGGCTCTATTTTTGGACCTTAATCTCTATCATCACATAAGTCAAAAATGTATTCTCGTGAACATTCAAGACAAAAATATAATATAAGAGATACCATTTAGGATTAAGGGAGTCTAAGTACGTGATTAGGGCATATGAGTAGTGTTAGCATTACTAACTTATAATGACAATGATCTCGTTACACGCTTGGCATGGAATTGAGTGAAAATCAAGGACGACGAAATTATTTCTAACGAAGCATTCACGTGTTCTTGTTCTATGAACCTAAACGTCCCATTTTGCGATGAAAATCATACATTATGTCTAAGACGCAAGTAGTAGCAAGTAGTAGTAGTATAGTAAGTTTATGTTTCAATAGAAGTCCATAAAAATGAATTTTGGAGATGCTAAGATACTTTATTCTAGCATTGCGTGAGGGCACGACAATGATTTAGTATGGGGAAGTGATGAGACGGCTTTTATACATGGTCTCATCGTCCAAATCGGGTTTAAAACGGTTAAAATATCATAAAAAGTGCTATAAATATGCTTGTGTTTGTTCAATGTGTATTTTAGGTACGGATATCAAGAAGATGACAAAAAGATAACAAGAAACAAAAAAATGAACACGGGAAAAGAAGCCGCACAATGAACCGGACCCGATCTTGGATTTTGCAAAAATACCCTTGAAGTTTGAGGATTTATCAAATTTGGTCGCTCGTCTTTGGAAAATTGGCAAGAATTACCCTTCATGTATCATTTGTACAAGATTATCCCTTCAAAGTTGAAGACATGTCAAGATTGGCCCTTGGGAATTGGTTAACTTACACATTTAGTCCTTATGGAATGTTTACAAAAAACATTGTTCCATATTGGACAAATTTGTGAAAGATGTTATCAAAGGAAAACATTAATTTTCTGCCAAGACATTATATGCAAGAAATTAGAAGTGTAGGGGGTATTTCTGGACACAACAAACCCAAACCCAACAACTATCCACCCATTTACCCAACCAAACCCTTACCCTACCCATTACTTTTACCAACAAGCCCAATAATAAAACTTTTTTTACCCAAGCCCAAAACCATTAATCCCCCACGTCACACAATCAACTTACTGGGGTTTATTAAACAAAATTTTGATACTAATATTGTTTAATAAAATAAAAGGATTAACACTCCCCATTATCCCCAGCCCACGATCTAAGCATTCCTTGTTCCTACATAAACCCTAGATATAATCCTAGCCAAAATCAAAAGAAATTGGGGATTATACTCTGATTAAAATTAGGGTTTTGATTGTTAGCTTTTCCAAGACACCCCCACATTCCAGAAAATGACATCGCCTTCTTCTTGTCCCCACACCAGCTCACAAAGTCACGGGTTCATACCTTTTGCCAGCAAGGAAGACCAAATCAACTATCAAGATTGCTTGGCGTGGTGAGAACGTTTCATTGAAGGGTTGAGATTACAGATTCGCCTGCCACAACACATTTATCATCAAAGGAAAAATTCAAAAATCGAATATGCTAAGAGCATATCCAAGGGCTTTTCTGGAAAACCAAGAATTATGGTTTGTAGTTCTTTTTCTTTCTAGAAGATTTGTAACCAGTATATAAGGCATAGGTTTAAGTTTCATTGTTCTTGTTCCAGTTTTTTGCTCTTTTCCTTGTAATCCTTTTTTGTGAAATAAAAGTGGGTGTAGGTTTGAGCAAGATTTTGAGTTCCTTATTCTATACATTGTGTTTGTGTTTCAAAAGTTTCCGGTTTATGTGATAATCAGTTTTACGTTTGAGTTTCAACAGTTTGTTTGAAGTAAAAAAAAGGTTTTTCAAAGGAAGTTTTTATAGAAAGCAAAAGAAATCAGTTGTTTAATTATTTTATGGTGAGCTAATCAAACCTAGGTCCAAAGCCTTGGTTTTGTTTGTTATTTGTGTTTCTACAGGATCGGAGTGCTTGTGCACACGCGTGCACATGAGCTCGAAAAGTCTAGGGCATGGATGTATGCCTTGGAGGTGCATTTTTTTCTTCTCTCTTTTATGTTTTCTGTAAGAAATATAAAGTGCTCTTTGTTCGTGTGTTTGTGTTGATATAAGTGAAACTTTTGGTTATAATCTTTAATTTGAGTAGCATTTGTTCTAAATCATTAGTATGATTGTGTGTTTGTGTTGTTTTAAAACAAGACAACTTTGACAATTAGGTTTTCTAATTTTTAAAATCTTTTGTTCATGTTCTTCAAATTTTGAGTTTTCATGGATAATATGTTGTTGTATGCTCATGATGTTCGTGATTGCTTGAATTTCTCCTTTTTCTTGTTTTAAGAGTACTTCAGTGATTAATTACCTTAGTGTTATTCTGTGTTTTTATATTCAAAAATTTGCATATTGGAGTTTTATGTGTTGTTTGGGACAGTAGGGGTCAATGGTATGGATCACTCACCAAACCTCTACTTAGCTCTACAAGTCGTATAGGTTTAGGATAGGTAGATTTTGCAAAAAAATTCGGTTCTTTAGTTTAAAAATTGTATTTTGCTTGTTTGCATAAAATATGCCTAGAGTGGTATTGACTTGCTATTTGTTGAGTGATCTTGGTAGTCTACTAGTTTGTAGGTATTAGGGTTGATTGCATCTTCACTTGGTGGTTATAATTAGTGGTTTTCAGCTTTACATTTGCATAAAACAACAAAAATAAAATAAAAATTACTTTTTTTTCTAAATTTCTATCTAATTGTAGTAGTAGGGCTCTATAATCAGTGTAGGTCTAGTTACGCTTTTGTTTTTCATCAAGTTACTACCATAGTGTTGAAATTCGTAGATGGTTTGTTTTTTATTTGTTGATTGTAACAATCGAAGTAGCCGCTGCATGTGAATTATCGTTGATATGTATGGTTGTTGTCTTCTCTTGTTGCAGATATAGAATATAGCCTGTTGCTGCGTTTTATCAACCTAAAGTTCGTCTTTATGCACCCAGGATATAACCTGCTGCTTGCTTATGTAATTGAGTTCATAATCTAGTTTTTGTTACAATGTGGCTATCGGTCGTAGGCCATAGTATTTATTTGATTCTCAGTTGCATCAGGTGATTTAGGTGGGTGATAGTTTAGTTTTGCCTTTCATTTATCTAAAATCATCAAACACAAAGTACTCGTTTATTATCTATCAAGAAGCTACATAAGGATATTAGAAATGTGTTGTTGAGAGGTTTTGTGCGTAATGATGTTAGGTACATGGCTGTGTGATTCCACATGTGTTATTTGTCTCACTTAGATTTCTGCAATTGCACGTTTGATTAGAATTGACTAAAAGCACCATTTTGAGTTCAAAAACTTGGTCACATTTGACAAAGTTAATTACAAAATACTCCAGCACCCACTGTTTAGATTTTCCTTGTTTCACCTAGATAATATAGATCTTAGTTTAGGTTTGTTTTTATTAATAATAGAGATTTGTTCAATTGTTAGATAATAACAAAAAAGAAAAAGAAAAAGGGATAGTTGTTACTATTGAGATTTACCCCACTGTTTGAATACATTAGAAATCATAGGAATATGCATAATTGAAAATTCTTGTTCTAATAAGGGTTATATCACTGTTTTGTAGTTGTTTTAGGTTTGATGAAAGTCCGGAATAGGATTCTAGTCTCTTTACTCAAAATAGTATGCCAACATGAAGCGAATTTTGGCGAGAAGTTCTTACAAACTTACAGAATGAATATCTCTTCCATTTATGGGATTTAGGCCTTAAAAATTCGCACCCTAGTAGCTTAGAGTAGGATCTTTGTCTGTTTTTAAGTTTGGTATAGTTTACAGCTTATTACGAGCTTATCTATAAGTTCAAAAAATTGGTGGTTTAGACTTTTGGGTGCGCATAGAAATGTTAGCTGTTGTTGGTATTTCTCTACCTTGATTTCCATGTGTTTGTAGCTCTATTGTGTTTTCTGTGCGGTTGGTTGTTACATCCTGATGATCCTCAACTTAAATTGCAAAAAGAGAGAAAAAGCTGTCAAAATAAATTGCAAAAAGAGAGAAAAACTGGCAGTCAATGGGACTTGAAACCCTGACCATCACAGCAAAAAGAGACGCATAAACCACTCCTTTTTCCATCTGCTCTCTTTAACGGTTTTTCTTAAACCTTCATTTATGTTTTCTTTTATACGATTTATTTACTGTGTTTCAACTGAATATAAGAGAAAAAAGAAAACAGCTTTAGTAGGTTTTGAACCCATGACCTGCTGCTCAACAACCCAACACCACAACCATCTTCTCTCACTATTCTTTTTGGTTAGTACTTTGTTTTATTTATTTATATACCATTTTTTTATTTTAGCTTATTTTCATATTATTAGCCCTATAGCTTAATTCGTAGCTTATTGTAGCTTACTTTTCAAACATTTTATTTTTCCTAGTCTTTAAATAAGGTTTAGCATTTTCAAAAATCTTTTGGTTTTTCTTAAAAATCATTTAATATTTTTAAATCATTTATTTAGTTTAAATAATATTTAATTCATAAAATAATATTTAAGAGTACAAAAAATATAATTCTTTTTCTAGAAACTTTCTTTTGTCATATAGGACGTAGAAAAAATAAATTGGCTTTCGTAAAGTTTAAAATTTGATATTTTACTTTAGTATCGCGTTTGTTTGTTTTCATACTATTTTCGTTCAAATTCGTAAATTTGTTTTTTTAGCTCATTTGTTTTTTTAAATAATTTTTATTGTTCTTTTTAAGTTTATAAAGTTTATTTTTAGTTAAGTTTTCAAAGAATTTTAATTTTGTCTTTTTCTTAGCTAGTTTTATTTTTAGGATTTTTTATTAACTTTAAAAATTAATATAAATAATTTAAAAGTTTTTAAATTTTTTGGTTTACGTTGTCTTATTAATTAGGTTTTTAGGAGTTTTTAGGAGTTTTTAGTAATTTTTAATTTTTTTTTAGGAAAAATTTTTCGTTTGGTCGCGTTTTTACGTTCGTACGTTGAAGCGTTTTCGTCCGTTTTGAGCATAATCCGTCTCCGTTTTCCTTTCTTTCTTTCTTTCCACAAACGTAATCACTCAAATTAAATAGTTTCTATAATACTTTTGGCTTAAACACCATACCTCCTCGAGAACGAACTCAATTGTCGGTATTGACGTTTTTCCTAAACGTTGATACTTATACTTACCACGACACTTTGTGTTGCTTTGTTTTTCCTAAATTAAAGTATATACAAAAACACAACATCACAAAATGAATGAGGATTCATTCTTGATCACTTGAAGGAAAAAAGATTATCTTTTGGTCGTCTAATGAAATAAGGTTGTGAAACTCTGTTGTTGTTGATGCTTAGTTTGTGTGTTGGTGAAGAAATCATCAAAATCCCAAATAACTTTCAAGGTTAATATAAAAAATTAAAAACATATAACTTCTGAATAAACCACAAGTCAAATTAGGAATAATTCTCAAACAGAACTTCAGAATAATTCTCAAAATGAACTTCGAAATAATTCACAAAATAACTTCGGAATACCTGAGATCTTCGGAATATGTGATACTTCGGATAATGGAGCACTTCGAAATTTGGATCACTTCGGAATATTGATCACTTGGGAAACTTGAAGAACTTCATAATGTTGATGAAGACCACTTCGGAACTGAAGAACTTCGGAATGACTGGATCTTCGGAATATGATTAACTTCTAAATAATCCGTTAAGTAACTTCGGAATGAAACGCGTGCACTTCGCAATCCAGAGAACTTTGGAAAACCGAGGGTCTTCGGAATATCGTATCACTTCGAAATCCGAAACAAACTATTCAACTTCTGAATGTTGAATGTTGAATGTTGAACTTCGGAATAATAAGGATCTTCGGAATATCAGAAACCCTCGTGAGTACTTCGCAAAAAGCAATCTATATCCGAATTTTTTTGAAACCCAATATTACTGTTAAGCTCAAAAACACTCCGAAAATCACCAAATAACTAAAAAATTGCGATTTTGACCAAATCAAGTAACGCAAATCACTACCATACCTATGTAGTTGATTTGTTTACCAACTTAACCATAAAAACGCGAAAAATTTCAAGATTTGGGGTTGATTATCCTTAAAACTACTAACACAATAAAAACTAAAAAACAACACAAATCAAAACCTTAAATCACCCCATGGCTCTGATACCAATTTTAGAATAGTGATAATCAATGATCCTAACAAGTAGGTTGTTGTTTCTAGAGAGAGAAACTAGAGAGAGAAAGATAAGAGAAATATGTGTACTAAGTGAATAACAAAATGAACAACCAACCCCTTTCCATGAAGGAAAGGGGTCTTATATACCCTCACCCTTAATGCACTTGGGTCTACAACCCATGGACAGGCCCATGGGTTGGTTAGTAATTAATGTTTAATACAAAAACTAACTACGAGCTAAACACTTTCAATAATATTGTTGTAGTGACCGATACTTCTAATATACGTTAAAACGTATTTCCAACAATCTGGATATTGTGGATGGATTGCCACTTTTAGATTCGGCGGCAAGTTTACATTGGGTTCCATTGTAACCCGAGGGGGTTCCGTGATCGTGTTGCACTCCGGGAGCGCTGTCGTTGTGTTGAAGATTGTCACGATTCCTCCCTCCACTGGGAATTTTATCATGTCATGAGTCGTAGAAGGTACTACTCGCATTGCTAGTATGGCAGGTCGCCCAATAATTACGTTATACTGCGACGGCGACCGTATGATTAAAAAATTCATGGAAACTTTTGTTGAATGTTCATCGTTTCCCACTTTTACTACTAGCTTCAGTTGGCATAAAGGCCACACTGCTTCCCCACCGAATCCAATGAGCGGGGAGGTTGCAGGCACCATTTGGCTCTTTAATTCTGCGCTGAGTTTCAGGAAACAGTGCTCGTACATTATTTCCGCTGATGAGCCTCCATCAACATACATACGATGTATGATGTGTTCGCTAATGTTTATTTCTATAACTAACGGGCCTTCTACCACATTCCTCGCACTGAGAGGGAGGGGGGGAGAGATGTCTCTTCCTTTCGAGAATTTTTGGCTCACCTTTTGCTTTGTCCTTCACTGCCATGCTTCCACCATGTAAACATGTGCGTTAACGGTTTTTGGTTTCTCGCCCTCTGTGGTTTCTTTGACCAGGTGTTTTAGCTTCCTTTCTTTTACGATATTCTCAGTATGTTTCTACAACTGGATACATTCGTTCGTAGCGTGTCCCTTTTCATCATGATATTCACAATATCTGTTGCCAACGCGCCTTTCTACCGGGGTAGTCATTGGCAACTGTCTTGGGAAGTTCAAACCTTCTGATATGAGGATTTCTCTCGAAGTTAACTTAAGGGAAGTAAACCTGAAATTATTGTCCAGCCCCTCTCTTTTATTTCCTTGGTAGTCGAGGCCCCTTTCCTGCTTTGTCTAATAAATCCTTTATTAGGCGCTTCACGAGATCTATAACCATGGGCGTTTTGCGTGACTTCTGAGACCGCGGATTCCCCCTGTATAAAGGATCTTTCCCGCCGTAGTACTTCATCAAAAGTTTCTGGTGTGTTTTCATTCAGCTTTTTTATTAGATCAGTGTTGCGTATACCTGCCATGCAGCAAGATACTTTCAAGATCTCTGGGCATTCTTTTATTTGAAGACACTCTCCCTTCAAACGTTCTAGGAAATCCTTTAGGTACTCGCCCTGGTTCTTCTTGATTCTGGCAAGTGATACAACACTCCTATCATGTCTTTTCTGTTGTACATATTTTCTCTTAAATGCTTTCCGCAACACTTCATACCTATCAATTGTTCACGGTGGAAGTCTGTCGAACCAGATCCGCACGTTTCCTACGAGCGTAGAGTTGAACATATTATACCATACAGGTTTTGGCCACTGCTCAATGCCTGCTTGAGATTCGAAGACTTTTAAGTGGTCTTCTAAATCTGAGGTGCCATCATACGTTTTCACGTTTGCTAGCATGCGGCGCTTTCTTATATCTGTGTAATACTGTATGCGTCTTGTGAAAGCGTTCTTTCTGGCTCTTCTCCAAGGTTGTGAGAAGCTTTGGTCATCTGAGGAGTAATATTCGCGCCCGCGCTTTGTAGGGTGGTTATCACTCGATCATGATGGACTGCCTTCAGAGGATTATCCGTGCTCAGTGCACTCCTTTCCTCTCGTTCGCTTCTAGTTCTTACAGTGTTTGGCAACCAGCGGTACGAGGGCTTGTAGATTATTGGCTACATATTCCTCCATTGCTCGTGCTTCTGTAGCAACAACTTCCTTGCTTTTTTCATGTATTATCCTTCTTTTTTGTTTATTAGGAAGAGGCTGGGTTGACTCCCGCTCTAATTTCCTCTCCTCTGCAGTAGGTAGGGGGTTGAGAATATTACATCTGTTCTTCTGAAAGGTGGATTTGTTACATCCCGAGTGTTTGCCTCACTGGAAGATCCAGGAGTAACATTTAGTGTAGGGTCCCACGGATGGTATATGATATGACCATCTACCATCGAGGACCTTCGATGGCCTTCATGCATACCGTTTTTCATCATTGCTCAAGAGATTTAGTGTAGGGTCCCACGGATGGCGCCAACTTGTTGATACAAAAGTTGGATGGACCGATATTGACCCGAATTAAGCTTAATTTAGGGTCTTGTGGACTCTGGCTCTTGCACCAAGTGAAACTTGCTTTGAGGACCCTGCGCACTAAACAAACATCGTTAGGCTTACAGTGGGTTTATGACCCACAATTAGACTCTGGCGTGAGAGTAAGTAATCAATTTGCGTGAATAGTGTTATTGTGTGTATCATACCTTTGTGGAATAATGGGGGTTCCTTTTATACACGAGAGAGTCTAGGCTGGGCTCCCTGTTCTTGCGGCCTAAGGAAAAGATAATGACTTAAAATAGCTTGATCCTTATCGCGTAACTAAGGCAAGTGTATATCTCTTTCCCTTAGGCGAATATATCTATATGATAGATTATATTCTGTCTGATCCTGTTGTACTGCGACGAGGACCTTGGTTAAGTATATAACTGTATGTCCGACAATGGCTTACCAGGCCTCCTAGGCTACGTGTACATCGCGTAAGCATTAATCCATTCCTGATGGATACGGGTAGTACCCGTGAGTCAGACTATCCAGCCTGACTAGGGACTATACGTCATCAAGGCCGAACTTGATGAGTTAGAACGTCTCATTCATAATGACGTACCAACTCACGTGACCAAAAATCCCATTTTCGAGGAGCTACCTTATCAACGCTTCTAAAATGAGAATGACGTTTACTAAATTCGTCAGGATCTAACGTATCCACGATCACCACCAAAGAATGATGGTTTTGTGCTTGATCATGATCTCTTCGAGAGAGTTTCTAAATTCATTAATGAGGGGAACGACAAACCTTGGTTTGACGAGCCTATCTACGATGAAGAAATTGATGAGATTAACATTCATGAGGAAGACGAATATGTTGACCCCGAGGGGGCGGTGTTCTTTATTGATCATCGTTTTGATTATTTATATAATCTACCACCCCCTACCCACGACTTAAATGTGAGAATTTTTAGCGTCACTAATATTGATTTTGAAACGCCAAATATTTTCGACATAATTTTCAATCTGGTTTTCATAAAGAGCTTAAACATGATGAAAAAGGAAAAGATATTAAATTAGATTTGAATGTTTTTCTTACATTAACTCCGTCATCACCACGTTTATTAAGTGCTACGAGCTCGTCAACTCCTTTTGACGATGCTTCGTGTGGATCTAGTCTGGGGGAAGCCCCTTATGTTCCATCGCATTTATCCACCGAGGACGAGATATTAGATCCCGAAATCGCATTTAAAGAGAAATCTCGGTCTTCCACCGATGCAATAAATGGAAAATCTTTCTATTTTCTTGGTGCGAGTCTACCTTGAGTAGCTCAAATTGTTTGTGCCCCATCCATTGTCCCACCCTTCTATTTCTTCTCATCTATTTTCTTTGACCCTCTCGGGTTTCTAGTTGGAGTAGCATTGTTTCGTCTTTCATCCGAAAACGAAGACGCTATCTTTGAACCCGGTATTTTAATATCAGGTTTTTAAGTATTCCACGTACTTTTTGGGCATTGTTTATCTTGTAAGCCCTATAAAAATGACCAAACCAAGATAATCCCTAAATCATCACATTTATGGGGATTCGAGTCGAGCTTTTGACTCGGTTATCAAAAACAAGGTGCCTCATGGGGGATTTTCATGCTTATCCTTGTAAATATTATCGTTTTTCTAATAGTATAATGCAGAGACTTGTGCTATTTCAACCTTTGTTCTGTGGTTGTTTGTGATTGTGATTTATTAGGTTCATTGTCATCATTGAAGCCTCTCGTGTTCGTTTTATGTATCACTCGAGCTTCGATCGTTGCCTTTTAAGATTTTGATAACCGTTGATATCCTTTTACGTTCTAACGTTTATCTTTTAGCATAATTCATAAATGGATATAGATTATTCGTTATACCCTTTCCATGCTCGAGATTAAGCATTCGACTTTTCGTCTCTAGTAGGGGGTGTTCCACTCTTAGACTCGAAACATTAAGGACAATGTTTAGTTTTAGTATAGGGGGGTGATTAGATACTTTACCTTGCTTACGTCATCACCAATCCAATTTTCATCTTTTCGTTATCGTTTTGTTTCAAAATAAGTCCAAAAATGGCCAAATTTTAAAATTTCCTTGTTTTTCATAAGTGTTTAAGAGACACGAATGTAGGTTTTCTGATGGTGAGAATAAGAGTAATTTTTTACTCGACCGTGCATGTTGAGCACTTAGCTTCGATTCCTTAACTACATTAGGCTAAGTCTCATTAAATTGAGGACGATAGATGATAGCGTTAATTATAAGTTACTATGCTAAACGTAGAGTACTCGTATTCTTTCAAAAACTCATGTGTCCTAATTATTTGCTTATTCTCCCCACGCTTTTATATAAATTTTGTTAATAAATAAGTTTTTTGCGGTTTAGTCTTAATTGTTGGTTTTTAATTGATTCTTGTGGCTTCCATGTAATTAAATTGGGAAAAGATTAAGGTATCGCCAGAGTCACGGTTTTGAAGTATTAGCACCCGAATAATCAAAGGCTTCTCCAATAATAATTTTTAAGTTCCTCTTTCACCTAATCAAGCAAAAATTTAAAGCTCACAAGGCTTAAAAATCTATGCGAAAATTGGAAGTGATTGTCTTATATCTTGAAGCCTTAAAGATCCGAAATTTGCCTTAGCGTGAGGATATACGTCAAGTCATAATAAACACCTCATGGCGAGGTTAAATAAAAGACAAGGGCAAGATCAAAGTCATAATAAAAGCTCTATGGCGAAGTTGAATAAAAGATGGAGGTAAACCATGATAACAAAAGGTACCGATGATGAGGTGGGTAATAAAATTCATGGTAATAAGTCTCATGTTCAAAATCGTTGTAAAACCATGTTTATTGATCCTCTTTGTTGACTTAATTTTTTGACATCGTTCTCTATTAGTAGAAATGATTAATTCGATGATTTTGATTACACCGTTAAGGCTCTATTTTTGGACCTAATACCTATTCACGCATAAGTAAAAAATGTATCCTCGTGATCATTAAGACAAAAATAAAATATAAGAGATACACCTTAGGAATAAGGGAGTTTAAGTGCGTGAATAGATAATATGAGTAGTATTAGCATTATTAACTTATAATGACAATGATCTTGTTTCACGCTTAGCATGGAATTGGGTGAAAATCGAGGACGACGAAATTATTTCTAATGAAGCATTCACGTGTTCTTATTCTATGATCCTAAACGCCCCATCTTGCAATGAAAACAATACATTATGTCTAAAACACATATCGTAGTTAATTTAAGTTTACGTTTCAATAAACTGTCATTAAAAATGAATTTTTAGAAGTGTTATGATACTTAATTCTTGCATTGCGTGAGGGAACGAAAATGGTTTAGTATGGGGGAGTTCATTGTGTATTTTAGGTGCAGATATCGTGAAATCAACAAAAGAGAACAAGAATCAAGCAAAACGAACACGGGAAACGAAGCCACACAAAGAACCGGACCCGAATCATGAATTTCCAAAGAAGTCCTTGAAGTTTTGAAGATTGTCTAGAATGGTCCCTCAACTATTTATGACTTGTCACTTTTGACACTTATAAAACTCCAAAATTACAAGTTTGGTCCATAAGTTTCAAGATATAACATCTATGGCCCTTGAAGAATGCCCGAATGACATTTAATGTGCTTGTTAAAACTTTATGCAAAGGATGCTCCATGTTTGACAAGTTGATCAAAGTTGATCACAATGGAAAGTCATGATATGCTGTGTAAACTTCAAGTGACAAAGAAATAAAAGATGATGGGCCAAAATCATCACAAACCAATACCCATACCCTACTGAAACCTTGTATTAGCCCACATCTATACCACCCAGCCCAAACAAAACACACTAAACCCAAATCTAACCCCCAAACCACTACTTATACCCAAGTCCACTAAACCCCCACGTCACCAGCCATTATACCTATTTTAGACAATCTTTTTTTAATCCCTGGCGCTAAACACGTTCTAAAACACCCAATATGGATCAAATCCCTAATTTTAGCCAAAGAACCCTAATCCCAATTAGAGATCAAATCAAGGGGATATACTCCCTGGTAATCCAGAACGCTAATTGAAGCTTTTGAGAACATATCCACTTTATCAAACGTGGCACCACAGCACTGTGGGGCCCTCCCACATGCTCCCCTGTACCCAAAACCCTACACCTTGGCTTGAAGACAAATTTACATCAGAGAATCAACGGTTTGCAGTTGTTTCTTGGTCAATACTTTTCTTTGAACGTTTGGGATCAACCTAACACAACTGGCCTTCACGAGACATCAACATCTATCACATGGGCTTACTTTTGACCAAGATTCAAAATTCTTCAAAGGGAATTATTGGAAGTTTGATTAGCTAGGGTTTACTTTTCTGCTTTGTAATTCTAGTAGCTTCTACTCCCTGTATAAATATGGTTCGTATGTGAACCATTCACTTGTTCCAGCCTCTTTGTAACAATTTTATTTTAATGAAAAAATAAATTGTAAGTTTGTGCATAAGCTGTGTTCCATTTTTCTTTAATTTTTTAGTATAATCAACCTTATTTTTATGCAAAGCTAGTTTAGAATTTATCAAAACCAAAGCTGAGGTCAAAGACATTTGGTCTTGTTTTATGTTTTCTAGTCATAGCTTATTGAAGCTTATTAAGCTGTTTGGTTGACACCCAAACAGTTGGAATAAGCTTTTATAAGCTAGTGTTTCAGTTGGTAACTCATTTGTTTCACAAGGTTTCAAGTTTGGTGTTTTACTCAAAGATTTTAAGAAATCTTTCCTTTTTTATCTGTCCTTAGCTAACTCTCACTATACCAAAAGCTTAAACCAAATGCTTGCTGACAACAAGTTTTTGACTAAGATTTTGGTATTTGGACTTTTCTTGTTTGGTGGTGTGTTCAACAGGTACCATATGACATTTTTTTCTTGAAGATATAAGTTTTCCTTTTCTCTGCATCAACTCCCACAAGGTTCTCATAAGCCCCTAGTTTCTCATAAGCGGCTAATGGAAGATGGCATCCGCCATCCAACTGGTTTGGATGTAAACCAACATGATAAGTAGGCTTGAACCCTTGCTATTTGTTTGACTTATGTGAATTTCTTGGTGATATTGGTGAAGTTTTGGCGTGTAGTGTTATTAGTTGCTATTATTGTTCAAACAACTTTACTTTCATAAGTCTCATGTGTTCTGATAGGGTTAGGGTAGCTTAGAGTAAAATTGTTTTGAAAATCTTTGAAAAAAACCTATGGTTTAGGTTTTTAAAGGGTGCTTGGTTCTATGTGTGTTTGACTGTAGTGACACACAAGAAGGGCACATATGGTCTAAAACACTCCCTTAGTTAGTATAAAGTTGGTTTTGGTAGTTTAAAAGGTTCTTTGTGTTAAAAAAATGGTATCATCAACTTTGCCAAAAATCTGTTAAATAGCATAGCAGCAGGTTTTTGGTTGATTTTTGGGTTTCATGATTTGATTTTGTTGGGTCCTATGATCATGAATCGTTGCACGATTGACCAATTAACTACTAATAACATCTTCTTGTACTTTTCAAAGTATAGACTTTTATTAGAATCAAATAAAGAATCTATAACCCACTTTGTTTGCGGAAACAAAGTGGTTGAATGACAAGTGTTCTCTCTTGATGAACAAGAGAGGAAGAAATCCTAACACTATACTGTGTGTTTTATGTGGAATAGAAATCTTATCTATCTCTACTTACTACCTATCTATATATAGGAAAAGAAAGACAAAGCTTCTAAAGGAAGCTTTCACTAAAGTGAAGCCCATGTGCTCCCCATGCTTTCTTTCCCTTCATAGTACAAAAATAAATATTACTTTTGACTTTCTTATTGGTTGTACAAGTAACCACTCTTGTACTCTTGTCTCCCTTTACTTTTACGAAGTTCCCACGATATCTTCAGGTAGTATTTAAGAGGTAGATGAACATCGTTCAACTTGGTTTGTCACTCTAAGCTGAACTGAAGGCAACTTCATTCAGGTCTGTCCTTCAGATGCTGATCCACATCAGCTACTGAAGGTGAAGACTTTGTCTTCAAAGGACTCTAGAAGTGCTGTGCTGAACTATCTTCAGCTTGGACTAGTGTTGGACCTGGTGCTGGAGTGTCTTCAGCAATTCTTCAAGTCTTCAGCAGCTATTTTATATTCAAATACTTGTGAGGAACAATTGGGTCAAATCTTGACCCAACAATCTCTCCTTATTTGGATATAAAAATAGCCCGAGTTGTCGTCTTTTCGTTCAAGTCTTCTTTTTCCGCTGACCATCTTTGGTCACTGAAGCTTGAAATCTTAAAGATGACAACTGAGTGTTTTTCACTCAGTACATACATTTAGTCTATTTGTTGTTCAAATCCTAGTCCAACAATCTTCCCCTATTTGGACATAAGAATAGCCAAAGTGAAAATCATCAGATGTGAGTGAGCAAATACAACTTCTTCTCACCTTCTTATGTTACAAAGATTAAAATGATAAACAAATTAGTACATACTCTTTGTTGTTGTAGTTGCAAGAAAGTAAACTCTTAAACCTGAAACAATAACACCAGTGACCCATTTTTTTGAAATCACATTCTGGTACAATGTTTAACACCCTAATTTACATTGCGCAGCGGAAATACACAATTGGATGTTATTCACAAACTTCATTTCACAAACTCTTTATACGACCTAAAACAGTATATTTAGGAATAATTATGGAAATAATTTAAATCAATGTCTAAAACCTTCAATCCCAGGTAAAAATCAGTTTAAAAATATATCATAGTAGCGTACAGGTTCCCCTAGGATCTTAACAAATCGACAAACCTTTTTACCAAAATACTTGACCATAAACTATAAATTTAAGACAAATGGGAAAGAAATCCGTTTTAGACCAAATTACTACAAAAGCAATCCCGCAATCCTTCTCCAGAAAGCTCCGCAATCCAACAACTTCAAGTACCTGAAATACATGCTTAAAATCATCAACACAAAGGTTGAGCAAGTCTATAGGTTTAACAAAACATAATTGAACACATCGTAAAAATCATTCACATTTGTTTAATAGAATTGTGCCCATACAATCTATTAATCAGGTATTTCATCTTATAGCAACAGCTAATGAATTGTATTAAGCTCATGACACCGACCCCTTAACTTAGTCACCCACGCCAAATGCCGGCATGACTAGAAAAAATTACCAGTGCCCCTACTAGGGTATCAATTGCAAGAATACCAATTCTCATTCTCGTAAAATTATCCTTCCCAGAGGTTACTCAACGTAAAGCCCTGGTCTCAATTAGGGTTGTCAGACCAATAGTACTATTATTAGAACAAGCGGCTATTCCCAACTTGCAACATCAAGTCAGAAGATAGTTAACGGCTCATGAATTTTGGGACTTTTGCAATTTAGGTACTTATACAATTCAAATCAACAAAGGCAACATTCGGGTCCAACAATTACTCACGACATGTGTTCATTTTACTTCAAATAGCATGTATCCCCCTCGCGGGTTTTAAAATCATTAAAACAAGTAAAAAGCGAGGCCATAGACTTACCTGAAGTATTAATAGTAGTATGACGACTTTCAACGATCGATGATGTCCGGCGAACACGAAAACCACAATATATCAAAACAAAACGCGTGCCTTTAATAATTCGTCCAAATAATATTTCATACTTAATAAAATGAAATAAACATCTCAAGATCAAAATCAAACTCACACCATACCCAAATTAATAAATCCTTCTTACGTACACTTTTACATTTTTATTCTTTTAAAAACTGTCGATAAATATATGTTAATAGTCCAAACTGTTTTCCGTGCTTAAACACGTCAATAGCTTACGATACTAATCAGAAACTTCACTTACTATATATAGAAAGAACTCCCAAAAGTTGGTTAAAAGATTTTACTTTTAAAGTTCCCTGACCGACTCATCTTCGAACTATAAAAACCGGACAGTTTTACGTCAACAATTCATATAGTCTTTTTAACTCATTTATTTTTCTCCGTTTACAAAAACGACATTCAACTTTGAAAATAAACTCATCATCCTCATACTTAACACTTAACATCAGTACTTGACACATTTCAAAATCCTTTTTATAGTCCCCGAGATTCGATCCAAATATCGACAACAATTATATATTGTGCCGATACTCGTCTCACGGTACACGAATAATCAAACTAACGTAAGTTTTCGCTCGTTTGGAGCTAGAAGCTCTACCTTATACCAAAACGAAGCTTAAGACATCCTCTACATCAATATCTAGTTAGTTCATCTCAAACTCAAACTCATATTTTCAGAAAATTAACTTTAATAATCTGTTTAAAATACATCTTTAAAAATCATTTAAAATTAAATTTTCACCATATTTTAACATTATTTTTACCACTATAATCATCCCTATATCACTACTTTCAATCATAACACACTAAATCATCCTAGATGATCAAATCATAAAAACCCAACTAAAAGTTTTCAACATGCATTCATCAAAAATAATATATAAGCACATAAACACCTACATACAACAAGAATTTAAGATCAAAACACAAGATTTTCATCAAAAAATGAGTTTTTCAAAAATGTTCTTGCATGTATGAAATTTTCATACCAATGTGATAAGAATCAAGTAACTAGAATGGGTCTTTGATTAGAATTTAAAGATTCAAACAAGATTTTGAAAAATCAAGGGTCTTGGTGGTGGTGTAGGTGACAGATTGTTTGAGGGTGGGAGAGAGAGAAGTAAACTTTTGATATTGGTGGAATTACATGTGTGTTTGTGTGTTAATTTTCCATTTTATATGGGAAAAGTTTAGGGTAGTTTTTGCCAATTGTGATTCTTGTGGACCAAAATGCAAATACTTTGTTAAAAAAGGGGAAATGACTATTAGTCACTTTTTAAAATATTTACGGGTTTCGGGTTTCGTAAAAATGCTTCTCAAAACTTAAAACGCACACAAAATATGATATTATATAGTCCCGGCACGACTTAATACGACATTAAAAATAAAAACGTCAAAATATTAAACATCGACATGTCTAAAATAGAAGGTAAAATTTTGGGCATCCGTTGATATCGTCATTACTAATAATCCTCGTAACTCGTCAAAACGTAAAAATATAACTTCCAATATTCATCCAAATTAAATCACCAATCGTCATAACAATCAATCTCGTCAAAAACTTCAAAAATATACGTAAAAAAATAATTAAAATAATGACCACGGGTTTGGGTTGTCACATCCTACCCTCCTAAAAGAGAGCGACGTCCCGGCGCTCAACCCGCCTCATACTCGCACTTCCTCACTTCTAGAGTCAACGTGACCTCTTATCCTCAAGAGATACTCACGTCTTCCACACCAGTTCAACTCAATTCTTATGATATCACCATATCCAGAAATATTACTACACTCAACTTCCATATTTCATCTTCTTTTATGATAATATTCCTTCATTATTCATACTCCTTCTGCAATACTATCTCAGTTCCATTCCTGCTTCAATACTCTGATAACTTGACCCACTATTATGTAAGTTCTCAAATTAAGATGTTCAATTATCATCGCCTAAAGATTTCATCTTCACAAGGTTCCATCAGTCGTCATAGTGATATATTAAAGATATCATCATTCCAAGTTTCAATTGCCATTATTCAAATCATCCTTTCACCCTGTCCGTTGCTTTACGAAAATGCACAATATTCCTTCTTGACTCACTTCTTCCCAATTTTTGTAAAAATCTCTAATACTCAAATGTCAATCTCAGTCTCTGGGTTACATATAATATGTTCAAACCTTAATCAATACTCATACCTTATCACAGCGATTTCCAATATTCAAAATTACTATGTCTCTATGTCCCAAGGTTACACTCAAACTAAACACAATGAGATTATCAATAATTCTGATTAGTCACTTATATACCTCCTATACTCATCTTCCACTTCCATTCAATCTAGCTGTCTCTATGTCCCGAGTGTAGTGATTGCTAGATCACTGAATTACTGTACCTTCCATAGTACATCGTTACATCTCTCTCGTACCATATATTGTATAAACAACTCCGTTAGTCTCATATATTCAAATCTGAAATGTATAATGGTCAGATCACTTCCTGATATCCTAATACATTTTATTCACCCCAAGTTCTATAACTTGTAGTCTGATTGGAATAAGCCCAGACTGTATCAATACTTCAACTTGTGAAATTCCTTCAATACTACATGCGACACTCTCAGCAATCTAAGAATAATTAAATTCTCTTTTTGATCTGAACAATTCATTCACCACTGGTCCTTGCATTCTTAACAAACTCTTTGATCTAATGGAAGAAAAATTAGATAATCACAATTGCCATTTTTGTTCCACAAAAACATACATCTCAACTTGCTCATTTCTATTACCATTCTATTTCAAAATTCCCAACAATCTGTTGATCTCCTTTCCTTGGCATTCCTTTTCCATTACTTTATCAAATTAGATTCTAACTTTCTTTCCATTCTATCCATTCTGCTTGTCTTTACCAATATTCCAGAAATCTCAAGATTCAAGAGTCAATTCTCAATTACTTTAGAAATCTTATAAACCCTTTTTCCTTCTACTCCTTACTAACTACTCACTAGTCGATAGTTAAAGTATCCACACTCATTCTTCATAATCTAAAACACACTTCGTATTACAGAACTATAACATATCCCATCTATAATTTACTGATTATTATTTCCCAGTCATCATTAGGTAATCCTTAACTCCTTCCTTTTAAAATTACCGAATGGCATTTATAAATAAGTCCTTATTATCCTTCATACTTGATTACATACAAGTAATACTTTACAATTCCAAAATAAATACCACAATGTCGAATCTCATGATCATATAAATTCCGTTATACCTCTTTATTCAGGTCAACACACTACTATTACTTTCCTTCCATTTGATATTATCCAAATATCATCATCGCAGCTCTATAATTCCTTCAAATTCCTCCAATACTGACGATACAGCACGAACTTCAATCTATCCTCAATGTTCATAAACAACTTCCTCAACTACAAAAATCAGATCTCAAAGCTACAACTTAGATATATGAATGGATTTCACACATTTAGTTCTTCTTTGTCAGCTTTATCATTGGTTCAACAATCAGTGAAAACCTCTCGATAAACCTCCGATAACACTCAGCTTACACAAAGGAATTGACAAGCTTTAGCCGGTTTCGTCAGTATCGACAAAGCCTCAATCGTTTCAATCTAGTCAGATTTCCACGATCACTTCAGCCATAGATCGCGCACTCTAACACGTCTATATTACTCCAACCAAAATTCATATCCAAAGAATTTCACACACCATTCCTCCTTCCTAACAATTTTCCAATTGTTATCAAATACTTTCCTTTCCTTCAATCATCTATTCATCACACCAAACATTCACAATCAGTAATGGATACCGATTTCTGGTAGTCAGTTTGTTCGACCTTATAGCAATCATCTTATTTACAAAACATCCAGCTTCTTTACTCACTTCCATCATTACTTCTCTGATGACTTACCCTTCCAGTCAAATCAGATTATCCTTATTGTCTCATCTGCCAATCCTTACAATTAATCTTATTATCATCCTCAATTTCCTGATAATGCCATATAACAAAATATACAATCAGATTACATAACTCCCATCACTAAGCTGACACAAAGCATCTTTTTCCCAAGACGAAAGTGAACTCTACGATTCCACAGAACAATTACATAATACCCTTAAATACTAACTCATCTTCTTATTCCTTTCCGACTACTACTGGTAAAGCGCAGAGAAAATTCGATCTATTCCAATTTCCTCCTACATACCTTCTCATCATTGACCAATAAAATTTTCAAATAAAAATTCCACCCTGATTAATTCCTGAAATCAGTACCCAATCCTCAACAACATTCTAATTTAATTCTTTCCACCTTTACTTATCATATCCTATGACATTCCTCCTTATCCCGGTTAACTTCATCACAACTCTACTTCAGTTAATTGCACGATACCTCTTAATTCCATAAACTCAGAGAATATTCCCTTAATATATATATATATATATATATATATATATATATATATATATATATATATATATATATATATATATATATATATATATATATATATATATATATATATATATATATATATATATATATATATATATATATATATATATATATATATATATATATATATATATATATATATATATATATATATATATATATATATATATATATATATATATATATATGTGTGTGTGTGTGTGTGTGTGTGTATATATATGTATATATATATATATATATATATATATATATTATATACATATATATATATATATAGTTATTTAACTATCCTTCCATCGGTTAATTTCTCATTTCAACCAATCGCTAATTCCTGTTGATTTCTCGTCCTCAAGTCAACTAAAATCTAACATCTTCAGATCTCAATATATCCTCAATAACACCTTCAGAATTTAAATATACCATCAATAACACTTTCAGAATTTAATACACTATTAATAACACCTTCAGAATTTCTATACACTATTAACAACACCTTCACAATTTCTATACACTATTAACAACACCTTCAGAATTTCTATACACTATTAACAACACCTTCAGAATTTCATTGTAATCATAACTCAATGATTACCAGATAAGAATATGCAATTCACTACATCTGAATCTCAAATCTAATCAGCATTTCCAAAATATAGGCTGTAATAGCGGCAACATTCCTTTCATATTGATTTCCATTATCTGAATAATTCCTTTATTCAATCTCCTTTACCGAAATGAAAACATTTCATTACCGCAGAGATACTAAGTCCTATACCACACTCCTTGCTATTCCTTCAGCAGCTCGACCTCCATCTAGTCCGTACTTACGACAAGTAAATAGATAATTACTTAAGTGGTATAAAATATATGTGATCTACACATCATACTTCCTCCTGCTTACCCGATTTATAGCAACCGCTTGAATACCATCTCTTCTTATCTTAGACTGTTAAATTCTAAGTTTACCTTCTGTTAGAGGAAATAAATTCCTATTTCTTACTGTCATTCGTAACAATATCATTCCTTTACCCTTTTCTGCCACACTTAATTTCAAATCAGGATCAATCCTTAGAATACTATCTCCTTTCATTCTAGTTTAACATTCCCAAATGACTATAGATATATCAAAACATCCACCAGTTACTCGAACTTATCCATATAGTTGCACCTTCCCAATTACCATTAGTATCCATACGACACTCTTCACCGCATCTTTTCTCATTCCTAAGAATCTAACACGTAGACATCCTTTTAAAATCTTGCAGAATAACAGCAGCATCTCCAACTGGAAAAGCAGCATCTTCATTCTCAACAGCATCTTCAGTCTCAGCAGCATCTTCAGTCTCAGCAGCATCTTCAACTAAAACAGCAGGATTTTCAATCTCAGCACCTCGTCTCCTCGCAACACTATCAGCTTCAAACAATTTAACAACTATTCCCACAATCATATAATATACCCTAATGTTAGCAACCTTTGGAGACATATTTCAAGATACTTAGTCATGCAAGAATCCCTGCTAATGACAAAAACATATCTCACTCAACTCTTTCTATGTGATAACAGTAGAAAGAAACTTAATAAGTATACACATTGAGATAGAAAGAAAAGGATCTTTTAATCAAGATATATCATGAATACTACATGCGCCAACAACACAATTCTACCTCAATTTCACAATCATCTCACAAAAGAGAAGATAACAAAAAAAACACATCAAAATACTAAAGGGTAATAGTAGATTTCATCCATAAATCCAAGAAAATCGCAACAAAATCTTGTCACTACAGTCACTTACCCTTATCATTCTAAACAACAATAATAATAATCCATCACAATACTACCTCACAACATCGAAATAATCCAAATACAACACAACAATACATAAACTGAAATACAACAAAAATCCATCACTACATCACTCCATAGGATGTGGTCCATCATTTTCTTCAACTTGGTTCGTCCCTGCTTCATCTTCATCTGATACTAACTTACAGCACCTCCCTTTTGGATCAAAACACGACGGATTTTCAAATCCATACCTCAAATGCGCTCCTTGGCACGGCGGATCTATCATATAATGCGAATCAGCATACACCTCACTATCCTGAAATTTCCAATGCGGTCCAAGATACGGCCCAAGATGAGCTACATATTCACTTAACATGCGAAGCCTATGTATCTCTTTCTGATACTTCTCAAAATCAGTCCCATAACTTCTCACTTCGGCTCTAACCTCAGTTCTTCCAACTTCACTCTCAGTCCTATAATTATTACTATCAGATTCTACAAAATTCTTCTTATTATCCGTATCATCCTCATAATCTAACCATCCACCTGAATTCTTATGATCACCTACTCGCTGAGACTGCAAACTCCGTTGACCTACAGCAAATCCCCCCTTCTTGACGTAATATGGTATGTCGGACATTTTCTGAAAGTCACAAAAAATTCAAAAGTACATAAGGTCATTATTCAAAAATATATATGCAATGCATGGTCTTGCAAATGCAAATGATTTACGTATGCCAAATATATATGTATGCGATGCAATGCAATGCAATGCAAATGATAATTATACAATACTCATAAAAATGAAATTATGATGAAACTATGATGAAAGCACTCCACGTCCTTTCATTAATAATAATACCTTATCGTAGTTTTTACTTAATAAATACTCAGGAATTCAGAACAATTTTAAGGGATACATCTATAATAACAAAGCATAACAAAAATAAATAATCTTACCGGAGCCTTGCAGAGAAGTTGCGTTGCTTTTATAAAATAATTTCGACACCAAAGTTATAGTTTAGGACATTTTTAAAAATCGACCTAATTCGCTATAACTAAAAAGCTCTGGTTATCAATCTCTAACAACCCCAATTTACATTGCGCAGCGGAAATACACAATTGGGTGTTATTCACAAACTTCATTTCACAAATTCTTTATATGACCTAAAAACAGTATATTTAGGAATAATTATGGAAATAATTTAAATCAATGTCTAAAACCTTCAATCCCAAGTAAAAATCAGTTTAAAAATATATCAGAGTAGCGTACAGGTTCCCCTAGGATCTTAACAAATCGACAAACCTTTTTACCAAAATACTTGACCATATACTATAAATTTAAGACAAATGGGAAAGAAATCCGTTTTAGACCAAATTACTACAAAAGCAATCCCGTAATCCTTCTCCAGCAAGCTCCGCAATCCAACAACTTCAAGTACCTGAAATACATGCTTAAAATCATCAACAAAAAGGTTGAGCAAGTCTATAGGTTTAACAAAACATAATTGAACACATCGTAAAAATCATTCACAATTGTTTAATAGAATTGTGGCCATACAATCTATTAATCAGGTATTTCATCTTATAGAAATAGCTAATGAATTGTATTAAGCTCATGACACCGACCCCTTAATTTAGTCACCCACGCCAATTGCCGGCATGACTAGAAAAAAATTACCAGTGCCCCTACTAGGGTATCAATTGCAAAAATACCAATTCACATTCTCGTAAAATTATCCTTCCCAGAGGTTACTCAACGTAAAGCCTTGGTCTCAGATAGGGTTGTCAGCACAATAGTACAATTATTAGAATAAGCGGCTATTCCCAACTTGCAACATCAAGTCAGAAGATAGTTAACGGCTCATGAATTTAGGGACTTTTTCAATTTAGGTACTAATACAATTCAAATCAACAAAGGAAACATTCGGGTCCAACAATTACTCATGACATGTGTTCATTTTACTTCAAATAGCATGTATCCCCTCACGGGTTTTAAAATCATTAAAACAAGTAGAAAGCGAGGCCATAGACTCACCTGAAGTATTAACAGTAGTATGACGACTTTCAACG
Source organism: Glebionis coronaria (assembly GCA_025667525.1). NCBI lineage: Eukaryota > Viridiplantae > Streptophyta > Magnoliopsida > Asterales > Asteraceae > Glebionis > Glebionis coronaria. The sequence continues at coordinate 314,925,688 of CM046879.1, read as the reverse complement.
ATCGATGATGCCCGACGAACACGAAAACCACAATCTATCAAAACAAAACGTGTGCCTTTAATAATTAGTCCAAATAATATTTCATACTTAATAAAATGAAATAAACATCTCAAGATCAAAATCAAACTCACACCATACCCAAATTAATAAATCCTTCTTACGTACACTTTTACATTTTTATTCTTTTAAAAACTATCGATAAATATATGTTAATAGTCAAAACTGTTTTCCGTGCTTAAACACGTCAATAGCTTATGATACTAATCAGAAACTTCACTTACTATATATAGAAAGACCTCCCAAAAGTTGGTTAAAAGATTTTACTTTTAAAGTTCCCTACCCGAGTCATCTCCGAACTACAAAAACCGGACAGTTTTACGTCAACAATTCATATAGTCTTTTTAACTCATTTATTTTTCTCCGTTTACAAAAACGACATTCAACTTTGAAAATATACTCATCATCCTCATACTTAACACTTAACATCAGTACTTGACACATTTCAAAATCCTTTTTATAGTCCCCGAGGTTTGATCAAAATATCGACAACAATTATATATTGTGCCGATACTCGTCTCCCGGTACACGAATAATCAAACTAACGTAACTTTTCGCTTGTTTGGAGCTAGAAGTTCTACCTTATACCAAAACGAAGCTTAAGACATCCTCTACATCAATATCTAGTTAGTTCATCTCAAACTCAAACTCATATTTTCAGAAAATTAACTTTAATAATCAGTTTAAAAATACATCTTTAAAAATCATTCAAAATCAAATTTTCACCACATTTTAACATCATTTTTACCATTATAATCATCCCTATATAACTATTTTCAGTCATAACACACTAAATCATCCTAGATGATCAAATCATATAGAAACAACTAAAACTTTTCAACATGCATTCATCAAAAATAATATATAAGCACATAAACACCTACATACAACAAGAATTTAAGATCAAAACACAAGATTTTCATCAAGAAATGGGTTTTTCAAAAATGTCTTGCATGTATGAAATTTTCATACAAATGTGATGAGAATCAAGTAACTAGAATGGGTCTTTGATTAGAATTTAAAGATTCAAACAAGATTTTGAAAAATCAAGGGTTTTGGTGGTGGTGTAGGTGACGTATTGTTTGAGGGTAGGAGAGAGAGAAGTGAATTTTTGGTGTTGGTGGAATTGCATGTGTGTTTGTGTGTTAATTTTTCCATTTTATATGGGAAAAGTTTAGGGTAGTTTTTGCCAATTGTGATTCTTGTGGACCAAAATGCAAATACTTTGTTAAAAAGCGGGAAATAACTATTAGTCACTTTTTAAAATATTTACGGGTTTCAGGTTTCGTAAAAATGCTTCTCAAAACTTAAAACGCACACAAAATATGATATTATATAGTCCCGGCACGACTTAATACGACATTAAAAATAAAAACGTCAAAATATTAAACATCGACATGTGTAAAATAAAACGTTAAATTTCGGGCATCCGTTGATATCGTCATTACTAATATTCCTCGCAACTCGTCAAAACGTAAAAATATAACTTCCAACATTCATCCAAATCAAATCACCAATCGTCATAATAATCAATCTCGTAAAAAACTTCAACAAATACGTAAAAATATAATTAAATAATGACCACGGGTTTGGGTTGTCACACAAAGTTTAGAGTTTTTGGTAGGTTCAGCAACTTGGGTGTAGTGAAGGGTTAATGGGTTAACATCGATACCTGGAGGTTTAAACATAAGTTGTTTCAGAGGATAACAGTGGTGATCCATCACTATGTATATACTAAACAACCAACTTTCAGCTTCTCCACAACGTGAGCAAACATAACCCTGTTCTTAATCCCATCATCAGCTCTTTTCAAGGCTGATCAAATACTACCCCTATTTTTCAACCAACTTCATTCTCTTGACAAGAACATCATCATACACCGCATCCGATACATCACTTCCTCGACACACCTAATACCATAGCGTTTTACAAACACACCCGCTCCATCTTCGGGTTGTTTTTTGTAAGGTTTGGAATGTGTTTTGTGGTGAGATTGGGTTTGGATTATGGTTTGTTCTTGTAGTATTTGGTGAATGAAACAAGGTTTTGTTACTCCTGATGCTTTCTATAATATTAGTGTATTTCTCTCCGTCAAAAATCGCATATCTTCAGCAATTTTTGAATGTTTACATTAATAATTGAGTAATAAAATGATAGCATCAGGAGTTAACGAAGTTCTTACCTGTTGAATGTTCAGTCAGGACATGCTGAAGGTTCGTCTAGAATGTTGGAGGTTCACCTTCAGTTTCAAACTTCAAATATAAGCTTCAACTTTGTTGAAGATCAGTCATTGCTGGTGGTTCAGGTTCAGTGCTGAGGTTCGTCCAGTCTTGCTAGAGAGGGTCCAGTTCTGCTCGAGGGTTCACTCTTTGCTGATAGTCCAAAAGTCTGAAGAGGTTCATAACTTCTGGAGGGGGTCCAGTACTGCTGGCGGACCATATGTCTGATGAGGGTTTAGAATGACTTGAGAGGTTCATCAATTCTGATAGGTTCATATTACTGAAGGGGGGGGGGGGTTCAATATTCTGCTAAGGGGTTCGTCTAGTCTGCTGGTGGGGTCAGAATCTGCTGATTGGTTCAGACTGATGGGGTTCAGTATATACTGAAGGTTCAAATTCACCTTTTTGTGGGCTTCAGCAGCTCATGGGCTTTTGGGTTTCAGCATCTAGGGGGCCATCATCAAATCGAGTATAACTATCAGTTTGCATTTTGCAATATACAAACTGAACAACCCATTTCCTCCCAACTGATTTTTATAAGTTCTACAAAACTGAACAACCTACCTCTTAGTTTTTATGAGAAACAAAAAATATATCGTTATCTCACTGAAGCTCTTTTTCTTCAACATCTTTAAATGTGAACTGAACAATCCTTTTTTTGTTTCTTACAACTGAACTCCGAATAAACAATAGTCTAGTACTCCTTAATACCCACCCTCGTCAGTTTTATCATAAAACTGAACAATCATCATTTTCATACTGAACCAACGCATTATAAAAACCCATTTCTTTGGTTTCTATAATTGACCAGACAAACAACATACCATTTCCAGTATGTACTCCTGAGCCTCATATATTTCATGTTTCAGCTTCTTTAACTAAAATCAATTGTTTTCAGCTCTTTCTTCAGATTTTTCTTAAAGCTGAACACACAACCCCATACCTTCATGAGCCTTTTTTTCAAAGCTGAGCAATTTATCACATCAATTTCAGCACTCTCATATTGAATAAACATACACCACCCTTTTTCATTCAGCTTTTTAAAGCTTAATACACATACTAATTTCTTCAATTAGTTTAATAAACATCAAACCTTAATCATGGTCACCATTTGAACCAATTAATAAATGCATCCGCCGCCACCACATCTACTTTTATCACCATCGTTACCACATTAGCTCATCACATCATCCACTTATCTCCCCTTCACAACCAATAACACATTCATAACCACCATCATTCTTCTTGCAATCCCACCATATCGATACCAAAAAAATTGAACAACAATGATCCTTCAATAAAAATAATCCTTAACCCACTTAAGCTTCTCGCCATCAAAGAAAGTTCAAATTTCTGAACTATACGAATCCCATCCTTTGGCCATAACGAAGGAATCCACCCAGTTTTTCGATTTGATTTTTTAGTGTTATATCTAGGATTGGATATGTTTGTACTTTGTAGTGACAAATGATTGGACCTGCTCCAATTTGATTTTCTGTATGTGAATAACAAATGATGGATTTTATGGTTATCGTTGTAAGAGTGAATTGTGGGATTTAGATTTGAATAAAGAGAACGTTGGTCTTTTTGTGATGAATTTTTGTAAAAGATATGGATCTGTGTTTTTTTAATAGGATTGGTGGATCTGTGTTTTTTTTTTGTGGGGTTTTGGGTTTTGGTTTTGGATAAGATATTCAGGGCAGGTTTGTTCAACATTTATGGTTTTCCTCTCCCTCAAAATTGCATACGCTTCATAAGCAGTAGCAGTTTTGAATAACAACCATAAATTTTAACCACGCTCAAATGCTATTAGTAGTTAAGATAGAACGGATCTGGGTCATAAGAATAATCAACCCGCTCTGAAACCACTTGTTGGGTCCTATGATCGTGAATCTTTGCATGATTGACCAATTAACTACTAATAACAACTTCTTGTACTTTTCAACGTATAGACTTTTATTAGAATCAAATAAAGAATCTATAACCCACTTTGTTTGCGGAAACAAATTGGTTGAATGACAAGGGTTCTCTCTTGATGAACAAGAGAGGAAGAAATCCTAACACTACACTGTGTGTTTTATGTGAAATGGAAATCTTATCTATCTCTACTTACTACCTATCTATATATAGGAAAAGAAAAACAAAGCTTCCAAAGGAAGCTTTCACTAAAGTGAAGCCCATGTGCTCCCCATGCTTTCTTTCCCATCATAGCACAAAAGTAAATATTACTTTTGACTTTCTTATTGGTTGTACAAGTAACCACTCTTGTACTCTTGTCTCCCTTTACTTTTAGGAAGTTCCCGCCAATATCTTCAGGTAGTATTTGAGAGATAGATGAACATCGTTCAACTTGGTTTGTCACTCCAAGCTGAACTGGAGGCAACTTCATTCAGGCCTATCCGTCAGATGCTGATCCGCATCAGCTACTGAAGGTGAAGACTTTGTCTTCAAAGGACTCTAGAAGTGCTGTGCTGAACTGTCTTCAGCTTGGACTGGTGCTGGACCTGGTGCTGAAGTGTCTTCAGCAATTCTTCAAGTCTTCAAAAGCTATATTATATTCAAATACTTGTGAGGAACAATTGGGTCAAATCTTGACCCAACAATTTCTCCCTATTTGGATATAAAAATAGCCTGAGTTGTCTTCTTCTTCGTTCAAGTCTTCTTTGTCCGCTGACCATCTTTGGTCACCGAAGCTTGAAATCTTAAAGATGACAAACTGATTGTTTTTAACTCAGTACATACACTTAGTCTATTTGTTGTTCAAATCCTAGTCCAACAATCTCCCCCTATTTGGACATAAGAATAGCCTAAGTGAAAATCATCAAATGTGAGTGGGCAAATACAACTTCTTCTCACCTTCTGATGTTACAAAGAGTAAAATGATAAACAAATTAGTACATACTCTTTGTTGTTGTAGTTGCAAGAAAGTAAACTCTTAAACCTGAAACAATAACATCAGTGACCCATTTTTTTGAAATCACATTATGGTACAAAGTTTTAAGTTTTTGGTAAGTTCAGCAACTTGGGTGTAGTGAAGGGTTTAATGGGTTAACATCGATACCTGGAGGTTTAAACATAAGTTGTTTCAGAGGATAACAGTGGTGATCAATCACTATGTATATACATAACAACCAACTTTCAGCGTCTTCATAACGTGAGCAAACATAACCCCGTTCTTAATCCCATCATCAGCTCTATTCAAGGCTGATCAAATACTAGCCCTATTTTTCAACAAACTTCATTCTCTTGACAAGAACATCATCATACACCGCATCCAATACATCACTTCCTCGACACACCCAATACCATAGTGTTTTACAAACATACCCGCTCCATCTTCAGGTTGTTTTTTTGTAAGGTTTGGAAAGTGTTTTGTGGTGAGATTGGTTTTGGATTATGGTTTGTTCTTGTAGTATTTGGTGAATGAAACAAGGTTTTGTTACTCCTGATTCTTTCTATAATATTAGTGTATTTCTCTCCCTCAAAAATTGCATATCTTTAGCAATTTTTGAATGTTTACACTAATAATTGAGTAATAAAATGATAGCATCAGGAGTTAACGAAGTTCTTACCTGCTGAATGTTCAGTCAGGACATGCTGAAGGGTTGTCAAGAATGTTGGAGGTTCACCTTCAGTTTCAAACTTCAAATATAAGATTCAGACTTTGCTGAAGATCAGTCACTGCTGGTGGTTCAGGTTCAGTGCTGAGGTTCGTCCAGTCTTGCTGGAAAGGGTCCAGTTCTGCTGGAGGGTTCAGTCTTTGCTAAAAGTCCAGAACACTAAAGAGGTTCATAACTGCTCGAGGGGGTCCAGTACTACTGGAGGACCATATGTCTGCTGGGGGTTCAGAATGACTTGAGAGGTTCATCAATTCTGCTAGGTTCATATTACTGAAGGGGGGTTCAGTATTCTGCTAAGGGGTTCGTCCAGTCTGCTGGTGGGGTCAGAATCTGCTGACAGGTTCACACTGATGGGGGTTCAGTATATATTGAAGGTTCAAATTCACCTTTTTGTGGGCTTCAGCAGCTCATGGGCTTTTGGGTTTCAACATCTAGGGGGCCATCATCAAATTGAGTATAACTATCAGTTTGCATTTTGCAATATACAAACTGAACAACCCATTTCCTCCCAACTGATTTTTATCAGTTCTACAAACCTGAACAACCCACCTCTCAGTTTTTATGAGAAACAAAAAATATACCATTATCTCACTGAAGCTCTTTTTCTTCAGCATCTTTAAACGTGAACTGAACAATCCTTTTTTTGTTTCTTACAACTGAACTCTGAATAAACACAGGTCCAGTACTCCTTACCCACCCTCGTCAGTTTTATCATAAAACTGAACAATCATCATTTTCATACTGAACCAACGCATTATAAAAACCCATTTCTTTGGTTTCTATAATTGACCAGACAAACAACATACCATTTTCAGTATGTACTCCTGAGCCTCATATATTTCATGTTTCAACTTCTTTAACTGAAATCAATTTTTTTCAGCTTTTTCTTCAGATTTTTCTTAAAGCTGAACACACAACCCCATACCTTCGTTAGCCTTTTTTTCAAAGCTTTTTCTTAAAGGTTTTTTCTTAAAGCTTTTTCTTCAGATTTTTCACAAGTCTCATGTGTTTTGATAGGGTTAGGGTAGCTTAGAGTAAAATTGTTTTGAAAATCTTTGAAAAAAAATTCTATGGTTTAGGTTTTTAAAGGGTGTTTGGTTCTATGTGTGTTTGACTGTAGTGACACACAAGAAGGGCACATATGGTCTAAAAACACTCCCTTAGTTAGTATAAAGTTGGTTTTGGTAGTTTAAAAGGTTCTCTGTGTTAAAAAAAATGGTATCATCAACTTTGCCAAAAATCTGTTAAATAGCATAGCAGCAGGTTTTAGGTTGATTTTTGGGTTTCATGATTTGATTTTGTTGGATCCTATGATCGTGAATCCTTGCACGATTGACCAATTAACTACTAATAACATCTTCTTGTACTTTTCAACGTATAGACTTTATTAGAATCAAATAAAGAATCTATAAACCACTTTGTTTGCGGAAACAAAGTGGTTGAATGACAAGGGTTCTCTCTTGATGAACAAGAGAGGAAGAAATCCTAACACTACACTGTGTGTTTTATTTGAAATAGAAATCTTATCTATCTCTACTTACTACCTATCTATATATAGGAAAAGAAAAACAAAGCTTCCAAAGGAAGCTTTCACTAAAGTGAAGCCCATGTGCTCCTCATGCTTTCTTTCCCATCATAGTACAAAAGTAAATATTACTTTTGACTTTCTTATTGGCTGTACAAGTAATCACTCTTGTACTCTTGTCTCCCTTTACTTTAAGGAAGTTCCTGCCAATATCTTCAGGTAGTATTTGAGAGATAGATGAACATCGTTCAGCTTGGTTTGTCACTCCAAGCTGAACTGAAGGCAACTTCATTAAGGCCTGTCCTTTAGATGCTGATCCGCATCAGCTACTGAAGGTGAAGACTTTGTCTCCAAAGGACGCTGGAACTGCTGTGCTGAACTGTCTTTAGCTTGGACTGGTGTTGGACCTGGTGCTGAAGTGTCTTCAATAATTCTTCAAGTCTTCAGCAACTATTTTATATTCAAATACTTGTGAGGAACAACTGGGTCAAATCTTGACCCAACAGATTTCTTCTGTAATTTGTTGCATTTAACATAGACTTATGTTATGAGTAAATGGTTATTGTCATATCAGCTTTGTGTGGCTACTAGAACTCATCAAAGCCCACTGTGGTGCCAATTCCACCAACAAAAGGCAACTTCTGTCTATACACTAGGCAGAAGGGAGTGATTTTGGTAAGTTGAGGCTTAATTCTTGAATCACAAGTAGTAATTAGGTTGGAGTTAGTTGTTTGACATCTAGTAATTAGGTTTAGTGTACTTTAGGTAGGTTAAAAAAAAGTATAGCTCACTGTTAGCCCTAAAACCCTAGCAGACCTTGCTTTTATGCTAATTTGTGGGCATTTGTTGATTTTTTGGCATTATTTGGTGTTCATTTTTGTGTGATTACTGTTCATTGACTCCCCACAACCTAACTGGTTGTGGTGGTGCCCAATTTTTCCAAAAACTCCAAGCATAACATAGCAATTCGACCAATTTTCACTTTTTGTGACTAAGCAGTGGGAACCAAGTTCCCACTGCCTGTGTTCTTTTCCCACTTTCCACACAAAAGGACAAGAAGTCTCCATCACTTTTGCTGTTTTTTGTCCTATTAGGCACTTTAGCATTATTTTTTAGCTTTTTCCTTTTTCTCAAGTTATTTCGGTTAAAATAAAATTTTCCAAAAAGTTATTTTATTTTTCCCAATATTTTATTATTTTTAGCATTACTTTAATTAAAAATTAGTTTTTAGTGATTTAAAAATAAGAAAAATAGTTTTAAAATTTTTGGAAAAATAGTCTTTAGTTTTTAACTAATATAAGTATGTTATTTATTTGATAAAATGATATTTTAGACTTTTTGTTGATTTTATTTAATTTTAGGGCTTTAATTAACATTTAAAACTAAATATTAAATCGATAATAAGTTTTGAAATATATTTATTGAATTTTTATTCTTATTTATATTATTTTAAACTTAATTTTGATTTTTATTTTTTTAGTTAAAATTTTTAATTTCGTCACGTTTTACGTTTTGCGTATACGTTTTAATTTTACGTCATATTGTAGTTTTTAGCGTAACTCGTCTTTATTTTCCAATGTTACTCAACCAAAAACGTCACTAATATAAACTTGATTTAAAATATTGGCACATAACACATACACCTCCTTTGAGAACGAACTTTTAATTCTCGAGTATTCGCGTTTTGCTAAACGTGATACTTAATACTTGCCGTTTATACTTGTTTTTCCTAAAGTAAGTAAAAAAACCTACATCAATAAGAGAAGGATAATGAGTTTTACTAAGATATAACCCTGGATCATTAGAAATCCTTGTTGGAAATTCACTTTATATGACGACATTTAAGAATTCCCATTAGTTATCATAGTCACTCACGCAAAGACTAGACTAGGAAACTATGTATAGTGTAGGCGCGTGAGTGACTATATATACCCCTCCAAGGCTTTCAAGGATGGGTTGTTGATTGTGTTTGTCCTATTTTTTATTTTACACTTTTTCCTTTCTTTCTCTTTACACACACAACCCTAAATCTCTCTCCACCATGGCTGTCCACCTCTACCACAACCTAAGACTACCGGATCTATAAAATGGCAAACCCACAATTGGCATCAGAGCCGACGGTTCAATCCTTGAATCGTTCGTGTTTATTGTTACTGATTTGGTGGTCAAAGTTTTTTTTTTTCAGAATCTATTATAATATATTTGTCCCGATGTCTTTTTTTGTCACAGTTTGTCTTTGATCTCAAATCTGTTACAACTTTTGTGACGATGGTCTTATTTGTAGTCCAAATAGTCGTTTTGTTTTGTGTCTCCTATCTATCATCTCTAGCATCATTTCTGGTCAACATCTGGTCTCATCTGTATTGATTGCTCTTATCAGTTACGCCTAGTTTTCTGATCAACAGTCTATAGATTTATTCTAATTTATCTACTGATTCTGGTTAGATTTTTTTCAGATCTGGTATTAAAGTTTTTTCTACATTTTCTTTGTTTTTTTATGAAGATGAAGATGAAAACCAGAAACCCAGATCCGGAAATCCCGGAAAAGGACAATCTGGATAAGGTTGTTTTTATATTGCAATGGGAACAAAAGAAAACATTGCGAGTGTTAACAGAAATGAATATTGCGATGTATTCTTTGAAGACCTCAAACTATTGCGACATGTTTGTACTAAACATTGCGACAAGTTTGTACTAAACATTGCAACATGTTTGTTACACTTTGCGAAATGACCTTTTGTTTTACAATAGACCAGAACAACTTAAAATATCGAGACTTCTACCGTCATCCCTTTTATCTCCTCAGCACCAATTCATTCTACCTTAATCCGTTCGTCTCCTAACACCATATCTTCTAGACTCGAAAACCAATAAACAAAAACATATCATTTCTATCACAAACATGGACTCAATCTTAATTAAAATACTGATCTCAACTTAAGATTCGTGTGTATCTAGATCTTTTAAGATCTTTACAAACCGAATCATGTCGTCATTGATCTGTTATAAGCTATGCTTGTTTTTTTCTCAATATTCGAATAAAAGGAAAAAAAATTAACAAGTTTGTTAAATCTATTCCTTCTTTCGTTTTAAGAAAACACCAAAATCAAACACATGCATAAAAAATCGAACCAATACCTACCTGAGACCCATGATTGGATCTTGAAGCCTTGAATACTGCGTTTCATCATGAAAAGGTTCGATAAGCAACGGGTCAATTTAGTCAAAGAATAGTTTCATTTGATTGTGGTTCGAAATCTAATGGCAGTTTGTTTTTGGGATGATTTGATGTATTAGCTTTGAGATGAGATTGATTAGTTTTGGTTAATTGTTCAATGTTTTTCGAGGGTTTTGATGAATTTTATGTTAGATGGAAGAGATGGGTTTCATTTACTTTGGGAGTATCGAAAACTGGTGGGAGAGAAGAAAGAAAACGGCTGAAGTGTTTAACTGATTAGGTTAGAATGAAAAGTTTTAGGGCATAAATTGTCTTATATATCCCAATTGCTAGGTTCGGGTATTGCATAATCTCTGTGGGCCAAAAATGTTTGACAAATTCGTGGATCACACTATTATTAAAGTATAGTGGGCCTACTTTGTAAACCATGGTGACAATGTTATATCAACGTAGAGTGGAGATTTGGTCCCCATAGAACTATTTATATTAATGTATAAACATATGTGATTTCATTTGATAATCTACTATTTCTTTTGGGTTGCGTTTGATTATGGGTCGCAAAGATGGGCCGAGTATCAAAAATTATATGGTACTAATTTTTTGTCAAAATTTATTTTGGACAAATTTTGTGTTATTACTTTTATACTTTGGTTATAATTAGGGCGTGACAATCTGACAGGACAAAGTGACGAGACTAAGTGACGTGACAAAGTGACAAGACAAAGTGACAAAAATTATTTGAGACGAGACGAAGAAAAAATGGATATATTTTTAGTGGCTACGGATTTTTGATCGTGTGTTATTATTTGAAGCTGAAGACGGATTTTTCGAAGGCGTGCACTTATTTTATCTTTGAAAGATAACTTGTTCGTGCTTAATGTTAGGACCTCTGTAATAGTCATTTGTAATAGGTATGCTAGGAGGTATGTAGTTCCTCCTGGTCATAGTAGTAGTAGGAGCAACACGTGCTCCTAGTCTTTAGAAAGTCAAACATTATTATTTTGAGTAGTTTGTTAGGATATGCATGGGATATGTTAGGAAATGATATGCATATCAGAATTACACGTTTTGGTTTAATGCTGTATTAGGGTTTCCTTGTAGTATAAAAGGAACCATTGGCAGAAGGGTTAAACACGTCTTCATCAAACATTATTTAGTTCATATTAACATTAGAAATCCTTAGTAAGGATCAAGTCATTATAGTTATTCTGTTTCTTCTTGTTCATAGTATTTGTATTCTGCACTTATACTGTGTAGGTTATCTAGAGTCTCTTTGTGAATAGACTTGTGATTAGAGAAGTCGTTCACCATCCTTAACAGGCTGCAAGATCCATATCTAGTGAACACAACAAGTGGTATCAGAGCCTGGGAGAGTCTCTACACAAGAAGAATCAATTTTTCTTTTTACTAACATCTTTGTTTAATTATGTCTGCCTCTAGTTCTACTGAAACAGGAGATGCAAGCACGTCTAAAACACAACAACCTTAGCAAATCGTTTCTACTGTTTCCAATAGAAATGGATAATTCCCTATCTTGAAGAAGGATGAGTATGATAGCTGGGCAATGAAGATGGAATGCTGGATCACCAATACCGATCTTGACCTTTGGAAAATTGTTTAGAATGGCAACAGTAAGAAGCTTACCAGAAGAGACAAGAATGGTAATGTCATCCTTCTAGATTTTAACACCCCCAAATTTACACGCAGCGGAATACATCTTTGGGTGCTAAACAATGATACAACAACAGATAATTTATAAAGAACGACTCGAAAAGAGACGTTTTAGATTTATCGTTCCTAAACATTTATCAGAGTAGCGTAGTCCCAAGTAATCGTTACCAAAAGATAAGTTAAAACAACATATTGTTTTGTTTTAAAAATGGAACGATAAATAAATCAAAGAGTTTGAACAACAAAAGTAGTGCACAACTTCATTCCCCGTGACCTCCAAGCTTCCACTTCTTGATTACCTGAAATACATGTGAGTAAAACAATCAACAAAAATGCCGAGTGAATCTATAGGTTTATGAAATCAATTTGAACACAAGCAAATATTATAAGTTTGTGGCATGCTTATAAGCATCAAATAATAATTTGCATCAACAATGATAATTGTATATAGAATAAATTGCAATAAGCTCATGGAACCGAGCCCTTAGACACTCCCATATCAGTCTAATAAGACGAGAGATTTATTAATTGTCGGTTACCTCCAGATTATTGGTACATAACCGTATACCTGACTTCTCAATACAATATGTCCAAACAGTGCGGAGGTCGGGCCTAAGCTTCTATGACAAGTCCACACAAACTGAACCGGGGCGGCTTCCCCCATAGATCTATTAATTGTACTAGCGGTTAACCCATCATAGGTTAATTTAACGGTCCATAATTGAGGTTTTAACAAAGGCAGTCACTTAATGCAATTTAAAGGCAACCACGGGTTCATTCATAGAGGGACAAAGCATACCATAAAAATCATGTGTTCTAAGTTTATAAAACATGTATTCCCCCTCGCGGGTTTAAAATCATTTAATAACTAGTATAAAGCGAGGCTATAGACTCACGTTGATAATGAAAGGCGGATTATCGGCTACGGGCGTGCTTCGGTCACGGAAACCTATATAAACAATAATCGGTCTTAGACTCTTGTCCAATGACTTTTATCAAAATAACAATATATATGATGATTTTGTACATATGATGATGATCAAGTGGGTTTATATATCCTTGTTTACTCATTTTAGTGTTTACGTTTTGATAACTTTTACTAGTTTACTAGTTTTACCTACTTACCTATTTTAAGTCCAATAAGCTTAGTATAAGTTCTTTAACTTGTTTTAATCCATTTTATACCTATATTATCAGTATCTATACTTTCCATGTTGGGCCCAAATGGGTTAAGCCCAATAAGTTCTTTTTATAAGTGTTTAACTTATTTAGTCCAATTATTAGTCCAATATGCTTAGTTAGCTCGTTAATGTCCGTATGTCCTATAGTTCGGGTTTTATCGGTTTTTACTTGTATTAGTTACTTATATATCAGTATATGACTTTTAAAAACTTATCATTAGACGGGTTTGATCGTCTAAATTTTAATTGGCGAAAAACGTTAATTTTACGGTAATAGCCGAAAAGTCGTAAAAATCAAGTTTATAGTTTTTATTACTTATAAGTATTATTCCACTACCATTTATATAATTTATCCATTTATTTAACCTTTTACATATTTATATAAATAAGTTTCATAAGTTAGTGGGTTTTTATTTTACATTTTATACAATAAAATTTGAGTGCTTATATAATAATAATAAACATTAATTCTCAAAATCTGATTTTTATTTTCATCTTCACCATTTTATCATATCTAGAGTTATATAATGAATTAGAAGCTCATTTTTGGGTGGCATGATCTTCATATTATGTTCTACATTTAACTTAGTTATAGCTACTGCTCATTTTAAGTTCATCTATGCTTAACAGTCCCTACAAAACAGCTTATTCAGATTAGAACACCCAACTTGTTTTGATCATATCTCACTCATTATATTGATTCCATTGCATGGCCAACTCTCACATGTGTATAACATCTTGTACTTACTGTAAATGGATCATACCATGCAATTTTATCAGTTCAAGTTTTAGTTATATACTATTTTTATACAGCCAACTAAATAAGCATGATTTTAGCCTTATTTCTCATGGTTATTAACATTTTTAAGCATATTTATCAACACTTGATCCCCACACAACATTTTTATCATCATATATACATCATATACATATACAAAAATAAAGAAAATACATTTATTCTTTACAAAAATAACAAGAGAAAATGGAGAGGATGATCTTCTTTACCAACCAAGTGTATTTCTTGTTTTTGGAAGACAAGAACTTGATGAACACCACAAGTAACTCCAAGATCATCAAACACCAAGAACAATAGTTGAGAAATCAGCCCTAGGACACAAGCAAATCACCTCCAATGTTGTTAATATGGCCACCAAATGATCAAGGCTTCAAGATAACTCCATGATAGAGCTAGATAACATGTATTTCATGGCTAGAAAAGATCAAAAGGGGTGTTTGTAGCTTCAATATGGATGGCAAGGTGGTGATTGTTGAGAGAGTTTGAGGTTGTTTTGCATGTATGGAAAGATGGTATGTGTGAAGTGGTGGAATGGTTTGATGGTTTTAGCTAGGAATGGCTTAAAGTGTAAGCTTAGTCTTACACTTGTAAGTAATTAGCTAACATGATGCCACATCCTTAGATGTGATGTCATGTGCCATCCCAAGTTAGCTAGTGGGGTGGGATAATGTATTTTGTCCCACCTCACTAATTTACGGGTATTCCTCGATTCTAGTTTTCTCGATTTGCGTGCCCTCGGGTCGTTTTACGAAAAACGTTTTTATAAATTATGAATCAAAGACACAAAACGAATCCAATAAAAATTGTCTCATCAAAAACGGAGTTCAAAAACGTAAATACGTAATCCTAAGGTTTCCGGTTTAGTCGTAAAGGACGCTAAATTATGCACGTAAGCCCAAATTTAAATCCGTAAATTGTGAGTTCGTCAACCAACACAAAAATAAGTTTCAAAATATTATACGAGAAAATATTTCACTACCTGAAAATGTTAGATTGTACTTTTTAAAAGTTTAAACGCACACGAAAAATAATAATATAACGACTCGATACGTAATTGAAACGATATCGTCGGAAGTATTAAATATCGAAACTATCGATAATAAAATATAATATTTTTGGCATCCTTCGGTATCGCGATCACTAGTAGTCCTCGTTGCTCGTCAAAATATTAAAATATAATATTTAATATTTGTTTCAACTTAAACCGTTAAACATAATAATATTTAACGTTATAAAATACTTCAAAATAATTGAAAATAGAATTAAATTATGACCTTATTTTTGCGGGTTTTACATAGATCCTAAAACTCATGAAGAAATCACAGCTGTTCAGAAGGAAATCAAAGCAAAAACTATTTTGCTTCAGTCCCTTCCTGATGATCACATGGGTGATTTTTATCACTTGGATGATGCTAGAGAGATTAGGAATGGAGTAAAGGCAAGGTTTGGAGGGAATGAGGAATCAAAGAAAATACGCAGATCCATGCTGAGAGATAAATTCAAAGAATTCAAGATCTCTGAAACTGAAGGTATTCATCAAGGGTATTATAGGTTCCAAAAGATACTTAGCCAGTTGAATCAACTCAGGTCCAAACCTGATAATGGAGACATTAATGCCAGGTTTCTTAGAGCTCTACCTCACTTATAGAATCAGGTAGTCATCTCTCTCAAAGCAAAAGGTGGCCTCGACTATCTTAATTTTGATGACGTGTTTTATAAACTCAAAACCTTTGAGCCACATGTGAGAGGATTCTCAAGTGATTCCTTTCCTACTCCTGCTAACTCTGCTTTTGTGAGTTCCATGGGATCTAGTCCAATGTCTTATGTTAGTAGCCCAAGCTACATTGTGTCTTCTCAACATACTTCTACTCCTGAACCAAAAGTCAAGAATGGTAGCATGGTAGAAGCTGTTCTTCACTCTTTTGTTGCTGATGTTGATCCACAACAGCAGCTTGCTTTTGATGATTTCAAACAGGTTGATAAACTTGACTTGGATGAAATGGATCTAAAATGGCAGATGGATATGCTCACTCTCTTGGTTCATAAGTTTGAAAAGAAAGTCGGTCGAAAATTTAACTACAACCCGAGAGAGCCAGCCAGGTTTGATAGAAGCAAGGTTAGATGCTATAACTACCAACAGTGAGGTCATTTTGCTAGGGAATGCCCTAACAAAACTGACCAGGAGAAGAACAGGTATTCAACCTTCAAGGTTCAAGAGCTCAAGGATGACAAGAAAGCTTTGGTGTCCGTTGATTCTATGGTTAACTGGAATGATCATCAGACTGCTACCTTGAAGTCAACTGAAGCTTCTACTGATGTGTTTGCAATGATTGCTAGGAATCTATCTGATGTCGAGGAAGCAGAAGAATTTGCTCTTATGGACATCTCACGTCAGGTACAAAATTTCCCTCTTGGTTGTCACGATAAATTTTCAGAATTGTTGACTTAATAAAATGAACTAAATGAACAAAATGACAAATATTTTTTAGATGTTCAAGCATATAAGAGTTCTTTAAAAACATTAGAACAACAAAAAAGGTGGCTTCAAGATACTCAACATGAATATGAGGATAAAATTAGAATTCTAAACATTGATTTAGAAAACACCACTAACATGCTTAAATATACTGAAAAACTAAACAAGGACAATATTAAAGATAAGCAAGACATGCAAGAAAAATTGGATGCTACACTTTTACGATTTGAAAAATTGAAAAAAGCACCCAAGGATCTCTTAAAGTTAATTGATAGTAGCATGTCTGGTAGAACTAAGAGAGGTTTGGGCTTTGATAAATATATTGATTCAAAATATGTGTTTGATTTATCTTTTTCAAGTGTCTTTGATCCTGACAAGGAGGAGGAGGGAAAACCTAGTTACAATAGGTTTCAACCAGCTGCAACAATGCATGCTGTTCCTCCACCTCTTACAGGAACTTTTATGCCCCTATCTAGGCATACTGACTTGGATGGATCAAAGATGCATGAGTTTCCAAAAAGCTCTACTAATACTAATGACTTTGTCTCTTGTACTTTCAGTGACAAGGCCAGTGACTATGTATCTTGTGGTTCAAGTGAAGAGTCAAGACCTACAAACTCCAAGACAAATGACCCTGCTGCCTAGTGCTAGGAAGAGTGAAGAGAGAGTTTCTTCTACTTCAACAGTTTCTAGTTCAAGTTTATTGAGTCCTAGGAATGTTGATTCTCCTAGAGTTGTGTGTAATAAATTTAGCATTGTGAAACAATGTCATTTGAATAAAAGGTCTTTTAAAACATGCTTTGTTTGTGGAAGTAAATTTCATTTGATTAAGGATTGTGATTTTTATGCTCAACCTTCTTTTGTTTATCAAGCTTATCCTACTCCTGGTTCACCAGGAGTTGCTCCTTTTTCTTCTAGAAGTCTAAACCCATGTGCCCAATCCTATTCTTCATCTAGAAGGACCTCTCCTTTATCTTCTGATCTTTGGAGAAGCAATGGTTCCACCCAAAATAGACTAACCAACAACTATTTTCAGAACTTTAATCAGAATTATGCTTTTAATTAAGACCAAATGTATTTTGGGTTGGGAAACTTCGGTACTGCTGTTAATCCCTCAGCAGGTTGTTCTTGGTCAAACAATAACACCCATATGATGAATAGGCAACCTAAGAACAACAGTGGATCTCATCAATCTTCTTGGCTATCTACAAAAGATCCACAAGGCAGACTCAAACCTGAAAAGGTATGGGTCCCCTTAAGACACTAACTGTAACACCCCATTTTAATAATGGAATGTCACGCGTAATTATGGCGTGTCATCAAAGCATACAAGGATAAATGTCTAAAACATTACATGACCATAGGGATAATCAGAATCAAACATCGGTTCTCAAACATAAGCCCAAAACATAATAAAGCAAAAGAAATAAATGAAAAACTAAACAAGCATAAGTATATGAAGGCAAAAAGGAAAAGAAGTCTCTAGCAGCTTCCATCCTGTGCACGTACTCCAAATGCTCGACTCTTTCCTAGAGTACCTGCCGTTTTGGGACATGGAAAGGAAAGTAACGGCTGAGAAAAACGCTCAGTGCACGGATATAGATGATAAGTGTGAAAACACTCATCAATAATGATCCTAAAACCACTCAAAACACAGTCAAATACATTATATTAGACTGTTAATTATCAGAATTACGCGTGTATTTGGTGTTTGTGTATTTTCAGGTAATATAGGTACATTTGAGACAAAATACGAGCTTTCAAGGATTTATTTAAAGAAAAGACGAAGAAAAGGACAATAGAGCTTTCAAGGACCATATTTGCCAATATTCTCAAAGATGGAGGACTAGATTTGCAATTTTCTACAAAGATTAAGGATGAAATGAAAATGAGATAAAAGTTTTATACATTTTTTGAAAAGAAATTAAATGAAAGGACTAAGATGGCAAAAAGTAAAAAGAAAGGGAAAGTTTTATTTAACTTGGTTAAGATTGACCAAGACCGGTCAAACTTGCAAAACACACACGCATCTTCTCCAAACATGAAGAGAGAGAATGAAGATAACAGACGGTTTACTTTTCTTTCCACCAAACCTGCAAATCGCCATATCGAACGATCAAGAAGGATTCAAGTGAAGACATAAACTACAAAAATACTCCTCTCGTCTTCCTCTACACGATGATGCCACTTAATTAGATCAAGAGCAAAGAATAAAGAAAGCCCCAAATTCAAGATTGAAGATGAAGAACGAGTAAACCTCGTATTAAACACGTGTCAATCAATCATTGGATTGAACGCGTCACAACACCTCTCTCGCTGGCTATAAATAGAAGATGAAGCTCTCATTTTCATTCGGTTAGCTAGGAGTAGATTAGCACATAGTTAGTTAGATAGGACTAGTTAGTTAAAGCTTTTGTAACCGTTTTCAGTTTCTTTTCAGTTTAAACTTTTGTAACCGTTTCTAGTTTTCTTCCATTAATGAATCTTTAAAAGTTTCATATATTTTCTTCTTTCTCATCTTTTCCTGTTTAATTCTCTTCTAAGTTCCTGTTTTTCTTTACTGACACTGTTCACGAGAATAGGTATATTTGATATTCATAGCTTTTTGATACTGTTTCTAGGGTGATTGGTGTTAAGAGAACCGATTGTGTAGGTTTTCAGTAGGATTTAAGAGGTAAAAACCTTATCAGCTTTTCGAGCATTAAAAGAAGTTTTAATAAGATTTTCAGTTAATCAAAAGCTTATCAGTTCTTTGATGATTTTTGACGCAGG
The DNA here is from genome assembly GCA_025667525.1 of Glebionis coronaria. Taxonomy (NCBI): domain Eukaryota; kingdom Viridiplantae; phylum Streptophyta; class Magnoliopsida; order Asterales; family Asteraceae; genus Glebionis; species Glebionis coronaria. The sequence goes on along the minus strand of CM046879.1, from coordinate 314,906,193 downwards.
TTTGTAGCTTTTCAAAAAGTTAAGCTCATAAGAGCCTATGAGAAGTTCCTTTTCAAGTTAGAATCTTGATAAAATTCAACTAGATCAAATATTTGGTTTTTTATTCATCTTTAGATATAAGTTTAGTGATAGAATTCGAGCTTTTGATTTGTTCCTGTTTAGAGCATGTTGTTTACGGATTTTGGATTTTAGCTTTAGTGAGCTTTCGACTCTAGTTTGGTCTTCCATGGAGTTTAATTCGTCAGAATTAATCAGTAGCTAAACAAGTGCTCACCATAAATGAATTAGGACGAGTTTAGCTTGAAATAAATTTTAGTTCAGTAATAGGATATTTGGATTTGCTTGTTTAGTTGCCATTAGAGTTCAGCTCGTAGTTTGAGTCCAGAAGTTCGGCTTTCTTTTCATGACATTTGCGCAGGTCTTTGGAGTCAGTTGCAGTTCAGATCAGTAGTTATACTCAAGCTTTTAGTTTTCGAGCTTCCAACTTGAAAGCCATTGACCAAGGTAGATCAGCAGACGGAGAGTGTTGTGTTTGGTTTTAAGCGAGCTCAGCGCTCCGCTTCGCCTCAACGGAGGCCTTGATATTCTTGGTTAAGCTCACGTTTTATTTTCTGAAATTATCGTAGTATAAGTTGTTTACCTGCAATTTGTTCTTTAATTCTGTTTTGTCATAGTCGAGTATCTGTTTTCAACTAGCTGCCCTTAATTCCTTGTTAGCTTTGTAAATTTTTCATCCTATCTGATAAATCAGTGTTTGGTAAATCGATTTAGAGCTAGCAGTTTGAGTTTTTGTATTCAGTTTGTTGAAGTGCTCAATAGGTTTTGATAGGTTGATGTTGAACTTTTACGATTAAATGCTTTAGATTAGATATGGTATCATACAGTTTCTCTGTTTTGATTCCCTTGGATTTTTAGCTTAATAGATAAGCATTAGAATCTAGTAAAAAGGCATAGGGATAAATTGTTTGGTAAAGAAGGAAATAAAGAATATGAGAAATTCCACTAGTTAGCCTAAATTGTGAATCTGTTATCTCTTATCACTGTATGTAATTTGTGATTTCAGGACTGACGATTAATAGAGTGTTTGATGGACTTTGCTTTATTTCTTGGGCCTAAACTAACATTAGAATCAGAATATTAAAAAAAACTCATTTTAGACTTTCAACAAAATTTGCTTATCAATTTGCGTTTAAGAAATATGTTAGGCCCACTTCCATTAGTTTGTTTAAAATTCATATAGATCACACAATTCATTTTAGCACATAGGTTAAATTTGTTTTTTTTTTTTTACTTTTATAAAACAGTAATAATTTTGTAGATTTTGTAATTTGTAATTTTCATTAGTAGAATAAATTTGAATTCTTGAATTTTGTGCAATTAGTTGGGGTAAATGCAATGTGTTTTTAGTTAGTACGTATACGTAGTATAATAGATATTTTTACATTTTTTACATGCTTTGTGCAAAGTAGTCATAGAAACTAATCAAATCTTTTTAACCAAAAACAATCAAGTCGATCTTAAAATTGTTATATCCATTCGATTAGACCGAGAGAAAACGAACTAAAAACGAAATATTAAATGGCGCCGCTGCCGGTTCTTTTCGTGAAGATTAACGATTTCGAGTGAGACGATTGGATTTTGGGATCCGTTCACTTTGTGAACGTTATTTTTTTTACGTATTATAAATCAAAAAGATAAAAAAAAAATCAAAAAGATAAAAATACAAAAAAATAAAAAATCACAAAAATCAATTCTTTTCCTAAAGAATTGAACCAAAAAAATAAAAAATCCAAAAAGTAATCTTTTTCCTAAAAGATTACACCCAAAAAATATATATTATATCGATTTTATCGGTTTTTACGTAGATATAGTATTTTTCTTAAAAAATCAAATAAATACAAAAATATTTTTGATATATTATTATATGTAAATAAGTATACGTATAAAAACAACCAAGTTACCTATCTCCATAAGTATTGCCGAGGCAATACACCGTGTTGAGGGGCGTTCCGGTCCTTGACACGCGTATCGATCGAATTTAATTAAGCAAGAATAGATAAATACTTCCAATTGGCAATAATTCGAAGAATACAAACTACTAAAGTGAATAGATAGGCGACGTGCTATAAAATGCCGTCTAAGGGTTAATAGGTACTTAAGTGCTTCGCGCCACCTAACCCCCCGTTCACTAGTGCGTATTCTAAGAAGGAAGGCTTAATTGGAGGTCTTGCACCCAAGTAGTAATTATATATATACTTTCTTGTGGATATTTCATATCGAAACTCGAAGAGGATAATCTTATTCTTTTCAAAGTCGACCGAGGGCTACTCCCTCATTCCTCGTGTTTACTTACACGTGTACTCGCACACGTGTAAACATACCACCTTTGGTGTATCACTTCCTTTCCCGAGGAAGCTTTTAGACGTCATTTCTTGTATATACATTCGGCCACCTTGTTACACATGGATACTCGTTCCATGTTGGAGATTTTGCAACAACAATCCGCCACTGTTAATTATCCGTCTTATTCGACTTGTGGTGGTCCACACGATACTTATTTATGTGATCAAAATAATGGTTATTATGGGGAGGGATATGCTTACAATGGAACCGAGAACCCTAATTTTCAACCTAACACTCGAATGGACTACACTTGTAATGACTATATGGGATATTCCGGTTTTTCATCACAACCTCCACCATCATTTCATGATCAAACCTTTAATGTGCCATACCAAAACCAAGGATTTTCCAATTATGAATGTTTTCAAAACAATGGAAATTTTCAAGGCTATAATCAAGAAACCTTTCATAATCAAGGATTTTCAAACAATGAAGGCTTTCAAAATGATGAGAATTTTCCTTGCCATAATCAAGACACCTTTCAACATCAAGGATTTTCATATTTGACCACTTTGCCACACTTGGTTAATCGTCCTATTTTGGAGATATTACAAGACGAGCAATATCGAGCTATGTATGGGCCTTGTGCGACTTGTGGAGCATCACATAATGAAAATAATTGTGATCTATACGCGAGTAATTATGATCAAGGGTTTGATGAGGATTTTCAAAATCAAGAATTTTTAAATCAAGACGATTTTCAAAATGAAGAAAATTTTCAAAGTCCTAATAAAAAAACGGTTAACAATCAAGGCATTTATCATTTCTTGAGTAAAGACGCTTTTAATATGGTAATGCAAGCACTTGAGTCAATGCAAGAGGCAACTGATCCGAAAATATTAGGCTTGAGCACAGACATCTTGCAACACATGAGACCGAACGATGCTTTACCTGATGATGAGCCTTCTTTGAGAGTAGATGTTGAGGATGATACACTTAGTGATGTTCCTATTGTAGACCCTTCCATCTCTCCACCGACTATACTTGAGCCATACACACCTTCATCACCTTTACCTCACGTGGAACCCACCGACTCTTTGACCATGGGGGACGAGCCTCTTAGCACTAATACAAACACCGATTTGGAAGAATTAACCGTTTCTAGTGTTGAGAACCTTATCCCAATCCAAAGAGAGCTTGAGAGGGTTTCCAATGAACTATGTGATAAGCTTTGTGTTGATACCTCTTCTCCTCATGATCACATTGAGATTTTATCACATATTGACCTTCATGCTACTACTAGTGATTTTGGTGACTTTGATCTTGATGAATTGTTTAAAGAAAGGGATAATGAGATTGAGGAAGAGTTTGTGAAAGACTTGACACAAATAGAGGATGAAAATTGTGATTCTAGTGACGCATCTTATGCTATATCATCCGATGATTTGTCTTGTCAAGATAACATTCCTAATTTGGATGAAGAGTTTGCTCCTATAGCAAAAGTGGATCCTTCTCCTCTACCACTTTATGATTCTTGTGATGAAACCTTTGATGATCCTTATGATAGTGATGAGTCTTTTACTTCTGATGATGATGACTCCATTTCTTCTATGACTCCTTCACCTATTCCTCTAAGTGATTTTGTGATACATTCGAATCCTCTTTTTGAGACATGTTTTGATAACCCACTTTTTGAGGAGTGTGAAGAACCTAATAATGAGTCTATAGAGGAAGAACCCTTGATTGATATTCCTTCACTGGTTTTTGAGGATACACCTATTGATTTTCATGATCATATCATCCCTTTGAGTGATTCTCTCATTAATACACCTCCTTTTGAGCCTTATGTTCCCACCCTCCCACCCTTGAAGTTGGTTATTGATGAAGATCCTTTCCTCTTAGAGATTGATACTTTTTCATCTAAGGAACCTTTAGAACTCAAAACCTTTGATATGGACTCTTTTATGGAGATTGATGCCACCATAGAGGATACTCTTGCACATTTTGATATAGAGGTCGACGATAGTGTTTCTAATTTGGAAGAGGAGGTTCGTCTTATTACTACATTGCTTTTTGAGAACATAGAGACTACACCTTCTCCACAAGACACTATTGATCTTGATCCTCCTTTCGCTATGCCTTCTATGGAAGATTACCCACCTTTTGATGATGATGATGAGCCCAATATGGACATAATAGTTATGAATGTTTTGATACCTACACCTTCATATTCTCATGATGCTTTGATCACTAAGGGGGAATCTTATATGGTTGATATGAGCTCATCTTCTTATTTTCCCATGAAGGGAAAGGTTTTTGATCCTGGGATACGTATATTTGGGAAAAATTGGTTTTCATCTACTCCACTTAAGAGTGTGCCTTCGATTGATATGCGCTTCTTGTATGAGCTTACTTTGGTGATGCTACCTATTTTGGAGTTGTTCATATGTAGAGATGGAAACTATGTATTTGATCCTGGTGTGCTTCTATTTGAGAGATTTCGTATGTTGGACAAACTTGAGTCACGTTGGACCGTTCCATTTATCGAGGCAGATTTGGTAAATCTTATAGTAAATGGCAACGTGCTAAGTTTGAGCGTATCATGTGAGATGTGCTTCAAAATGGATAATCTTTTACTCTCCATGATGGTTTCCCCAAGGACAACTTAATTCGGGGCCGAGTCGAGCTAGCGACTTAGGGTTAGAAAAACTCAAGCATTGAATAACTAGGTTAGAAAACGTAAAGTAGATTTTCAATAGGTTAGGTTTAATTAAAAGGATGTTATAATAGAGTTGAAGTGGAGGGGTGCCTTTCTTCGTCTTTTGGTGTTTGTTTCAAGGGTTGCTCTCTCTCATTTCATGCTTGGAGCTTATGGAGGAGGCCCGTGTATCTGGTTCACTTCGATTAGTTTTTGCTATTGTGATATTCAAAACACTTGTGCTTAAAATGAATACCCTTTAGTTGTCTCTTCCTTAACTTGGGTTAAGCAAAGTAATCAATGTCATAAGTGTAGGGGAGTTTACTCCAATACTCTTAAACATTGAGGACAATGTTTATCTTAAGTGTAGGGGAGACTTCTATCGAAGTGACCTTACCTAGACCATTGCCTTAACTTCATGATAATTGGGAAAATTAATTTTTCGATCATTTTTCAAATTTTTGATCTACTTTGGCCAACAAAAATATGCATTCATAATTTTTGCATCAATCATTTTTCATTTGCATAACACATTTGCATTGTATATATTTCTTCTTTTATTTTTCATCAAAAATATATAAAAAGGAAAAAAATATAATAAAACATGGTTTTAACAAGTTTAGACTTCTTTGACATATTAGGCCCGCCATGGATATTTTGACTCAACCCGAGTTTGCTTATTTTAGCTTTCTCTAGCTAGTATCCTTAACCATGTAGTCCTTCATTGGTCTATTAGGCTAAGCTTCCACCAATTTCATTATTTGAAATTTTAAATTTGTGGAGAATGGGAAATGATAGAGTTGAAGCAAGTATAAAAGGGCTAGATAGACTTCATGGCAATTACTTGTGGCTAAACCCTTCTCTTCTTGATCTCTATTTTCTTCGCATGTATATAATTGTTAATAAATAATCAAGTACGGTTTTAATTGGTTCGTAATCTCTTATGCATTTTTGGCTAATCATTTATGGTTGATATGAGTACGTCTTAAGATTCTAAGTTAGCACGTTTTATGTGTACTAGACTTATGTCATGCTCCATATTTAGCGGGTGTTTTTCCTTTTCTTCTTTTCAAATTTCTTTGTGAGGAATAAAGAAAAATAAGAGCGGCTTATGAAAAAAAAAAATGAGTGGCTAGGAAAAAAAAAGAAAAAAAAGAAAAAAAAATAAATAATGCAAGACTCCCAAGAGGGGCAGTGTGGTGTTAATTATAGTGACTATTGAGTTCCAATATTACCTTGACGAGTTGCGGGGATTCAATAGATTGCTCCAATCCAATATTACCTTGACGGGTTGCGGGGTTGAAGATCCAAAATCTCAAAAAGATGCGGATGTAAATTATTGCGTGAGTTTTATTTTTCTTTCCTTAGCGAGTGTGTAGTTACTTATGAAAGCATGACATAAGGATTTTACACATAAGGCGAATGACTTATTATTCTTGAAACGGACTTATATTAATTGTGAGCGGTTTTTCAAGTAATGGATGAGAAGATTACTTAGGATTAAAACCGTGCTTCCTTATTTTTGGATTTTACATTTCTTATATTTCACACTTGAATAATGACAAATTTGCCCACAAGCAATTTGCTCAAATAATAACCGGTTCCACATTTAATTGTCATGAATAAGTTGATGCACTTTTTACTTGTGAATGCAATGATCCCATTTATAAGCTTGGTATGGGGAAAGTGAAACTTGAGGGTGATAAATGTCCATGGTACCCAAGCCCTAATCTAAGTCATTGAATTCTTTATGAGTTATTTCCATCAAAACCATTTATGAAAAATCAAAAAGATATAAATAGAATTGTTTTCCTTGCATTGCATTGTAAATATTCAAAACCATTCATCATGTAGTATAGTTTAGTTTATTAAATCATAAAATGGCCAAGGTTGGTTAATTATGAGAAAAATGTAACTTGGTGCTTTTAAATGTTGCATTGCATGAGGACATGGCAATGGTCAAGTGGAGGGGAGTTGATAAGTGTGAAAACACTCATCAATAATGATCCTAAAACCACTCAAAACACAGTCAAATACATTATATTAGACTGTTAATTATCAGAATTACGCGTGTATTTGGTGTTTGTGTATTTTCAGGTAATATAGGTACATTTGAGACAAAATACGAGCTTTCAAGGATTTATTTGAAGAAAAGACGAAGAAAAGGACAATAGAGCTTTCAAGGACCATATTTGCCAATATTCTCAAAGATGGAGGACTAGATTTGCAATTTTCTACAAAGATTAAGGATGAAATGGAAATGAGATAAAAGTTTTATACATTTTTTGAAAAGAAATTAAATGAAAGGACTAAGATGGCAAAAAGTAAAAAGAAAGGGAAAGTTTTATTTAACTTGGTTAAGATTGACCAAGACCGGTCAAACTTGCAAAACACACACGCATCTTCTCCAAACATGAAGAGAGAGAATGAAGATAACAGACGGTTTACTTTTCTTTCCACCAAACCTGCAAATCGCCATATCGAACGATCAAGAAGGATTCAAGTGAAGACATAAACTACAAAAATACTCCTCTCGTCTTCCTCTACACGATGATGCCACTTAATTAGATCAAGAGCAAAGAATAAAGAAAGCCCCAAATTCAAGATTGAAGATGAAGAACGAGTAAACCTCGTATTAAACACGTGTCAATCAATCATTGGATTGAACACGTCACAACACCTCTCTCGCTGGCTATAAATAGAAGATGAAGCTCTCATTTTCATTCGGTTAGCTAGGAGTAGATTAGCACATAGTTAGTTAGATAGGACTAGTTAGTTAAAGCTTTTGTAACCGTTTTCAGTTTCTTTTTAGTTTAAACTTTTGTAACCGTTTCTAGTTTTCTTCCATTAATGAATCTTTAAAAGTTTCATATATTTTCTTCTTTCTCATCTTTTCCTGTTTAATTCTCTTCTAAGTTCCTGTTTTTCTTTACTGACACTGTTCATGAGAATAGGTATATTTGATATTCATAGCTTTTTGATACTGTTTCTAGGGTGATTGGTGTTAAGAGAACCGATTGTGTAGGTTTTCAGTAGGATTTAAGAGGTAAAAACCTTATCAGCTTTTCGAGCATTAAAAGAAGTTTTAATAAGATTTTCAGTTAATCAAAAGCTTATCAGTTCTTTGATGATTTTTGACGCAGGTTTGTAGCTTTTCAAAAAGTTAAGCTCATAAGAGCCTATGAGAAGTTCCTTTTCAAGTTAGAATCTTGATAAAATTCAACTAGATCAAATATTTGGTTTTTTATTCATCTTTAGATATAAGTTTAGTGATAGAATTCGAGCTTTTGATTTGTTCCTGTTTAGAGCATGTTGTTTACGGATTTTGGATTTTAGCTTTAGTGAGCTTTCAACTCTAGTTTGGTCTTCCATGGAGTTTAATTCGTCAGAATTAATCAGTAGCTAAACAAGTGCTCACCATAAATGAATTAGGACGAGTTTAGCTTGAAATAAATTTTAGTTCAGTAATAGGATATTTGGATTTGCTTGTTTAGTTGCCATTAGAGTTCAGCTCGTAGTTTGAGTCCAGAAGTTCGGCTTTCTTTTCATGACATTTGCGCAGGTCTTTGGAGTCAGTTGCAGTTCAGATCAGTAGTTATACTCAAGCTTTTAGTTTTCGAGCTTCCAACTTGAAAGCCATTGACCAAGGTAGATCAGCAGACGGAGAGTGTTGTGTTTGGTTTTAAGCGAGCTCAGCGCTCCGCTTCGCCTCAACGGAGGCCTTGATATTCTTGGTTAAGCTCACGTTTTATTTTCTGCAATTATCGTAGTATAAGTTGTTTACCTGCAATTTGTTCTTTAATTCTGTTTTGTCATAGTCGAGTATCTGTTTTCAACTAGCTGCCCTTAATTCCTTGTTAGCTTTGTAAATTTTTCATCCTATCTGATAAATCAGTGTTTGGTAAATCGATTTAGAGCTAGCAGTTTGAGTTTTTGTATTCAGTTTGTTGAAGTGCTCAATAGGTTTTGATAGGTTGATGTTGAACTTTTACGATTAAATGCTTTAGATTAGATATGGTATCATACAGTTTCTCTGTTTTGATTCCCTTGGATTTTTAGCTTAATAGATAAGCATTAGAATCTAGTAAAAAGGCATAGGGATAAATTGTTTGGTAAAGAAGGAAATAAAGAATATGAGAAATTCCACTAGTTAGCCTAAATTGTGAATCTGTTATCTCTTATCACTGTATGTAATTTGTGATTTCAGGACTGACGATTAATAGAGTGTTTGATGGACTTTGCTTTATTTCTTGGGCCTAAACTAACATTAGAATCAGAATATTAAAAAAAAACTCATTTTAGACTTTCAACAAAATTTGCTTATCAATTTGCGTTTAAGAAATATGTTAGGCCCACTTCCATTAGTTTGTTTAAAATTCATATAGATCACACAATTCATTTTAGCACATAGGTTAAATTTGTTTTTTTTTTTACTTTTATAAAACAGTAATAATTTTGTAGATTTTGTAATTTGTAATTTTCATTAGTAGAATAAATTTGAATTCTTGAATTTTGTGCAATTAGTTGGGGTAAATGCAATGTGTTTTTAGTTAGTACGTATACGTAGTATAATAGATATTTTTACATTTTTTACATGCTTTGTGCAAAGTAGTCATAGAAACTAATCAAATATTTTTAACCAAAAACAATCAAGTCGATCTTAAAATTGTTATATCCATTCGATTAGACCGAGAGAAAACGAACTAAAAACGAAATATTAATAGACATAGTATAAATGACTAAAACATAATAAAGACTTAATAGCAGCGGAAATGTATAAGTCTTGGAAAACATGGAACATGTTCATAAAACTGGTTTTATAGTTTGAAAAGCATTATGTTTATCTTATGAAAACTGTTTAACATATTTTACCATTAGCCAATATAGGTCATGAAAATCCACGGTGCATGAATACTCTGAGGCGTGACCTCATCATGCAAATTAGAGGGGCTGCCTCTAATTTAATATACTGGTTTGGGTAGGAGGGATCAGCTCCTTGTGAAGGATGCAAGGCACACACCACATTCACCATGAAATCCTGACTGAAACATGTAACTAGGATGCACCCATGCGCCCCACATGATAATATAAAAATATGACCAAAAGCTGAAGGGACGCCACGAGCAATCACTCCGCCGTGGTGAAGTCATAACATCAGTGCCTCTAATGTTATGGTTATGGTACCTCCAAAACTAGGTGAAACTGGTCATGCATGTATATGGCTATAGGTATTCTAAATTAAACATAAGCAAGTCAAACATATAAACTTATACTACGGGAAAACATTTGGCTGCATACGGGGAATCCTAATAAGGAAAGAATGTCCATACTGAAAGGACGGGAATCCGTACCTTATGTCCAGTGAACGAAGAAGACGAACGGAAGAGAGTCCTACTTTGGTATCACTAATGCTACATAAATACATACGTGTATAAGTATCTGATCACTGAGTACGTAACTGGTTTTATGTCATGTCTTGGTTTATTTTATACGTTCATGTCATGTTTTACTGTTTTAAGCTTTAATCTGTGTTTATCTTATATTCTGTCTATTCTGATTAAGTATTACTTGTATTTCATGTATTATTATACTTACTGTGTAATAATAAGTAACTTTCTAAAAATAGCAGGTTTCCTAAAATAGAAAGTTTCCAAAAATAGAAAGTTTCCAAAATTAGAATTACTGCTTAAAATAGATAAGTTTCTGAAAATAGAAAGTTTCCATAAATAGATTAGTTGCTGGTTAAATAAGCTAATTTTATAAGCTTAAGTGTTTTCTGATTAATGTTCTAAGTCATGTTTAAATTAGTATAGTTTATAAATCATTCCATGTGTTTTAAATAAACTATAGGTTACATAATTTAATTAAATATAATGTGGTTTAGTTAAATAAGATATAAATACTTAGGTTAAAACGTGTATTATTAATTATATTAATATAACCTAAGTCATGAGAATTAATTAATTATAGGTCATGGTTTAATAAGTAATTAATTACTATAGTCTAAATTAAATAAATAAAAATACTTAGGTTAAATCATGTATTATTAATTTATAATAATAAACCTATGTCCATGTTCTAATTAAATCAATTATATAGCATGTTAAATTAATTTAATAAATCTTGTAATAATAAGTCATGATCTATTAGTCTAATAGTCTCGTAATTAATATATATGTTAAGCTAATTAAACTCGTAAAAATAATACCCCGAACCCGTGTATTATTTTATGAAAACGTGTCGAAAACCAAACCGTGAAAACCCGTGTTATTTTAAATATAAACCGAACTAAACAGCCCTTTAATTGCTTCTTATTAATCAGACTACCAAACACACCCTTAAGTTGTTTATAAACCGTTTACCAAACACCCCTTAACCGGCTATAAACCCAAAACCAAACAGTCCCCTAACTGCCAGTTACCCCTGGCAGTTATGCTGTTTCCCATGACTGACCTGCGTTCCCCCTGCCTATGATAATATCCCACCGAGACCACTAGGGTCTCAGTTCCCACTGCTTGGCCAAACTCACCACTGGCCGCAGCCAGTGGTTCCTCCTGCTAGGCCGTGGATGCCACTGTTAGACCAAAAGGACCACAGCCTTGCGGCCGGTGGTATAAAATCACCACCGAGAGTCATAAACTCTCGGTTTGTCTGAAAACTGACTGTAAACAGCCCCCAAACGACTTTTACCCTAACCCACCTGTTTTAACACGTCTGTTATCCTAGGGTTTTAATCAGATTAAGATGATCAATTGAAAACATAAAAGAAAAACGAGATTAGATTACTTACGTGAGTTTTAGGGTTTAAGGAAACAACAAACACGAACAATCTTTGATTCCTAGAACAAAACACGATCTATGGTTTCTTGGTTCTTGATGAGGGGTCGACGGCTGAAGAACAAAAGAAGATAAAACTGGCGGCTTGTTATGGATTTAGGGTCTTATTGTGTTTTGTCTAAAAATGTATAACTCCCCCCGTCTCTTTTTGATATACACGGCACACACACACTTGGGTCTTGAGCCCAAGTCCTTCTTTTCCTTCCTTGTCAAAAACAGCCCGAATAACATTATACTTTGATTAAATCGCATCTCGTTAAGATGGTATGCATAAATGAGTATTAAATGTCGTGACTTTCATAGTTATTTATATACGTGACAAAAGTAAATATTACGTACGTAATTACTTGTAGTGTAATTTAATATACGTAGTAATAATAATAATCGTTTTAAGTATTCGCGTTTACGTGTTACGTAATTATTAATTATTCATGTTATTAATATCACTTGTACGTAACGACCTTCGTCGTATTAATAATTACGTAAGTGCATAATTATATGTTCGTGATTTCATGTTCGCGATTATAATAATTATTGAAATAATTATTGTGTGTTCATCCGTAGTAAATACTTATCGTGTTATAACACGTACGTAATTCTTGAAATTAATATTTGTGATACGTGTTCATGTTAATTAAGGAAAGTTTTAACCTTGTACGTACAATTATGAGTATACTGTTCATGGTAAAAGCATGCGGGTTTTACAACTCTTCCCCCCTAAAAAGAATAATTCGTCCCCGAATTATAGATGTCGTAACTGAAAGCAAAAACATACCCGAATTAAACTGGAAAGGTATGCAAAATAACGGAAATGAAGATGACATGGTAGAAGGGAACTAGGAACGTGACATGTCTTGAAAAGACATGGAACGTGACGTGACCGAAAGGACATATCTAATCGATAAGAGAAAAACGGATAAGAAGTCCGGATGAACTTGTCCGTTTCCAAGTGGCTTCCCTCTTCGAACGATTCCTTCTCAAGGTCTTGCCACGAATGGTAAATCTTGGTCCTCCTGACATTGACATTGAAAAATCCGAAACAAGTTGTTGGTTATCAACGTAAGATGGATCCCCTGAATTTGAACGAGGGAATAAGAATTAACGTATAAGAGTAATCGAACATTATCGCACAAAACACTCTAACTTAACTGATAATTTGCAACGATGCGCGAGACATAAAGAAACGTAGTACGTGAAAAATTTTGAACGTGATACGTGAAAATTTTTGAACGTAATACGTGGAGATATGGTGAGTGTAGTATGAGTAAACATATCGTGATCCATAACATATCTTGATCATGATATGAGGAACGTGGAATGAACATGACATTTGAAACATATCGTGAACATAGAATATAATGGCGGTAACGCCAAACGCTACAAGGTGAGACATAGAATATGACGAGAAACGTTGATCTGAAGATAGGGAGTTATACTGAACTTGGGTCTGGTCTCTCAAGTTCTTGCAAAACTTCCTAGAATGAGAAAAATGAACGTAAAATCGTAAGCCGAGATGCCATCATGAACGTAAATAGTGTCATGAACGCGAGCGCGAAAGCAAGTCGTGAAATTAGAACAAGGACGTGAAGTAAATAAGGAGCACAATTATGAATATTTGTCTGACTCGCTAACTGAGGGATTTCCAAGTGATCGGATGAGCCTTGGCTGGAACATGTCCGATCAATCTGTTGGTTCTGAAATCCTTGCGGATGTAAGGATTTTGCAGACTTGATCAAACTGTTTGCAATAACCCATATAGAATCATGCTTCTTCTGAGTTTGCGTTAATCTGGTAACCAAAATCCGTGGAGGTCTTGTCCCATTTCAATTCATAATTTCAGATGGTGAAAACATCCCAGTCTGTTGGTGTCCTATCTTAACCTGTTGGTATGTCAGGTACATAGATATGAACGTAACTGTATCTTGCCTCATAGAACTTGATACAAAGGAGTTTGCGAAACTATATGTCTCTGAGTTTAGACTTCTCTTAGCATAGGATTTTCTTGGAACACCTATCATAGTGTAGGGTTATCACCTTTATGCATAAGCTGAGTCATGGTAAGATTAATCGTGAGAATACACGTGATTCAGCGTGTCACTGTAATCAACCAAAAGTTAGATTGGAAAAATTTCAGGGTGAAATTTCTCTTGTCATAGAATCTGCAACATAGAGCAAATATTGTCTTACTGTTCTTCTCTAGACTTAGAGGAAATCAAGTTGTTCTCGATGAAAACACTGATGACTTTGTTTATGAGTTCATGGAAACTCATTTATTAAGTCCATAATGCTGCTAGAGCATTTATGAGACTAATACAAAATCATGAATCTAGCATGACCAAGTCGTGTACGAATAGCAGTCATGGACATGTCCTGCTTTTCACTCGTCACTGTTGGCATCATGATCATGAATCTGATCTTGTCAATACGTGGAGGAGAGTAACGGTTGTAAATGATGATTTGTTTAAAATCGACGGTAGTCGACACATAATCTTATGTTACCGTCCTTCTCCTTGAAGGTTCTTCTGGAGTGTAAGGGACAATTTTGGAATAATTTGTTGGTTATGCGTAAAAGGACTTCAGTAGTCGTGTCTTACTGACAGCTAGAAAATTTTTGCAATCATGGCTAACAAAGCACGTGCTTGGAAAGCACATATAATTTGTACAGATTTTCCTGATGGAAATCAAGCTGAATGTATTCAGGAGCCTGAACATTACTATACATAATTATGAATCGTAGCATGGTGTGTTGTTCATAGTCCATAATTAGGATAAAATTCATGTCGTGTCTGTCCGAGGAAATGCGTTAGCAGCTTGGATCTCATCATTAAGCTGAAGGAAAACCTTCGTATACGTGGGAATACGAAATGCGTCCTTCATGGTCATGAATATATGAAATATGGTGAAAGAAATGAAAGTGACTTCGGCAACGTGACAGTTCTCACTGATGTGCCGGTAATGGTATTGAAATTCTTGTGGCCTGATTAATACATGGCACAACAAAATGGATATACCCTTGGAGGGTACCCTAAATTTCTTAGAAATGTTCCATAATTAGACGTGAGTCATGTGTCTTGACTCGTGTCTTGAGAAATGTAAGCGTGACATATGTCTTGACTGGTGTCTTGACATGTGTCTTCAGAAAGTATACGTGAGACATGTGTCTTAACTGATGTCTTGACATGTGTCTTGAGATGTGAAACAAATAGAACTACAAATATTAGGTTATTATGCCATAATTGGCGGATCGGTTGGACTACTGATCATTTGTATGTCTGATCACGTCCGCGGCCGGAGCCTCGGTTGCGATTTCTAAGATAGTTGTTGTCATAGTAGTGGTTACTATCGTCCTGTCTGTCAGTTCCATGATGGTCATTCTCATGGCCGTGATTCATGTAACTATTCAGCTGAGTGGCCGACTAGTACCGGTTTGCACTCATATGGCTGAAATGACAGCTGAATGACGTGTGACATGTAACTAAGAATTAGGGACAATGATTGATGAAAATCGTCTGATGGTGAAGCATCTTCTCGTCCAATTGCTTTGCTCTGACGCCTTTGTCTTCGTCTTGTAGGATCTCTAGATTGTGAACAGCATCCGCATCTCGTAGCGTCTCCCAACATCAGCAGTATCAACCTTTATTAACATCTCCAAGCTATGAGCGGCATCAACAATTTGTAGAGTATCAGCAAGTGGAAGTACGCACATAGGGTAAGGTACATGGAGTACACATGGAATGTACATGAAATGATCGGTATGGGGCCGATCATTTTTCATGACTTAAGGAAAGTATATCTGTTAAATGGTTAGAGAACCATCATGATAACCTGGCAGTATTAACCTAGACATCATTCTGGTTGTATCGAGAAACGTTAAAGTGTGGTTACCCAAAATTCAACGATGATTTGCCTGACAGCATGATCAATGAAAACCAACCATGACTATCATGAAAGTAGGATTCAATGAAATCCAACAATGCCTTGCATGAAAGCATAAATAACAAAAGAGGCGTAAGACGTAATCAACATGAAGACGAAATTATCATGAAGAAACATGAAACGATTTAACATGAAGGAGTGTATAACATAATCAGCATGAAACTGAAGTTAACCATGAAAGTATGAAAACATACTTGACATAAAAACATAGTAACTTATGAGGGGACATAAAAAAAATAAAAAAATTTATGCCAATAAATCATGAGAAAAATTTTATGCATGAAAAACAGTGCATGAATGCGTAATGTAGTTAATAAAAACCTTTATATGTGCGAGGGGACGCCTATGGGTCGGTCCCAAAACAAAAGACATGGCGAGGGGACGCCTATGGGTCGGTCCCAAAGTTAAAAGTTTCGATAAAAGCACATGCGACTAAATAGGGCCAGTCCTGTACCAACCATTACTTAGTCATAACTCCTGCAACAATGATAAATGAAACATAAATAAATGAAACTCATCTGTCAAAACTTATTAGAAATTTTTTTTATGTGACTAATTATGAACTACTGGGGTTCAGTCCACATAGCCACAGTTCACGAGGAACGTTATGCGTGAAACAATGACACATAACTCAATATGAATAACGGTTGTCCATCCATATTAGTAAAACGATATCGATGAAAACATCAAGGTTAAAACCTCAAGGTGCTGAAAACATCATGGTTAAAACAACAATGCGCTGAAAACATCAATACGTGGAATAACAAACTTTGGCTTAGGAAGCTCCTGGTGACTACCCACTAGTCATAGGTCGAGTTTTAGAGCCTACAGGTCGAAGCCTTGGCTCTGATACCATAATTGTAACACCCCATTTTGATAATGGAATGTCACGCGTAATTATGGCGTGTCATCAAAGCATACAAGGATAAATGTCTAAAACATTACATGACCATAGGGATAACCGGAATCAAACATCGGTTCCCAAACATAAGCCTAAAACATAATAAAGCAAAAGAAATGAATGAAAGACTAAACAAGCATAAGTATATGAAGGCAAAAAGGAAAAGAAGTCTCTAGCAGCTTCCATCCTGTGCACGTCCTCCAAATGCACGAGTCTTTCCTAGAGTACCTGCCGTTTTGGGACATGGAAAGGAAAGTAACGGCTAAGCAAAACGCTCAGTGCACGGATATAGACATAGTATAAATGACTAAAACATAATAAAGACTTAATAGCAGTGGAAATGTATAAGTCCTGGAAAACCTGGAACATGTTCATAAAACTGGTTTTATAGTTTGAAAAGCCTTATGTTTATCTTATGAAAATTGTTTAACATATTTTACCATTAGCCAATATAGGTCATGAAAATCCACCGTGCATGAATACTTGGAGGGGTGACCTCATCATGCAAATTAGAGGGGCTGCCTCTAATTTAATATACTGGTTTGAGTAGGAGGGATCAGCTCCTTGTGAAGGATGCAAGGCACACACCACATTCACCATGAAATCCTGACTGAAACATGTAACTATGATGCACCCATCCGCCCCACATGGTAATATAAAAATATGGCCAAAAGCTGAAGAGAAGCCACGAGCAATCACTACGCCGTGGTGAAGTCATAACATCAGTGCCTCTAATGTTATGGTTATGGTACCTCCATAACTAGGTGAAACTGGTCATGCATGTATATGGCTATAGGTATTCTAAACTAAACATAAGCAAGTCAAACATATAAACTTATACTACGGGAAAACATTTGGCTGCATACGGGGAATCCTAATAAGGAAAGAATGTCTATACTGAAAGGACGGGAATCCGTACCTTATGTCCAGTGAACGAAGAAGACGAACGGAAGAGAGTCCTACTTCGGTATCACTAATGCAACATAAATACATACGTGTATAAGTATCTGATCACTGAGTACGTAACTGGTTTTATGTCATGTCTTGGCTTATTTTATACGTTCATGTCATGTTTTACTGTTTTAAGCTTTAATCTGTGTTTATCTTATATTATGTCTATTCTGATTAAGTATTACTTGTATTTCATGTATTATTATACTTACTGTGTAATAATAAGTAACTTTCTAAAAATAGCAGGTTCCCTAAAATAGAAAGTTTCCAAAAATAGAAAGTTTCCAAAAATAGAATTACTGCTAAAAATAGATAAGTTTCTAAAAATAGAAAGTTTCCATAAATAGATTAGTTGCTGGTTAAATAAGCTAATTATATAAGCTTAAGTGTTTTTTGATTAATGTTCTAAGTTATGTTTAAATTAGTATAGTTTATAAATCATTCCATGTATTTTAAATAAACTATAGGTTACAACATTTAATTAAATATAATGTGATTTAATTAAATAAGATATAAATACTTAGGTTAAAACGTGTATTATTAATTATATTAATATAACCTAAGTCATGAGAATTAATTAATTATAGGTCATGGTTTAATAATTAATTAATTACTATAGTCTAAATGAAATAAATAAAAATACTTAGGTTAAATCATGTATTATTAATTTATAATAATAAACCTAAGTCCATGTTCTAATTAAATTAATTATATAGCATGTTAAATTAATTTAATAAATCTTGTAATAATAAGTCATGATCTATTAGTCTAAGAGTCTCGTAATTAATATACATGTTAAGCTAATTAAACTCGTAAAAATAATACCCCGAACCCGTGTATTATTTTATGAAAACCTGTCGAAAACCAAATCGTGAAAACCCGTGTTATTTTAAATATAAACCGAACCAAACAGCCCTTTAGTTGCTTCTTATTAATAAGACTGCCAAACGCACCCTTAAGTTGTTTATAAACCGTTTACCAAACACCCCCTTAACCGGCTATAAACCCAAAACCAAACAGTCCCCTAACTGCCAGTTACCCCTGGCAGTTATGATGTTTCCCCTGACTGACCTGCGTTCCCCCTGCCTGTGATAATATCCCACCGAGACACTAGGGTCTCGGTTCCCACTGCTTGGCCAAACTCACCACTGGCCGCAGCCAGTGGTTCCCCCTGCTAGGCCGTGGATGCCACTGTTAGACCAAAAGGACCACAGCCTTGCGGTTGGTGGTATAAAATCACCACCGAGAGTCATAAACTCTCGGTTTGTGTGAAAACTGACTGTAAACAGCCCCCAAACGACTTTTACCCTAACCCACCTGTTTTAACACGTCTGTTATCCTAGGGTTTTAATCAGATTAAGATGATCAATTGAAAACATAAAAGAAAAACGAGATTAGATTACTTACATGAGTTTTAGGGTTTAAGAAAACAACAAACACGAACAATCTTTGATTCCTAGACCAAAACACGATCTATGGTTTCTTGGTTCTTGATGAGGGGTCGACGGCTGAAGAACAAAAGAAGATAAAACTGGCGGCTTGTTATGGATTTAGGGTTTTATTGTGTTTTGTCTAAAAATGTATAACTCCCCCCGTCTCTTTTTGATATACACATCACACACACTTGGGCCTTGAGCCCAAGTCCTTCTTTTCCTTCCTTGTCAAAAACAACCCGAATAACATTATACTTTGATTAAATCGCATCTCGTTAAAATGGTACGCGTAAATGAGTATTACATGTCGTGACTTTCATAGTTATTTATATACGTGACAAAAGTAAATATTACGTACGTAATTACTTTTCGTGTAATTTAATATACGTAGTAATAATAATAATCGTTTTAAGTATTCGCGTTTACGTGTTACGTAATTATTAATTATTCATGTTATTAATATCACTTGTACGTAACGACCTTCGTCGTATTAATAATTACGTAAGTGCATAATTATCTATTCGTGATTTCATGTTCATGATTTTATGTTCATGATTATAATAATTATTGAAATAATTATTGTGTGTTCATACGTAGTAAATACTTATCGTGTTATAACACGTACGTAATTCTTGAAATTAATATTTGTGATTCGTGTTCATGTTAATTAAGGAAAGTTTTAATCTTGTACGTACAATTATGAGTATACTGTTCATGGTAAAAGCATGCGGGTTTTACACTAACTTTTGCATATATCTTTTGTGTTGTTGTAGATTACTCCATACCAAGATCCTACGCTAGGAATAGTTGATAGTGGATGCTCTAGGAGCATGACAGGGAATAAAGTACTTCTATCTAACTTTGTACCATTTCAAGGCGGAAAGGTCTACTTTGGAGGTGGTGAAGGAAGGATATGTGGCAAAGGAACAATACAAACACCTAACCTTAATTTTGAGCAGGTCTACTATGTGGAAGCACTTCAACACTTCAACACTTCAACTTGATCTCTGTCTCACAGATTTATGACAAGAAGCAGTTTGTTCTCTTTACGGATACTGAAGCACTGGTGTTATCCAAATACTTTAAGCTCCCGGATGACTCTCAATTTCTACTCAAAATCTCTAGAAGACACAATCTCTATAGTATCAAGATGAATGAAGTTAATCCTACTGGTCAACTAGCGTGTTTGGTTGCTAAAGCCTCAGAAGATGAAGCCACTAAATGGCACAGAAGGATGGGACATGTAAACTTCAAGACCATTCACAAATTGGCAAATATGAACTTGGTTTCTGATTTACCTCCCAAAACTTTCAGAAATGACATCAATTGCCTTGCATGAAGCAAAGGAAAACAACACAAAGCATCCTTCAAGGCCATTACTGCTTTCAGTCTCATAACTGAACCATTGCAACTACTACACATGGATTTATTTGGTCCTACCTCTATTAGGAGCATTGACCACAAACAATACTGTCTTGTGGTAACTGATGGGTATAGCAGGTTCACGTGGGTTTTCTTTCTGGCTGCCAAAAGTGAGACTTACTCAATTCTCAATGATTTCATTACACTCATTGAGAATCAGTTGTCCAAGAAGGTGAAAGGTATCTGATGTGATAATGGAACAGAATTCAAAAATGCAGTCCTCATAGCACTTTGCAATTCCAAAGGTATCAAAAGAGATTATAGTGTTGCAAGGACTCCTCAACAGAATGGTGTTGCAGAAAGGAAGAACAGGACACTAATAGAATCTGCGAGAACCATGCTTGCAGATTCCAAGCGTCCTACTATGTTTTGGACAGAAGCTGTCAATACTGCAAGTTAT
The DNA here is from genome assembly GCA_025667525.1 of Glebionis coronaria. NCBI lineage: Eukaryota > Viridiplantae > Streptophyta > Magnoliopsida > Asterales > Asteraceae > Glebionis > Glebionis coronaria. The sequence continues at coordinate 314,885,272 of CM046879.1, read as the reverse complement.
GTTTTGAATAGGGTTTAAATTACCAATCCACACAAGAAGACTCCCTATGAGCTACTCACAGCTAAAGTACCCAGCATTGCTCATTTGAAGCCATTTGGTTGTCCTGTCACCATTCTGAATACGAGTGACTATTTGGGGAAATTTAATGGCAAGGCAGATGAAGGATACATAGTGGGATATTCAACACACTCTCGGGCTTATCGTGTCTATAATCTCCATGCCAAGCGTGTCATTGAAACTATTAATCTCAGGTACTTTGAGGAGAAGACAAACATCCAAGGCAAAGGTCCTGAATGGTATTTTGATCTTGATTATCTTAATGACTTATTGGGATATTTTCGTTTCAAAACTAACCAAGATGCAGGTCCACAAGTGTTTGCAACTTCTAGTGCAGGTACTCATTCTAGTTTTTCGGACTCAGATGAGGAGGATGATAATTTTGTTGTTCCATCCTATTCCACCATAGTCTCTCCAAATACCAATGGTACTCCTATTGATTCTTCTCCATCAGACATTGTGGACTCACAAGGAGCTCTTGACACATTGCTCAAGCAACAACAAGATGCTACTATAGCAGCTGCTCAAGGAGGCCTTGAGTTTCCCTTGAGTACCCCTGCTATCCAAGTTACTCCTAATGCTCCTAATGTTACTCCTAGTGCAAGTTTAACACCTATTGGTAGTCCGGTTAGTGATCCAACTTTCTCAACTAGATTCTTTGGTCCTTCTGACCTGGGAAACTATCAAAAGAAGACTTCTACTAAGCTGGATGATATTCATAAGCAACCAATAGATGGCATTTTCGACTCTGCTTCATATGATGATGACATTGTTGGGGATCTTAATAACTTGGCACCAGAAGTGGATGTAGCTCCTATTCCTGTTAAGCAGATGAATAAAGACCATCCTACTACTCATATCATTGGAGATCCTGGTTCTACTGTCAAGACTCGCCGCATGCATAAGAAATCAACGTCTGATCATCATGCTCTTGTGAGCTATATTGAAGACCAAAAGTGTAATAATCACACAGACTTTCTTCACTGTTTGTTTGCTTGTTTTCTTTCACAGGTGGAACCTAGGTCAGTCTCACATGCTCTTGAGGATCAAAGTTGGGTGGAGGCTATGCAGGAGGAGATGCAGCAGTTCTTGTTTCAGAATGTTTGGATCCTAGTTGACTTGCCAGATGGAAAGACAGCAATTGGTTCCAAATGGATTCTCAAAAACAAGAAAGATGCAAGGGGTATTGTGGTGAGAAATAAGGCTAGCTTGGTTACACAAGGTCACACACAATTTGAAGGAATTGACTATACTGAAGTCTTTGCTCCTGTTGCTAGGATTGAGGCCATTCATCTGTTTTTGGCTTTTGCTTCTTATGTTGGCTTTACGATTTTTCAGATGGATGTCAAGAGTGCATTTCTCTATGGCAAGATTGATGAGGAAGTTTATGTCACTCAACCTAAGGGCTTTGTGGATCCACTTCATCCCAAGAAAGTTTACAAGGTGGTCAAAGCTCTATATGGACTTCATCAGGCTCCTAGAGCTTGGTATGAGCGTCTGTCCACTTTCTTGTTGAAACACGGCTACAGAAGAGGCACTATTGACAAAACACTGTTCCTTAAAAGGAATACCAAGGACATCATCCTAGTTCAAGTGTATGTGGATGATATTATCTTCGGTTCTACTAAGAAGGAATGGTGTGATGAGTATGAACAACTAATGAAAGGCGAATTTCAGATGAGTGCCATCGGAGAACTTACATTTTTCCTTGGTCTTCGAGTCAAGCAACAGTCGGATGGTATTTTCATAAGTTAAGGCAAGTATGTTCATGAGATTCTTCAGAAGTTTGATGTGGAACCTCTTAGACCAGCAGCAACACCTTATGAAGTCACTAAAGTCAAACTCAAGAATGAGCCAGATCCTCCAGTAAATGTTCACATGTACAGGTCAATGATTGGCTCACTCATGTATTTGACTGCATCACGTCCGGACATTATGTTTGCAATAAGTGCTTGCTCTAGACATCAGGTGGCTCCAACCGTATCTAACTTGAATTCAGTCAAGAAAATTTTCAAGTATATCAAGGCACAACCCAAGCTAGGCTTGTGGTATCCTCTGGAATCACCTTTTGTTCTTGAAGTCTATAGTGATAGTGACTATGCAGGTGCTAATAAAGGCAGGAAATCTACTACAGGTGGTTGTCAGTTTTTGGGTCGAAGACTTATCTCATGGCAATGTAAGAAACAGACAATAGTAGCTACCTCTTCAATAGAAGCTGAATACGTAGCTGCTGCTAGTAGTTGTGGACAAGTCTTGTGGATACAAAATCAGATGTTGGATTATGGGTTCAACTTCATGAACACCAAAATTTTCATCGACAACCAAAGCACTATCTGCATTGTGAAGAATCCTGTTTTTCATCAACGAACCAAGCATATTGAAATTAGGCACCATTTTATAAAGGATGCCAATGAGAAGAAACTGATACAGGTTCTTAAAGTGCATATAGATAATAATGTTGTTGATTTATTGACTAAAGCCTTTGATGGTTCGCGGTTCAACCACTTGGTGTTTCACATTGAATGGTCAATCCTTGAGGCCTAGGATTGAGGGGAGGCTAAGCCTAAGGGGGAGGCATATTGTACATATTTCATTGCACAGTCTAACATATGGTAGATTCTAACAACAGTTTTCATGGGTATTTGCGGTGTGTGCAACTTCTGGTGGAGGAATTCGGTTACTCCTAGTGGCAGTCTTCAGCTCTTAGTGGGTACAAACCCTTCTATTTCACTCATGGTTGGCTTCTAGTATTGCTTTTGGGTCATTGTTCACTTCGTTGACTTTCATTGACCACTTTGTGCTCCTAGTGTTGACCTTTACGTGTTTTGACTTTTTGTCAACGCAAGTTACTTCTGGTATATATCTTTTTATTTATCTTTGGTAACTGGGATTTGCAAATAATGGTTAAGGGGCAAGTGGTTACTCTTGCATTAATGACTTAATTTTTGAAAGGGCAACCCCCATAATTAGGGGTCAATGAACAGTTTTATGACCATTATTTATGGTCAAATCCCTCAGTTGACTCATTCATCCCAACCATACACACACACATGCGCTCCTACTCTTTCCCTCTTCAATCAATCATATTCCATTACTTCAATCATCAACAATGGTTGCTCTCCAGTACAAACCCGATCATAACAAGGTGGCCTATCTTGGCGAAGGTCCTAAACAAGAAGAGTTGACAGACATCCTGGAATACATTGAGGCTTCCAATCTAAGGTATGCTTTTACGGTTTGCCCTACTGTGTATGATAGTGTTATACGTCAGTTCTGGGCAACTGTCCACCTCGTTGATGTTTTGGGACGCCCAATAGAGCTCCATGCTACCATAGATGGTCGCTCATATGTGGTGTCTGAGGCATCTATTAGGTCTTCCCTTCATCTTCAGGATGAAGGTGGTATTGTCTCCATTCCCAATTCAGAGGTATTGGATGGTATGGCTGCTCTAGGCTATAATCATGGGGGAAGTTTAATTTCCAGAAAAACAGGTTTTCCCCTCAATGGAAGCTTCTGTTTCACTTCTTGAGTCCAAAGTCTGGGAGTTGGGATGCATTTCCCATCCCCCTTGCTACTGGTTTGATTTGTATTGCACAGGGTTGTGTGTTTAACTTTTCTCGGTACTTGTTTGATGGTATGATTTGTAACCTTAGTAGTACTGGCTCTAGGAAGAAGTTCTTGATGTACCCAAGGTTTTTGCAGCAGGTTCTTATGTGCCTACCTAGGAATAGGGAGGAATGTGAGACCCCAAAGCTTAGTTCCAAGGTGTATTCGAATATGGCACTTGGTTTTAAGGGTCTTTGGAGGCCTCTTACTGATGCTATGTTGGGCCTTGCCCAAGGGGATCCTAATGTGATTCCTCCGACTGATGAAGTCGAGGAGGAACTTCCATTGAAGGATGATCCTATGGAGGAGGATCACCATGCTACTGGTGTGCCTCATGTGGAGGTGGAGGAGCCCGTTAGAGAGGTGGTGGTAGCAATGTCATCCACCTCAAAAGATGCACCCTCTTCTTGCCCACATGAGTCCCCATTTGCTGATACTCCCCCTCCTAGTCCAGCTCCGCATTCTGTTGAGAAGCCATCTAGCTCTCATGCTCATATGGATGACCCATCTGTTGCTTCTGGTCCCAATGATGCATCCCCCAAGCCAAGTCCTCTTGGTGGGGAAGCTGAGGAACCTGTTACACTAACTTCTTTGCTAGCTCTTATGCACAGGTATTATGTGAAGGTTGTTGCTTTGGAAGATGATCTTAATAAGCACCGCAAGCTCACACGGGACTTCGTACTTCCCTTGGCGAATAGGATTAAAGCATTGGAGTCACAGCTGAATCGCCAAAAGAAGAAAGTTGTGCTTTCTGATTCTGATGAGGATGTTGAGGAGGATGGGCTGACTATTTTGGCCAGGGCTGCTTTTGCTGATAAGACGAGTGGTGATTTGCCTGCTCCTCCTAGTCCTTCAAGCATCCTTAATGCTGCTGCTGATCCCAAACCAATGGAGGACTCGGCTGGTCCTTCTCCACCTGCTAGTCCTTCTCATGATCCCAAGGGTAAAGCCCCTATAACTGATGCACCCTCTCCTCCAAGGAAGCATACTCGCTGATAAATAGAGGAACAAAGGTTGGGGGAAGAGGCTGCTCAGCGATTGCAAGAGGAGATTGATCAACAAGCTAGGGCTGAGGATGAAGCCCTTCAACATCAAAGGCGTGAGAAGTTGAGGCATGATGCCATGCATTAGGATGACAATGACTGGATGAGGGTACTTACCATACTTACTTCTGACTACTCGCAGTTCATAGATTTGTTGGGAGCTGATGTGAATCAAGGAAATTGTGTTCAACGGGCAATGGCTTTGATGCGTCAACAATAGTTGTCTCTTGCTGCACAGCTTCGTGAAAAGCGCCGTAACAGACCTATGTTGATAATCGAGGAGAGGAAGTTGATGCAGCAATATGTTAAGAATCAATCGGCTGCTTACTTTCACACTAGATGGACATGGGAACGGGTGAGGGGGTTGTCCTTTGATGAGCTTAAAGATTTGTACACAAGATGATCAAGCGTCAAAATACACCGGTCCCTGAACGCTTTAGTTATCGCCCACCTCCAAGTGTTGTTCTCACTTCTCAGCCTACTACTGCTCCCACCTCTTCTTCTAGTGTTCCCAAGGATACTTCTGCTGTTCCATCTGTTGGTGCTCCTACTACTGCTGTTCCTACTATCACCTCTTCAACTGTTTATCCCACTCACTCTCAGGTTAATACTACCACAACCAATGAAGCTACTACCACTCCTGCTACTAATTCCACCCATGCTACTCCGGTGACTGAACCACTTCCTACCTCATCCGCTGGTGAAACAAAATCTGATCCTAGGGTTGGTAAGGAATTTGAGTCTACTACTACTGATGCTACTGCTGCTGGACAGGTCAAGGTTGAATCTTCTTCTGGTGTCCCTTCACCTCGTCGCTCCATTAGGAAGAAGAAGGCTCGTCGTGGTAAGTCTGTCCCGTTTGAAAAGAGAGATCCAGCCAATCTCATTGATGCTGCTTCAGATAGTGAGACAGAGTTGCACATGGGTAAGGGTTGGATTGTCGCTTGGGAAGTTCGGCCATCCCCTATTGTTCGTGGTACTTTTACTCATAAGATTACGACCAGTGATGGCTATGCTCGCTATGTCTCGGGATTGCAAAACATTTTGACATGGCTGGAGCGTCGTGATCTTATGTTGTTATATGGTTTGGTAGATGTTGAGATTCCTCAATCTCATAGTGAGCTTCCCAACTGGCATGGATTGACTATTTGAGGTGATTTGAAGCTGATGTTAGATTCCCCTCCTGATTCTCCCCATGCTGGTGTATGGAAGGATCAACGTCGATGGGTGATCAAGAGGTGGAAACTGTATGCTGGTTGTGGTGTTCATGTGTTAGAGCTTGAGACTGGTGTCGTAGTGTTTATGCTTATGGATATGGAGTATCCATTGACAATTGCTACCATGGAAGCTATGCTAGAATGTCATCTGCAGGTATCCGATTCTCCTTCTGGTAATGAGTCTACCATGGCCACTACCTTGGTCGAAGGTATTCAAGCCCGGTTACATGCAGACACAGTTGCAGCTTCTGGTAAGTGATTGGTATGGTTCTTCTATTCATGTGTTATACTAACATTCTTTTCACCAATGTGTACAGTGATTGGTGACTCACATTATAGTTAAAAAAAAGAAAAAAAAAACTTTTTATATAATATCTGCCTATACCTTAAACATGTGATGAAATTTCAAACATGTACATAATATAATATCTGCTTATACTTTTCCATCATGACATTGTTTTTCACTTGACATTTTTACACTTGGGCTGTTTTTAAGAGGTACTTCTGGTGTTTGACCTAGTCCACACAGCAAATGGTGCTCAACTCACCATGTTTCACAGACAAGAAAGAGTTGATTCACCATGAGGGTACGGCTCTGGTGTGATTATCAAATCCGTTGATGGTTGCCAGGTTACCAAAAACTGGATAATTTTCACTTGCCTTGGTCCTAGACTGAAAAGTGGCTAGTCCAAGGGGTACGACTCTTGGTAAAGATCTATATCAAATCCGTTGATAGCTGTAATAGCTTGCTCAAAGCTATAGGGTTTTCAGCTCACCGATGCTTCATTGGTAAAAGTTGGCTAGTCCGGAAGGGTATGACTTCTGGTAAAGATCTCTATCAAATCTGTTGACGGCAGTGATGATTTGCCCAAAATCATCAGGGTACCCCCACTCACCATTGATTCACGTTCTAAGAGTTGGGTTGGGTTCTGGTCTCCCAGGGTGATGCTTATTCCACCACAAAGACTAGCTAGCCCAAGAGCGAGCAGCTACTTGGTAAAGGCTCATAAAATATGCTCATGTTGCTGTGAAGATTCAACAAGGTGCAGATTTGTTTCAAGCTTTCAAGAAGCTTTTCGGTGTTCCTCGTTGCAGAAGTCTTTGTGTTGTTCATGCTGATGATTATGATGCTGCTATTTGTGTTGTTGTTCCTATCCTCAAGCTGTTTTGCAAGATCTACCTAGAAACTTGAACTCAACAAGTCAATTTCAAGTTTAGGGGAGGATTGTTAGGACCTCTGTAATAGTCATTTGTAATAGGTATGCTAGGAGGTATGTAGTTCCTCCTGGTCCTAGTAGTAGTAGGAGCAACACGTGCTCCTAGTCTTTAGAAGGTCAAACATTATTATTTTGAGTAGTTTGTTAGGATATGCATGAGATATATTAGGAAAGGATATGCATATCAGAATTACACGTTTTGGTTTAATGCTGTATTAGGGTTTCCTTGTAGTATAAAAGGAACCATTGGCAGAAGGCTTAAACACACCTTCATCAAACATTATTTTGTTCATATTAATATTAGAAATCCCTAGTAAGGATCAAGTCATTATAGTTATTTTGTTTCTTCTTGTTCATAGTATTTGTATTCCGCACTTATACTGTGTAGGTTATCTAGAGTCTCTTTAAATAGACTTGTGATTATAGAAGTTGTTCACCATCCTTAACAGGCTGCAAGATCCATATCTATTGGACCCAACACTTAATCATAGAATGAAGACTTGTTTATCTAGTTTTCGGGTTCGAGGTGGTTGGTTGATGACTTGGATAACTATCACTTTAATAAGCTACATTATTGTACTCAGTGTCACGCGCATAGTCGACATTGATAATTTCAAGATGTGATGTGCTTATATACTTCGTCAGTAATGTATTGGGTACTTAGAAATTTCCCAGCAATGATATTTCTACACCGTTCCTCATTTAACAATAGTGCAAGTTTAAGTCACAAGGTCAAGGTATCTTTTTTAAGTTTCATGTTTGGTATATCTGGTTCATTCCATCAGTGGTCACTTCAAATTTCCTTCAAGGGGGTTGGTAAAGATAGCCACGGAGAGTTTATGAGTAGAGAATTTCGATCAGCAACTGATTCTCTCGCCAAATATAATTTACCTTATTTATTATTCTCAAGAGATTTCATGTACATGTGCGTACGATTTATTGCTGGTTCCGAGTCTTCAAAACCATCTAGGGGGAAGAAGAAGACATATTGAACGCACAACGAGTACACGTGATGAACTTTACACTTTCTTTTTATTTGAAGGCATTCCCGGGAGACAATTGTCATAACCGTAGAGAAAATTAGTGTTTTAACTCGTGGCGTTATCAGTCTCTAAACGGTACACTATTGTTTGATGTTTAATTGTTTTGATGTTGCAGTTATTCATCATCATTATCCTATATGGAGAGATATGCATTTCCGGGACTTAATTGAATCTGGTGAATCTCCGGAAGAAGATATGTGCATTTTCGGGACTTAATTGACTCTAGTGTTACAATGTCAACTTCATGAATGGGATAAAGTGTCTACTTCTGTATTTGGGCTTCATACATGGGATTGGTTTCCTTTCTTCAAATACGTGGGGGAAGAAATGTCTTGATTCTTTCTAGTATGCATAACTTGAACTCTCAAGGGAAGAAAAATTCAGAAGAATTATTCAAGCGTGAGAAGAGAAGTTGTTGATCTACTTGGTGTGACCCAAACTTTCAATCACTCATAACAACATTATCATTTCATATGATGGGGTTTGCTTGTTAAATTCCGTTGTGCGCTTAATCCTTCTAAGCTTTATTGAAAGCTTTGAAACTGCCTATGAGGATTGTCGGTTCAGTTGTAAGCTATTAAAAGCTTCTACATCAAGATTACGTGGCATGAATTAGGGGGAAGTTAATTCAGACGCTTCTCCTTAACCAGAAGTATATGGGTTACTTAGTTCGTGCCGTTGGAGTATTTCTACTACAAGTTACTATAAAGATGAGTCGTTTTGAAGTGAAGACTTGAAGTCAAAAGGCCTCAGAAGACATCATCAACATTGGACGCTTCATGAAAGCTATTGTTCTTAATCATTATGTACTTGTTAGGAAAAATATTGTAAGGAATTCTACACGTCGTCCCATGGGGGATGATTGTTGTAAATTCACTTTATGTGACGACATTTAAGAATTCCCATTAGTTATCATAGTTACTCACGCAAATACTAGACTAGGAAACTATGTGTGACAATCCGTCAATTTATGGTTGATATTTTATTCTCGAATATTATTTAAAAACATTATTTTAATGTTACAATATGAACTCACTAATTTTTGGGAAGAAATTTGGAATTACGTCTTGGAGTAGCATCGACTACGTCTAAACCGGAGGATTCTACGTTACGTGCTTACATTTACATACACTGTCTTTGGTGACAGTCCGACATTTCAGAAAATAAATTTATTTGTGAATATTATTTTGGAATTTTAAATTTGTGCTAGTTCATAAACTCACAAATTTACGAGAAGAGATTAGGACTTACGATTTTATTTTAACGTCCTTTACGACTAAATCGGAAACCCTAGGATTACGTATTTACGTTTTCGAACTCCGTTTTTTATGAGACAATTTTTATTGGATTCGTTTTGTGACGTTGATTCATAATTTATAAAAACGTTTTTCGTAAAACGACCCGAGGGCACGCGAATCGAGAAAACTAGAATCGAGGAATACCCGTAAACTAGTGAGATGGGACAAAATACATTGTCCCACCCCACTAGCTTAAATGGGACGGCAACCTTGTGTACAACACACCAATTTGGTGGCAATTTTCTAAGTTAATAACTTACACATGTCCTTTGCTTACAACTTAAGCTTACCATCCAACACAAAACCATCTAAGCTAGAAACCACTTCTCATTTCTTACATGCAAACAAGCTACAAACTTTCTCTCTCACTCTTGACTCCATGTTTGGCCGTCCCTACTCCACCATCAAACACCACCTTTGATCTTGATTCAACCACAAAGCCTATGTTATTTACATATATGTTGAAGCCCTCTTGAAACTCTATTGATTGGTGGTGCTTATAACATCCAAGGAGGAGTATTCATGGTGTCTTGGGGCTGATTTTCCACAAGGTATACATGAAGAATGGTGGTCTTGAAGATGGTCTTGGTGCATCACAAGTTTCTCCATCAAAATCCATGTTTTGATCAACCTACATCATCATGGTGGTATAAAGATTGTCCTCCTCAACTTCTTGTTATTTTGATTATGTAAACATGTATTTTATTTCCTATTGTATATGTATATGATGATTATATGATGATAAAAATGTTATGTGGGGATTTGTTGTTGATAATCATGGATAAAAAGATGAAAAATTATAAGTAAAAATGGGTAAATCTTGTTTAAATGATAGGCTGTATAAAAACAGTAAAGAACCATATGGTAAACTGATAAAATGATGAAGTAGAATGGATTTACAGTAAGCTATGGGTCTTGTACACATGTGAGAGTTGGCCATGCAATGGAATCAAAATAATGAGTGAGATATGATCAAAACAAGTTTAAGGTATAAATCTGAGGTTACTGTTTTGGACGATTTTTAGAAAATATTTAGAAGATGATTCAACAGTAGCTATAGAAGAGTTAAATGTAGCACATATCATGTAGTTTATGTAATAAAAATTTGAGCTTCTACCTCCATATAGAACTCAGGATATGGAAGTTTTGGTGAAAGTGAAGATAAAAATCAGATTTTTGAAAAATAAAGTATAATACTATTATATAAGCACTCAAAATTATATTGTATAAAATGTAAAGTTAAAACCCACTAACTCATGAATTTTATTTATATAAATATGTTAAAGGTTAAATAAGTGGATATTTTATAAAAATGGTAACTTGTTAAGTTTTATAAGTTATAAAACTATAAACATGATTTTTACGACTTTTTCGGCTATCGCCGTAAAATTAACGTTTTTCGCCAAATAGAACTTAGACGACCAAACCCGTCTAATGTAAAGTTTATAAAAGTCATATACTGATATATAAGTATCAAATACAAGTAAAAACCGATAAAACCCGAACTATAAGAAATACGGACATTTACGAGCTAATTAAGCATATTGGACTAATAAATGGACTGAATAAGATAAAAACTTGTAAAAAGATCTTATTGGGCTAAAGCCATTTAGGCCCAACATTGAAAGTATACATACTGATAATATAAGTATAAAAGGTATTAAAACAAGTTAGAGAACTTATAATAAGTTTATTGGACTTAAAACACGTAAATAGGTAAAACGAGAAAACTAGTATAAAAGTTATCGACATATAACACTAGAATGAGTAAACGAGAATATGTAAACCCACTTGATCATCATATATATAAATAATCATCATATGTATACATAATTTTTGTTTTTATAAAGTCATTGGACATGATTCTAAGACAAGTATTATTTGTCTAGGTTTCCGTGATTGAAGCACGTACCATACGTCCGAATTGCCGATAACCCGCCTTCCCACATCGACGTGAGTTCATAGCCTCGCACTCTTTTAAATGTTTTTATGAAATATTTTATAAACCCGCGAGGGAGATAACATGTTAGTTTTTATAAAATAGGACACCATTTGTCCCGATTGTTTGTTTATTAATTTTGGACCCGAATGATTGAATGACCCGATTGTATGACCCGATAAATGATTAAAGGACCCGATAGATGAAATTAAATGGATTATTAAAGTTAGGTTATGTCACTAAAAGTCCCATTAGCATGAATTGTGAACTACCGGGATTTGGTAGATGCTTATGCATTTAATAGTACTATTTGGGGACGATCACCCCAGTTCGCGCCTTGACGGTTGATCCCGTCGTGCCACATTGATTGGTAAGCGAATTTATGTATGAGAAGATTTCCATAGTGTGACCTTTGTGACGACACGCTACTTTAGATGGGCAAACTTGGTATCGGGTTAGCTACCCGTTGTTGGTTTAGTAAGGTAACAATGTCATGCGGCTTATAATAATCCAAAAATTAACGAAATACTTATAGACGCTCCGAATTACGATGTATTGCCTGACTAGCAATACAGGGTCATACTATTGATATTATGTTTGTGTTTTGGTTTTCATAACCATATTCATATAACGGTTTTTGTTTTCATACAACGTCATATGACGTATTGTATGATGTTTTTACGATATTGGCTCGTATAATAATTTTTAAGGCAAATGCCTATATTATGATTTTCGATAAGGATTTGTATAAAATGACTTTGGCTATTTTATGGCCTATTACAAAGATTTGTATAAAATGATTTCGGCTATTTTACGGCCTATTAAAATGATTTGTACAAAATGATTTTCAGTAATAATTTTATACTGATATTATATTGATGGTTTATTAAACTCTATGAATTCACTCGGCGTTATCGCTGACCTTTTCTTTTAACATGTTTTATCTCAGGTACTTGAAGGTAATTCTCGAGAAGACAACAAGAATTCATGGCCCGCACCTAAATACTAATTTCCATTCAAATGCTTTGTAAAACCTGTATTAAATATAATGACTTGGGGCCTATGTAAATTTGATATTTATGAATGGAAACGCTTTATTAATAAACGACGCGATTTTTATGCGTTGTCTATGATGTGAGTAATGTGCTATCCCGTAACACCAACTAGTCTTCCGCTGTATCGAGTTGTATAAATTTGGGGGTGTTACAGTTTGGTACCAGAGCTCTCGTTATAGAGAACGAAAGATTTTTAAAACCAAAGGTTTTGAATAAAACATTTCAAAAATCTTTTAACTATAAACATTTCTCACAAAATGTCTAAAAATCTTTTGACTATAACGGTGCCGAAGAATTCCCGAATTACCGACTAGGCCAGACTGAGAAGTGTTATTTTAATATATATATATATATATATATAACTTAGATTATATATATATATATATATATATATATATATATATATATATATATATATATATATATATATATATATATATATATATATATATATATATATATATATATATATATATATATATATATGATGTAATTTTATTACATGATTGTTTGATGATTATTTTGATTTTTATACGAGGTATTTATACGACGTAGATTGTCACAAAGAACCCTAAATCCCCTAGTAGATTAATCGAAGCTATTCTCGTAGGAATTCTAGCTATTCTAGATCTAAACCAAGTTGTGGATATTTATGATCCCAACAAATGGTTGATATTCGTAGAAATGTAGATATTAGTTGATCGTGATATTGAAAAAGAATTGGCGAAAATTAATCTGATATCGATGTCATGACGATCTTTTCTTATAGAGTGAAGTTTGACAAAACTTTATCACCTGGAAAGATGTCATCTGATTCGTTGTCATCCAATTCTTAAATTGAAATCGAAAGGGTGAATGTTGCACTTGGGGCTGTAATTGGAACCATTACCCAAAAGCCTCATGCCACTAATACCTTTCCGAGAAGTCTAATTGAATGTATGAGTCATCTCATACTAGAGACTCATTTGATAATTGTTGTTGTAAGAGATATAGGATTGGAAATTAAGTGTTGATCATATTGAGCTTTTATTGCCTTTACAAGGCCGAAGAATAAGGTTGTAAGTATTGAATTACGAGGTTTTAAATGTTTGTAGGTTCGTGTTAAGTGTTGTTCCTAGGCCACTGTCCACTAACGAGGATGCCCAGTGTCCAAGAAATAAATTGAAGAAATCTTCTTCTGAATTGAGACCGATGGATCTTCTGGGACATGTGGAACACCTAATGACTCTTGTAGATTAGTATTCATTGTGGTATCTTTTAAAAATAATCCCTAACTTAACTGTGACATCAGTTGGTAGGATGAGTTCTGAGAAATGTATGACATAGTGACACGTAATGTGTTACGGTACAATTTTGACTTGTTTGTGATTAATGAAAAAGACTACCTTTGATTGCTAAATTCTACATGTATCGATGTTATCTCTCTTTTCTTGCTTGTCTCTAATGTTCGCATTAGTGATGCAACCATTGAACGAGTACTCATCTTGATTTGAGTTACGTTGTGGATTATTTTTTTTTAGTGCCATAGAGATCAGGAACCTCATGATTATTTGGCTAAAGCTCATTTCCTATCATATTGTAGTTAGTTCTTGGTGAACAACTCTTCGTCACTCTTTTGCAGATCACACATTGTTTTTATAAAGATAAGACGGTATCCTTTGAGAAAATTTAATTCTCATCACTATAAGGATTATTCGAAGTGAGATTTATAAGTGATTGTTATCAAAATAAAATTGTTTATAAAACACCCTAGAAAACTTAGTTGTTTTCATAACAAGGAAAAATATTTGTAAATTTCTTCTTGATTCTTATTTAAGAATTGAGCATGAAAATGTTTTTATTATAGACATGATGATAAAATTTTGACGAACTGAGTATTGCATCGTTAATCTTGAAATTGTATATAGTTGCGCGCCTACATACAATTTGGAATGGACTATGCAAGACTGATTAGTAGTCACCATAAAACTAATGAATAAACACTACATTTTCTTTGAGGATTGTGAAAGATTAAATTTTAATGAGATCTGCAAGAAGTGAAAAATAAGGACATAATGTTAGGGACACCTACATATGTGCCTGTAGCATCTATTCTTCTGTGTCGAATTTACTCATCTGTGGAAATTGTCTTATTTGACAATTGACAATTCCGTTCTTGTCCAATTCTCCCGTAGTGAGATTCTTAGGCAAAGTATTTGATTATCGAGTGTTGATACCCGACTGGATGTATCGACGTTCATATCATTTCTTTTGATTAGATTTCACATTTGAATGACCTGGGTAACGATCCGAGGAGCTTTTGAATGCGTACTCAAATTATGAAAACATGGGATATATTCATATTCGTTAAATGTTTTCGTCAGTATCTGATTTGAAATTCTCTCGCGCAGATGACCTTACTCTTTTAATAGTAGTTGTGTATCCTAATATCCCTGAAATTGTGAAGGATTATGAATCATTATTAGTCTTTTGAGAAGTTCACATCTTATCGACGGCAATGCAACTGGAAAGTTGATAGTGCCAGTAGAATGGATTGATTGATTATGACATGACGACATTGTCTTAATTGATGGGAACTCGAGTAGTATTCCCTAAATGATAAGATGTTGATTATCAAAAGTGATCTAAATAATTCTTGATGGATGACCATATCTTGCATTTAGACTTAAAAGTATACCGTGAATGGTTATGAACTAATTATAGATATTGTAATCTAGAAGAACCTAATATGTATGTATTAAAAGATGTTTATGTTATCTAAAACTTTAGGAGGTATTTATTGGTGAATTACCTAAACTTTTGCCATTAAGGCAAGTTGAAATTGGTATTGATTATATTTCCGGTGTTGCACCTGTGGCTCGTACACTGTACGTCAGCACCATCTGAATTTAAGGAATTACCGTACAACTGAGAGAGTTGTCGGAGAAAGATTTTATTATACCAAGCCTGTCATCCTGAAGAGCTATGGTGTTATCATTCCTTATATTTATAGATTACTGTGACTGAGTAAATTGACAATCGAAAACGAAATCCATAACTCGAAATGGAAGATTTGTTCGATCATTTACAAGGTTCTAGCGTATGTTTTAAAGATTTGATCCACGGCATGGTTATTATCAACTTCGCATCCGCGAAGAAGATTATCTATTCCAATCACTACATCCGGTACTTGTAATGAACATTATGAGTTTCACGTGATGTCGTTTGGATTGACTAATACACATGTAGCATTCATAAATTTGGTGAATCACGTGTGTAGGCTGTAAATTGATAAATTCATGCTTGAGATCATTAAGGACCAATTGTTTGTATATAAGAATAAGAATGAGTTAGTAATTAATTATAGATTGCCCTGAATTGGCCGAACAATTAAAAATGGTTCCTTGAATATTTAACATAAGACTTGAGACTTAATACGTTACATGATTTAACCATGTGATTAATAGATAATGGAATATAAATTGACTCTCTAAAATTTAGAAGTCATTTAAGACTTTGAGTTATACTAAAAAGAAAGTGGAAATATGTTTTGACAAATATTTTAACAAAGGATTTTTAAGGAATTATTCCCTTATACACAAACCATTTAACTAAACTTCTGTTTAGGGGTAAATGTTTGTGTATACCTCAAGATAACTTAAGAAGGATTGAGTAAAACCATTATTACCATGACTTGAAATTTTAAACAACACTTTTTGCTTTCCAACTAAGAAAATTTTGACCAAAGATTTTTCGAACAATTACGGATCTTATTAAATATTTTGGATAAATCAACGAAAATCTTGTTAATTAAATTCAAATTTATTTTAAACGTTTTATATAATTGGTCGAACTAAGAAATTTAAAATCTTTATGTTTACATTTCATAAAAATTGAAAATTTATTATTTAATTAATTATAATAATTATCGACGCTTTAGACGACAGATTGAGTAAAATAGATAAAGATAATAGTAAAGACGAAAAAGATATGAAGAAAGAATTTTGAATAAATACGGTTGTGATATTTATTTCATAAGGAAGGTGAACGTAATTACTGACGCATAATATAGAAAGAATATCTAAGTGAATTGTGGACATAATAATTACATCATCATGAGAATAATATAGATACTGACATATTATATAAAAAGGATAAAGAAACAATTAGGACATGTTCCTTAATAATGAAGGTGCAAAATAAAGTGCCAAACAATATAAAATAAACGATGCTTGTAAGAAGGATAATATAGATGATAAAAAGGTTTCACGGCTAGTGTGAACCATTAGAATTAAGAAGCCGATGGCGTTAAAAGTATAAAAGACCACATGTGATTGTCTAAATATGGAGGATTATAAGATATAGTTATGTTGGAATTTGTAAGTATAAGTATTATATGTATGTCATGTTTTTTTGACTAAAAGTATCCTTGTCTGAATAAGTTGTACTAATGACAATTATGAAGGCAGACATCGCCTCATACATTAGTAAACGTCTAGCTATTGCAAAGGTCATCATCTGAATTTAATTCGATTTGGGTCATCATCGACAGACTGACCAAATCTGCTAATATCATTCTCGTTAATGATAAATGCAAAAGAGTTATGAAAACATAGCATGCCTGTATCGATCATCATTATCAAGATCCTCGCTTCGCATCGAATTTCTAGAGATTTGCTCAGAAATCATTGAGAACGAACCTTGATGAGAGTACTATGTACTACCCCAAATCGAAGGGACAAGGTAAAGTAACGATACAAGGTAATATAAGTGATGTTTTGTGTTTGAATGATTGACCTTTGGTAATGAACCGTATAATCGTTTTCCTTTGGAAAGATTATCATTGATAATCATCTTGTTAGGATTGAGATCGAATCTTGTTAGGATCTAAATATTATAGCATCTGTAAGCAGGAGTTGAGATGAAGACACCCGACATACATCCACTGTGAGTTGGATATGTCTCTTAGGTTTAAGGTTCCTATGATGGCGAACCTATCCTTACAAAATACCCGACCCGCGAAATCTGAAATGATTGTTGAAATTAGGATTTGATTATTAACTGCCGATAGTGGGCAAGAGGTTATGTGAATGTGAAATGTAGACCTTGAAGTGCCAAATGGGTAGCGAAGTTATGCCATAATTTTTAACCTTGGAAAGATGAATTCATGATCTGACAAATCATGGGATATAAGTCCCCGTTGTATGGGACCATTGAAATGATGTAAAAGTTGGGATTGAAAGGCATATAAGCTGGATCTACCCTAGGACTTCAAGAACCGCGTGAATTATGTTTCGTAAATCGCACTTGATGGAATATCTATCAAGTGAAATTCTGATTTATTCTTAGTAGAGCTTCGATCGGCGAAAAGTTGCATTCATCAGAAACCCGTGAACATCATGGATAGAGAAAGTAAGTCAACATTTAGCCTGATCTTATTCCCGTAGTTATGTTTGATGAAACTCGCGTATTATAATGCATTACACTTGTGAGAAAAGACCGAGTGTGGAGGAAATACCCACATGGCTTTAACTCTATAAGAAGCGAGTAGTAAGATGATCTTTGAGGACAAAGATCCTGTTTAGGGGTAAATGCTGTGACAATCCGTCAATTTATGGTTGATATTTTATTCTCGAATATTATTTAAAAACACTATTTTAATGTTACAATATGAACTCACTTATTTTTGGGAAGAAATTTGGAGTTACGTCTTGGAGTAGCATCGACTACGTCTAAACCGGAGGATTCTACGTTACGTGCTTACGTTTACATACACCGTCTTTGGTGACAGTCCGACATTTCAGAAAATAAATTTATTTGTGAATATTATTTTGGAGTTTTAAATTTGTGCTAGTTCATAAACTCACAAATTTACGAGAAGAGATTAGGACTTACGATTTTATTTTAACGTCCTTTACGACTAAACCGGAAACCCTAGGATTACGTATTTACGTTTTCGAACTCCGTTTTTGATGAGATAATTTTTATTGGATTCGTTTTGTGACGTTGATTCATAATTTATAAAAACGTTTTTCGTAAAACGACCCGAGGGCACGCGAATCGAGAAAACTAGAATCGAGGAATACCCGTAAACTAGTGAGATGGGACAAAATACATTGTCCCACCCCACTAGCTTAAATGGGACGGCAACCTTGTGTACAACACACCAATTTGGTGGCAATTTTCTAAGTTAATAACTTACACATGTCCTTTGCTTACAACTTAAGCTTACCATCCAACACAAAACCATCTAAGCTAGAAACCACTTCTCATTTCTTACATGCAAACAAGCTACAAACTTTCTCTCTCACTCTTGACTCCATATTTGGTCGTCCCTACTCCACCATCAAACACCACCTTTGATCTTGATTCAACCACAAAGCCTATGTTATTTACATATATGTTGAAGCCCTCTTGAAACTCTATTGATTGGTGGTGCTTATAACATCCAAGGAGGAGTATTCATGGTGTCTTGGGGCTGATTTTCCACAAGTTATACATGAAGAATGGTGGTCTTGAAGATGGTCTTGGTGCATCACAAGTTTCTCCATCAAAATCCATGTTTTGATCAACCTACATCATCATGGTGGTATAAAGATTGTCCTCCTCAACTTCTTGTTATTTTGATTATGTAAACATGTATTTTATTTCCTATTGTATATGTATATGATGATTATATGATGATAAAAATGTTATGTGGGGATTTGTTGTTGATAATCATGGATAAAAAGATGAAAAACTATAAGTAAAAATGGGTAAATCTTGTTTAAATGATAGGCTGTATAAAAACAGTAAAGAACCATATGGTAAACTGATAAAATGATGAAGTAGAATGAAGTTACAGTAAGCTATGGGTCTTGTACACATGTGAGAGTTGGCCATGCAATGGAATCAAAATAATGAGTGAGATATGATCAAAACAAGTTTAAGGTATAAATCTGAGGTTACTGTATTGGACGATTTTTAGAAAATGTTTAGAAGATGATTCAACAGTAGCTATAGAAGAGTTAAATGTAGCACATACCATGTAGTTTATGTGATAAAAATTTGAGCTTCTATCTCCATATAGAACTCAAGATATGGAAGTTTTGGTGAAAGTGAAGATAAAAATCAGATTTTTGAAAAATAAAGTATAATACTATTATATAAGCACTCAAAATTATATTGTATAAAATGTAAAGTTAAAACCCACTAACTCATGAATTTTATTTATATAAATATGTTAAAGGTTAAATAAGTGGATATTTTATAAAAATGGTAACTTGTTAAGTTTTATAAGTTATAAAACTATAAACATGATTTTTACGACTTTTTCGGCTATCGCCGTAAAATTAACGTTTTTCGTCAAATAAAACTTAGACGACCAAACCCGTCTAATGTAAAGTTTATAAAAGTCATATACTGATATATAAGTATCAAATACAAGTAAAAACCGATAAAACCCGAACTATAAGAAATACGGATATTTACGAGCTAATTAAGCATATTGGACTAATAAATGGACTGAATAAGATAAAAACTTGTAAAAAGATCTTATTGGGCTAAACCCATTTGGGCCCAACATGGAAAGTATACATACTGATAATATAAGTATAAAAAGGATTAAAACAAGTTAGAGAACTTATAATAAGTTTATTGGACTTAAAACGCGTAAATAGGTAAAACGAGAAAACTAGTATAAAAGTTATCGACATATAACACTAGAATGAGTAAACGAGAATATGTAAACCCACTTGATCATCATATATATAAATAATCATCATATGTATACATAATTGTTGTTTTTATAAAGTCATTGGACATGAGTCTAAGACAAGTATTATTTGTCTAGGTTTCCGTGATTGAAGCACGTACCGTACGTCCGAATTGCCGATAACCCGCCTTCCCACATCAACGTGAGTTCATAGCCTCGCACTCTTTTAAATGTTTTTATGAAATATTTTATAAACCCGCGAGGGAGATAACATGTTAGTTTTTATAAAATAGGACACCATTTGTCCCGATTGTTTGTTTATTAATTTTGGACCCGAATGATTGAATGACCCGATTGTATGACCTGATAAATGATTAAAGGACCCGATAGATGAAATTAAATGGATTATTAAAGTTAGGTTATGTCACTAAAAGTCCCATTAGCATGAATTGTGAACTACCGGGATTTGGTAGACTAGTACTATTTGGGGACGATCACCCCAGTTCGCGCCTTGACGGTTGATCCCCGTCGTGCCACATTGATTGGTAATCAAATTTATGTATGAGAAGATTTCCATAGCGTGACCTTTGTGACGACACGCTACTTTAGATGGGCAAACTTGGTATCGGGTTAGCTACCCGTTGTTGGTTTAGTAAGGTAACAATGGCATGCGGCTTATAATAATCCAAAAATTAACGAAATACTTATAGACGCTCCGAATTACGATGTATTGCCTGACTAGCAATACAGGGTCATACTATTGATATTATGTTTGTGTTTTGGTTTTTATAACCATATTCATATAACGGTTTTTGTTTTCATACAACGTCATATGACGTATTGTATGATGTTTTTACGACATTGGCTCGTATAATAATTTTTAAGGCAAATGCCTATATTAGATTTTCGATAAGGATTTGTATAAAATGACTTTGGCTATTTTATAGCCTATTACAAAGATTTGTATAAAATGATTTCGGCTATTTTACGACCTATTAAAATGATTTGTACAAAATGATTTTCAGTAATAATTTTATACTGATATTATATTGATGGTTTATTAAACTCTATGAATTCACTCGGCGTTATCGCTGACCTTTTCTTTTAACATGTTTTATCTCAGGTACTTGAAGGTAATTCTCGGGAAGACAACAAGAATTCATGGCCCGCACCTAAATACTAATTTCCATTCAAATGCTTTGTAAAACCTGTATTAAATATAATGACTTGGGACCTATGTAAATTTGATATTTATGAATGGAAACGCTTTATTAATAAACGACGCGATTTTTATGCGTTGTCTATGATGTGAGTAATGTGCTATCCCGTAACACCAACTAGTCTTCCGCTGTATTGAGTTGTATAAATTTGGGGTGTTACACTATGTATAGTGTAGGCGCGTGAGTGACTATATGTACCCCTCCAAGGCTTCCAAGGAGGGGTTGTTGATTGTGTTTGTCCCATTTTTTATTTTATACACTTTTTTCTTTCTTTCTCTTTACACACACAAACCTCTATCTCTCTCCACCATGGATGTCCATCTATACCACCACCTAAGACCACCGGATCTATAAAATGGCAAACCCACAATACATTACTGATAAAGTTTTGGTGGGCTGCGTTCTTGATAAAGTTTATGTGCGTTGCGTATCTTTCTATTGGTAGTGTAATATTATATGACAAGACTGCCAAGTATATTCACTCAGATTTTCTTGTTGAGTCAAAGGTTTAGCATTTTTGGAAGGGTGTATTATATTTCACGAATGCAAAGTGACTAGGCAACGTGATATCAAAGTGGCTGTGACAAAGTTAATCTTATAAGGATATATTAATTGATTTTTGGTTAATTTGCATTCGGGCTTCAAAACAATCGGGACGTGACAAAGTAATTTAGTTAAACTGGTTGACAGGCCGAGCACTATATTAACCGAAGGTATTTATGTGGTAGTGGGTTGAAAGGATATCAATTTGTTCAGTTTATTAATATCGGGTTTGTATTATCATCGTCTGAACCGACCAAGAAATTATTGAGTCGAGAAAAAGATATTTTACCAAACACGGATCCAAGAAATTTATCATCGATTCTCAATGGAATGGTTGAATTCGACATCTCAAGAGGGAGAATCGCGTCACATGAAAGTTAAAGCTAGAGATAGTAGAGTGACTTTATTTCGACTACTTCGGTCCCATCTATCGACGATTTCACTACTTAAAGAAGGAAGCGGATTTGTGACGATCTTTGGTAAAGATCGTACCATTTTCATCCACCGAATGCTCCTCAAATTGAACCAACTACTAGAGCAAATCTACAAAGAAGACATTAATCAAATTGAATCCGTACATTCACTTCAAGTTCTAGCGCAACATTTTTCGCGTTTCTTTCAATTTGATCCTGCCAAGGTTGAAGCGTTAATGATCTGCCAGTCATTCCCTGAAGACATACAAATCGAGGTTAACGAATTCAGTGATAGATTGCTCGATTACATGAAATCTCTTGCACTTTTTATTTATGAAAGTTCACAACTTCAACTACCATATGGTAGTGGAGGGCAAGAATCCACGATGCAGATGCAAGAGGAGAATGGTCATACGGATGACACAAAGGAGACCGCCTTGGTTAACGATGATAGCAACGTTATTGCATCACGACAACATGACTCAAGTATGCATGTCGAAGAGCCAATAGTTGGGGTACAATTGAATACTATATCTAACAATGATTTACAGCATGTTGAGCATTCCGACCTTATCTATGTCGAACATGAGATGGAATAGAGTATTATCAATACCACTTCTGATTCATCCGATGTGAGTTATAATGGGGGGAGAAAATGATCAAAATGCTAAAGATCATGATATACGCTTTATGACTGCTTCTTTAACCAATTCTGCTTCTAGTATTGAAGAGCTAGAAACGATTTAGCTCAACAATCAAAAGAGCTTGAGGATGCCAAAATTGAATTTTTGAAGAAAACGGAGAAATTTGAAAAGTATTTTGAAATACTTGAAAATTCAAACGTTGTTCTTGAACGAAAATTAGATCACAAAATTCAAGATTCTAAATCAGAAAAAGATAATTTTGTGGAACAAATTACTTTGCTAGAATCTAAGTTGGCATCCCAAGACATCTTACAAAAGGAACACGAGACCTTAAAACAACGTTGTAATGAATTAAATAATACTATCGTAGAGATGAGGTCTAACACTCTAGAGTCAACGACTTTATTAACTACTGAAAATGCTGATTTAAAGGCTCAGGTTCAAAAACAGGTTTTTTCTATAGCTGCTCTAAAAAAAGAGCTAAGAAAATTTAAGGGCACTAGTGTGGACACTAAGCTTGAAAAAACCATCAATCTTGGGAAACCTCCTAAAAATCAGTCCATTCGTCAACCGACTACATTTAGATCCGAGCGACCAAAATCCTCGAGACCGCGGTTTGCCTCCCAATTTGATATGGTTCATCTATCTAGACCAGTCACTCCACTATCTAGGCCTACTGTGATCAAATCATCCTATACAAAACCTACCAACAAGACTGCTACTAGTGATTCTAGGTATAGTTATAAGAATCTGCCACAACATAGGTCAAATAGCATGCCTAATAATCACTATGTAGATGCATCTAAGAAAATGACACAAGCAAGAACCAGGATTTCTAAATCTCACTTGGACACAAACACGGTGTTTGTTCTGTATGCATGAAAAGTGTCTTCACGACAAATCATGCGGCTTGTGTAACTAAAGTCTTGAAGGAGCTGAACTCAAGTGCTCAAAGAGGGATTCCTAAAGGAAATAGGTTTTCTACCACTAAGTCTTCCGCTGTGCATAAGAAAACCATGTCGCCTAGATCCAATCTTAGGTTGGAACCCACAGGTAGGATTTTTAAATCAGTTAATCTTAAATGGGTTCCTACAGGAAGAATGTTTCCCTCTTGCACTACCAAAGTTGGTTGTGAACCCCCGCATGGTTCTAAAATAGGTATCGCTAACCCACATAAAAGTGTACAAACTTCTAATGAGACTGCAGGTACCAAAGTAAATGTTCAACAAGAACAAAGCGGTCCAATCTTTGTATATCATACAACTAAGGTCACTCTCAGAGTTTGGTTGCTGAAGAAGCTGATATCTATGAAACAAGCGTCTCAGGGGATTTGCGGTTAAGTTCGTGTATTTGGCTCAACGTCAAATCACAGTCTGTGACCCGAACATCAAAGAAAGGGAAGTTTATCTCGTCAACAATAACTTACCCTCAAAACGAGAAATTAAGTTTTCTCGGACACGAGCTTACACTAAAACCATTAAAAGGTATAGCTCGTGTACGTGGCTCATCCTTAAATATCAGACGATGACCCGATCTTCAGCATAAAGGAAAGTTTATCGCCGATGATAAACTTATCCTCACTGATAACTGGCTTTTGCCTAGTAAAATTGTTCGTTGAAGTGGTCTAATCGAATTGATAACTGGTTAACTATGCGACTCAGTTGTCTTTGGTGAAACAAATAGTTGTGTCGTTGTAGTAATTAAAAAGTGCAAAACTTTAAAGTAAAAAGCAGGTAATTTAAATCTAAATCTAATTTAAAATAAATGATGGGAATTTAAAAGCGTGACGAAAACTTAAAAGGCACTTAAAGTTAATAACGCACACTTAAAACTATCCTAAAGGAAACTTAAAACGCAACTAAAACTTAAAGTAAGGCAAGGCTTAAAATAAATCTAAGGAAAATAAACTAAAAGTGCGACTAATTAAAAAGGCGGGAAAAGTAAAGCTTGAAACTTAAAAACTAAAAACTTAAAATAAACTGAAAATAGCTCATTCGGAATAAACCTTCGTTCGGAATAAATCACTCGTCCAGAATGTCACCTTCGTTCGGAATAATTCTTCTTCACTCGGAATATTACCTTGATCCGGAATATATTTGCTTCATTCGGAATATTCAAACAAAACCTTCATCTGGAATAAATCCTTTATCCGGAATATGTCACTTATCCGGAATAAACTCTTTATTCGGAATATTGCCTTGATTCGGAATATTTGATGTTCCGAATAAAACTATCCTTGATTCGGAATATATTCCGAATGAACACTTTGATTCGGAACAATACCTTGATTCGGAATATATTCCGAATGAACACTTTGATCCGGAATAATAGATGTTCCGAATGAACAACCTTGATTCGGAATGCAAGTTGGTTCGGAATGTAGACCCTTAATCAGGAATGTTCCAAATAAACTGCTGATCCGGAATATTCCACTGATCCGGAATATTCCACTGGTTCGGAATGTTGCTCTGATTCAGAATAACAAACTGATCCAGAATATGTCACTTATCCGGAATATTAGCTTGGTTCGGAACAATCACAACACACCTTCATTCGGAATAATCTGGGCTTGTCCTTGATTCGGAATAACCTGGAAAGAACAGTAACAGCGAAGAACAAGGAGAAACAAAAAATAACACGAATCTAGATCAATCAAATCAAACCAAAAGATTAAATAAGACTAACCAAAAATTATCAACTAATGAATACTAATCAAACCAAATCAATAACATTAACAATAATAATCAAAATAATCCAAACCTACTTTAATTAAATCAATAAAACATCAAAGACATAAACATGAACATTAAGCATAAAGATTAAAGATCAAACAAGAAAGGTAGATAGGAGATCAAACAATAAAAGTAAAGATTCAGTAACAATAAAAGAAAACTTACTTGAAATTAAAGGTATTTAAGGTGCAAGACAAGTATTTAAATTTGACAATTAAGTAAATGACATGTATTTAAATGTGCAAGGAAATGAAAATGGAAGAACTAGTGTCACTCTAGCCAACCAAAACAAATGAAATGAAAATAAAGGCTATTTATAGGGGATTAGGGAGGTGCTTAGAGGAAGCTTCCTCCCCTCTTTCTTCTTTCTTTAATTGCATCATTAAGTCCTTAATCTTCTTAGTTCTTCGACTTTAATGACTTTGTCTCGGGATTTCTTTAAACTCGTCTTGAAATTTCTTCATAAATAAGACTTGAGTTCTTCGGCTTTTAGTAAACTTCCGTCTTTTGACGTTTTCTTTGATAAATCTTCAGAATTGGTCTTGGACTTCCGTTCTTTTTGCACTCTTGATTTCTTGACTTCGTCTTTTGTCTTTTTCTTCGATAAAAGCCCGTGAATGCCCGTGTTTTCTCCCCTTTTCACATTTTCGTCCTAAATCACAACAAAAACACAAACCACGCATAATTCCGACATTTATGACATAAAATACACGTTTTGGCTTGGTTATTATTGTAGTTAAGTGGTAAAAAGGATGGGTGTTTACACACCTATCAAATCCCCTACACTTGACCATTGCAATGTCCTCATGCAATGCATTAGTTACAAAGCACGATTTACATTTTCCATCATAATCAATCCATATTGGCCTTTATTAAAGAGATAGAAAATTATAAACATTCGAAGGAAGAAAGTAAAGAAATCAAAAACATACCTTAGGGTTTTGATAATGTCATGAATGATCATCATTCTCAAGTTTTCACTTTCTCCAAACCAGATTTAAAAATGAGATCATTGTTATTATAAGTTAGCAAACTAACACGAACTCATGTGGGCCAATTATTTACTTAGACTCCCTTATTCCTAGGTGTATCTCTTATATTTTATTATTGTCTTGAATGATCACGAGGATGCATTGTTGACTTATTTCGATAGTTATTAAGGCTGAAAATAAAGCGGGACGATTTAATCAATAGTTAGCTAAAGGACAAAATCTTTTAAAACTGCTTCTCGGGACCTCATAAAGTTCATATCTTGGCATAACTCGCTTCGCGATTTGAGACCTTTCTCGGACTGATATTTGGCAGCGACTTCATACTTCAAATCTTGAGAGACGTTCATGAAATAATGGTCTTCTCTTCATAATAGGAATTCCTTCACTTGAAGTTTTGAGAGATTCTTCATATTTGGACCACGACTTCTTCATTTTTCTCCAATCTTTATTTTGGGATTTTGATATACAATGATCCGCCTCCTTTTTGGACTTGGATCTATTTATCCTCATACCTTGTTAGGGCCTTTTTGGATAGACTTCTCCATTATCTTTAGTTGAGTATTTTCTTTTCGTCGTGTGTCTCGATCCTTCATATTGATTCTTGATAAATGATTTTTCACATCACTTTTGGATCTTTAGCAACAAAATGTAGCCCTCATGCCTTGTTAGGGCCTTTTCGGACTCGCCAATCTTCGCATCTCGCTTCAATAAGTTATGCCTTGGCTATGAACTCTAATCCATACCGAGCAACTTTTAAACGATCTTGGGCTAGAAGTTAAGTAACTTTTCAAATCGTACAACCTTATTTATTGCAGATAAATTTATTAGCAAGCGATGGGAGAACAGTCTTATAATGAACTCAAATAAATTCACGAAAGGATACCGAACTTATAATTGACTCTATTATCTCTCATTCTCCACAGTTTAAAATCTCAAGGAATGAGACTCGTGGATGCTTAGCCTATTAAATCAAAGTTTTGGGTTTTCGAGTCGTCTATAGGATCTTGCAAACTCTTAGACTTTTTCAAGTTTAGAAATCGAATTTTAAAGTTCCCTTAATAAACAACTCTCTAGGATCAATTATAGGAACTTGCGAAAAGTTCTTGTTCTTAACCCGTGAGAGTTAAGACTTTCGCGTTTTATAGCTCCGTATATAAAAGCCTAGCAAAACTTGACTTAAACACGTTAAGGATACTAGCTAGAGTAAACTTAGATAAGTAAACTCGGGTTGAGTCAAAAGATTCACAACGTTTGAAAATTAAAACCACTTTATTAAAAATTTATTCTAGCAAAGAAAGAAAATAACTATACAAAGGTAAAACTAATAGGCCAAAATAGATCAAAAATTTTGAAAAATGTCGAAAAATCGATTTTCCGGTTAAAATGATGACAAATACAAGGAAAAGGCCACTTAACTTCGATAGAAGTCCCCCTACACTTGATATAAACATTGTCCTCAATGTTTAAGCATGTGGGAGTAAACTCCCCTACACTTAGGACATTGTGCACTTTGTTTAAATCTTGCTAATGAAAAGATAACTAACGAGATTCCTATTTTAATATTGGAAAATATAAAATAGTGAATCAAAAAGAGTTTAGGATAGAACCGAGAAGACGGAAACATGGAATCACGGGTCGTCAAAAATCATCAAGAGTGGATCATTGAGCGCTCGAATCCCTGAATAGAAGAAGAGAGGAAATAGCAAACACCAACTGGTCTCCCTTACACTTAGGATAAAGATTGCTAAAAGATAGAAACATGGGTTGCCTCCCAAGAAGCGCTTGATTTTTGATTACCGAGTTGTGAGCCTGACTCAACCTTGATTAGCATAGGAAGAAGGATGAAACATATCCACCGGGATCAAAGACATAGTTTTCGTCCATCAAATAGCACAAGCTTAAGGCGAACAAGGCAAGCCAAAGAAGAGTAGGCATGGTTCCCTTAAGCAAAGACGGAGCACGGTGGGAGCAAGGGTGAAGAGGTGCAAGCATATCTTCAAAAGTTCTAAAGATTTTTCCTTTTATTTCATCAGACGGATACTGAGATGGCTGAAGAATATCGATACCAGGGTCGAACACCTTTTCCTTTAGGGGAAAATAGCACTCAGGCTCAGCGGAATTTGAAGATGATCCGCGAAGAAAATGCGCAACCTCGTCCTCAGAAGGTGGACAAAGAGGTGTCAAAACATACGTGTTGCGGATGTTGGTGTCGTCCGGTTTCTTCTCCTTTGAAAGAATTTTCTTCAAATCCGAAGTAGGATCAAGACCATAATTATCAAAGTCTAAAGGAGATGCATCACTCTCATGAGGAAAGTAAGTATTGAGAAAAGTAGAAAAGTCTTCCTCAAATGAGTAGTCATCCAAAGTAGGATCAAGTGATGGCGGAGGATCTTCATCATGAGAAGAATCACTCGAAAGTGTATCGGCCTCATCAAAATCATCATAAGTGGGCAGGTCAGGATACTCGGAAGTAAAATCATCATAATCATCTCCATCAGAACTAGAATCATCATCATAAGCATCAAAGATCGGTGGAGAATCATATTTGGAGAGAGAATCATCCACATCATCTTGAAAAAGTGGATTATCATTGCAAGAATCGAATAGAGGATTGTTGTAGACGACAAAATCATCAAGCGCATTAATCATATTCGCTGATTCTCTTCCATAGGATTTCCTTGTAAGCTTCCCCATTTCAAAAACTTGTGCATCGTCCCCGACTCTTAAGATGAGTTCACACTTATCCACATCAATTAAAGATCTACCGGTTCTCAAAAGTGGGCGTCCAAGTATTAACGGAATACGAGGGTCCATTTCATAATCAACAACGACGAAGTCGACCGGAAAAGTGAATGTGCCAACTTTAATGAACACATCTTCGGCAATACCAACGGGGTAAGCGAGAGTGCGATTGGCTAGCTCAAGGGTCATTTTGGTGGGTGTAAGGTCGGGCAATGATAACTTTTTCCAAACACTTAAAGGCATCAAATTAATACTTGCCCCGAGATCGGCTAAGGCAGTAATATTTTCGGTTTGGTTAAAAGTACAAGGTAGCACAAAACGACCGAGATCTCCAAGTTTTTCCAGAAGTTCTTTAAGAAAGACGGAAGAACAATTTTCATTCAATCGAGTATTAACAAACTCGGCCATCTTCTCCTTCTTGCTAAGCAATTCCTTAAACATCTTAACAAATTTAGGCATTTGTGCTAGAGCTTCGACAAGGCTAAAAGTGATGGTCATTTCCGAAACTTTCTTCAAATAGTTTGACAATTGAATGTCATCCTTGGTGTGCATTTTGGCCTTGCCTAAGCAAGATGGATAAGGAATTTTGGGTTTGGGTGGTGGAGGTGTAGAAGGTGAAGGTTGAGATGTAGAAGGGTTAAAGGTGGAAGGTGGGGTTGGTGGAGGATTCGTCTTGGGTATTTCTTCACGACGCGGCGGAGACGGTAATGGTGTATGATGAGACTGCTTTTATACATGGTCTCATCGTCCAAATCGGGCTTAAAACACATAAAATATCATTAAAACTGCCAAATATATGCTCGTGTTTGTTGCTTGTGTATTTTTAGGTACGGATATTGAGTAAATGGCAAAAGATCACAAGAATCATTCAAAAACGAACACTGGAAACGAAGCCGCACAATGAACCAGGCCCAAGTTTTGAATTTCCAAAAATACCCTTGAAGAATTGAAGATTGGCAAGTTTGGTCCCTCAACTTTTGAAGATTAACACTTTATACCCCTCAAATATTCATAATTATGAATAGGGTCCCTAAAGTTTGAAGACATTACAAGTTCAGTCCTTGAAGAATCCAAGAATTGCATTTGAAGCCCTTGTTAAAAGTTTGTAAAGTAATTGTGCCAAAAATGACAATTACTCCAAAGTTGTTACAAGTGTATTTGGGCGTGATGGCTGTTTATTACAACATGAAAGAAACAAGTAACTTCAGGGGGTCATTCTGCCAAGACCATCAAACTTACCCTAGCCAACCAAACTAACACATCACCCACCACCACCAATCATAAACTTCCACCTCACCACCCCCCTCCATGTCACCTTCCACCCACTATTAATTAACTGATTAATAAATCAGTTAAATACTTTCCCTCCTAACAAAGAATCAACGTCTCACACATACTACTTGCTCCTATCAAGATCAAGTTTTAACAGCTGGCATCTCTTCATCAATCACATGGCACGATTTTTGACCAAGGACTCAAGGGCATTTAGGGGAAATCAGTATCTAGGGTTTACACATTGTAATATTTTATTAGTTTTCTAGATTATTCTCCTAGCTAGTATATAATGAGACGTTTTGTGTCCATTATACTTGTTCCAGTTTTTAGCTTTCACATTTGTAATTCCTTTTTAATGAATATAAAGTTTGGTATTTGTTGAGCAATATAATTCCTTTTATAAGTTATTAAAAGTTGTGTGTGTGTTGAAAGCTAATACTGAGTTCCAAAAAGATTTTGTGTGTTATAGATTTAAATTTGGTGTTTTCAGAAACTTTTCAAAATTTGTTTGAAAAGTATCAGAAACCCTTGGATCCCATGAAGTGAAAGTGGAATTGGATTCGAAGGTTTCTGATATTGTTCTTGTTTCAAAAGGTGTTCAAAGTTTGTTGGTTTTAAAAAGGTTTTAAAAAGTTTGAAAAATCAGAAAGTGTATTATTGTGCTTGTGTTTTCATTTTCTCTTAGCAGGTTTTCACTTGCTTGTTGATCAAAGGTTCAGCATAGGCCCGGGCCTATTTGGAGGTGGTTAAGCAACCACTAAGGGACCTGGATGTAGGTCCCTTAAGGTAGTTCCTTGTTTCCCATTTCAGTGTTCAGTTTTCTGAAAACTATGTGCTTATTGTGATTTGCATGATAGTTGTTAAATTACTGTTTATTTGGTTGGATTATGCATATATGTGATTGTTATGCATGTTAGTAGCAGTTAGGATATATTTGGTTGTGGTTTAAATGCATTTGGTTTGTAAAAATATCATATTCAGAATCTTAAGGAGTGTTTGGATTAGCTATTTAACTGAGTTTAATGATTTAAATCTTGGCTAAAACCTGTTTAAACACTTTTCTTTGGTGATTGTTATGTGATACATGTACTTGGAATTTAGTTTGGTAGGTTTATGAGCACACTTGAATGGTAAAAATTTGGCTAAACTTAGCATTAATCAGAAACTGCCTCTTGTGCTTGTTTTCATGTAAATTTGACCACCAAATCTTGAATACTGCTAGATATCAGGCTTGTTTAGGATTGTGTAGGGTTTTATTGTCATTTGGTATACTTGTGTGCTAGTTTTGAAGGTTGGAAATCTAGTTGTGTGCACATTGATTCAGCATAATCACCCTCAGACTCATAAGGCTTAATCAGAAACTTCTTTGGTAATTTTGTGTTTGATTTTGTGTGAGTACTTGTTTGTTTTGTGTTTGCTTGACTCCCTACACTCCAACTGAGTGTAGGGGTGCCCCTATTGTTTAACAAATCACCACCAAAATCAGGATCAAGCCCTCTTGATCCATATTTGCACAAGTGAAGAAAACAGGTTCTTTGTGTTTTCAAAAGATCCATATCTGGGCACGTTTTGGCATTTCAGTGACTTAATCTTGTTATAATTGATTTGTGTTTGTGTTTTTGTGAGTTAAGAATCATCAGGTTTAAGTTTTAAACGTTTAAAAAGAAAAAAAAGTTATTTTTTCAAAAAGGACTGGCCAGGACTCGAACATGCGCCATCCTTCTCACAACACACACTCCCTACCATTGCGCCCTTGGGTCTTTTACTGACCAAGGTTGGTTTCAAATTCTACTTAAGGAGTTGTTGTTTAGGCTTTTCAAATATAAGCCGTAGCTAAATAAGCCCATAACTGCTTATTGGCTTAGCTTATTAGCTAGTTTTCATTTTTTCTAAGTTTGTAATATAGTTTAGGTTTTTTCTGAGCCAAGTTGTGATTTTTCTCTTTCTTTATTTATTTTTTATAATTTTTTATTTACCCGTTTTTATTTAAGTGGATTAAAAATAGAAAAAGTAATTTTAAAAATCTGAAAAAATAGTTTTTAGGTTTTTAATCATATTTTTGAGGTTTACATCACAAAAAGTTTTCAAAAAGTCTTACTTTTGATTTTATAGGATTTTAGGTTTTTTTACTAACTTTAAAATTTAATATAAAATTATTAAATAGGTTTTAGAAACTTTTAATTGCATTTCTGTCTTAGTTATAATATTTTAGATTTTTGGTAATTTTTTAGAATTTTTTAGAATTTTTTAGTGAACTTTGAATTTTTTTGAATATTTTATTATTATTTTATTATTAAAAATTAAAAGTTTAATTTTTCTACTTTTTTCATTTTTCCTAGATTGTAGACATTAAATTAGGAATTTTGTAACTTTCCAAATATTTTTAGGGCTTTTCATTTATTTTCTAGGATTAATTTAGGTTTTAATTGATTTTAATAGTTTTTAAGTGCTTAAAAATAGTTTTATTTGGTTTTAAAATTTTAAAAAATACTTTTTAGCTTAATTAGGTTATTTTTGAGGTTTACAAACTTTAAGATCTTGTTTAGGGCTTTTTAATAATTAATTGTGATTTTTAGGGCTTTAATTAGCATTAAAAAGTCATTATCTAATTAATTAAAAGGTTTTAGCAAGTTTTGATTTTTTGTAAACTCTTAGAATATTATTATGGGTTTTTAGTAATTTTTAGGAATTTTTAGGTTAAAATTTTAATTTTAGCACTATTTACGGTTTTGCGTGATCGCATTTTTCGTCTTAGTTTAATCCGTCTTCCTAACCGTCATTTTCTTTGTTATCTCATTTCTATTTTCTTTTCTTTTCTTCTTAATAAAATCATCAATCATAAATCAACTCATTACACAACACACTTGCCTCCTTGGGAAACGAACTTGAACTTTCTTAAGGGTCATTAGTGCTCGGTTTTCCTAAACCGACACTCGATACTTGCCCTATTTTGTTGTTCTTTTTCCTAAAAGGGTATACAAATCACTACAATCATTTTTGGCGCCGCTGCCGGGGAGGCGTGTTGTGTTTTGATTGAACCATTGTTGTTTTTTTTATACTAGCCATAATTAGTATTTGTATTAGTATCACTCTACTAATACGTATTATCGTTTTTCGGTTTTTGTGTGAATATTATTAATATATTGTATACGTAGAACAATAAATTCACAAGTATTCCAAATACGTGAGAAATCACAACCTTGACTTGGGAGGTCATTACCCAATCATTGTATTCGAATCTCAAACCAAAGAAAAAAGGCAAAAATAGATAAATACTTTCGTGAAGCTCGATTTTGAAAAATACAAACTATAAGGTGGGTATAAGGCGGTTGTATTTCACGACCTAAAGGAAAAAGGCTCTTAAGTGCTTCGCGCCGCCTCGTTTCCTCCGCTTGCTTGTGCGTATTTGATTTTGAGAGCTAATCGAGGGTTTTGCCGCCCAAAATATTACTTAAGTATTATATATATTTTCTTGGTTTCATTTGATTAAACCCTCTTGAACGATTTGGTGTTCCACCATCGTTCTAAAGTCATCGAAGGCGTTCACTTCACGTGATCGTTTTCATTCCTTGAGGCTTCTTTAATCGAGAGATTTGATTAAGGAGGAGATTTGTAGATTTGTGTCTACCTAATACATTCCAAAAATCCAAAAAAAAGTAAAAACAATCAAAAACCACAAAAAAATTGAAAAATTAAAAATACCAAAAAGAATCTTCTTTGCTCGTCTCCACGTTGTACGTGACGAAAGAACAAAACTCCCACTCCAACTCATTCTAGTGAGGAGTCTCCTATTGACGAACCCATTGTACGAGAAGCACCTACCATGGCGAATCGAACTATGATGGAGTTACTTCAAGCACCCACCGAGGGTTATGGAGAAGCTATTGTGATTCCCGCTATCCTTGCGGAGAATTTTGAGGTGAAAACGGGTTTGTTGTCGATGATCTAAAACAACAAATTCCGTGGTGATGAGAAGGACAATCCCCACAACAATATCCGCCAATTCAATCGTCTTACCGCCACTTGTAAATTCAAGGATGTCTCGAATGACTCGATTAAGATGATGCTTTTTCCGTATTCCTTAACGGGGCCCGCTAAAATTTGGTTAGAGAAAGAGCCACCCAATTCTATATTGACGTGGAAGGATCTCGTTTCAAAGTTTATGAACCAATTTTTTCCGCCCTCTAAGACTACGCATTTGAAAAATGAGATTTTTAAATTTTCACAAGAATCAAATGAAAGTTTTTCAACGGCTTGGAATAGGTTTAAGGAAATGTTACATGAATGTCCTCATCACGGTTTTTCCAATTTGCACCAAATAGACACGTTTTACAATGGACTTAACGATCATGAAAGAGATTATTTGAATGCCGCCGCGGGTGGTAATTTTTTGTGTAAAACGGTTGAAGAAGCTTTGGTCATAATTGAGAATAGGTCTAAGGTTTATAGCCCTCGTAACACACCGAGTGTTGCCAAATTGGGCTCGTCATCATCGTCTCATAGTATCAATACCTTACATGATGAAGCAAATGAAGAAAATCGATTTTTTGATAGATTTGCTAGCCTTATGTCCCATTGGAAAGCTCAAGAAGCTTCAAATTCCGCTTCGGTTAAAGCGGTTTCTAAGAGTTGTTTGTCGTGTGGTGGAGCTCATGATCTTTCCGAGTGCATTACCGCGGATGGTAACACTTCGAGTGCTTATGTAGCCACGGGAACTTATAACCAAATCGGTCAAGGTTCCCGCCAAAATCAAGCTCCGCCAAATCAAAATGCTAATAATTATCGAAACAACAACCAAGGTGGAAATTACCAAGGAAATCAAAGGAATTACAACAAGGGTAATTATCAAAGTGGAAATGGGCAAATTTCAAACCAAAACCAAAACCGTGATTTTCAAACTTCGACTCAAGGTTTTCAAAATGATCACACCAAAAATCTTCAAGGAGAATTTTTGAATTATGCTAAGGCTAATGATGCTAAGTTTGACAATATGCAACGTGAAATGGTTAGCTTAAGATCCGAGTTGAAAAACGAGCTTAAAAACGAACTTGCTAATGAACTTAAAACTCATGCTAGCAAAATGGAAGGAAATGTTCAAAGACTCCAACAAAATCAACAAAAAATGGAGCAAGGGCAACATGAGATTAAGCAAGAATTGTTAAAAGCGGATGCTAGGCAATCTAAGTTTGAAGACCGAATGGGAAAAATGTTTGAAGCTATCATGTGTAAGCCCTCTTCTTCGGGTGGTCTTCCTAGTGATACCATCGTGAACCCGAAAGGAGAGTTGAAGGTTATTACTACTCGTAGTGGTAAAACTTTCAAAGAACCCATTTCTCGTCCAAGTACTTCTATGGAGAAGGAAAAAGAGAAAGAACCCGAGGTGTTGGTAGAAAAGGAGCAAATTACAAGCCCACGAAGTACCGCTCAAACCACACCTACGGTTGAACCAATACCAATCATGGAACCCGAGATTCCAAGGCCGATGCCTATACCTATGCCCCAACCCACACCACACTTACCCTACCCTTCAACGAGACAAGGAAAAGGCACAAGAATGAAATAATTATCAATTTGAACTCCTTATGAAAATGTTTCATGACTTGCATTTCAATATAAGTTTTGCCGACGCCTTAGTCATGATGCCTCGATTTGCCGCGAACTTTAAAAGTATGTTGAATAACAAAGAGAAATTGCAAAAATCGTCTAGTTGTTCATCGGTTTTTCTAAGCCACATACCTCAAAAAGTCGGTGATCCTGGAAAGTTTTTAATCCCATGTGCTATACAAGACATGGAAGAATGCTACGCCTTGGCCGATCTTGGTGCTAGTATTAACTTGATGCCTCTTGAGATTTTTAAATCGCTCAATCTTCCCAATCTCACTCCTTCAAGAATGTCAATCGAAATGGCCGATCATTCTACGATTATAGCTTGTGGAGTTGTCGAGGACGTCCTTGTGAAAGTTGGAAAGTTCTACTATCCTGTAGACTTTATTGTTGTTGACATTCCCATCGACCCTAAAGTTCCGTTAATTTTAGGTCGATCTTTTTTGGATACCTCGAGAGCACTTATCGATGTGCATGCAAGGAAAATCACTCTTCGTTTCAATGAGGAAGAACTCGTCATTAATGCAACCCAAAACTCCACTCTTTCTCATGTGTATTCGATCACGTCTTTGTACAATGTCAATCCCATCAAAAACATTTTCAAAAAGATTTCAAATAGAGTTTTAGGAGTTGTTGATAAAAATGAAGTTCCGTCCCCTCCGCCGGTGGAGGTTAAGAGTGTTAAGCCTACGATTCCAATCTCGAGTGATTCTTCGAATGATGAATACGTTGATCCCGATGGGGAAGTTTTCTTTGTTGACAAAAGATTTGAAAACTTACCACCACCTAAACCAAAAAGATTTCAAAATGTGAGAATTTTTAGTGTGACTAACATTGCTTTAGAAACGCCAAATATTTTTGACATAATTAAATCGGGTTTTCACAAGGAGAGTTTAAAAGATGAAAAAGGAAAAGACTTTAAATTGAATTTAAAAGATTTTTCTACAACTCTAACTCCGTCATCACCACGTGTATTGAGTACTACAAGCTCGTCTTCTCCTTTTGACGATGCTTTGTGTGGACTTAGTGTGGGGGAATCCCCTTATGTTCCATCCCCTTTCTCCATCGAGGACGAGATATTTGATCCTGGAATTGATTATAAAGGGAAATCTCGGTCTTCCACCGATGCAGTATATGGAAAATCTTTTCATTTGATTGGTGCGAGTCTACCTCGAGTAGCTCAATGTTTTTATGACTTACCCATTGTCCCACCCTTCTATTTCTTCTCTCCTATTTTCTTGAAACCCTTTGGGTTTGTGTTGACACACGATGAAGTGGCGTTGATTTGTTTTTCCAATGAAAATGAGAATGCCATCTTTGACCCTGGTATTTTGCACCATCAAAGGACTTAGTCCTTTATACCGGTTGTTTTTTGGGCCTTGTTTATCATGTAAGCCCCACCAAAAAGTGACCACACCATGATTATCCCTAAATGATCACATTTACGGGGATTCGAGTCGAGCTTTTGACTCGGTTATCAAAAACAAGGTGCCTCGTGGGGGAGACCCATGCTTATCCATGTACATATTATTGCTTTCTAATTAGTTTAATGTGAGGGGATTTGTGCCCTTCCAACCTTTGTTCCGTGATTGTTTGTGCATTATGGTTTTTAGATCATGATCTTCACGATTGGAGCCTCTCGTGTTCGTTTTATGGGAGCACTCGATCGTTTGCTTTGAAGACTTTCTCAATATCCAAATGATATATCCTTTGATGTTCTAACCTTAGGTTATTAGCACACTTAATAAACGGCTATTAATTTAATGGTTACACCCTTTCCATGCTAGATTAGGCATTCGACTACGTCTCTAGTATAGGGGTGTTTGCACCCCTAGACTCGAAACATTGAGGACAATGTTTAACTCTAGTATGGGGGGGGGGGGGGTGAATAGATACTTGCCTTGCCAAACCTTCACGCTTTCCAAAGTTTATCTTTTTGTTTATCGTTTTGCTGCAAAATAAGGCAAAAATGGCCAAATTTTAAAATTTTTCTCATGTTTCATAAGTGTTTGAAGACACGAATGTAGGTTTTCCGATGGCGAGAATAAGAGTAATTTTTGACTCGACCGTGCGTGTTGAGCACTTAGCTTTGATTCCTTAACTTATATTAGGCTAAGTCTCTTAAATGAGGACGAGAAATGATAGAGTTAATTATAAGTTACTATGCTAAACGTAGAGTACTCGTATTCTTTAAAAAACTCATGTGTTCTCGTTGTTTGCTTATTCTCCCTTCGCTTGTAAATATTTTTTGCTTAATAAATATTGACTTAGCGGTTTAGTTAGGATTGTTGGGTTTCTAGTCTTTTCTAGTAGCTTCCGTGTAATTAAATTGGGGAGACATTAAGGTATCGCCAGCGTCACGGTTTTGAAGTATTGGCACCCGAATAATAAAAAGCTTCACCCAATAATAAGATTTCAAGTGCCCACCTAAATTTAGCAAACAATTTGAAGCCCCACAAGGCCTAAAATCTATGCAAAATTTAAAGTGAATCAAGCCTTAATCTTCGAAGCTTTAAAGATCCAAAATTCGCTTTAGCGTGAGGATATACGTCTTTGGCTAATAAAACCACCGATGAGGCGGATAATAAAAGGCAAGGCAAGACCGAAGTCATAATAAAAGCTTCATGGCGAAGTTGAATAAAAGATGGAGGTAAACCAAAGATAATAAGGCCCTTCCGTTAGGGGGCGTATAAAAGTCTTGGTAATAAGTCTCATGTTCAAAACCGTTATAAAACCGTGTTTATCGATTCTTCTTGTCAACTTAATTTTTTGACATCGTTGTCTATTAGGAGGGGTTATTGATTTGATGGTCTTAGTTACACCGTTAGGACTCTATTTTTATACCTAAATCTCTATTATCGCATAAGTCAAAAATGTATCCTCGTGAAACATTCAAGACAAAATAAAATATAAAAGATACAACTTAGGAATAATGGGAGGATAAGTACATGATTAGGGCATATGAGTAGTGTTAGCATTACTAACTTATAATGACAATGATCTCGTTGCATGCTTGGCATGGAATTAAGGTGAAAATCAAGGACGATGAAATTATTTCTAACGAAGCATTCACGTGTTCTTATTCTATGAACCTAAACGTCCCATTTTGCGATGAAAATCATACAATATGTCTAAAACACAAGTAGTAGTAATAGTAGTAGTATAGCTAGTTTATCATTTCAATAAAGTGAATAAAATTGAATTTTTGAGATGCTACGATACTTTATTCTAGCATTGCGTGAAGGCACGACAATGGTTTAGTATGGGGGAGTGATGAGACTGCTTTTATACATGGTCTCATCGTCCAAATCGGGCTTAAAACACATAAAATATCATTAAAACTGCCAAATATATGCTCGTGTTTGTTGCTTGTGTATTTTTAGGTACGGATATTGAGGAAATGGCAAAAGATCACAAGAATCATTCAAAAACGAACACGGGAAACGAAGCCGCACAATGAACCAGGCCCAAGTTTTGAATTTCCAAAAATACCCTTGAAGAATTGAAGATTGGCAAGTTTGGTCCCTCAACTTTTGAAGATTAACACTTTATACCCCTCAAATATTCATAATTATGAATAGGGTCCCTAAAGTTTGAAGACATTACAAGTTCAGTCCTTGAAGAATCCAAGAATTGCATTTGAAGCCCTTGTTAAAAGTTTGTAAAGTAATTGTGCCAAAAATGACAATTACTCCAAAGTTGTTACAAGTGTATTTGGGCGTGATGGCTGTTTATTACAACATGAAAGAAACAAGTAACTTCAGGGGGTCATTCTGCCAAGACCATCAAACTTACCCTAGCCAACCAAACTAACACATCACCCACCACCACCAATCATAAACTTCCACCTCACCACCCCCCTCCATGTCACCTTCCACCCACTATTAATTAACTGATTAATAAATCAGTTAAATACTTTCCCTCCTAACACTTTTTTTAAACTAATTTTCCCCCAAAACGGATTAAAACTTCCCCAAATCACACATAAACCCTAATCTTAATTACCTATCAAAACAAAGGGGTATTGGCTGTAAATCTCCAGAATAGTGATTAAGGCCACTCTCATCCATTCCCACCTCCCAAAACGTCCATCACTTTCCCACATCAACCAACCCATGTGTCCACTGCCCCACAAAGAAGAAGAAAACAAAGATGGTCCAGAGAATCAACGTCTCACACATACTACTTGCTCCCAAAGCTATAACAAACGATCAAGATCAAGTTTTAACAGCTGACATCTCTTCATCGATCACATGGCACGATTTTTGACCAAGGACTCAAGGGCATTTAGGGGAAATCAGTATCTAGGGTTTACACATTGTAATATTTTATTAGTTTTCTAGATTATTCTCCTAGCTAGTATATAATGAGACGTTTTGTGTCCATTATACTTGTTCCAGTTTTTAGCTTTCACATTTGTAATTCCTTTTTAATGAATATAAAGTTTGGTATTTGTTGAGCAATATAATTCCTTTTATAAGTTATTAAAAGTTGTGTGTGTGTTGAAAGCTAATACTGAGTTCCAAAAAGATTTTGTGTGTTATAGGTTTAAATTTGGTGTTTTCAAAAACTTTTCAAAATTTGTTTGAAAAGTATCAGAAACCCTTGGATCCCATGAAGTGAAAGTGGAATTGGATTCCAAGGTTTCTGATATTTTTCTTGTTTCAAAAGGTGTTCCAAGTTTGTTGGTTTTAAAAAGGTTTTAAAAAGTTTGAAAAATCAGAAAGTGTATTATTGTGCTTGTGTTTTCATTTTCTCTTAGCAGGTTTTCAGTTGCTTGTTGATCAAAGGTTCAACATAGGCCTGGGCCTATTTGGAGGTGGTTAAGTAACCACTAAGGGACCTGGATGTAGGTCCCTTAAGGTAGTTCCTTGTTTCCCATTTCAGTTTTCAGTTTTCTGAAAACTATGTGCTTATTGTGATTTGCATGATAGTTGTTAAATTACTGTTTATTTGGTTGGATTATGCATATATGTGATTGTTATGCATGTTAGTAGCAGTTAGGATATATTTGGTTGTGGTTTGAATGCATTTGGTTTGTAAAAATATCATATTCAGAATCTTAAGGAGTGTTTGGATTAGCTATTTAACTGAGTTTAATGATTTAAATCTTGGCTAAAACCTGTTTAAACACTTTTCTTTGGTGATTGTTATGTGATACATGTACTTGGAATTTAGTTTGGTAGGTTTATGAGCACACTTGCATGGTAAA
The DNA here is from genome assembly GCA_025667525.1 of Glebionis coronaria. Classification (NCBI taxonomy): domain Eukaryota; kingdom Viridiplantae; phylum Streptophyta; class Magnoliopsida; order Asterales; family Asteraceae; genus Glebionis; species Glebionis coronaria. The sequence goes on along the minus strand of CM046879.1, from coordinate 314,843,748 downwards.
AATTTGGCTAAACTTAGCATTAATCAGAAACTGCCTCTTGTGCTTGTTTTCATGTAAATTTGACCACCAAATCTTGAATACTGCTAGATATCAGGCTTGTTTAGGATTGTGTAGGGTTTTATTGTCATTTGGTATACTTGTTTGCTAGTTTTGAAGGTTGGAAATCTAGTTGTGTGCACATTGATTCAACATAATCACCCTAAGACTCATAAGGCTTAATCAGAAACTTCTTTGGTAATTTTGTGTGAGTACTTGTTTGTTTTGTGTTTGCTTGACTCCCTACACTCCAACTAAGTGTAGGGGTGCCCCTATTGTCCAACAAATCACCACCAAAATCAGGATCAAGCCCTCTTGATCCATATTTGCACAAGTGAAGAAAACAGGTTCTTTATGTTTTCAAAAGATCCATACCTGGGCACGTTTTGGCATTTCAGTGACTTAATCTTGTTATAATTGATTTGTGTTTGTGTTTTTGTGAGTTAAGAATCATTAGGTTTAAGTTTTAAAAGTTTAAAAAGAAAAAAAAAGTTTTTTTTTCAAAAAGGACTGGCCAGGACTCGAACCTGCGCCATCCTTCTCACAACACACACTCACTACCATTGCGCCCTTGGGTCTTTTACTGACCAAGGTTGGTTTCAAATTCTACTTAAGGAGTTGTTGTTTGGGCTTTTCAAATATAAGCCGTAGCTAAATAAGCCCATAACTGCTTATTGGCTTAGCTTATTAGCTAGTTTTCATTTTTCATATGTTTGTAATATAGTTTAGGTTTTTTCTGAGCCAAGTTGTGATTTTTCTCTTTCTTTATTTATTTTTTATCATTTTTATTTACCCGTTTTTATTTAAGTGGATTAAAAATAGAAAAATAATTTTAAAAATCTGAAAAAATAGTTTTTAGGTTTTTAATCATATTTTTGAGGTTTACATCACAAAAAGTTTTCAAAAAGTCTTATTTTTGATTTTATAGGATTTTAGGTTTTTTTACTAACTTTAAAATTTAATATAAAATTATTAAATAGGTTTTAGAAACTTTTAATTGCATTTCTGTCTTAGTTATATTATTTTAGATTTTTGGTAATTTTTTAGAATTTTTTAGTGAACTTTGATTTTTTTTGAATATTTTATTATTATTTTATTATTAAAAATTAAAAGTTTAATTTTTCTACTTTTTTCATTTTTCCTAGATTTTAGACATTAAATTAGGAATTTTGTATCTTTCCAAATATTTTTAGGGCTTTTCATTTATTTTCTAGGATTAATTTAGGTTTTAATTGATTTTAATAGTTTTTAAGTGCTTAAAAATAGTTTTATTTTGTTTTAAAATTTTAAAAATTACTTTTTAGCTTAATTAGGTTATTTTTGATGTTTAAAAACTTTAAGATCTTGTTTAGGGCTTTTTAATAATTAATTGTGATTTTTAGGGCTTTAATTAGCATTAAAAAGTCATTATCTAATTAATTAAAAGGTTTTAGCAAGTTTTGATTTTTTGTAAACTCTTAGAATATTATTGTGGATTTTTTGTAATTTTTAGGAATTTTTAGGTTAAAATTTTAATTTTGGCACTATTTACGGTTTTGCGTGATCGCATTTTTCGTCTTAGTTTAATCCGTCTTCGTAACCGTCATTTTCTTTCTTATCTCATTTCTATTTTCTTTTCTTTTCTTCTTAATAAAATCATCAATCATAAATCAACTCATTACACAACACACTTGCCTCATTGGGAAACGAACTTGAACTTTCTTAAGGGTCATTAGTGCTCGGTTTTCCTAAACCGACACTCGATACCTGCCCTATTTTGTTGCTCTTTTTCCTAAAAGGGTATACAAATCTCTACAATCAGTGTACTAATACTAGGTGTGGGAGGAGTAGGGATAAATGGTGGTGGAGGAGGTGGTCCTACTAAAGTAATTCCACTACGGGTAGTAATAGCACTCACATTCGCTCGCGGATTGGTGACGGCGTTTGAAGGTAGAGAACTCGAAGTAGAGGGTTGAGTGGTGGGTAAGAAACTAGCCAGCATATTCTTCAAATCATTCATTTGATTGCTGAAGGAGGATTGAATATTATCTCGAAGCTCAGATCTAATGTCATTCCCTTGCTTAGTGATATCCCCTTTCAAATTGATAATTTAGCTCTGTAGATTCTTGATTTGCTCTCCTTGGGTTCTCATTAAGGCTTCAACATCTTGATTGATGGGTGGGGCTTGTTGAGCGGGTGGGTGATAAGGATTAGAAGATCTAGGTGGGATTTGGTTGCTTCTATTGTAGTTGTTGTTGGGGTTTTGGTTTTGAGGAGAAAAATCGGGTGAAAGATAGTTGTTTGACCGGTAACTTAGCAAATTTATATCCCCTTGAGGTCGGGCTTGGTAATTTTCCGATGAATAATTACCATAAGCCGCATACACGTTTTCCGGATTTCCTTCAGTAGAAGGACAATCAGTGTATGAGTGAGGACCGCCGCATGTCTCACAAGGATTGGCTACCGCTTTAACTTGTTGTTGGTTTGTAGCGAGGAGCAAGATAATTTTGTTCATTTCGGCCATCATGCGGGTGAATTCGGTCATATCGGGGTTTGCTGAAGTAGAAGAAACAGTGACTCTCGGGTGGTTCCTTGAAGAAGCGGAGGAATCCTAGTTTTTGTGATGAGTAGTCATGTTCTCAATAAGCTCTCTACACTCCTCGGGTCTCCATTTCATAAATGTGCCACCGGCGGCTGCATTAATCGTATCACGATCACGAAAAGTCAAACCGTTGTAGAAAGTATCAATTAAGGTCACGGGGAGCATGTTGTGGTTTGGACATCGATCGATCAAAACATTATATCTTTCCCAAGCATCAAAGAGAGATTCATCGGGTTCTTGCATGAAACCGCTGATTTGATTTCGAAGGCTCGTGACCATAGATGGTGGAAAGTAGCGCGACAAAAAGCGTTGAGTCATGTCATCCCAAGTATGAATGGAATTCTTCGGGATACGATCAAACCATTTCTCGGCGTGGTGTGATAAAGTATGTGGAAAGAGTTGAAGGCGAAGAACATCCATTGTGGCACCGGGCAACTTCATGCTTTGGGTAATAGTAATGAATTTGTCGAGGTGTTTGTTGGCATCATCATCAGGCATTCCGGCGAATGGATTAGTTTGCACTTGCTGGATCATGTGATGCTTCAACGAAAACTCCGGAGCCGTCATTTGCATCAGCGCAATCGGTCCTCCTCGTCTAAACATGGTAGGTTGACAAAGCTCCTCCATTGTCCGAAGATCAGGCTGTGGAAAAACATTGTTGTTATTATTGTTGAGGTGCGGTGGATTATTGTTGTTGTTCACACCTGCCATAGCTAAATCTTCACGAGTCTCGGGCTCTGGATAAGTAGAAGATCTAGTACGCACACACCTACAAAATCAAAAGAAAACAATACCAAACACAAAGAGAATATATATACACTATAAAGAGAATATATATACACTATAAAGATAAAAATAAAATCTTTTTGGATTTTTGAAAATTTTTTAATTTTTATGGATTTTTAATTTTTATGGTTTTTTAAGATTTTTAAGCAAGAAAAATAACGCTCACGAATGAACGGATCCCAAAAAGCAACGCGTCTCTCACAGAAAATCGTTAATCTTTACGAAAAGAGCCGGCAGCGGCGCCATTTGATAACTGGCTTTTGCCTAGTAAAATTGTTCGTTGAAGTGGTCTAATCGAATTGATAACTGGTTAACTATGCGACTCAGTTGTCTTTGGTGAAACAAATAGTTGTGTCGTTGTAGTAATTAAAAAGTGCAAAACATTAAAGTAAAAAGCAGGTAATTTAAATCTAAATCTAATTTAAAATAAATGACGGGAAGTTAAAAGCGTGACGAAAACTTAAAAGGCACTTAAAGTTAATAACGCAAACTTAAAACTATCCTAAAGGAAACTTAAAACGCACCTAAAACTTAAAGTAAGGCAAGGCTTAAAATAAATCTAAGGCAAATAAACTAAAAGTGCGACTAATTAAAAAGGCGGGAAAAGTAAAGCTTGAAACTTAAAAACTAAAAACTTAAAATAAACTGAAAATAGCTCATTCGGAATAAACCTTCGTTCGGAATAAATCACTCGTCCGGAATGTCACCTTCGTTCAGAATAATTCTTCTTCACTCGGAATATTACCTTGATCCGGAATATATTTGCTTCATTCGGAATATTCAAACAAAACCATCTTCCAGAATAAACCCTTTATCCGGAATATGTCACTTATCCGGAATGAACTCTTTATTCGGAATATTGCCTTGATTCGGAATATTTGATGTTCCGAATAAAACTATCCTTGATTCGGAATATATTCCGAATGAACACTTTGATTCGGAACAATACCTTGATTCAGAATATATTCCGAATGAACACTTTGATCCGGAATAATAGATGTTCCGAATGAACAACCTTGATTCGGAATGCAAGTTGGTTCAGAATGTAGACCCTTAATCCGGAATGTTCCGAATAAACTGCTGATCCGGAATATTCCACTAATCCGGAATATTCCACTGGTTCAGAATGTTGCTCTGATTCGGAATAACAAACTGATCCGGAATATGTCACTTATCCGGAATATTAGCTTGGTTCAGAACAATCACAACACACCTTCATTCGGAAGAACCTGGGCTTGTCATTGATTCGGAATAACCTGGAAAGAACAGTAACAGCGAAGAACAAGGAGAAACAAAAAATAACACGAATCTAATCTAGATCAATCAAATCAAACCAAAAGATTAAATAATACTAACCAAAAATTATCAACTAATGAATACTAATCAAACCAAATAAATAACATTAACAGTAATAATCAAAATAATCAAAACCCACTTTAATCGAATCAATAAAACATCAAAAACATAAACATGAACATTAAGCATAAAGATTAAAGATCAAACAAGAAAGGTAGATAGGAGATCAAACAATAAAAGTAAAGATTCAATAACAATAAAAGAAAACTTACTTTAAATTAAAGGTATTTAAGGTGCAAGACAAGTATTTAAATTTGACAATTAAGTAAATTACATGTATTTAAATGTGCAAGGAAATGAAAATGGAAGAACTAGTGTCACTCTAGCCAACCAAAACAAATGAAATGAAAATGAAGGCTATTTATAGGGGATTAGGGAGGTGCTTAGAGGAAGCTTCCTCCCCTCTTTTTTTTTTCATTGCATCATTAAGTCCTTAATCTTCTTAGTTCTTCCACTTTAATGACTTTGTCTCGGGATTTCTTTAAACTCGTCTTGAAATTTCTTCATAAATAAGACTTGAGTTCTTCGGCTTTTAGTAAACTTCCGTCTTTTGACTTTTCTTCGATAAATCTTCAGAATTGGTCTTGGACTTCCGTTCTTTTTGCACTCTTGATTTCTTGACTTCGTCTTTTGTCTTTTTCTTCGATAAAAGCCCGTGAATGCCCGTGTTTTCTCCCCTTTTCATATTTTTGTCCTAAATCACAACAAAAACACAAACCACGCATAATTCCGACATTTATGACATAAAATACACGTTTTGGCTTGGTTATTATTGTAGTTAAGTGGTAAAAAGGATGGGTGTTTACACACCTATCACTCACAAACGAGAAATTAAATTTTCTTGGACATGAGCTATTATTAAAACTATTCAAAAGTTTTAAGCTTGTGTACATGATTCATTGTTAAATAACAGACAATGATCCGGACGTCAAATAAAGGGAAATTTATCTATGCAACGATAACTCACCCTCAAAACAAGAAATTAAATTTTCTCGGACACGCGCTTACATAAAAACTATTCAAAAGTTTTTAAGCTCGTGTATATGGCGTATAATTATATTTTAGATTATGCCCCAGACTTAAAAGAAAGGAAAGTTTATCGCCGATGATAAACTTATCCTCACAATGAGAAATTAAATTTTCTCGGGCATGAGCTTATATTAAAAACATTCGACGTTTTTAAGCTCATGCACAATGACTTACAGTTAAATATCAGACTGTAACTCAGACTTCAATTTTAGGAAAGCTTATCTTTTATGATAACTTATCCTCGTAACGGGAAATTAACTTTTCTCGGTCATGAGCTTGTATTAAAACATTCCAAGTTTTAAGCTTAGAAAGTGTATCTTTTAAATAAGAGAACTTTTCCTCATAACGAGAAATTCATCTTTCTCGGTAATGAGATTTTCGTTAAAACATTCAAAAGGAAAGTTTAGAACTCGTTCTTCGATTAAAAGGAAAGTTTATCACCGATGATAACTTATCCTTAACAACAGGAAGTTTACAACTTCTCCGACTTGAGCTCGTGTCGTAAGATATTCAAAATCTTAAGTTCAAGAAATTGGTTTTTTTCAAAAAGGGCATGTCTTCTGAAATCGATAATATTTATGATCCTAGAAATGTCGTTCAATAATGAACGAGGCTGTAAATAAAGTTCGAGTAGAAGTTTAAATGATTTAAACATGCTCAAAATGGTTTGCTATTATTTCCGATTGTAACCCGCCTTTCATATTCAAGTCAAGCATTTCACCAGAAAGCTTTGACTCAACAATGGGAATTAATTTTCTCCGGCACAGTTTACTTTATAACCATGCAATGGATTGTGTTTACATAATAACATAATCTAACATGAATCTATGTACGTTTCAGTGCATTTATTTGATAAAACAAGAGAAATCTTGTTTTTATGATGTTATCATCTCCACAACCCGCAGCAATTTATAATTGATATCTACATACTCGATGATGCGACTACTCAAACGGCGACTACAGCTCTTTTAATAGAACACGGGTCAACAATTGAGGGTGAGCAATTGTCAAGCGCTCAGAATCTTCGATGCCGAAAGTGCCAAGTTCACAAATTGGTGTCAAGACAGTGATATCAATCGTAGACATGATGTCAATAGATCACTTCAGACGTGACGAGGTGACCGACATTCGTGAACAAGAACCATGTGATTCTATCATATGATGTTCTCCATCATTCAGGTCCAACCTAGTAAATTGCTAATCTTGTGAATACATTATCATATATGATCTTTACACGCGATAAATACCTTACACTTGTGTTTAAAAGGTATTTAATTTACGTATCAAGTACAACCTCATTAATTTTAGGGGGAGCTTGTGAAAATCATGAAGATAATTGGATTTGCATTTTTCTTCCCAATTTTTTTTTCTTTTTCTTAAAATGTTATTTAATCATTTGATATTAAAAACATCGATTGGGTTAATATTTTTAATATGGGGGAGAAAATGTGATTTAAAATGGGAAATGATTAATCACAAATGGTTTGACTTAACGTGATAGCTCATCCCGACATGCGAGAAATGTTTTTGAATATCGTGGTATATGTTAAGGGGGAGCAAAATGGATTTATACATGAAAAATGGATTTCATGGTGATTTATACTTACCCACAACCCATTTATTTCACGACGATAAAGATTTTGGTGACGAAAGGATGGTAGGATAGGTTAAGTCCAATGATTCTTCCAAAACCGGAGGAATCTTCCCACGGACATTCCATAACTAGAAATACTAGTCCTTAAGAAAGATGGAGAAAGTTTGTGAACGTAGCTGAATGTCGACCAACTACTTAAGTTAGCAGTGGAACATTCACAACAAGGTGCTAGTTATGACGTATTGGTAAGCATTGAAGGGGTTGAAGAATGAAAAAGAATTGTAAAGATAAAGGGTGTAAAGAAACTAGCCCTCCTTACAACCTTAGGCAGAAACCGGGTCAATACATATGTTATTGAGATCATTTTTTAATGATGCTTGATATTGAAAATAAGACATCATGTACCCAGTGATGCAATGCACAATCCATCCCAGCTAACTCAGGTATCTCTTAAAAGGTATTTGTTTTAATCACACGGAGACAACACATTATCTATTGATTTATTCACTCCGAATAAATTGTTATTGAAATGGTGGCACTCCTCTCCAGCCTCTGGTCACTAAAATCCAAAATGCACGATCGAGTCTAGAACCATTTGAGATAATCAAATATCTCATTAGGACACACTTTCATAATTCCTTGCTTCTTCACACACTGTGAAAAGTAAGAAAGATCTTAAGAGTCCTACGCAAAATCTTCATGATCTTGCCTGAACATCCGAGTAATACGAAAGTATTTACAATGAAGATGGAAATCCTTTTTGAGCGAATATCAAAAAGCTCATGGTAGGTGACTTGTGCGATTCGTTATGAATCAAGCTTGTTATAACTGGAAAGCAACAGTGGTTTAATTCTTAACTGAATTTAAACATGTTCCAGGCCTCTACACAATATCTTAGTGATCTTGCCAGAACATTCAGAGCAATCGATTACATATTTACAGTGACGAATGGAAATCCTTCTAGTGTTAACATCAAACAGCACTTGGTAGGTAACTAGCAAGATTCTATATGAATCAAGCTCGTGACAACTGGAAAGCAACGATGTTGCGGTTCTTAATTGAATTTCACTTGTTCCAGGTATACGTAGTGACGGTTTCAATCATGCGGCTAATATTATCCAAATGATTCACTCTTTAAGTTCGCAGTCAGCTTTGGACGGTCAAGTAAAGAGAACGGGTATACCCGCGAAATCTTTTGAAGGAGGTTCTTATTTGAAACTACCTGCCATAAGTACGATATTTAATATCGTCCAACGATCTTCACCGATCGGAGGTAAAATGCTACCGAATTAGAATGAAATGTTCATGGCTATTTCATCCGTGTATACGTTTTGTTGCTAACTATTTTATGCAGCGTAACAAGAAGGTGGCATTGCGGTGTACAATCTAGAAGAAATCGTCAACACATGCTGATATTGTATACATTTAATACTTCAACAAATTCAAGAAAGCCTAAAAGTCAAGTGTTCCGTTGTATCAAACTCTGAAGCTTTCAAGAATTTATAAAGGTATAAGTATCTAGAACATGAAGTCACGAGGAGGCAAATTTCACAAGTGATGAATGAACAAGGTCAAGGCAAGGAAACATGCTCAAGACTAAAGTCAAAGATCTCATTTGCATATTCAAAAGAACAAGATTGAAGAATCAAGAATAATATGCTAGGTTTAAGATTTGTAAAATGGTGTGACCACCCTTAGGGGGAGATTGTTGGAAATACGTTTTTCCAAAGAATGTCTGGGTCACATCATTTTTAGCATAGATCATGAGCTATAGACTATTTAGGACATTGTAACTTGGAGTGACCTCCCTTAGGGGGGATTGTTAGAAATACCTTTTTACGTATTTAGGAAGGATCGGTCACTCCAACGATATATACATAGTATGGGCTCGTGATCTAATATGTAATAGTATAACCCATAAAGCCCACATGTAGGGTGGGCAATATATACCCCCTCATAGCATGTTAGGAGGGGTTTTTGGTTCTCATTCCATTGAATCAAACATTCATTTCTCTCATTCTCTCCTTTCTCTCTCTAACTTTCTCTCACGAGTTATTCATATCTCTCCCTCTCTTTAGATCTTTATAACACATAGACAATCCAAGGATTGCGTGGACCTACAATCCTAATCTACCTAGGTTATCTTCCCAATTTTACTTCAAACCTTTGTTAAATTTAAATCCAAGAACCTAAACTTCTTAATTACAATGTGTAAACCCTAATTATACCCTAATCCATCACTAATCACATTCCTAATCCCTTAATTACCAAAATTACAAACCATAAAGGTATAGGACCTAAAATAGGATCCCTCCTATTCCAAGTTTAAAACCAGATATTTCCTAGATATTTAAGCCTTCTAGAAGACCTATAAGCTGCTAGATCATCACCTTGTAGGCTACACATCTTCATTCTCATCCATAGTATGCCGTGAGCCATTTTTAGCCACAAGTCCAGGATATTTGTTCCTTGCTTCCATGAGTCATCCCTAGCCTTATGTAGATCTTCCCTAGATTACCTTAGTCTTCTCTAGCTGAGTTACACGTTTCATAACTTTGCTTGGAGCCTAAGTGTTGAACAAGTATAAATATAGGCGAACTCTATACATTTCAACTCACACCCTGTTTCTTAAGTATCTCCTACCCATTCTCAAATTCAACTTCTATAAACATACTAGGACTCTTAGAAGACCAGAAACCAGGTCTAGAAAGAAGCCATTGAAGCTCTTGAAGCATTGATATCAAGTTTTGTTCATAGGAAGCCATAAGGAGCCATTTTGGAGCCACCTAGGTAACCTCTATGTAAACTAAGCTTTGATCTTGTTATAATGTTTTCCTAGACTTTTTATAAAGTTAAAATGATGTTAGAAAGATAATCTAAAAGAAATTAGATCATATGATCATTGAGAATGAAAGTTATAAGCTAAAGATGTCTTAAAACCCTAGTTTTGTAATTTAGATGAAATAATGAGTAAAAACCTATTTCAAAAGTTATAATTCTGGAGAAATGTTGTTATTATGATTATAATTGTGTTTTGAAACTTTTTCCTAAAATCCTAGATAATTTGGTCATTTATGAAACTATATGGATGAAAGTTATATAATAAAACCTATTTTCTAAAGTTATATAAACTAGAAGGACTATTTTTGCCAATTATGGAAACAATAAGGATGTAAAAGATAATAATAAAAGAACTTACTAATCTTTGAAGAAATTTCTTGTATGAATGTATCATGTTAGTAGGGAGATTTGCGCAAAGATGTTCCATCTCGATATTACGTTATGACTGAGTGGTTGGGTTTATGATTTAATGTGCCCTCGCTCCTCAAGCGTTTATATAATGGCTTCTGAGTATGATGGCCAGAACAATGATATCATGATTATGAGAAATTATAATTTCAAGAGTATATAATCAATACTTAAGAATATTAAAATAAAAATCATAGACTTAATACTACGCAAAATATGTGAATATAAGTTTCTGTAAGATCAAGTTCTTGTTTGCTAGCCCAAGTTGTTCTATGTGAAATAAACCTGCCAATATACAGAATTACTGGATATAAGGTGAATTCATAGCCTCACTAAAGTATACTACTTTCAATGATTTGACAACGAGGGGGATATATGCTAAATTGGAATACAAGTATTTTGGTATGCTTCAAAGATATGTTTATTGACACTATGTTTACTACTAATTTAAAAGTCCTTTTTTAATTGTGAACCGCTAATCATTTCTTGAAAATGAGCGCTAACATCGTAAATAGTACTATTTGGAGACTGACATCTCATGTATGGGCAAGTCGCACTTTCTAGCACCTTAGTGGTCAAACAAGCATACTTTATTTTGCTATACAGGATAGTTTGGCAGACTTCCTCATAAGGGCAGTTGTTAGTTTCTGATATATCTAGCAGCGGTATCATAAGCTTAGTGCAATAATTGATTAATTTCTTTTGCGAGCGAATAATAACGTAGCTCAGAAAAAAGGATTTTGTATTCAAAAATGATTCCAAACCTATGAATTCACTCAACCATTGTGTTGATTTTAAACATATATTTCAGGTATTGATAATTGATAGCATGGAGCAGCATACTGATGACGTGGAGAGATATAGACTTGAGAATTTTTATCATTCAAACCTATTTTCTAGATCTTGGAACCTGCAATGTACAAGTATGTACAGTTGTTTTATTGAAAACCTCTGATTTTGAATGATAATTGATTGTAAATAGATAAAGTTTATTAAAACGCTCTTTTGAGTTGTTTTTTGTTACTGTGCCATTTATTCCATGAAGTAATACCCCAAAAATTGTTGTTCCGTTGCGTCAAGGTAAATATGGGGGTGTTACAGAGTGGCATCAGAGCCATAGTTATAGAGAACAATAAATTAAAATCTTGACTATAACTGATTTTCTTAAAATAAATTCCAAGTGAAATCTCCGCCTCAAAATCGTGCTACTACAAGAAATAGATGTAAGTGATATTTAATGGTTTTTAGCAATACTATTATGTGTAAGTAATATGATAATAAATACTAATATAAGTAATATATTTTATCGACGTCTTCAGAAATACGTCTTCCTATTTTCATCCAATCGTCATATCAAATTTGGAATCGGAAAATATTTACCTTATGGATTTACCTAAACCCTTAGTAATAGCTCTTTCTGCCAATAGTTACCCTAATCCCAAACCAAATAATAAAATGTACCTATTCCGTCAAGTGTCTAGCTTCTTCATCCCAAGCTTCCAATAATATCCCAAATACCCAAAATATATTTGTAGATCAAATGGAGAATATGTTTAAATATTTTAACGAAGTGCCTCCCAAGCGTGTTGAAGATTGGGAATATGAAGTTGAGGGACTTAAGTATGGAAAGACGATAATGCAAGAGGAAATGGAAAATTTGGAGAAGGATCTAATAAAAGTAAGTAATAAGAACTATGAGTTACAAGATAAGCAGAGGCTGAATGACGAGGAAATTACTTTAGCTCGAGTAAGAATGACAACAATGGAGAAACTTATTGAAGATATTCAAGTTCGACATCAAGAAAATATCAAAGCACTCTTAGCTGTTATCAAAGACCTCAAGAAAAAAGGAATAAACCAGCTCAAAAATATTTCAGCTTCCCTAAAATCTTTGTAAATATTTTAGCTTTCGGTCTTTACTTTTATGTAACAAAAGAAGCTTGTTTGTCCATCAGCAAAGCGGATTGTTAATAAATAAAAGTTTCTTTCCTTTATTTGCATAATATAAATTCTAGAAAAGAGAAATACTTGATAAAGTATAAGTCTTTAAAAGAATTTTTGAAAAAAGAAAGATATTCTCTTAAACTAAAAAGGACTTCACGAGTCTATTTGGTTAAAGAAAATATTAATATAAATAAAAGATACATAACTTAGGAGCCCTAGGCAAGTTAATAGTTATGTAGCCCTATAAACCTATTCCTTAGATTTATAAGTTATGATGTGCCTTCAAATTTTTGAAAGAAAAAAAATGCTCGTAAAGCGTTATATGTATACACATATAACAAATGCTTAATAGACAAGTATATCTAAACTTAAAAAATTTTGTCTTCTGATTTCAGAATGACACATTTAAGGACATCGATATCTTCTATCCTAACTCCCGAAGGAGTTCATCTAATAATCAATGATGGAGTTGCTGCAGCTTTACAAGTACCGACTTTCATAATAGTAAGGAAAGCTATTCCGACAAAAAACTTTATAACTAGTCAGTTATATAAATTCCAAGGAAATGGAGATGTTATCAGTGTCACTCAATGGATTGAAAGGACTATGTTGGAAGTACGTTTTTCGTATTAAGAAAGTCTCGATCACTCCAACAATATAGTTATAGGCTCGTAGTATATGTTTAATTGTTATTTATATTAGCCCGACCCATGAGCATGTTCATGGGCCGGAAGCCCAAGTCCACTAAGGGACTTGGTATATAAACCCCTTTCCACCATGGAAAGGGGTGTTGGTTGTTTCATTTTTACAAAGAATAAACATAGTTTTTCTCTCACTTCTCTCTCTACTTTCTCTCACTAGAAAACAACAACCCTCTTGAAATATCAAAGATTATCATGATTCTACAATTGGTATCAAGAGCTATGGGATGAAATAAAGATTTGTTTTGTGTTGTTCATAATTTTCTAAGTGTGTTCATGTGTTTTTGATTGATTTTACCAATGTTTCAATATTTTTTCGTGTTTTTGTGGTTCCAAGTGATCTATATTTCTTCTAAATAGTTTTAATAACGATTTGGAGATATTCGTTTGGCTAGAATCACGAATTCCAAGGTAAAAATCCGTTCTTTCTTGTTGCTTACAAGTCTCGAACTACTTTATTCTTACGATCTGATTGTTGCGACTGCATAAACCCTAGGGGTTTCTACTTGCGATCTAAGGTCACGATCACATCCTACGATCACTGAGTACGATCATAGCCCACGATCACTGAGTACGATCATAGCCCACGATCACTGAGTACGATCATAGCCCACGATCACTCAGTACGATCAGTGAGTACGATCAGGGAATACGATCAGGGAGTACGATCAGTGAGTACGATCGTTAGATACGATCACTGGATACGATCATTGGATGCGATCATAGAGTGCGATAATAGGGTACGATCACAGAGTATAATCAGCCAAAATTTGCAAGACTTAGAGGATTTTTCAACTTTGTATTTCTTTGGAGACATTAACAAAAACACACAACCAAAAGATCATAACATCTTTATTTAAACAACACTAAAACACATAATCTTATTCATTGCTCGATCATTTTGATAATCTTTATTCAAGTGTTCAAAAAATGAATCCTCATTCATTCATGCCAACAATGACATCACTTACCGATATTTCAATAATCTCAGGTACCAATACCTGCCCACCGTTGCCCATCAAGACTTATTCGAAGCATGGCAAGGTCGCATGAGAACTTACATTATGGGTAAACCCATTGGGAGACTTATGGTTCAATCCATTGAGAAAGGTCCACTCGATTGGGGAGAAGTTATTGTCGACAATGTGACGCGGCCAAGGTTGTATCATGAGTTAACGGATGCTAACAAACTCATTGCTGATGCGGATGAAAGGGCTGTTCAGACCATACTTCAAGCTCTTACACCTGATATTTATCGAATGGTAAGTGATCATACAGTGGCAAAGGATCTTTGGGATCGCTTAACTGTTTTGTTACAAGGGACTTCACTAACTAAGCAGGAACGAGAGTGTCAATTGTATGACTTGTTTGAAAGGTTCACATACATTCCAGGGGAAACACTTCATGACTACTACTGGCGTTTCACTACTTTGATGAATGATATGAACGTGTATAATCTAAGGATTGCTCAGTTTCAACTAAACACCAAGTTCTTAAACGTGTTACCCCCAGAGTGGAGCCAATATGTCACCGATGTTAAAATGATTCGAGATTTACACAAGACAAATTTAGATCAACTCTATGCTTTCTTGCAGCAACACGAGAAGCACGTGATCCAAAAACGCATCTCTTAGAGATCTTATCAAGAACCATTGGCATTAATGGCAAATCATCCAACTTTGTCATATCACAACTCTCCGTTTGCTTTGGGACACCCAATCTTCCTATCAACCGTTGTATCAAACTCCAAGCTTTCCACAATACTCGATCTTGCCACAACCACCTACATCTTATCAGCAACAATACAAGCAACCAGCAACATCATCACAAGGAGACTCACATCAGTTACCTTATGATTCACAACCATACTCACCTTATCAACCTCCAACAAACCCTGCCATCCCCTATCAACAACATGAGGCTCCTCAACACCATTACTCACAACATGTTAGTGCTCCTTCCAATAAGTTTGTAGCTCAACCAGCACCAGTATTTTATTGTGATGACGAGATTCCAGTCCCTGAATTTAGACAAGGGGATAATCCTACTGATATACTTGCTCAAATGTCTGCTTACATCACTCAAGCGTTGAACAAACGAGGTTACAGAGGACCATTTCCAACAAACAATCAGTTTAGGAACTCTTCTAACTCTCGTCAACAAGCTACAATTCAAGATGGAAAAGTTACTGTGCAACCACTTCAGGGAAGACCAATTTCATCTACTGTCGGTGCACGTCCATCTAACACTGCTACTACAAGGGGTAATAACACTAGCAAAATGAAGATGATCCTATGTTATAACTGCAAAGGGGAAGGGCACATGGCTCGAGAGTGTAAGCAGCCAAAAAGGAAAAAGGATAGCACATGGTTTCAGGATAAGATCTACTTGGTTAATGCTAAAGCCCAAGGAAGAGAGCTCGATGAAGAAGAGTTAGCTTTCTCGCAGATCCAGGAGTTGCAGACACTGACGGAATCACAACAGCCATCACGAACAATGTCGCATATCAATGTGATGATCTTGATGCATACGATTCTTACTGTGATGATCTCAATACCGCCAAGGCAGCTCTCATGGCAAATCTTTTAGTTTATGGAGCTGACACAATCTCTGAGGTACCAAATACTTCAAATGATACTAGTGTTGTACCTTATCAAGTTGAGCAAGTGTCTGAGTATCCGGAACAGCCTCCGGTGGTCAGTAACTCAAACGAGGAGACAAACAATGATAGCAATATCAATGCAAGTCCCCACGCTTTGAGTGAACCACAACCGGGAGCTATTACGTCTACAAATTCGTTTGCTCAACAAGATTTGGTTATGGTGTCGACATCTATGCTTAGCCAAATGAATGATGCGATCAATTACACCCGCGGGATTAATCAGACATTATCTGAAGAGCTTGCTTTGTATAAACAAAAGGTTAACACCTTGGAATTAACTCAAATGACCACTACCTTAACCAATCCGGAATTTGATAGGATTAGGAAAGTTCAAATGGATAACCTGCTAGAAATTGAAAGTTTAAGAGCAAATCTTTCAAAAGAACTTAAAGAAAAAGAGTCAGTCGTTAATAATTTTCAACAACTTCAAACAGATTTCGAAATTCTTGAGTCTAAAAGGGTTGAAACGGAAATTAAAACGTCTGAGAGAATTAAACAAACTGAAAATAAGCTTTTAAAACAATACTCTGCTTCACATCTAGAACACTTGTTTCATGTATCGTTTAAGGAATTCACTTTATCACGTCTAATAGACCTACCACCTAACCCGAGGTATGCAAAGCAAGCACTTAACCACAACCCACGACTTTACGATGCAACCAAGTTAGGATTGGTATTAGATCCGATTGTGTTTCCAAATGAATCCGAGAATTCATCACTACATGAAGAGAATCGGTCAAAAATGATTTTTACCTATCCTGAGTATGATTGCACAGCTTAATGCAGAAAATTCAAAAACAGATCTTAGAATTCTCTTTAATATGCAATGGGAATTTATCCATACACCAACTTACATGCCTACTTGAGAAAGCCTTAGTATACTTCCTACACTTTTCAATTTGGATAAACCTAAGGTGTTGATCCCAAACTTAGATCAATTTAGCTTGTGTAAACGAGATTAAATCAAGTTAAACACGTAGAGAAACTTTGTTGTGTATGAAACAATTCAAGTATTATGCGGAATTAATACTTAAACAAGAACACACAAACAAGTTAAACCAAACTTTCACTTTGATTGATTAATCGAACTTGCGTACAATGAAAGTGTAAACTTATGTATGAAACAAAACCCAAAGGCATCCTTTTATAGATTAAGGAACCTTGTACAAGAGTCTACGTATCAGCTATTCTTGGTAAAGATAAACATAAGAAATACATTGTCAAACATATCTTTACTAGAAACATACTAGAAACATAAAACATGTAGACTAGAATATCCTATCAGTGCTTGACTTCATCTTATCAACGCTTGACTTCTTCCTGTCAACGCTTGTCTTGTCAACGCTTGATTTCTTCCTATCAACGTCCAAATTGCTCTTGTTAGCGTCCAAGTGTCTTGGCTATATTTTATTCCCAACAATCCTCCCCTAAACTTGATATCTACTCTAGTAATCAAGTTTCTGAATAAAAACTAAGTACTAGGAGGATTCTTATAAATCTTATCAAATTGGAAATAAATAAACCTAATCAAATCTTTGGCCACGTCACTTGAGTAATCCATCTCCAACTGTGTTGTCATCATTTTCTTCAAAACTTCTTTGGACATAGGATACTCAGCATCCACAAGAAGATACTCAGAAAACTTTGTATAACTCAAGTTATACATACCAGCTGCTGAATATATACGTCATTGAAGTCCACTGATATCATCATCAAGATCCTTCCAAACAAGATCTTCTTCATCTGGTTCACACATTCTCTTGAATGTTGACCAAATCTTTATTCCATTGACTGAAGTAGGTGCTTCAGTGTCATACCTGGCATGCATCAACCTCCAAAGGTCTGCCAAGTCTTCCCTATCCAGGCTTGCAAACAAAGACATCAATGTAGTGAATGTATTTACCTCTTTTCCATATCTTCCAACCATCCAAAACCCACTTGCATCTTCTTCATAGCTAACTATAGGGTTTCTAGAATCATGAGGTAATACTTCTACCATATGTGAAGCTTCCAAGGGTGAGAGCTTAATACTCTTTCTAATAACAGCTTCACTGGGATTCACCCTATCCAAACTTGGTGGAAACCCAAGTGGAACTCCCTTCTTCAATGGTCTTGGTGTAATCAAAGCCCTTTGGATCTCCATCTCTTCTGCAAGTTCTTCCTTTCTTTCATCTGAAATAATTCTAATAGTATTTTGATCTTGTACCTTTGCCCATATATAATAAGCCTTATATTCCAATTCATCAAAAGACAATCCCTGCAACTTTCTAAAAGTCCAACCCGTTTGATGACATCTGAGCAACATGTAATAGAGCTCCCTTATTTCTGTCTTGGTCTGTGAAAGAACTTTGCTAGCTTTATATTTCAAAATAACCTTGCAATCCCTTTGAACTCTAAGTAGAATCTCCAAACCCCAAATTTAATCTGATAAAGTCATGTCTAGATTTTCTATTACTTTATTCTCCCATGGAAAGTACATCTAAGCAACTTCAGGCATCTCATAATCTACATGATTCTTCAACTGTGCAAGCTTTTCCCTTGCCAACTCATCACCATATTCATGCCTTTCTTGTTCTTCAATAATCATAACACTTGAATCTGTGCTCTCATCACCACTGCTTTCCTTACTCTCAATAGCAGTCTCCTTCATCTTATCTTCTTTCTCAAGTTGTGCAACCAACATGGAATCAAATTTTACTTGAGCTGCATCCTTAGGAACCACTGTTTCTACCATAATCCCTTTACCTTATCTAATATATCAATGATGGGTAAAGATGATGATGGTACATGTGTAGACACATCTTTGATGATAGCTGATGACTAGGATACATCAACCATACCTGCGGGTCTATCAACGTCCAAAACCTGTGTGTCAACGCCTAACTTACTCCTATCAGCGCTTGGCTTGTCAGCGTTAAAAATCTGCTTGTCAACGCTCAATCTACTCTTGTCAGCGCTTCTTGTGAACTGATCCATCATCTCAGTAAAAGATAAATTCAAATTTGTAGGGGTAACCAATGAAACATCAAAACCTGGTTGCCTCTTCAAATCTGTTAGAGCTTCCGCTACACCCAAAGATTCTCCTTCATGTGAGCCTTTGTCACTCACATGTATCTGCTCATCCTCCCCTTTGGAAGAATCCTCTACTCCACGTCTAAGGTTAGCACCTTCCAAAATAACAATCCTCTCCCTCAATTGCTTGAGTTCATGGCCTTGTGTAGAGACAATATGTATAAGGTCTTCATTTTGCTTTTGCAAGCTAATGTAGACAGCCGTCAATTCCAACAAAGTATAGGGTTCCTGTTAGCCTCAAAATATTGAGTCAAACAAAAATCCTCGGTCATATGTTTATTATGTATCGTATATTAGAACGTTGTAATAGATAGTAGGTTAGTCGTGTATTACGGGCTTAACTTTAAGCTAAGGTTCATTCATAAGTAACTAAAGCCCAAAAGGAAAGCCCGACCCATTATCATATAGCCCATCATGCCACATGTAGGCAAGGCTATATAAACCTCTCCTTGCATGTAAGGAGAGGTTGGTTGGTTGTCTCATTTTCTCTAATTCTCCTAATCTAATATTCACCAAGTTTCTCACACACGTCTCTCTAGTTTCTCTCACTACTTTCTCTCTCTAGAGTTCATCTTTTATCTACATTTCTTTCTTGTTTAATCATCACAAATATATGGGACAACAATTGGTATCAATCGCCATGGGGTAGTTTTATGATTGATTGCTGTTATATCATTTGATTCGTATGATTTAATCCATACATCATCTCGAATTCAAATTGTGTTTTTGGTGCTCTACATCTTGATTTACATCTCCTACATAGTTGTGGTAGGGATTTGGTTGCTTTTGGTTGGTTAAAATCACGGATTTCTTGTCAAAAATCTCATTTTTTAACTAAATTTTCGGAAAAGTACAAGCATTCCGATAGCACTCCATTGGAAAAGGGTTTAATTTTCCGACCGTTATTCCGATAGCACTCCATCGGAAAAGGGTTTTAGTATTCCGACAGTTATTCCGATAGTGTATTCCGATAGGTTATTCTGACACTGATTCCGAAAGGGATTCCGACAGCCATTTTCCGACAGCCATATTCCGACAGCCATATTCCGACAGTGATTCCGATAGGCATTCCGATACTACATTCCGACAGACATTCCGATACTACATTCCGACAGACATTCCGATACTACATTCCGACAGACATTCTGATACTACATTCCGACAGTATTCCGATACTACATTCCGATGGACATTCCGATGATATGTTTCGCTAAATTTTTGTTCGAATATTTTTTAGACTTAGTCACCATCTAGATTAGTTTCGGAATATCGTTTACACGAAGATTAAAAAAACAAAAAAAAAAAATTCCATCAAGTAAATTCAAAATTTTTCCATACTAGTTTTAGGACATTTCTAGCTCAATTTCAAAATTTGGCGATACAAAATTTTTTTGCCTACCGTTTTGTCGGACTGAGGAATTTAATGTCGGACTGAGAAAAATAGCTATTTTTGGAATTTCAACAACTCAATCACATCATATCTACTTAAGATCCATATTCACTTCATCATTTCATAGAATATTGAGATGGATTCTACTACAGAATATTGTATGACGAACAACAACATAATGGTGGCGTGTAACAAAGAGAGACCACCAATGCTTGTGGCAGGTCGATATGCTCAATGTCAATCAAGTTTTCTTCGCTATCTTGATACAAGACCTAATGGTGATCCATTGAGGCAATGTATTAACAATGGACCATATGTTTTCTCCGAAATCACTGTTCCTCATACACCAGCCACAGACACTACTGCAGAAGTACCCGCAACCACAAGAAAAGAAACTTTATCTGATCTTACACCAGAGAAGCGTTCTTGGTATGATGCAGAAAAAGAAATGATCTATATGATTCTAAGTGGAATTGGAGATGATATTTATTCCACAGTTGATGCATGTCCTACGGCACAAGAAATGTGGACGGCTATTGAACGCTTGCAACAAGGAGAATCTCTCAACTAGCAAGATGTTAAAACAAACTTGTTTTGGAATTTTGGTAAGTTTACTGCATTGGATGGAGAATCAATTGAGTCTTATTATTCACGATTCTACAAGATGATGAACAGTATGACAAGAAACAACTTGGAGGTCTCCACCATACAAGTCAATGTGCAATTTCTTCAGCAACTTCAACCAGAGTGGACACGTTTTGTTACTTTGGTGAAACAACAGAAACAGTTAGACAAGGTAAACTATCACACTCTCTTTGATATCTTGAAACAATTTCAGCATGAGGCAAATGAAATTCGAGCTGAACGAGTTGCAAAGACGGCTAATCCACTTGCTCTAGTGTCTACCACTCAAGATCATCGATCTCGTACTCAAATGCCATACTCCATTCAATCATCCTCACCACGATATTCCACATCATCCAAGTCTTCATCATCCACAAGATCACGCGGCAAAGAACCAAGAGCACCATCACCACCATCTGAGTCATCATCTGAAGAGGATAGTTGTGAAGATCAAGCTCAGAAGAATCAGAAGATGAAAAAAGAAATTGCTTTCATTATGAAGACTTACCAGAAAATCTTCAAACCCGCCAACAACAATCTTCGAACATCATCTAACACAAAGCACCAATATGTTGAGAGTACTCCCAGGTATGATACACGTCGACGTGGTGAAATTCCTTCTAGGTATGATCGATGTAATCCAACACATGTTGAGGGCTCTGCAAGGTATGATCGACAAACTGCCAAGTATGATACTCAGAGGATTGCTGCTGCTACTGGGAATAGGGAAACTGTTGGAACGTAAGTGGTTCAACAAAGTGGGATTCAGTGTTATAACTGCCAAGGTTATGGGCATATGGCAAAGGAATGCAGAAAGCCAAAACAGGTTAGGGACTCGAGCTATCATAAAGAGAAGATGTTGTTATGCAAGAAGATGGAAGCAGGGGTCAAATTGTCGGCTGAGGAAGGAGCAATGCTTGATGACACAGATGATGAAGCCTCCAACCAAGAATTAGAAGCACATTACTCGTACATGGCAAAGGTTGAAGAAGTTCTCAAAGTCACTAAAGATGAAAATGGCCCTATCTTTGACACTGAGCCACTCGATAAGGTACACACCACTGACGAATATAATGTGTTTGGTGATATTCATGAGCATAGTGAGCTACCCAATGCCATTAATGACACATGTATGATGGAAATGGTTGATAGTAATACCACACTTGATTCATCAGACATGTGCAATAATGAGTTTGAGGATGATCAACATGCAAATGAGTATGATGATGAGGAGCGTGTCGCGCTTGCTAATTTATGCGCTAGTTTGAAAAAAGATGTCAATGAAACCAGAAAGAGTCAAAAGCAATTAAAGAAGACAAACTTAGCGCTCACTCAAAATTTTGAAGAATGCAAAGCCGCTCTAATTAAATCTAATGAAACCCTTGAAAGTTATAGTGCTGAGCTTCTTCAAAAGACTAAAGAGCTTGAGGGTTACAAGGATAGTGCATTAAAAAGTCAAAAAAGACGATCTTGAAAAGAAATACAACGAAAATCTTGAGTTATTAACCAAAGAGAAACGTCAATTTAATGTTTTATTAATGGATTAACGTCAAAAAACGTACCTTGTTACCACCAAAGTTAACGAACTTGAACAACGGTTTTCAATAAATAACAATGACTCTGATAAAACTCTTGAGGTTAAGAAACAAGAGGTTGAAACGTTAAAACAAGATTTCAAAAGTTGACATGAAAAAGATACTGAAAAAGTAACGGAACTAGAGGCACAAGTCGAATTTTTGCATAAAGTTGTTTATAAAACGCATGACTCTATATAAACCGTTAGAATGATATCATCTCCGTCTATGTTTAAGGGTCAAGCTAGCTTTGCAAGTCCAGAGTACCTTGCCCAAGCTCAAGCTGCGAACCCGCGCCTTTATATGGATGAGTCCAAATGGACCGATCCGGAATATCCTCTTGGTTATGATGAGACATCCCTTTGGGAAGAGGAGAGTAGATCATCGGTCAATAAAGAGTTTGTGAAACCATACAATTATGCTTATGAGAATAGTCTATATGGTCTTTTCACTACACGAAAACAGAAGTCTCGTGAGGAATTGTTTTTAGAATGCAAACAAAGAAGAATTCAATGGAAGAAAGCTTTTGCTACTAAGAAAACAAACGTTTCTAAGTTCATCAACTACTTGCCTCTTGATGCTTCTAAAAGCAAGAGTAGGCAGACATTTGGGTTTCTACAACATTACATTGACAATATTAAATCCATTGTTGACAATGAATGGAAACAACGAAAAAATAACGAGTGGAAAAAACCAATTCCTCAAGATATAACTGTGCTTATCAAACAAACCTTAATACCGAACACAACCACATTAAAAGAAAATATGATTGAATTTGAAAGATTAATTCGGTCTGAAATGTTTGATGATTTAAAATATGTTGAGTCTATTGAGAAAGAAATTGACGATCTTCAAATGGACAAGTCCGTTTTTTCTGATGAATATGATTTACTCTTAGAAGAATGTCTCTCCAAAGATATTTTGTGTGTTACTCTTCAATCTTGTACTGATATTGATGAATATTCTGATGTTGCATGCAAATATCTTGATAAAATCAAAGAATGTGAGCGTCTTGAACTTGAGCTTTCGAAACATAAAGAAAATGTTGATAAAAAGGCTTTTGAGTTACTTCAACACAAAACTGATTTCCTTCAAAAACATTGTCATTCTCTTGAACTTGTTTTGCAAAAAGACGTTGGTAGTTTTCCACATGATAATAACTTGCAGAAAAACTTTCCAAAACGTTTCGAGAAATAAATGAACAGAGTTTGGAAATTAAAGGGTTGAAAGCTCAGTTACAAGACAGGGAAATAGCGATAGCAGAGTTGAAGAAACTCGTTGCTAAGATGGATGGAAAAATTATGGAACCTAGTGTTAAGAAACCTGTTGTAGGACAACCCAATGTGTAAAAAGTGACTAGACCCTCTGTCTTGGGAAAACGATCTGTTTTCTCTAATTCTGCATTTGCAAAACCTGCATTTGCCCCCAAGACGGATGGGAAGGATAGGTTACCATAGAATACTCCCATAACACATATTCGATCACCAAGCATTAAGAACACAAATGTGATTAAACCAGGGATGTATAGATTGGCTACTAAACCCACACACAACAAAGAAAGTCAATCACCTCAGACTTCTAGAAACACTAATAGACGTGTGTCTTTTACTACAGGAGTAATCCCCACTGATAGTGTTACCCGACCTCAGCTTAAGAGCACTCGCATGAATGAAAAGGTTTGGCAAAATAAAAGTCAAGGGAAGATGAAGACAGTAGAAGACCACCCTAGGATTTTCGATGTTTCTAAGAATAAAACGTCTGTAATCGCACGTAATGACGATTTGAATGATTCGACTTTGAATGCTTTGAATGTTAAGTTTAATTGTGTGAAATGTGGAAAGTGTGCTAATGCTAATCATGCTATGTGTGTTTCGAATAATGTCAAAGGCGTAGATACTAGAACTAAGAAGCAAACTGCGATGCCTATTATTGCTAGAAAACCCAAACGCAAAGTGAATCATTCTGGTGTAACCCCCCCTGAGAAAATTATTGCATCAGACTCCACCACTAAGACCACTAGAAGCAGAATTAGGGAATTATATGAGTCTGCTAGCAAGTCTTGGAAATGGTGGTTTGCTAATCAATGTCCTCCAGGATATAAATGGATGCCTAAACTTAGACCAGAAAATGTGACAACAAGTGTTATTGCCTTTAAATGTTGTTAAGGACACTAATGGTTCTGAAATCACAACTAATGTGGTATCCAATTTAGCAAATGTTCCATCGTGTTCTAACTCTTCTGCAGGTGATACAAATAATTCTCTTCATAATGGACTCGGGATGCACGAAGCAAATGACGGGAAATCTCATGCTTCTAATTAACTTCGTGGAGAAGTTCTTGGTACGGTCCGATTCGGAAATGATTAATTTGCACCAATCCTAGGATATGGAGATTTGGTTCAGGGGAATATCACGATAAAAAGGGTATACTACGTTGAAGGGCTCAATCACAATCTTTTCTCGGTTGGTCAATTCTGTGATGCAGATTTGGAAGTTGCTTTCAGAAAGAAGACATGTTTTGTTCGTGATTATGATGGGAATGATTTACTCACCGGTTCACGGAGTACTGATCTTTACACAGTTTCACTACAAGACACAACTTCATCAATTCCAATTTTCTTCTTGGCTAAAGCTTCAACGACTCAAGCTTGGTTATGGCATCAACGATTATCTCATCTTAACTTTGATGCCATCAACTTGCTTTCTAAGAAAGATATTGTGAGAGGCCTTCCAAATTTGAAATTCATCAAATATCATCTTTGTTCTTCTTGTGAGCTTTGTAAATCTAAACGAAGTAGTTTCAAGAGAAAGACTACACCAAGATCTAAAGGACGGTTAGATCTTCTTCATATAGATTTGTGTGGCCCCAGCGTGTTCAAATCATCAATGGGAAGAAATACGTTATGGTAATTATTGATGACTACTCAAGGTACACGTGGACCCTCTTCTTAAGGTCCAAGGATGAAACACCTGAGGTTCTCATTAACTTCCTCAAGCTGATAGAACGTGGTCTTCAAGCTCAAGTAAAAGTGGTACGTACTGACAGAGGCACAGAATTCTTGAATTCAACTCTGAATAAATATCTTGAAGCCGAAGGGATTGAACATGAAACATCTATTGCTAGAACACCCGAACAAAACGGTGTTGTTGAAAGACGAAACCGTACTTTAGTTGAGGCTGCTCGAACACTATTATCCGCTTCAAAACTACCATTATACTTTTGGCTGAAGCCGTGTCAACCGCGTGCTACACACAAAACCGATCCTTAATTATTCCTAGACACGAAAAGACACCATATCACATAATTCATGATCGAACCTTCACTCAAACACCTTCACGTTTTTTGATGTACTTGTTACATTATACGGGATGGTGAAAACTTGGACAAGATGAAAGAAAAAGGCGATGCATGCATTCTTGTGGGATATGCAACTCAGTCTAAGGGATATAGAGTTTACAACAAGAGAACAAAATTGATAGTCGAGACTATTCATATCCGATTTGATGAAATACAAGTAATGGCACTTGAACAAAATAGTTTAAGTCCCGATCCACAACGACAAACGACTTCCGTTCACAACCGCACGAAACTCGGAACTCAATACCACAGCAGTGAACCGTCAATTTCAAAGCTGGTTCCTGAACATGTTCCTAGAGCAGATATGACAGTGGACACGACACTTGATGAGTTGTAAATGTTATATGGACCAATGTATGATGAATATTTCACGGGGGAGAAACAAGCTGTATCAAAGTCTTCCGCTGTCACTCATGATAAGAATGATGATACCGATCATCGTCAACAAAAGGATACAACCTCATCTACTTCAACACGGGTTGCTGCAGATTTATCTCCTTAGAATATCACATCAACAACCGCTCCTACAACATCCACAACTACTGTCATTGCTCCAGAGAACACAAATCAAGCAGACAATGCATTATGTGACGAAGATGAATTTATCAACCCATTCGGTACACCGGTACACGAAACTGGAGAGTCTTCTACTCGCCATGTTGATCTGTCAAATATACACATGTTCTACCAACGAAATCCTTCAACACATCATTGGACCCGAGATAATCCTTTGGTTCAAGTAATTGGAAACCCCTCACAGCCCGTTCGTACAAGACGACAGCTTAACACCGATGGCGATGTTTGTATGTTCGCACTCGCCGTGAGTTCAGCTGAACCAACAAATATCAAAGAAGCCATGGCCGATCATGCTTGAATTGAATTGATGACGGATGAAATTCAACAATTTGAAAGACTTAAAGTTTGGGAACTTGTTGACAGACTGATGAGACTGTATTTATACATAGTCTCATCGTCCAAATCGGGCTTAAAACGCTTAAAATATCATCAAAATACCCATATATGTGCTTGTATTTGTTCATTGTGTATTTTAGGTACGGATATCGTGAATTCACCAAAAGATTACAAGAATCAAGCAAAAACGAACACGGGAAACGAAGCCGCACAAAAAACCGGGCCCAAGTATGAATTTTCCAAAAATGCCCTTGAAGTTTGAAGAATTGGCAAGATTGGTCCCTCATCTTTTGAAGACTTGTCATTTTATACCCTTGTAAAACCTTAAAATTACAAATGGGTCCCTAAAATATCAAGAATGTACAAGTTATGCCCTTCAAGAATGGTAAACATTGCATATTTGGTCCTTGATAAAAGTTTGGAAATGCATTGTGCCATAAATGACAACTTGGTGAAACTTAAAACAAAGGGGATTGGATTTTTTGGCTATTTGTTACAAAGTGCAAAGACAAAGGGAATTGGGGGGCCTTTATTGACCAGACAAGAAACCTCTCCTCACCACTCAACTGCTGCCACCTCATCCCCTTACACCACATCATCACCCCACGTCACCCAAGTCAAATGTAGTCAAACCCCCCCCCCCCCCCACTAACTTTTTAAACCCGTATTATTAATACATATTTAGTGAGGGAAACGTTTTTTTTACATGTTTAAAAAGAAAATCTGGATTAAACTTTCCTAAACCAACCAAGAACAGCCAAGAACCCTAATTTTAAAAACACTAATCACCCAATTTTAAGACCCCAAATTATCCAGAATAATAATTAACACTCCAACCAACCCATCCCAGCTTTCACTTTCGTCCTCACCTTCACCAAATGGGACCCCCCATTGTCCCCTGCTTAGCTATTTTGGGCAAAGAAGGTATCTCACAGCTATCCAACGAACCACAAGCCAAAACTTGGTCCCCAAGGACCAAGTAAACGTCCCTGATTGCTTCTAACAGCTGGCAATACCTCAGGAATCACATGGGAATGATTTGACCAAGACCTTTAAAGGGCAAAATCGGATTTTTGCATATTAGGGTTTTTAGCTTGCTATTATTTTATTCATCAACCTAGAATGTTCTACTTAGCTGTATATATAGACCCTCCAGGCTGTGGAGTGTGCTTTGTTCCAGTATTTTGTAAAAGCTTTTTAGATAATGAATATTTAGAGTATTTCTTTAAAAGTTGCAATTACTGAGTTCCATTCATTGTTTTTAGTAGCTTAATTTTTAAGTCAGTTGAGAAATAGGGTTTAAGATTTCAAGAGTTGTGGTTCAAAAATTTGTTTTGGACGTTTTTTTTAAATTTTCAGAAGATAACACTCAAGCTCAATGGTGAAGTGAAAGTGGAATCACTGAGCTTGGTGTGTTATCTTGGATTCAGTTACTGAAGTTTATTCAAAAAGGGATCTTACAAGTTGTTTAAAAAGTTTTGTTGATACCAAGAGGTTTAGAAAAATCAGTTTCTTTTGCTTACCTTTTACTGCTTGAATTAACCAAAACCAAAAGCCTTGACAAGCTCATTGGTGGTAGTTATTCAAGCTTGAAGTGTTTTCTTTGTTTGATTGTGCTTGTGTAGGTTCAAGACCACCTTTCATCTCCTATCCCATTTTTATTTCATTTTTTGAAGACATTGTCTCCCCTAGTTCTGTTGTTGAACTCCAACAGGGGTCTCTACAGTCTCACAAGCTCCTAAAAGCTCAAACCTACCCATTTGGAAGGCATCAGCTCAAGGTATATGGCTTGAACCCCACTTGGTTATGTTTTTGATGTTTTATAGGATTTCATGTGATTTTGTGTTTGATTTGTTGATTTGTTGATTTTCTTGCTTAATATTGCTAATATAGGATATGTATGCATGTTTAGATCTTTTACATTCAGTTTAATCTAGTTTTAAAGTGTTGGGTTAGTTAAATTTGTGTTTACTAAATATAAGGGGGTGTTTGGGTCTGCTTGATAGGCTAGGAATTTGACAAGTTTTTGGCTTAAAAACGGCTTAAACACACTCCATTAGGGTAGTTATATATAATAGGTTGTTTGGTTTGAGTTTTGATAGTTTTAAAAAGCATTTGCATGCTCAACTTAGGTGATATTAGCTAAAATTCAGAAATCATACTTTTCTGCCTATTTTAGTGTAAATTTCCCTTGAAATCTTGCATGTTGTTAGTAGTACTGATTATCTAGGATTCTATTCAGCTTATATGTTATTTGGTTAGGGTTTTGTGCAACTTTTTGGCCTTTGAATCTCACTCATTTGCCATTTGCATCAGCAAACAAACACCCTCAGCCCCCATAGCCATTACAGTAGCTTATTTGGCCTATTTGTGTGAGATACTTGTACTGTGCTTGGTGTTTTTATTGTTTAATCTGACTCCCCACACTTCCATGAGTGTGGGGGTGCCTTTGTTGCCATTCAAATCCAAGTATCAAAGCTTTCCTAAGCTCTTAACTCACCAGACATTGAAAATACACTAGCAGTGGGAACTTCATTACCCCTGCTAGTGCATTTGTAGCCACTGCTACACAAAAAGACAGAAACAAGAAAAAAGGTCACTATCACATCTTGATTTTTTTGTCTTTAGTGGTGTTTTTTAGGAGTTAGGATTTGATTCTTTTTGCATTATTTTTCTTTTTAAATTTCTGATTTTCCTGTTTAGTTTATTTTGGTGTTACTGTTCATTTTCTATTTTTTATATTTAATTGCACTTTAAATCATTTTTAATTAGGCTGTTTTTGGAATTTAGTGTAGAAAATTATTCTTTTTCATTTTAAACATTTTTCCTAGGTTTAGAATAATATTTTAAGAGTTTTAGTATAAAAATTAGTTACTGTTCACCTTTTTAATTATTTTTTATAATTAATTTAAGTTAATTAGGGTTTATTTATTATTCAGTTTTGTCTTTTAGTGCAAGATTTTACATTTTTTAAACTTTTTCAATTTTCTACTGTTCATTAGGGTAATTTAGGATTTTAAAAATTGTTGAATTAATATTGTCATTATTTTATTATTTTTTATAATTAATTTAGTTTAAAAATAGTTTTAAGTGTTTTAAAAATAGAAAAATAGTTTTTAAAATTTAAGAAAAATACTTTTTAGTCTTTAAATAATATAAGTGAGTTATTAGTTCAATAAAATAATATTTTGGACATTTTGTTAATTATATTTAATTTTTGGGCTTTAATTAGCATTAAAAATTGAATATTTAATTAATAAAAGGTTTTAAAAATATATTTGTTGGATTTTTATTCTTATTTATATTATTTAAGACTTAGTTTAATATTTTAATTAATTTTTAGGTTTAATTTTTATTTTCGTCACGTTTTACGTATTTACGTTCGCGTTTTACGTCATTACGTCATAGTGTAATCTTAGTCGTAACTCGTCTTTATTTTTTCTCTTCTCAACCAAAAACGTCACTAATCCAAACATTGTTATTTTATATATTGGCACATAATCCACACACCTCCTTCGAGAACGAACCCGCGTTTATTCGGTTTCGCGTTTTTCCTAAAGCGTGCAACTTAATACTTGCCACGGTTATTTGTTTTTCCTAAAACAAGTGACTAAAAACACAACTATCATTTTGGCGCCGCTGCCGGGGAGGTGTTTAGTGTGCCATTATTATTAGTATCGTGTTTGTGTGAGTAGTGCGTTTTTGCTTTTCATTTTTTTGGAAAGCGTACATAAACGTACATACTCATTTTTGTTATTTTTCATTACTATATTATAATATCCAAATAAATCGTGTTTAATTTTCCTAAATTAAACGCATAACAATCTTTACTATATTGTAGATATATTGGTTTTCGTTTTTATTGTGAATATATTATTACTATATTGTATCTACGTAAGAACAAATAAATATACAAGTACTCCAAAAGCGTGAAAACGCAACCTTGATTCGGGATATCATCACTCGATCATTGTATTCGAATCCAAAGCAAAAGTTTAAAGGCAAAATAGATAAATACTTTCGTGAGGCTTAATTTCAATTAACACAAACTATAAGGTGGGTATAAGGCGGTTGTATTTTACGACCTAAAGGAAAAAGGCTCTTAAGTGCTTCGCGCCGCCTCGTTTCCTCCGCTTGCTTGTGTGTGTTTTGAGAAAGAGGGCTAATCGAGGGTTTGCCGCCCAAGTATTATCTACGTATATTATATTTGCTTGTGTTTTCAAGATTAAACCCTCTTGAACGTTTTGGTGTTCCACCAACGTTCTAAAGTCATCGAGAACGTTCACTCCACGTGATCGTTTTCATTCTTTGAGGCTCCTTTAATCGAGAAAATCGATTCGAGGGGAGATTTGTAGATTTTTGTCTACGTAATACACTCAAAAATCCAAAAAAATTAAAAAACCAATCAAAAGCCAAAAAAATTGAAAAAAATCGAAAAGCCGCAAAAAGAATCTTCTTTGCTACCACCCATTCTACGCTTAGTGCATGCGCACTCGATCGAAGGACTATTCCAATTCTAGTGAAGCTTCGAATCGACGCAATCGTAAAAGGAATCGACGACGTAAACGAGAATTAGAAACCGACGTTCCTAATATCGTTGTTGAAGAGACCTTAGACGAGATGGCCGACAATCGTTCTATGATGGAATTGCTCCAAGCGCCCACCGAGGGTTATGGAGACGCGATCGTAATTCCCGCTATCGAGGCGGAGAATTTTGAGATTAAGAGCGGAATGCTTTCGTTGATCCAAGCTATGAAGTTTCGAGGTCGTGAAACCGATAATCCTCACGACCATATTCGGAATTTTGATCGTCTTTTAGCCACGAGCAAGTTTAAGAACGTCGACGCCGATGTCGTCAAGCTTATGCTTTTTCCATACTCGCTCGATGGTGCCGCCAAGTATTGGTACGAGAAAGAGCCACCTAATTCCATAGTTACGTGGAAGGATCTCGTTTCCAAGTTCGTTAATTATTTTTTCCCACCGTCTAAGACAACGTTTTTCAAAAACGAGATTACGAAATTTGAGCAAAAACCGAATGAATCTTTTAGAGACGCGTGGGATCGCTTTAAGGAATTGCTTAGGCAATGTCCTCACCATGGTTTTTCCGAGTTACACCAAATCGATACGTTTTACAACGGTCTTAATTTTCACGAACAAGACTCGTTGAATTCCGCCGCCGGTGGCAACTTTTTGTGCAAAACTCCGAAAGATGCATTGATAATTATCGAAAACCGATCCAAGGTTTACCAACTCCGCAACGCACCGAGTGTTGCCAATGTCGCCAATGTTAGTAATTCTAATCGCGACATTGAGAGAGTTGATGCGAAAGTCGACAAGTTGACGAATGTGTTCACGTCTTATCTCATCGAGATGCAAAAGAAAGACGCTCCCGCTACGGTGAAAGCGGTTGAGGTTTCGTGTACGTTTTGTGGTGGACCTCATAATTATTACGAGTGTGCGGCTACGGATGGCCAAACGTCGAATGTGAGTGCGTTAAGTGGAAACAAAAATTTTTCAAATCAAAAAAACGCGGGTCCATCACAACAAGGCAATTATAACCAAGGCAACAATTTTCAAAATCGAAACAATTTTCAAGGAAACAATCAACAAGGAAATTTTTCGAATCAAAATCAAGGTTATAATCAAGGTCGTAATATAACTTGGCAAAATAGAGATAACAATCAAGGAAACAATTTTTCAAGTGGGAATCAAAACAATTTTCAAAGAAGTAATCAAAACCAAGGGAACTTTAATTCTAATCAAAATAGTTCGTCAAACGATTTTCAAAATTACATGAAAACGAATGAGGCTAATATGAGACGATTAGAGGGAGAAATTGGTACTTTGAAAAACGACTTTACAAATACTTTGAAATTGCAAAACACGAAGATTGAGCAAGGGCAAATTGATATTAAAAAGATGTTTTCGGCCATTATGAACAAAGCCTCGGGTTCGTCATCAAGTTCGTTACCTAGTGACACCGTTGCTAATCCGAAAGAACAATGTAAAGCCGCCTCGTCTCGTGAGAAAGGTCGTGTGATTACCCCTAACGTTGAAGGATTCCGTGTTGTTTATCCCTCTCAACCCTCGACTTCTAAGACGTCTTCTTGTTCTAAAGTCGATGGGGTGAACGTGGCGACCAAGGAAAAAGGTGCACACCCTCGTGTACCTCAAATTCCATCCACGGTTAAAAAAGAGAGCTTTGTCGACCTTACCAAAGTAACCCTTGAAGAAACTCGTGCTTCGATCCTTCTTAAAAAACCCAAAAGGCGTATGCCGAGAAAGGAAAAGGATCCGGGCCAATTTCTACTACCTTGTGATTTTTCCGAGATTGAGGGATGTTTAGCCCTTGCCGATTTAGGTGCTAGCATCAATCTTATGCCTCATTCTCTTTGGAAATTGATGAGATTGCCTTCGCTTACCCCCACGAACATGACAATCGAGCTTGCAAATTGTACACCTTTAATACCAATTGGAATAGCCGAGGATGTCTATGTTAGGATTGTAAAGTTTGTTTTTCCCGCGGATTTCGTTATATCCGATTACGAGTGTGACCCTAAATGTCCCATTATTTTAGGCCGACCATTCTTATCGACGGCTAGAACCGTAATCGACGTTCACGAGGGGAGACTTACTATGAGATATGGGGATGAGAAAATAGACTTTTTCACTAGAAAATCCCAAGGATTTAATGAGAATGAAAAAACCGAGGTTTCAAAACCTAATGATTCAAATTCTAATGATTTCAAAATGTTTACTTTAGCGGAAAGAATGAAGCTTGATGCATGTTTTGAAAGAATTAAGAAAAACGGTTTTAAAGATGATGATTTCAATGATAAAGAATACGTGTACCTAATTCAAAAGGGTATGTGTAAATACATGGATGAAAACTCACTTTGGGATGTTTTTAGCGAAACAAGTGAAACACCAATTCCGAAGGGTGACGTTAATGCCATCACGACAATGACCAAAATGGATTCGTCTTCACCACCTTCGAAGGACCACGTCTTTGAGGCTTCAACTTCTAACTCCATCGAAGTGCCTCCTTTGCCTAGCCCAACACCCGTTGAGGCTAAAGGGTTTATCGACATCGATCCTCTCGTCTTAGAAAAGTCACCTAAGCGTAGCCCTAGTGCTTGTAAGTCCATGGTTGTGAGTGCTCACATCGACTCTTTCTTTGACGATGACGATGGCGATTTTGCCGAGCTTGATCACGTACTTCGACATCCACATGCTATTTTTGATTCTCCTAAGAAGAAACATGTGAAGTACGATGATTACGAGTTTGATCCCGAGATTGAGGAAATCATTGAACGAGAGCTAGCTCTTATGCCTTCACTTCCACCTACGAGTGAGGTTGATCTTTCCAAAATCGAGGATGAACTTAATGAGTTGGAACGTCTTATTTTCGATGACGAACCAACTCATGTGACCACTAAAAATCCCATTCTCGAGGAGTTACCTTATAAACACTCCTCAAATGAGAATTACGTTTACCACATTCGTGAGGATTTAACTTATCAACAATCTCCACAAAAGAATGATGGTTTCGTGCTTGATCGTGATCTTTTCGAGAGAGTTTCTAAGATACTCAAGGAGGGGAATGACAAACCGTGGTTTGACAAGCCTATCTTTGATGAAGAAATCGACGAGATCGACGTTCATGAGGATGACGAGTATGTTGACCCCGAGGGGGCGGTGTTCTTTATTGACAAACGTTTTGAGAACTTATATAATCCGCCACCCCCTCCAACCAATGACTTAAATGTGAGAATTTTTAGCGCAACTAATTTTGAACTAGAAACGCCAAATATTTTCGACATCATTAAATCGGGTTTTCATAGAGAGTTTTTAAACAATGAAAAAGGAAAAGATTTTAAAAATGTTTTAAATGATTTTTCTACATGTTTAACTCCGTCATCACATCGTGTTATGAGTACTACCACCTCGTCTACTCCTTTTGACGATGGTGTGTGTGGTTTTAGTGTGGGGGAAGCCCCAAATGTTCCTTCACACTTTACCACCGAGGACGAGATTTACGATCCCGGAATTGCTTGTAAAGGGAAATCTCGATCTTCCACCGATGCAATAAATGGAAAATCTTTTCGTTTGCTTGGTGTGAGTCTACCTCGAGTAGCTCATATGTTTGACTTACCCATTGCCCCACCTTTCTACTTCTTATCTCTTTTCTTCTACCCCATTGGGGTTTGTGTTGGAGTAGCGTTGTTTCGTCTTTCATCCGAAAACGAGGACGCTATCTTTGACCCCGGTATACGTTTATCGGGTTTTTAAAGTACTCCATGTACTTTTGGGCATTGTTTATCATGTAAGCCCCACCAAAAATGACCAAACCAAGATTATCCCTAAATGTCCACATTTATGAGGATCCGAGTCGAGCTTTTGACTCGGTTATCAAAAACAAGGTGCCTCGTGGGGGATTCTCATGCTTATCCTTATACATATTATCGCTTTCTTAGTTTAATGTAACGAGGGGACTTGTGCTCTTCCGACCTTTGTTTCGTGGTTGTTTGTGATTGTGATTTGTTAGGTTCATCGTCATCATTGAAGCCTCTCGTGTTCATTTTACGGATCACTCGAGCTTCGATCGTTGCCTTTGGAGATTCCGATATCCGATGATATCCTTTTATGTTCTAACGTTTATCTTATTAGCATAATTCATAAACGGCTTATAGGTTATTCGTTTTACCCTTTCCATGCTCGAGATTAAGCATTCGACTTCGTCTATAGTATGGGGGTGTTTACACCCCTAGACTCGAAACATTGAGGACAATGTTTAGTTTTAGTATGGGGGGTGAGTAGATACTTCACCTTGCTTACGTCACCACGCAATCCAATATTCATCTTTTTGTTATCATTTTGTTGCAAATAAGGCTAAAAATGGCCAAATTTTAAAATTTTTCTTGTTTTTCATAAGTGTTTAAGACACGAATGTAGGTTTTCCGATGGTGAGAACGAGAGTAATTTTTGACTCGACCGTGCATGTTGAGCACTTAGCTCGATTCCTTAACTTTTTAGGCTAAGTCTCTTAAATGAGGACGAGAAATGATAGAGTTATTTATAAGTCTCGTAATCGTCACGATCTTATGTGTAGTAATTATTAGCTTATTCTCCCAACGCTTTTGCATAATAAATTGTTAATAAATATTGATTTGGCGGTTTAGTCACTATTGTTGGGTTTCTAATTTGTTTTGGTAGCTTCCATGTAATTAAATTGGGAAAACATTAAGGTATCGCCAGCGTCACGGTTTTGAAGTATTGGCACCCGAATAATCGAAAGCTTCACCTAATAATAAGATTTCAAGTGCTCACCTAAATTAAGCAAAAATTTGAAGCTCACAAGGCCGAAAAATCTATGCCCAAATTGAAAGTGAATCAAGCCTTAATCTTCGAAGCTTTAAAGATCCAAAATTCGCCTTAGCGTGAGGATATACGTCTTTGGCTAATAAAACCACCGATGAGGCGGATAATAAAAGGCAAGGCAAGACCGAAGTCATAATAAAAGCTTCATGGCGAAGTTGAATAAAAGATGGAGGTAAACCAAAGATAATAAGGCCCTTCCGTTAGGGGGCGTATAAAAGTCTTGGTAATAAGTCTCATGTTCAAAATCGTTATAAAACCGTGTTTATCGATCCTTCTTGTTGACTTAATTTTTTGACATCGTTGTCTATTAGGATGAATTATTGATTTGATGATTTTGGCTACACCGTTTAGTTTCTATTTTTAGACTTAATCTCTATTCACGCATAAGTCGATGATGTATCCTCGTGATCATTAAGACAAAAATAAAATATAAGAGATACCAAGTAGGAATAAGGGAGTTTAGGTTCGTAATTAACACTCATGAGATGTGTTCGTGTTGCTAACTTATAATAACAATGATCTCGTTACACGCTTAGCATGGAATTGGGTGAAAATCGAGGACGACGAAATTATTTCTAACGAAGCATTCACGTGTTCTTGTTCTATGATCCCAAAAGTCACATTCTCGTGATGAAAACAATACATTATGTCTAAAACGCGTGTAGTAGTTTATTTAAATTTACGTCTTAAATAAATGTCATCATAAAATGAATTTTGGAAGTGCTACGATACTTAATTCTAGCATTGCGTGGGGGCACGGCAATGGTTTAGTATGGGGGAGTGATGAGACTGTATTTATACATAGTCTCATCGTCCAAATCGGGCTTAAAACGCTTAAAATATCATCAAAATACCCATATATGTGCTTGTATTTGTTCATTGTGTATTTTAGGTACGGATATCGTGAATTCACCAAAGGATTACAAGAATCAAGCAAAAACGAACACGGGAAACGAAGCCGCACAAAGAACCTGGCCCAAGTATGAATTTTCCAAAAATGCCCTTGAAGTTTGAAGAATTGGCAAGATTGGTCCCTCATCTTTTGAAGACTTGTCATTTTATACCCTTGTAAAACCTTAAAAATTACAAATGGGTCCCTAAAATATCAACAATGTACAAGTTATGCCCTTCAAGAATGGTCAACATTGCATATTTGGTCCTGTATAAAAGTTTGGAAATGCATTGTGCCATAAATGACAACTTGGTGAAACTTAAAACAAAGGGGATTGGATTTTTTGGCTATTTGTTACAAAGTGCAAAGACAAAGGGAATTGGGGGGGCCTTTATTGACCAGACAAGAAACCTCTCCTCACCACTCAACTGCTGCCACCTCATCCCCTTACACCACATCATCACCCCACGTCACCCAAGTCAAATGTAGTCAAACCCCCCCACTAACTTTTTAAACCAGTATTATTAATACATATTTAGTGAGGGAAACGTTTTTTTTTACATGTTTAAAAAGAAAATCTGGATTAAACTTTCCTAAACCAGCCAAGAACAGCCAAGAACCCTAATTCTAAAAACACTAATCACCCAATTTTAAGACCCCAAATTATCCAGAATAATAATTAACACTCCACCCAACCCATCCCACCTTTCACTTTCGTCCTCACCTTCACCAAATGGGACCCCCCATTGTCCCCTGCTTAGCTATTTTGGGCAAAGAAGGTATCTCACAGCTATCCAACGAACCACAAGCCAAAACTTGGTCCCCAAGGACCAAGTAAACGTCCCTGATTGCTTCTAACAGCTGGCAATACCTCAGGAATCACATGGGAATGATTTGACCAAGACCTTCAAAGGGCAAAATCGGATTTTTGCATATTAGGGTTTTTAGCTTGCTATTATTTTATTCATCAACCTAGAATGTTCTACTTAGCTGTATATATAGACCCTCCAGGCTGTGGAGTGTGCTTTGTTCCAGTATTTTGTAAAAGCTTTTTAGATAATGAATATTTAGAGTATTTCTTTAAAATTTGCAATTACTGAGTTCCATTCATTGTTTTCAGTAGCTTAATTTTTAAGTCAGTTGAGAAATAGGGTTTAAGATTTCAAGAGTTGTGGTTCAAAAATTTGTTTTGGACGTTTTTTTTTTTAAAACTTTCAGAAGATAACACTCAAGCTCAATGGTGAAGTGAAAGTGGAATCACTGAGCTTGGTGTGTTATCTTGGATTCAGTTACTGAAGTTTATTCAAAAAGGGATCTTACAAGTTGTTTAAAAAGTTTTGTTGATACCAAGAGGTTTAGAAAAATCAGTTTCTTTTGCTTACCTTTTACTGCTTGAATTAACCAAAACCAAAAGCCTTGACAAGCTCATTGGTGGTAGTTATTCAAGCTTGAAGTGTTTTCTTTGTTTGATTGTGCTTGTGCAGGTTCAAGACCACCTTTCATCTCCTATCCCATTTTTATTTCATTTTTTGAAGACATTGTCTCCCCTAGTTCTGTTGTTGAACTCCAACAGGGGTCTCTACAGTCTCACAAGCTCCTAAAAGCTCAAACCTACCCATTTGGAAGGCATCAGCTCAAGGTATATGGCTTGAACCCCACTTGGTTATGTTTTTGATGTTTTATAGGATTTCATGTGATTTTGTGTTTGATTTGTTGATTTGTTGATTTTCTTGCTTAATATTGCTAATATAGGATATGTATGCATGTTTAGATCTTTTACATTCAGTTTAATCTAGTTTTAAAGTGTTGGGTTAGTTAAATTTGTGTTTACTGAATATAAGGGGGTGTTTGGGTCTGCTTGATAGGCTAGGAATTTGACAAGTTTTTGGCTTAAAAACGGCTTAAACACACTCCATTAGGGTAGTTATATATAATAGGTTGTTTGGTTTGAGTTTTGATAGTTTTAAAAAGCATTTGCATGCTCAACTTAGGTGATATTAGCTAAAATTCAGAAATCATACTTTTCTGCCTATTTTAGTGTAAATTTCCCTTGAAATCTTGCATGTTGTTAGTAGTACTGATTATCTAGGATTCTATTCAGCTTATATGTTATTTGGTTAGGGTTTTGTGCAACTTTTTGGCCTTTGAATCTCACTCATTTGCCATTTGCATCAGTAAACAAACACCCTCAGCCCCCATAGCCATTAAAGTAGCTTATTTGGCCTATTTGTGTGAGATACTTGTACTGTGCTTGGTGTTTTTATTGTTTAATCTGACTCCCCACACTTCCATGAGTGTGGGGGTGCCTTTGTTGCCATTCAAATCCAAGTATCAAAGCTTTCCTAAGCTCTTAACTCACCAGACATTGAAAATACACTAGCAGTGGGAACTTCATTACCCCTGCTAGTGCATTTGTAGCCACTGCTACACAAAAAGACAGAAACAAGAAAAAAGGTCACTATCACATCTTGATTTTTTTGTCTTTAGTGGTGTTTTTTAGGAGTTAGGATTTGATTCTTTTTGCATTATTTTTCTTTTTAAATTTCTGATTTTCCTTTTTAGTTTATTTTGGTGTTACTGTTCATTTTCTATTTTTTATATTTAATTGCACTTTAAATCACTTTTAATTAGGCTGTTTTTGGAATTTAGTGTAGAAAATTATTCTTTTTCATTTTAAACATTTTTCCTAGGTTTAGAATAATATTTTAAGAGTTTTAGTATAAAAATTAGTTACTGTCACCTTTTTAATTATTTTTTATAATTAATTTAAGTTAATTAGGGTTTAATTATTATTCAGTTTTGTCTTTTAGTGCAAGATTTTACATTTTTTAAACTTTTTCAATTTTCTACTGTTCATTAGGGTAATTTAGGATTTTAAAAATTGTTGAAGTAATATTGTCATTATTTTATTATTTTTTATAATTAATTTAGTTTAAAAATAGTTTTAAGTGTTTTAAAAATAGAAAAATAGTTTTTAAAATTTAAGAAAAATACTTTTTAGTCTTTAAATAATATAAGTGAGTTATTAGTTCAATAAAATAATATTTTGGACATTTTGTTAATTATATTTAATTTTTGGGCTTTAATTAGCATTAAAAATTGAATATTTAATTAATAAAAGGTTTTAAAAATATATTTGTTGGATTTTTATTCTTATTTATATTATTTAAGACTTAGTTTAATATTTTAATTAATTTTTAGGTTTAATTTTTATTTTCGTCACGTTTTACGTATTTACGTTCGCGTTTTACGTCATTACGTCATAGTGTAATCTTAGTCGTAACTCGTCTTTATTTTTTCTCTTCTCAACCAAAAATGTCACTAATCCAAACATTGTTATTTTATATATTGGCACATAATCCACACACCTCCTTCGAGAACGAACCCGCATTTATTCGGTTTCGCGTTTTTCCTAAAGCGTGCAACTTAATACTTGCCACGGTTATTTGTTTTTCCTAAAACAAGTGACTA
The DNA here is from genome assembly GCA_025667525.1 of Glebionis coronaria. Taxonomy (NCBI): domain Eukaryota; kingdom Viridiplantae; phylum Streptophyta; class Magnoliopsida; order Asterales; family Asteraceae; genus Glebionis; species Glebionis coronaria. Next base: position 314,803,136 of record CM046879.1, on the reverse strand, counting down.
AAAACACAACTATCACAGACCATACGATGTAATACCATTAAATCTTTGATGGATCTGGAAAAACAAGATGGATGAAGAGAACACGATCGTCAAGAATAAATCTAGGCTAGTAGCTAAAGGGTATGGTCAGAAAGAGGGTATTGATTTTGAAGAATCATTTGCACCAGTAGCTCGAATGGAAGCGGTCAGGATTTTCCTTGCTTATGCTGCACATAAGGGATTCATCGTGTATCAAATGGAAGTAAAGACGGCGTTTCTTAACGGTCCTTTGAAGGAAGAAGTCTATGTCACGCAACCGGAAGGATTCGTCAATCCTCATTATCCTGACAAGGTGTATCGTCTCCACAAAGCACTTTATGGACTCAAGAAAGCTCAACGGGCGTGGTACGACGAGCTCTCGAAATTTCTGGTCTCCAAAGGTTTCTCAAAAGGTTCAATTGATCTAAATTTTTTCACTTATAAATACGGGGATGACATTTTGCTTGTGCAGATTTATGTTGATGACATTTTTTTCGGGTCTACAAACCCAAAAATTTCAAAATGGTTTGAATAAGTCATGGAAAACAAATTTGAAATGTCAATAATGGGCGAACTAAAATTCTTTCTAGGAATTCAAGTTCACCAATCCCCAAGTGGTATCTTTATAAACCAAGCTAAGTATTGTCAAGAGATAATCAAAAAGCATGGTATGACCTCATGTGACTCCGTTGGGACACCATTATCAACCACATCCCTAGATGCTAATTTGGAGAGAGATGCCATAGATCAAACGAAATATCATTCCATGATAGGCTCCCTCATGTACTTAACAGCAAGCAGACCAGATATATCACATGCTACGTGTTATTGTGCACGATATCAAGCACGACCCACTGAAAAGCACCTCAAGGAGGTTAACGGATCTTTCGGTACCTAAAGAATACCATTCATTTGGGACTCTGGTATCCGAGGGAAACCGGTTTCTTTCTAACGGCCTATTCAGATTCTGATCACGCAGGGTGTCTTGATACACGTAAAAGTACTTCTGGTGGTGCACAATTTCTAGGTCAAGATAAGCTTGTGGGATGGTCTTCCAAGAAGCAGGATTGCACGTCACTATCATCAGCTGAAGCGGAGTATGTGTCTCTATCTGCGTGTTGTGCTCAAGTTCTATGGATGAGAACACAACTCACGGATTATGGATTCCACTTTGATAAAGTACCTATATACTGTGACTCAAATTCCGCCATAGCCATCTCTTGCAATCCGGTACGGCATTCCCGCACGAAGCACATTGATGTCAGATATCACTTCATTAAGGAACAAGTTGAAAGGGGTATCGTTGAACTATACTTTTTTGGAACTGATTACCAATTAGCTGACTTGTTTACAAAAGCTCTTTCGAAAGAGAGGTTTGCGTATCTAGTTAGGCAAATTGGTATGAGATGTTTTACTCCAGCCGAACTGGTGATTCTGGTAAAGAAGCCTGCTTGATTCACCTATCAAACATCTACTTGTAAATATTTTTGAAAAAGCAAAAAACAAAAATATAAAAAACATAAAAACAAAACACAAAATTAAAAATCTTTCAAAAACCAAAAATATTCTTCTCGACATGTCTTTCAGTATCGAAAATATGGACGTACCTAGAAATGTCGCTCAATAACGACACAGGTGTGTACATAAAGCTCGAATGAAGGTTGTAAATATTTTTCAAAACATGTCATTTCTTTTAATAAAGGAAATTGTCTATTTTGGACAATATTTCCAAACAATGGGTAGAGCAATCTATCTTGGGTTGAGCTTGTCCCAAAACATTCAACATTTTGTGCTTAACACAATGGCTTGTAATCACTTTCAGATTGCAACCCGGATCGATATTCACGGGGGAGTGTACGATTTAGTGTCCTTACCCTCAACAAAAGAAGAGAAATCTTCTTACACTTGAGTGGATTCGTCATGACATTAAAATCTATGAACTCAAGTTTATGCTTTACAAAAATCTCTTCGCCAAAAAGAAATAGGATTTTTCAAAAAGCGTTGAACACAATTGTTTCAAGAATTTCTCAATTATTTTTCAAAATCTTTCAAAGTTTGTATGTTCAACAACTCCCATCCTCAAAAAGCAAAATGTGGATTAAATCCTCACAATGACAAATCAATTGGATCAATTTTTGATGGGGAGCATTTCAACTTCATGCAAAAGATTAACACATCTTTCTCCCGGAGATTTTCAAGACTATTTTTCAAAACATATTTTAATCAAATTTGGTATCTCTAATATCAAAAGATTTTATATATTAGAGATAGGGGGAGAAAATGTGATTAAAATGTGATCTTATATAAGACTCAAGCACTTTAACTCTTACCTACATGTGCGAAACACTTTCGATTATCGATGCACATGTGAAGGGGGGAGCATTTCTGAAACGACAAAACTATCCAGGTATTAAATGTTTTTCAAACATCTTGCTAGACATTTGAAGTGGTTTTCATGGTTACGATCAAATACCTACAACATCTTTAATTCACGACGTTATTGGTGTCAAAAGGGTCGTTAGGTTTAAGTCCTACGATCCAACCAGAACAGGGGGGATCTTCCCAGGGACAATCCAATAGATTATTAGAAGTACTTAGGAAAGATGGAGTAGAATGTGAACGTAGCTGAATGCCGACTAAGTACTAATGCTAGCACTGGAACAATCACAACAAGGTGCTAGTAATGATGTCTTGGAAAGCATTGAAGGGGTTGAAGAATGAAAAAGAAATGTAAGGATAATGGGTGTAAACAAAGAATCCCTCTTAGGCAGAAACTGGGTCAACACATCATGAAGACAACTCATCATGGACCCAGTGATGTGAAGCACAACCCTTTCCTAGCTACTCAAGCTTTTCTTAAAAGAAGTTTGTTTTATTGTCACGGAGAACAACATGACTTCTATTAGCTTTCTCATTCCGAGAAATTTGATATTGAATAGGTGGCATCTGCTCCAGCCTCCGACCACTAAAAGTGCACAAATCGAGTCTAGAGCCAAGAGATCAATCAAATCTTGTTAGGACACACAGATGACGAACAAGAGAGTCCTACGCCATATCCTTGTGATATTGCTAGAACACTCAGAGTGATACTACTTAGTATTCACAATGATGAGTGGAAATCCTTCCAGTGTTAACATCAAACAACACTGCAGTAGGTCATATGTAAGATTCTTTATAAATTAAACATATGTAGAACTGAAAAGCAACAGTGGTTTGATTCTAAATTGATTCAAACTCGTTTCAGGATTCTACGCAATATCTTTATGGTCTTGCCAGAACATTTAGAGTGATATTCATTAATATTCACAGTGACGAATGGAAATCCTTCTAGCGTCAACATCAAACAACGCTACGGTAGGTGACTTGTGAGACTCTTATGAATCTAGTTTGTGTCAACTGGAAAGCAATAATGGTAAGATTCTTTACGAATCACACTTGTTCCAGGAATTTGAATTGACGACTTTAATCAAGCGGATATCTATCCAATTGATTCACTCTTTATGTTCGCAGTCTTGCTTTGAGACGGTCGAGTAAAGAGAACGGCTAGTACAGCCGCGAAACCCTGTCAAGGAGATTCTTACCTGAATCTACCTATCACAGGTACGGTATTTTTTATCGTATAACGGTCTTCACCGACCGGAGGTAAAATTTACCGATTTAGGACAAATGTCAAAGCCATTCTGTCCGTGTCTATGTTTTGTCTCAAGAAGGTGACGTCACGGTGTACTAAGCAAAGTGAAAGATTTAAAACCACATACTCATGCCAAAAGAAATATTCAACAATTAATAGCGTGAGCATGTGGATAAAGACACAAGATCACAAGATGGCAAAGACAAGTCAAGGATAATTTGAAGATCTCAAGATCAAAAGACAAAGTCGAAAGACAACGACAAAGGCTCAAAGATCACAGCATGAAGGAAAAAGACTATATTACACGTTCAAGACTCATTTATGGCGAGATTAGTAATCTCTACAAATTTCCAAATGACAAAGGGTAATGACCTCTCATAAAGGGTAATGATCTCTCATTGGGGGAGATTTTTAGCCTCAAAATATTGAGTCAAACAAGAATGCTCGGTCATATGTTTATTATGTATCGTATATTAGAACGTTGTAATAGATAGTAGGTTAGTCGTGTATTACGGGCTTAACTTTAAGCTAAGGTTCATTCATAAGTAACCAAAGCCCAAAAGAAAAGCCCGACCCATTATCATATAGCCCATCATGCCACATGTAAGCAAGGCTATATAAACCTCTCCTTCTATGTAAGGAGAGGTTGGTTGGTTGTCTCATTTTCTCTAATTCTCCTAATCTAATATTCACCAAGTTTCTCACACACTTTTCTCTACTTTCTCTCACTACTTTCTCTCTCTAGAATTTATCTTTTATCTACCTATCTTTCTTGTTTATTCATCACAAATATATGGGACAATAGTTACAATTTGTCCTCCTCTAGAATGGGAATTTGACCTCCCAAAGTAGAGTCATAGGGCATGGATTGGGTCTTAATGATGTTAGGACTGGCTTGGCCTGCATCTAAGCTAGTACCAATAGTCCTAGCCCCACCCATATCACCAACCACACTTGTGGTGGTGGTTCTCTCTACAACATGGCTAGGAGCACTAGAGGAGAACACTCTACTATTCCTTTGGCGTTTTTCCTTCCTAAAGTCTGGGGGTGAAGAGGATGATGTGGATTAGGTTTCAGTTTGGAAGTTAAGGGGTGTTTGGGTTTGTTGTAAATGGGTGTCAGCGTTTGGATTTTGAGTGTCAACGCCAACATTTAACGTGTCAACGTTGAAGGGATCTTGGTCAAGTTCCATATGCTGGGGTGATGGTGATGGTTCAGGGAATCGTCAAGTTGGGGTTGTGGGTCTGGTTGAGGTTGTGCTGCTGCAATAACAACAAGCATGGCTTGGGTAAGGGGTAAGTCTCTGTGTGGGGTGAATTCATCTTTCCAAAATTTGCTTTCTTTTGCACAGGGATCGTATAAAAATCATCATGATCCCTGGTGTAATACCTTTGTTCATCAAAAACCATTTGCAAAAATCTTGGGTAAGCAAGAGTCATCTTGTAACACCCCACTTGGATAAGTGGACCGTTACATGTATTTATGGCGTGTCATCAAAGCATAAGGTAAATTTCCTAAAACATTAAATGACCATAACGGAAACACCGGAATCAAACATCGGTAATCCAACCAAGCTCAAAACATGAAAAATAAAATACTAAAGGAAAGGACTAAACAATGACCAAATAAGCAGAATAATGTAAGTACATAAAGTAAGAAGTCTGGATAGCTTCCATTCAAATGCACATATTTTCAGAATCCTCAGGGAGTCCTGGTGTACCTGCCGTTAGATCATGAAAGGGAACTATGGCTGAGCATAACGCTTAGTGAACGAATATAAAGCATGATAAGGAATTTCTGAAATGAAACAGATGATGGAATACTGAAGCTATAAGACTGATAAGTAAAGTTGCATCGGAAATCTGTGTATAATCTGTAAAGACTGATTTATAAATGATAAAGCTGAACTGTTATCTGTTAAATATGAAAACATGCATTTACTGTATTTTAATTGCCAGAGCTTATATAGGTCATGTGCTGTACGACAGTGCATGAATAACTGGAGGGGTGACCTTGTCATGCTGTAGAGGGGTGACCTCTAAATAATTGTAGAGGGGTGACCTCTAAATACTGTGCTGGGTGGAGGGATCAGCTCCAATGTGAAGGATGTAGAGCACACACTACATTCACCCTGATAACTTGTAAACTGATAAGCCTAGGATGCATCCATACGCCCCACTAAACATACATATAGAAAATGGTCAAACTGAACATGAGTGGGACGATGCAGGATATCACTCTCCTACATGTGAGTCACGACACCGGTGCCTCTAGTGCCATGGTTACGGTACCTCCGTAACTAGTACATAAACTGGTCATGCTTGTATATAATGCTTAGGCAATTTATTTAGTTATTAACATGATTACTGATAAGCTTAAACATATACTGGGGAAAAACATTTGGCTGTAGACGGGGAATCCTAATCATGCATAGAAAGGAAGTCCTTACTGAAAGGACGGAAAATCCGTACCTCGTGTCCAGTAATGAAATAAGAATGAAAGCTGAAGGACCGACTCCGACTTCACGGATACTACATATACAAGGGACGTGAATGAGTTATCTAATTACTGTTTACTGTTACTGATCTTAATTGTTTTCAGTTTCATTTAATTTTATACCTGTAGTACTGTTTGTATATAAACTGATAAGTTCTGACTGTTCGATAACATTACAGATTAAAATATATAATGTATTCCTAATTACTGTGTATAGTACATTCTGGTATGCTAAGAATAGTAACTTGCTATAAATAGAAAGTTCCTAAAAAAAATAGAAAGGATTCCAAATATAGAAAGTTTCCATAAATAGACTAGTTTCTAAAAATAATAAGTTTCCATAAATAGTAATAAGCTCGTTTAATATACTTAAATAATTTACCTTGTTCATTGAATAAGCTAATTATATAAGTCATGGTTTATTAATAAATTCTATTTTAATAATAGCTTTCATATGTCATGTATTTATAATTAACTATTAAATACTACTATGTCATAATTTATAGTTAATTATTAATTAATAATTTATCATAGATTTTATCTAATTATTACAGTATATAATATCATGTCATGGATTTATAATTAATTATAAATTAGGCCTAAATTTTTAATAAGCCTTTTTAATAAGTAATGATATAAATTAATCCATAATTAATAAATCAAATTAAATAGGCCCAAAATTTATTTAAAGTCAATAAGCCCGAAGTTGGAATACGCTAAACAAAAATAAGCCGAACCCTTTTACTTCTTTTATACTTAGCAAAATACATGAGTTCATATATTCATTTAGCCGTGCCTCATATATTACGTCATTTACTTTATGCCTTCTTATAATCTACCAATTTGTAAAAATAACTATAAAACTACTAGCTTTATGTCACTTGTTATAAAATAATCAGTATTTCATTTATCAAAACATGAATGGCCCCAATTATACTTTGAAAATGAGTTTTTGTTCATGGCATCATTATGTAGAGATACACAAAAGGGGTAAACTAAATGAAGCATTATAAGTATATATGTAAATCTTCTTCCTCAGCTTCATGCTTAAATTTAGTATAGCTAATAGAGGGCATGAGAGTTTAGTTTGTATTAACTATATCAATTGTGTAGACTACGTGTATGATCAAAAGTTATAATGTGGATGAGATTTAGAGTTTACCTCTTAGTATAATAACGATAGATCGAGACCATGCGATGAATCAAAGTCGATACACAAATACTAACAAGTAAACAGAATATGAAGCCAACATGATCACGAACTCTAGTCGGATCTCGATCTGAAATCCCGCTTAACTTGCCGCTTGCCACTTCATTTTAATGTATGTCCGTGCTCTATATTGTTTAGGCGCCGTCTATTTGTTAGCAATGGTTTAGGGCTTTAATATATTGTAACTTGTGATGATAACTAATAGCTCTATATTTGCAATATATCAAGAACTCGGCCCATTAATATTCTAGCCTTTTAACCCGAAATAAGTGTGATCATTTAGCAATTTAGTTATTGAGTGATTGCCAGATTGATTACCTTATAATTTCTATACATGATATTATATTAAAATAGGGAACGTCCAACATGTGTATAAATAATATATATTTTACGTTATCGTGTTTTTAAATAAATCCCGTTTAATGTGTGTTCAGGTTTTAACTCGTTTTAATTCTTGTCATGTATTAAGTATCATACGTAAATACTCATCGTGTAATAATTTACGTATGTAATACTTGAAATTAATAAATAATTAATATACGTAATACTTGTATTAAATATTCAGGATACGTGTCGTGTTTTAATTATTTTTTTTAAAGTTTTAATTCATCCGCGTTTTCGTGCATTTTAATGTTCATATGTATTTTATGCGGGTTTTACAACTCTTCCCCTCTAAAAAGAATAATTCGTCCTCGAATTAGATATACGATATTGCTTAAAAAGGACATGAATGTAACGTGGCTGAAAAGAACACGGATCGTGGTATGGCTGAAAAGGACATATCCAGATTATGGAAGGGAATGAGGATAGAAACCCGGATGGACTCCTCCGTTTCCCAGTGGCTTTCCGCTCGAAACGATTCCTTAAAAGGTCTAATCATAATGAAAATCTTTGTCCTGATGACCATGTCCTGATGATGCTGAATAGTTTCTGGTCTCATACTTAATATGGATATTCTGAATCTGCTAGAATGAATAAGCTATAGCATGAAGGAAAAATGAAACGGCACATATAAATATCCTGAAAGATAACATTTCTACATCTGAGCAAGCTGTTGAAAAATATGTAGGGACGAAACTGCGTGAATAATTGAGAACGTGATACGTGAGCAATTGTGAACGTGGTTCACGATTATGTGAGGTACGCTCAGCATGAATTATCTCATGAATGTGATACGCGAAACATACTATGAACGTGGTACTAGAATATATCATGGACGTATGTTGACTGAGGAAAGATGCCAAACAATGCGGCCTGAGACGTGAAACGTCTGCCTGAGTATAGAAAAGTTGTGCTAACTTGAGTCTGGTTTCTTAAGGTTTCTGTGACCAACTCCGGCACCAGACCTGGAACGTATCCACGGAGATGGAACACGAACCTGAACGTGAACAATGTCATGAATGCGAATCGTGAACTTAAATCATGAGATGAACTGGGACAATATCATACAGTGAGTAAGACGTAGACGTGAAAGTGAAAATACCGTGAACGTAAAGTGAATGAAAACATATACGTGCTCGTGAACATATATTCTGTCCGATATAATGGTCGTTAGAATACCTTGAATTCGTACAATTTACTTGAAATTTTTCTATAGGTCCGCTACTGCGTGATCCTTTCAGATGAAAGAAACGTGCAGGCTGGTTACGTGGTTGACGATAACTTAGATAGTATCATACTTTCTTTGAGCATGTGGTAGCTGATATCAATTTCATGGAATTTCGTCTCATTTCTGCTCAGAAATTACTAAGGATCGTAATAACTTGCTTACGTACCGGTGTTCTGTCTTAAACCTGCGGTATATCAGGAATCTAGATATGAACATAGCTGCATCAATGTGTGATACTGCTTCCATCAAAATTCCACTTGAGATCATGGGATATTCTGGTGAAAATTCTGGTTGGATAGTCATGGAAGAATTTTTAGTGAGAGTTGTCAGCAATTTCTGCGGTAGCAGTTAATTGAGTTCTAGAATGTTTGTACTTCGCTCACAGGCGTCGGTCGGGACCATCAGGTGATGGCCTTCACCTTCGCATGATTGTCTGAAATTTCTTTCTGCTGAAATAGAATGGCTCAGAAAATGTCACTTTGTTCATCTGGGATATACATCTGGAAACTGCTCATAAAATTTCCTCCTATCGGAAAATCTGCATGTCCGCGAGAAAATGATATCGCGCTCTTCTTTAGGATTTAGTAGGTCAGAATGTGATCAATGAATATACTGACGATTTGTCTAAGAATTCATGGGAAAAATTTTATTCATGAATTTCATAATATAGCTGGAGCATTATGGAGTTCAAAAGTATGATTCAAAATTTTTGAGAGACCATAGTATGTGCAACAACATTCTGGAAACATCACGTTATTTCTCTCGCCATCGATGGTAGTATGATCGGAAATGTTTCTGGGAAAAATGTTCAAGGCATCATAGCAGGTCAGATAAACATGCTATTTAGGGGATGAACATTGATTAAGAATGGTGATCTTGTCAAAAATTTTAGTGGTCGATACATGATCTCATGATACCGGCCTTCTTCCTGATGGACATAAACGGTGTACTTCCTGATGGTGCGCTAGGGCGAATAAGCCTCATTTTGTAATTCTTGCAGCAATTGTTGTAACTCTTTTAGACTCAGCTGAAGCCCTGCGACAAGGAGTGCTGAAAACATGTTCTGTACTTGAGACAAGCCCTATGTTAACCCTGTCTTGTGGTTAGGAAGGAATTTCTAGAAATGCAGAATAAAATCTGCTGATCATAAATTAAAGAAACTTCAGAAGTGGATTATAACTGGTGGCTAGAAAGTCTTCGTAGCTATGCACTGATAAGTCACGCGCTTATAAGGCAGAAACAATTTGTACTGATTTTTCTGGCAAAATAGAATGATTATATATGGGATTTAGTAAGACGGATCTCGTCGTTAACTAAAAGGAGAACTTTAATAAACATGGGTGGTACTGTAGCGACTTTCACTGAATGTGTTCTTCTGTAACCTCACCGAATAAATACTGCGTGTCTAACCTGAATAATACTCCAGTGGTGGTAGTTGAATTTTTAATGGTCTGATTTATGCATGGCATGACAAAACGGGTATACTCCCTTGGAGGATACCCTGAATTTCTGAGGGTCTGGTTTAGCAAAAATACGGAATTATGAGTCCTGACTCGTACTTTGAGAAGATATTCGTATGACGTATACCAAGACTGGTGTCATGATGTGTGTCTTCCGAAATGATACCTGAGACCCATGTATTGACTGATGTCTTGATATGGGTTCTAGTGGGTGAATCTGGACAAGCTGAAATTTTTGGTAACTGTTAGGATTGGCAGACCGATTAGACTACTGACCTCTGTATTTCTGGTTACGTCCGTTCCGGGGTTCCGATGGTTACTGACTGATTAATTATAATCACGCTGGTGGTCACTACTGCTTTGTCTGTCAATTTATGACGATCATTATCATGACCGTGATTCATGTAACTATTCTGTTGAGTGGCCGGCTGAGTTCCGGTTCCCACTCTTCTGAATAAACGGTTAGCTGAGTGAAGTGCGACATCTAGCTAAGAAAGTAAAAGCATGGAATAGAGTGGTAGTGTCTGATGGTTGAAATTTATTCTTGTCAGAATTTCAAATTTATAGTTTTCGTCCTTGTTCTACAGAGTCTTCATAGTATGAACGACATCAGCGAGAGATCTCCAAAGTATCAGCAGCATCAGCATTTGTGAGGTCTTCAAGTGTTAGCAGCATCAGCATCTGGTAAAATCTTCAACTCACGAGCAACATCAGCACCTAGTAGAATATTGACAAGTGGAAACGCCTGAGATGACTGAGGATCGATTAGCAATATCCATGGAGTATGGTACCTGGTGTACACCTGGACTACCGTACATGAAGTACAAAATGAATACTGCACATGGAGCATATCTGAGACACTGTACGTGGAGTACACATGAAATACTGTATATGGTACTGGTGGAAATTTTTATAGGATGATCGATACTGGTGTTAATTGTCTGGCATGTCAAAGAAATGAATTGATTTAAACAGTAGTAAACTGAACTGAAACGGTTAACATGATAGGCTGATAATTTCTGTGTAGACTTAATGTTGGTTGTATAGAGGCTAAAAGTATGATTAAACAGAGTTTCATCCACGGTCAGTATAAAGACATGATTGATAAAGACCAGAACATGATTTATCATGAAATAGTATTTTACTGTAATCCTTCTGTATCTTAGCATGGAACATTATCATTCTGTTGAAAACATAATCCTTCTAAGGAAACATGAAACTGAATCCGCCTGAATGCAACATCAGCTTGAAATTATGAAACTGGATTGTTACAAAGAACATAAGAGTATGATCAACTGAGTTTTAACAACAACTGGTGTCGATGGCTATAGTTCAATCCATAACATTCAAGGAAGAAAACATGTGACTAAGTATGGGTGATTCTGGTTCGATCCATACTTGTCAAAACTTCATGGAAACTGTCATGTATAGAAATTTACAATCTGGGACTAAACATGGTTGGTTATAGTCCAATTCATACTTGTCAAACTTCATAAAATATCATGATATGTGCAAAGGTGAACATCTATGGTTCAGTTCACAAAACATCATTTGACTGAAAAGCATGCAATTTGACTTGAGAAATGGTGAACGTTTCTGGCTGGTTCACCAATTAATATTTGAATGAAAACATGAATCCGTCATGAGTAAGGGTAAACGCCTATGGTCGGTTTACCAATACAAAAATTCGTAGAAAAGCACATGCGACTAAATATGGCCAGTCCTGTGCCAAACTTTTACTTAGTCAGAAACTTTAAGAAAACCGATTGATAACTGACTGATAAATGCATGAAAACATGAAAGATAACAACGCCAAAATCTGGGATGTTCCTGGTGACTACCCACTAGTCACAGTTCAAGTTTTAGAGCCTACAGGTCGAACCTATAACTCTGATACCATAATTGTAACACCCCACTTGGATAAGTGGACCGTTACATGTATTTATGGCGTGTCATCAAAGCATAAGGTAAATGTCCTAAAACATTAAATGACCATAACGGAAACACCGGAATCAAACATCGGTAATCCAACCAAGCTCAAAACATGAAAAATAAAATACTAAAGGAAAGGACTAAACAATGACCAAATAAGCAGAATAATGTAAGTACATAAAGTAAGAAGTCTGGATAGCTTCCATCCAAATGCACATGCTCTCAGAATCCTAAGGGCGTCCTGGTGTACATGTCGTTAGATCATGAAAAGGAACTACGGCTGAGCATAACGCTCAGTGAACGGATGTAAAGCATGATAAGGAAGTACTGAAATGAAACAGATGATAGAATACTGAAGCTATAAGACTGATAAGTAAAGTTGCAGCGGAAATCTGTGTATAATCTGTAAAGACTGATTTATAAATGATAAAGCTGAACTGTTATCTGTTAAATCTGAAAACATGCATTTACTGTATTTTAATTGCCAGAGCTTATATAGGTCATGTGTTGTACAACGGTGCATGAATAACTGGAGGGGTGACCTTGTCATGCTGTAGAGGGGTGACCTCTAAATAACTGTAGAGGGGTGACCTCTAAATACTGTGTTGGGTGGAGGGATCAGCTCCAATGTGAAGGATGTAGAGCACACACCACATTCACCATGATAACTTGTAAACTGATAAGCCTAGGATGCATCCATACGCCCCACTAAACATACATATAGAAAATGGCCAAACTGAACATGAGTGGGACGATGCAGGATATCACTCTCCTACATGTGAGTCACGACACCGGTGCCTCTAGTGCCATGGTTACGGTACCTCCGTAACTAGTACATAAACTGGTCATGCTTGTATATAATGCTCAGGCAATTTATTTAGTTGTTAACATGATTACTGATAAGCTTAAACATATACTGGGGAAAAAAATTTGGCTGTAGACGGGGAATCCTAATCATGCATAGAAAGGAAGTCCTTACTGAAAGGACGGAAAATCCGTACCTCGTGTCCAGTAATGAAATAAGAATGAAAGCTGAAGGACCGACTCCGACTTCACGGATACTACATATACAAGGGACGTGAATGAGTTATCTAATTACTGTTTACTGTTACTGATCTTAATTGTTTTCAGTTTCATTTATTTTTATACCTGTAGTACTGTTTGTATATAAACTGATAAGTTCTGACTGTTCGATAACATTACAGATTAAAATATATAGTGTATTCCTAATTACTGTGTATAGTACATTCTGGTATGCTAAGAATAGTAACTTGCTATAAATAGAAAGTTCCTAAGAAAAATAGAAAGGTTTCCAAATATAGAAAGTTTACTTAAATAGACTAGTTTCTAAAAATAATAAGTTTCCATAAATAGTAATAAGCTCGTTTAATATACTTAAATAATTTACCTTGTTCATTGAATAAGCTAATTATATAAGTCATGGTTTATTAATAAATTCTATTTTAATAATAGCTTTCATATGTCATGTATTTATAATTAACTATTAAATACTACTATGTCATGATTTATAGTTAATTATTAATTAATAATGTATCATGGATTTAATCTAATTATTATAGTATATAATATCATGTCATGGATTTATAATTAATTATAAATTAGGCCTAAATTTTTAATAAGCCTTTTTAATAAGTTATGATATAAATTAATCCATAATTAATAAATCAAATTAAATAGGCCCAAAATTTATTTAAAGTCAATAAGTCCGAAGTTGGAATACGCTAAACAAAAATAAGCCGAACCCTTTTACTTCTTTTATACTTAACAAAATACATGAGTTCATATATTCATTTAGCTGTGCCTCATATATTACGTCATTTACTTTATGCCTTCTTATAATCTACAAATTTGTAAAAATAACTATAAAACTACTAGCTTTATGTCACTTGTTATAAAATAATCAGTATTTCGTTTATCAAAACATGAATGGCCCCAATTATACTTTGAAAATGAGTTTTTGTTCATGGCATCATTATGCAGAGATACACAAAAGGGGTAAACTAAATGAAGCATTATAATTATATATGTAAATTTTCTTCCTCAGCTTCATGCTTAAATTTAGTGTAGCTAATAGAAGGCATGAGAGTTTAGTTTGTATTAACTATATCAATTGTGTAGACTATGTGTATGATCAAAAGTTATAATGTGGATGAGATTTAGAGTTTACCTCTTATTATAATAACGATAGATCGAGACCATGCGATGAATCAAAGTCGATACACAAATACTAACAAGTAAACAGAATATGAAGCCAACATGATCACGAACTCTAGTCGGATCTCGATCTGAAATCCCTCTTAACTTGCCGCTTGCCACTTCATTTTAATGTATGTCCATGCTCTATATTGTTTAGGCGCCGTCCATTTGTTAGCAATGGTTTAGGGTTTTAATATATTGTAACTTGTGATGATAACTAATAGCTCTATATTTGCAATATATCAAGAACTCGGCCCATTAATATTCTAGCCTTTTAACCCGAAATAAGTGTGATCATTTAGTAATTTAGTTATTGAGTTATTGCCAGATTGATTACCTTATAACTTCTATACATGATTTTATATTAAAATAGGGAACGTCCAACATGTGTATAAATAATATATATTTTACGTTATCGTGTTTTTAAATAAATCCAGTTTAATGTGTGTTCAGGTTTTAACTCG
Organism: Glebionis coronaria; assembly: GCA_025667525.1. Lineage (NCBI taxonomy): Eukaryota > Viridiplantae > Streptophyta > Magnoliopsida > Asterales > Asteraceae > Glebionis > Glebionis coronaria. The sequence goes on along the minus strand of CM046879.1, from coordinate 314,788,099 downwards.
TTTTAATTCTTGTCATGTATTAAGTATCATACGTAAATACTCATCGTGTAATAATTTACGTATGTAATACTTGAAATTAATAAATAATTAATATACGTAATACTTGTTTTAAATATTCAGGATACGTGTCGTGTTTTAATTATTTTTTTTAAAAGTTTTAATTCATCCGCGTTTTCGTGCATTTTAATGTTCATATGTATTTTATGCGGGTTTTACACATCTTGCTACCTTTGTTTCTACACATGCCATCAAAAATCATTTTAGAAAAATTATATTGTTGCCCAGTAGCAATACACACAATGGCACTCCTAATTGACCTGTTAATTTCATTGTGTGCAGTACATTTGGGACTCAAACATTGAAGTATGACATGTATTAAGTACTTCCAAGCTGGAGGAAATTCCTGTTTTGAATATTTATTTAAAGATCCCTCTTCAGAGAAAGGATAACCCAAAGATTGGTAGGGTGGTTATACCATCTGCATCATTAAGATGCAAATCCTGGCGAACCAAGGCTTTAGTAACCACCCATGAACGCCTATGGACTATAGCAGTCAATGTAGTCACATTATTAATCGTTGAGGAAGTAACAGTGTTCCAAAACTGCTTAATATGAGTGACAAGGATAAGAGGAGCATGAGAAAGTGCATACCTTAATGGAGATGCATTTAAATACTCCACCATCTGAGTATATTGAGGAAACAGAGTGTTGTCAGCCTCTAAATAGGCAACCATGTTGTGCTGACTTCTGAACCCCAATACCAAATCACTCGGTTTAAACTTAGGCTCCATTGATGTAGAAAGCTGTGTGATATTTTTTGAAAGATGAATATGTCTGAAAATTTATTTAGACAAGAATATGCAGTTACCCTGTAACAAAACAATGAGCCAAATATATAGGAGAGGTAGGCACATGTGATTGGTCAAAAATTACGCAGTTATTTTTCAAAATATAATGATTAAAATCATTAAAAGATATAACTTATCTTGTGCATTAATAAAAAGTTACCAACTCCTAAAATTACGGCCCAAATTTTCGTCAAAAATAACAACTGGGTAGGACCCAATGTTTGTCAACGGTAAAAAATAACCTACCAACGCTCAACAGCTCTATTCTTTCAACGTTGGAAAATGCCATGTCAACGTCAAAATTGGTCCTAACAACGTTTGGAAATAAACCTGTCAACGTCCAAAAATAAAAATAATAAAAATGAAAAAGGACCTTAACAAAGTGATTTATCCTAGTGAAGATAACCTATAGACTGAAAGTTACCATAGGGTGGCAAGCACTGTCCAATCATGCACACTTGCTTAAGCAAGATAGACATAATTGTCCTTAAGTGTATCTTTCTAACCAAAGTTCTTAACAATGAAGTTATCTCATAAAATCCTTTGTAACTTCCTAGGTAAGCCCAATAAAAAACATACCCAAGTATCCCAACATACCACATCCAATTCTAGGCCAAAAAGTCTTGGTAGCGTGCATGGTATATCAACTTTGCATGCTACAGTGCCTCATGAGTTAGTAAACTAATTCATACTCACCAGTGGACATAATCTAGAATTATGATAAGAGTATTATAGAAATACCCAAAGAGTCCTAAAGGTTTCCTAAACCTCCCCTTAAACTATGATATACAAGTTGCCAAATAAAATGCATGTAATAAAAATATATGTCAAGATATGAATATAAACATTCCAACCATCATCCATAAACTTAAACATGCTCCAAGTAAGCTCCAAGGATCCATAAGCAAATCTGTATCCATTTGTACAATGCTAACAACGCCTGCATAATTAGATGAAAAACCACAAAACTAACATGTTGTTGACAACGTCAATTTAACACTTGTCAGCGTTAAAATAACATTTGTCAACGTTAGACAAATAAGGTGGAAAATCTAATTTTGTACAAAGACAAATAACAATGCAGATCTTGTATATACTTTTACAATAAGCCCCCAAAACACATATTAAGTAAGACTGATCATTCCAATTCTTGTTATCAAGTATTGAAATCTCCCAGTATCAAAAGGTTTAGTTAATAAATTAGCCACATTTTCCTCTGTATCAACCCTATCTGGTTGTATTAACCCTTTTTCAAAACAATCTCTTATAAAATGATGTCTAATTTCTATGTGTTTTGTTTTAGAATGATCACAGGATTTTTAATAATGCATAAAGTACTGTTATTGTCTACAAAAATCTTGGTATGCATGAAATTATACCAATAATCCAACAACTGGTTCTGAATCCATAAGACTTTTCCACAAAAAGCAGCTACAGCTACATACTCTGCTTCAGTTGTAGAATTGGCCACCACTGTTTGTTTCTTGCATTACCAAGATATCAACCTACTCCCAAGAAATTAGCATCCACCAGTGGTGGATTTCCTGTCAAACTTGTCACCCACATAATCACTGTATGAATATGCAATAAGCTCCAAAGGATAATCTTTTGGATACCATAATACCAAGGTGGGATAGCACCTAAGATACCTAAAAATCCTCTTGACAGCATGAAGATGACACTCTTTGGGAGTCACTTGATGGCGTGCACATGCACACACAACAAACATAATGTCAGGTCTTGAAGCTGTCAGATACATCAATGATCCAATCATGGACCTATAATGCCTGACATCCACTTCTTTTCCATCTCCAACATTTCCTTAGGGGTGTTCCCTATCCATGGGTGTGCTATCCCGTTTCTCATATGGAGAAAAGCCAAACTTCTTCAATATTTATGCTACATATTTATCTTGAGAGATGAAGATACCATCTTCTTTTTGCTGCACTTGTAACTCTAGAAAGAAGTTCATCTCCCCAATTGCACTCATCTTGAACTTGTCTGTCATGAGTTTGGAAAAGTCTTCACTCATCTTTGGACTAGAAGAGCCAAAGATGATATCATCCACATAGACCTGTACAAGTAAGAAATCCTTACCAGTCTTCTTTGTAAACAAAGTCTGATCTATGGTGCCCCTTTTGAATCCATTTTCCACCAGATAGGTGGACAATGTACCATACCATGCTCTTGCGGCTTGATGAAGTCCATACATAGCTTTATTCACTCTATACACCTTGTCTGGATGTTCTGAATCTTCAAAACCAAGAGGTTGCATTACATAAACCTCCTCTGAAATTGTGCCATAAAGAAAAGCACTCTTCACATCCATTTGATAGACTGTAAATCCCATGCAGGAAGCATAGGCTAGAAAAATCTTTATTGCCTCAATCCTTGCAACAGGTGCAAAGACCTCCCTATAGTCTATCCCTTCCTCTTGTGTATATCCTTGAGAAACTAAACGTGCCTTGTTTCTGACCACAATTCCTCTATCATCCTTTTTGTTTCTAAGAACCCATCATGTCCCAATTGGTCTAACATGTCTGGGACAATCAACTAACTCCGAAACATCCTGAATAGCAAATTGGTGAAGCTCATCTTGCATTGCTTCCACCCAACTTGGTTCTTTGAGAGCATCAAAAATCTTCATGGGTTCCTGTTGTGAGAGAAAACAGGCAAACAAACATGCTTGAACAAGAGGGGTATCAACCTTCTTGTGAATATTGGCAATAAATCCTCCATGATTCTGATGAGACTTTCTAGTTTGAACAGGAGTCATCACATCACCTATGATTAAAGAAGAAGGATGATTCTTTATGGTAGATGTAAGTACCCCTCCTTCAATTATTGTGTCATCATCAATTTCAGTCTCCAAGTTGCCAATATCTTCTTCAAATTCTCTTCTATCATCATCTGAATGAACCTCTCCATTTCTGTTTGAAGGTTCACCTTGTTCAAAAACACTGGAAGAGAATAAATGGTCAAAAGAGTTGTCAATGCCTGAATTAGGGTTTTCAACATTTGAGCCATCAACGCCTGAATTGTCTTGTCAGCGCCAGATTTTCCTTTGTTAGCGCTTGAAGAATCATGCATGTTTTCAACTGGTGATACTTGTGTACCACCTTTCTCTTTTCCAGCAGCAGCAGCACTAGCACCAAATGCATATGTCCATATAGGAATGGTAACATACTCAAGTATGGGTGCTGATTTGTCTGCTTATGATCCAACCTCCTTATCAATCTGTATACCTGAAATTTCAACAACTGGTTCTTCCACAACATTTAATATTACCTTCACAATGTCTGGATTAGCAACAGGCATATCATTCAATGTTCTAGATAGAGGTTCCAAGTCAAATAACAAATTTGGACCACTCTCAGGATCACTAGGTTTACTCTCTAAAAACCTAACATGTACCTTTTCAAGTATACGTTTTTCTTTCTTAATGTAAACTCTATATCCTCTACTCTACACTGAATAACCCATAAAGTAGCCTTCATCACCTTTAGCACTAAACTTTCCTAAGGCATCACTAGTGTCAAAACAACTACATGATAACCAAAGGGTTTAAGAAAACCAATATTAGGTTTCCTACTCAAAAATAGCTCATAAGGTGTCTTGTTGTGAATCTTGTTGATTAATGCCCTATTCTGAACATAACAAGCTGTATTCGTAGCCTCAGCCCAGAATGCTATGGGGAAGTGAGCATCAGCCAACATAGTCCTAGCCGCTTCTATGAGTGTGCTATTTTTCCTCTCAGCCACCCCATTTTGTTGTAGGGTTCTATATATACTAAATTGTCTAGTAATCCCTTTCTTGGCACAAAAGTCATCTAACAACTTATTTCTAGACTCACCACCATTATAACTTCTATGTATCTTAACCTCATTCCCAGACTTTTTCTCTAACTGGGTAATAAAGTGAATAAAAATATCAACAGTTTCACTTTTCAAAGCTAAAAAGAAAGTCCAAGTAAATCTAGAAAAATCATCAGTGATGACAAAACAGTAGGATTTACCATTTATGCTTTCTATATTAGTTGGACCAAACAAGTCCATATGCAGCAAGTGAAGTGGTTTAGAACTAGAATGCGCAGGGTTAGACTTAAAGGAGACTTTGTGTTGTTTGCCTTTAAGACATGCAACACAAGAGTGGTAATTGTGGAAAGCCTTTTCAGGCAAACCATCAACTAAACCATGTCTCACAAGTCTATTTATGTTCTTAAAATTAATGTACCCTAATCTTCTGTGCCAAAGATTACTCTCATCAACTGAATCCTTAGCATATAGACATGACAAATTATTATTCATTCTATTTCCATTAAGATTCACATTATAAATGTCCTTATGCCTAGGTGTTATATAATCAATGAATTTCTCATCAGGTATTTTAAAATCTTTGCTCAACACCAAGCATTCAGTATCTGTGAAAAGAACCTTATTTTTGTTATCACAAACCTGTGATACACTAAACAGATTATAGTCAAGTTCTTTTACCAAAAACACGTTCTCAAAATGCAAATTGTTGGTGATAAGAGTGCCTTTGCCAGTTATAGTTCCATATCCTCCTCCAAAGTACACTTTGTCACCATCTTTAATGGGGGTAAAGTTTGTCAAGTAATCTTCCTTCCCTGTCATGTGCCTAGAGCATGCACTATCCCAATATCCATAATCATTAACCTGCTTTTGAATGTCCTGCACATAAAGAAAACATATTAGTTTTCTTTGGGAACCCAATCCTGAGCAGACTTGGATTCATTTGATTGTTCAACAAGAAAAGACTTAGTCCTTATGACAACCCCTTGTTCATCCCTTTTGGATTAAACACCCAGTTAACCCTAATTGGTTTAGTGATGACCTTTGAAATATAATGAAATTTGTTACAGGTCATAGAAATCCCATCTGAATTAAGGTTTTGGTCTTGTTTGGGTCTCCATGTCAAGCTAGAAGAAGCTTTAGACCCCTTTCCCTTTGGTTGCAAGTATTTGGCATTACTTGGTCTAGCAGCGTTGAAAACATTCCTGTCAGCGTTTAATTTGTTCTTGTCAACACTGAAATTCCCTTGATCAGCGTTAAACCTAGGGTTTGCTACAGGAACCCATTGTTTGTTAGACCATGTATTGGTCTTTTGAAAAGGCCTTTGTCCATAAGTATTAGACCCTTTAGTAAAGAATGGGGCTGGTCTAATGACTTGTGAACTTTGCTGGACAAAAGGTTTGGGTTTGACCATGGTTGACTTTCTATCAGTGTTGACCTTTGAAGCATTGACACATTTATAAGCCAAATGTGAAAAGCTTCCACAAGTATAATAGGATTTTCTAGACATAACTCTAGATCTAGATGAAAAGAAACCTGTCCCATTATCACTAACTTGACTTTTTGGTGACCTAGGTTTTCTATACATTTCTGCATATTTAATTCTAGGTTTTCTATCAACGTTTAAGCCAAGGTCAACAGTCTTTCCAGTACTAGGATTGGTCACTTTTATGGGTGTTGACTCATTTGGGCTGTCACTAAGCATGCCACCCTTAACAAACAACGTAGGGTTGACATTCTTCCATTAGTTCAAATCAGTCAATTTCTGCTTGTACTCCTCTACTGGAGTAACAACTCTTGGTGGAGGAATTAATTCCTCTTCTTGGAGTTCTGGTATACCAGTCCAAGATAAATCCTTTCTAAGGACAACATAAAAGTTCCCAGCAGGTGGTGGAACACTAGCATATTCTTTCATCCCAATCCCACTCATATCCCTAGAATCCCTTTGTTTACTCACACATTTTCTAGGGTTTGTGAAGCTTTATCAAATTTTTTAATTTTAAGATCTACATTATCTTTGTTTTTTACAGCCTCATCTAACTTAGCTTGTAAAACACCATGGGATCTCTCCAAGATGTTCCTAACCTCAACACTAGCATTTAGATCATGATTTAAAACATTGATTTGATTTTTTAGGTCAAACTCCATTTTCTTATATTCAGCCACAGTCTTTCCAGTTTGAGTAAGAGCAAGTTGATAATTAGATAACTTGCATTTTTCATCAAAAACATCTGATGTTAATTTTAAAACTTCTTTGTTAAGCTTTTCAGTGTTTAGACGACAACCCTTACTACAAAATGCATCATCATATACCTCATTGTCTGATGAAGATGAAGAATGTGCCATGAGAGCATAGTGAACATGCTCCTTTTCCTCCTTTTCTGCAACCAAAGCCTTGTTCGCTTCCACATCCTTGGCCAAAAAGCTCCAATCCCATCCAACACCATCAATTTCTTACATGGCTACCATAGCTTTTGTATCTTCAACCTTGACAATTTGGCTTGAAGGTTTTCCAACCTCAGATCTTCTTAGAGATCTACACTCTCTCATAAAGTGACACATTCTATGGCAATTGTAACACTGAACCTTGGATTTATCAAACCCAGCAGTGTCTTTAGCATTAAAAGTCATTTTCTTCCTGAATCTTCTATTCTATCTATTGGCCCTTATGCTAGTAAGTACCATATTCCACTTTATGTCCATCTCTTCCAAGTGCTCATCACTAATTTGCTCAAGGTCCTCATATGTAATCACTGAACCATTGGGAAATGAAGCAATGTATGCACACACTGTATCTAGATCAATACCAGCAGGCTTAAATCTTGGTGAGTCAACATTGTATGTGTCAGCGTCTGAATGTGAGGTGCTGACAAAGCTTGATCCAACGTTGACACAAGGTGATCCAGTAACGGGGTGCATGTATTACTCCCTTTGATCAAATTGACCTTCACTATGTGAGAAGAAGGCCATATTTCCATTGGTAGACTTGCTTCCTTGATCCAAAAGGATTTCACTCTCTACAAGCCTCAGATTATTGTAGACATCATCAAAAGTGGAAATTTTGTGAGTATTATTAGCAATCATAGACCTTGCTTCAATCTTCCATGCATCACCAAGACTTTTAAGGAAAGTGGTGATGATATCAGCATCATCATGCACTGTTCCCATGATTGAAAACTTGCTTGTAATGTCAAGAAGTCTGCTTATTACTCCACTTAGCTTTTCATTGGGAAGGGCTTTAAATACAGCATACTCATGCAAGAGTTGCTTCTTTTTCTCTGAGGTAATATCATCATTACCACCATAAGCAACTTTTTGAAGGGTTTCCCAAAGATCTTTTGCAGAATCATAGCCTCTATACTTGTGCTGATTTTCTTGTCCCAAGGAAAGTTTGAGGATGCTTAGGGTTTTCATGTCATTCCTTCTCTTTGTAACGTCCTCAGCTGAGACAGCTCTTCCATCTTCAGGTTTTTCTTTTCGATCCTCAGCACTTGAGCCTGGAGTTGATCTTAGAGTGATAGCAGCTAGGATCTTGGCAGCTTTATTGAATGTGTTTCCATATTCAATAATTTCCCATAGGGTGTGGTCATGGATTTGAATATACTGCTCAAAATTGAACTTCTAAAGCTCAAAGTTGTCTGGGTCTAGCATGGGAATCTTGATGTTGTGGCTTCAGAAGGTGGAGGTTAACTCTGGAGTAGACATGTTGTTTGAATTTTAGGGTTTCTTGAAAATTAGGGTTTTTGGCGATTTAGGGTTTTTGTGTTCTTTAGATCAAAGTTTCTCAACAAGCTCTGATACCACTTGTTGATCCCAAACTTAGATCGATTTAGCTTGTGTAAACGAGATTAAATCAAGTTAAACACGTAGAGAAACTTTGTTGTGTATGAAACAATTCAAGTATTATGCGGAATTAATACTTAAACAAGAACACACAAACAAGTTAAACCAAACTTTCACTTTGATTGATTAACCGAACTTGCGTACAATGAAAGTGTAAAACTTATAAAACTTATGTCTGAATCAAAACCTAAAGGTCTCCTTTTATAGATTAAGGAACCTTGTACAAGAGTCTACGTATCAGCTATTCTTGATAAAGATAAACATAAGAAATACATTGTCAAACATATCTTTACTAGAAACATACTAGAAACATAAAACGTGTAGACTAGAATATCCTGTCAGTGCTTGACTTCATCTTATCAACGCTTGACTTCTTCCTGTCAACGCTTGTCTTGTCAATGCTTGATTTCATCCTATCAATGTCCAAATTTCTCTTGCCAGCGTCTAAGTGTCTTGGCTATATTTTATTCCCAACATAAGGAAATTCTAACGGATCTTCCACCAGTAAGTACGGTATTGCTAAACTTGAAAGGGGAGATTTAGGGATATCTTACCAACTTTGACAAGGTCATCACGAAATGTATGACTTCAACGGCTCAAACCGCTAGAGAATGGGCTTTCGAACACATGAAAACGGTGTTTGAGAAAGAGATCGTTCCGTTTGTAAACAATGTTAAAGAAGGTCTTCTAGATCTTGGGGAAAATCTTAACTTTGAAGTGGGTGAAGTTCGAAAAGTTTTTTATAAAATGGATGATGCTTATGAACAACATCTAATTGAGAAAGAAAAGATTTAGTCCGAATATGACCGACTCTTGGAACATATAGTGTCTCTCGAAGTGATGCAAGTTGTTACTATTGAATAGCTCTTGAGATTACATCTGCTGTGAATAAATGTGATGATGTGCATGATCTTTCTGTGAATATTGTTACACCTGTGAATAATGTAGATAATCATTCTTGTCATGAATCTAACGCTGAATTTTTATAGCTTCAAGATTCTTATCACTCACTTTCAAAACGTTTTGACGAGGTTGAACAGCACTCTATGGCTCTTGAACTTGAAAATCAAACTCTTTCAAAACTAAATGTTTGTGAAAACAACGTTGAGACAAGTGACAAGATGATTCAGGTGATGCAATCATTAGAGGAAGATGTTACGAGACTTAAGAGAGAATTACTAGCAACGAATGTGGAACTAGAGGCTATAGAGAATAAAAATCATGTCCTAGAAAACAGAATTACTTCAATGCTAGGAGAGCGTGAAAAAGTAAGGCAGGGTGATTCACATAATTCTGGTTCAATAGAAGAACGCTTCGCTTTTAATGCGACAGAGCAAAAGTCATTAGTTGACCTACTGAACAAGAAATGTGAGGAAATCTTTGACCTAAATATTCAACTTATCGACAAAAACATGGTTATAGCTGAATTAAAGGAGACACTTCAACTCAAAGGATGAGAAGGTGTTGATAATCCAGCTACAATCTCTTCCTCGACCTCTAGTGCTCCAAAAACCAACAAGGTGGTGATCACTAAGAACCCGTAAAATAAGAACAATCCACTATCATATAAGTTATATATGGAGCATGCAGTTAAGCACGCGGATCTTGCTAGGGGTGTGGTAGCTGATCTCTATGAACTTGATTCTAGGAATAGTAACTATTACCATGCTCATGCTTACATTGAGAGGGTATACCAATGCTTAGATCACTTGAAGTACATAAGACAACCGCGTTCTGCACCACTTAGACAACAAACCCCCACCATTGCCATAACTCCATAAAATAAGACCCAAGAGCTAAGCCTGTTTTAAACACACCCATCAAGGCTAAGTCAAAATCTTTCACTAATGTTCCCTTGGCTTCTACAGGAGTAATTATGTCTACAAAGGCTAAAGGATCTCAAGACAAGAAAGATAGGATCAAGCCTTCCACTAGTAGGACTGCGAAGAAGAAAGTAGAAGTTCACCCTAGGAATGTTATTTCAGCTTTAAATAAAAAGAATCATGTAGCTAAGACAAAAGGTTCTCCCTCTGAGTGGAAACCTAAACAAAATGTGAATTCTGATTTGAAATGTTGGAATTGTAATGAATGCATGTTTTCTCAGCGTCATGATTTATGCCTTGTTGAACATGTTAATGAAATGCATGCCCTTAGAAACAATCTTGAATGGAAACCAACGGGGAAGAAATTCACCCAGGTTAGATGGCAATGGTTACCCACTGGTAGGACCTTTACTGCAAATGGAACTAAGTGCCCTTTAACTAGGATCACAACCACTGAAGTTAGGTCTCAGCGTCCTTAAAAAGGAACACAAGCACTAAAAAATGGAAAAAAAACGCCCTTTCACTAGGTCTGCGTCCACTATTGTGCCTACCAGTGATGAATTCCCCAGTCAAAAAGTACCTCAGAATACTAGACAACTAGAATCTAAGCCAACAACTAGTAAGAAAATTTGGAAGCCTAAAAATTCTTCTGATAGCAAATCTAAGATAATTACATCTGTGCCTACTAACTCAGAGGAACAATTAGATTCCGATACATCGTCTTTGTTTGGTGATATTTTCAGGTCGTCCAAATTATTCTTTGGTATTTGGACTCGGAGTGCTCCAAACATATGACTGGAGACCGGTCGATGCTCAGAAATTTTGTCAGCGAGTTTCTAGGAACGGTGAAATTCGGCAACGACCATATTGCGAAGATCATGGGTTACGGTGAACATCAAATTGGGAATGTTACGATTTCAAGGGTATATTATGTGGAGGGACTTGGTCATAATTTATTTTCAGTGGGACAATTTTGCGATTCAAACCTTAAGGTTGCTTTTCGACAACATACTTGCTTTATTCGCGATCTTGCAGGAAATGATCTGTTAAAAGGTTCTCGAGGGGATAATCTCTATACACTGTCCATTCAAAACATGATGTCCGCCTCACTTGTATGCCTTCTCTCCAAAGCATCTAAGACCAAGTCATGGTTGTGGCATCGTCGGTTATGCTATATACCATTTGGCTAAAAAGAAACTTGTTCGTGGTCTTCCAAAACATAAGTTCGACAAGGATCATTTATGTTCCGCGTGTTCTTTGGCGAAAAGCACCAAGAAATCATACAAACCTAAAGCTGAAGACACCAATCAAGAACCACTGTATCTTTTGCACATGGATCTTTGCGGGCCAATGCGTATGGCTAGTGTGAGTGGTAGAAAATACATCCTCGTCATGATGGATGATTTCTCAAGGCTTACATGGGTAAAGTTTTTAGCAACCAAGGATCAAGCTACAAATTATATTATTACTTTCTTAAAGATGATCCAAGTACGTCTTAATGCTACTGTTCGTCGCATTCGCACTGATAATGGAACTGAGTTCGTTAATCAAACTCTATGAGACTATTATGAAGAGGTCGGTATTTCACATGAAACTTCTGTTTCTCGCACTCCACAACAAAACGGTGTCGTGGAAAGACGTAACCATACACTAATGGAAGCTGCTAGAAGTATGTTGGTTTATGCGAATGCTCCTTTATTCTTATGGGCTGAAGCAGTGGCAACCGCATGTTATACCCAAAACCACTCCATCATTCGTAAGCGCCATGGAAAAACTCCATATGAGCTACTTCATGGACATAAACCTGATATTTCATTTCTTCATGTGTTTGGTGCACTGTGTTATCCAAATACTAATAGTGAGAACTTGGGCAAACTTCAACCGAAGGCTGATATTGGAATTTTCATTGGTTACTCACCCACAAAGAAAGCTTACCAAAATTATAACCGTCGTCTTGGCAAGATAGTAGAAACTTTGGATGCCGATTTTGATGAGCTGACAACGATGGATTCTGAGCAACACAGGTCTGAACCAGCACTTCATGAGATGGGGACCGGTACGATTAGTTCCGGATTAACTCCCAACAATCCTACTTCTCCATCATTTACACCACCTACAAGGCCTGAGTGGGATGAATTATTACAACCTATGTTTGATGAATTCTTTGATCCACCTAGTGATGATTCTCCAGCACCTGCAGCAGTAGCTCTGATTCCCGTAGTTGTTGCTCAAGATAATGGAAATCAATCCGAGGCATCTATTGTCACTATTGAACCAGATGCCCCATCCCGCACCAGTTCATAAACTACACCTGAATCATCACCCCCACTTGTTCCTAATGATGTTGAAGAGGATTACTATGATCACGATTTGGAAATTGCTCATTAACAAGAACTTCCATTCTTTGGTTCACAAATACCCGAAAACCCTAACGGTGCGTCTACCTCAGAGGAAGCTCCTGCAATCGTTCACTCCCAACCACCACGGATTGAAAATCACAACACCAAATGGACAAAGGATCACCCAGTCCGCAATATTATTGGTGACATCGATAGACCAGTCTTAACACACCACCAACTCTAAGAACATGCATTATATTGCTACTTTGATGCATTTCTTTCCGATATTGAACCTAAAAATTGGCAACAAGCCATGACACAATCATCTTGGATTGAAGCCATGCAAGAGGAACTTAATGAATTTCAACGTCTTGAAGTATGGGAATTAGTTTCTTTACCAACAACGTTGAAATCCTTACATTATTGTGGGTATATAAGGTTAAACTCGATGAGTTAGGTGGAGTGCTAAAGAACAAAGCTAGATTGGTTGCTAGAGGTTACAAACAAGCTTTGGGTATTGACTTTGAAGAATCTTTTGCTCCTGTTGCATGATTAGAGGCGATTAGACTATTCCTTTCCTATGCTGCTCACATCAACATGATCGTCTACCAAATGCATGCTAAGACGACATTTCTTAATGGTGAATTAAGGGAAGATGTCTACGTAAGCCAGCCGAATGGATTCGTCAACTATGAGTATCCTAATCACGTGTACAAGCTCAAGAAGGCTCTTTATGGGTTGAAACAAGCTCCACGCGCGTGGTACGATCTCATATCGTCTTATTTGATCTCGGAAGGCTTCTCTAAAGGCAAAGTGGACCCAACATTATTCATTCTTAAGGAGGACAACGACATGATACTGGTACAAATTTATGTTGACGATATAATATTTGCTGCCACTACTCAAAGACCGTCTGACCATTTTGAGAAAATCATGTCCACACGTTTTAAGATGTCGATGATGGGAAAAATTTCATTTTCCTTAGGGTTGCAAATTTCTCAAAATCCCAGAGTCATCTTCATTAATTAATCTAAATATGCTCTAGAATCTTTGAAAAAGTATCATTTTGAAAACTGTGACCCCGTGGATACTCCAATGGTGGAGAGATCCAAGTTAGATGAGGATAGGGATGGGATTGCTGTCGATCCTAAACTTTTCTGTGGAATGATCGGCACCCTTCTCTATCTGACTGCTAGCAGGCCTGATTTACAATTTGCTATATGCAAGTGTGCCCGGTATCAGGCTCGGCCTACCGAAAAGAACTTACATGTTGTGAAAAGGATCTTTTGGTATCTTAAAGGAACACTTAATCGTGGTCTGTGGTATCTGAAGGATTCCTCTATTGCACTAATATCATATGCAGATGCGGATTATGCTGGGTGTCAAGATACTCGACGTAGCACTTCTGGAAGTGTGCAACTTCTTGGAGAAAGACTGATTAGTTGGGCAGAAAAGCGCTGCGATATCCAGTACAGAGGCTGAATACATTGCTATGTCTGGTTGTTGTGCTCAAGTTCTTTGGATGAGATCACAACTAACTAACTACGGTCTTGGATTCAACAAAATCCTGATGTACTGTGACAACAAAAGCGCCATTGCCCTTTGCTGCAACTACGTTCAACATTCCCGGGCGAAGAAAATTGATATACGCTACCACTTCATCAAAGAGCAAGTGGAAAATGGAGTGATCGAACTGTATTTTGTCAACACCGAGTATCAGCTGCGGATATATTCACAAAGGCCTTAGATCGAGGACGTATCGAGTTTTTGATCGAAAAGCTAGGCATGAAATCATTCTCACCAGCGACACTTAAGGAGCTGGCAGAAGAATCTGCAGAATAGTGGTGGTAAACTATTCTAGAGTATCCTTTTATCGTGATCTTGTATATTATCGTATATATTTAAACCACCAAAAGCAAAATACAAAAATATAAAACATACAAAAACCATAAAAATATAAAATCAAGAAAATCAAAAAATATTTTTCATTTTAAATCGGGCATGTCTTTTAGTACGGTAATATTTACGGCCTTAGAAATGTCGATTAAAATTGACACGGCTCCATAAATGAATTCCGTATAAAAGTTGTACATTTTTTAAAACATGCTCATATGGCTTGTAGTTATTTCTGACTGCAACCCGCTTTTCGCATTAAAGTCATGTTTTTCTTTTGAAAACGTTGGCTCACAACGGGAATTAATTTTCTCGGGCAAGGTTTACTTAAGACCTTGTAAGGGATCAAGTTTACTTTATAACTTGGTCTAACACAAATTAGTGTACGCTGCAGTGTACTTATTTTGTTAAAATAAGAGAAATCTTATTGCCACCAGAATCGTTTCAGAAAATCATTAAATGGAAAAGGTCTTCATGGATATTTGTCTCCTTTAAAAACAACGAATACGGCTCTTTAAATAGAAAACGGGTCTGCATTTAAGGGGGAGCAAATATAAAATCATTTTTGTTTTGACAAATCTTCAAAACGGGTTTTCAGAAAAATGTAAAAATGGTTATCTTCTTCATCATTTGCTAAGTGTGCCTTGTGATCGTGTTAGTTGAGTGATTGGTGTATGTGATCGTGTTAATTTGTCAAGATTAGAACTTATGGGTTATTGTATCACCAACTTTTCTAACTGGGGGGCCAAAATTACAACACTTGCAATCAGGGGGACCAAGTTGCAATTTAGTGCAATTGGTTTGACCAAAGTCAAAACAACCCCCCCCCCTCCTGTTACTTTATCATCACACACACAAACTTGTTTTTTTACTCCATCCGCCATTGTTAGAACCTTGCACCTTCATATTTGACTACTATTCCTACTACATAATCATAATTATATGATCAGAATCATAATAACTCGAACCATAATCATCATATGCTCTCATATGCTCATAATCATAATCATAATCATAATATTTATATGATCATCATATGCTCTCATCATAACTCGAACACGTATAAATCGAACAACACAAATTAGGGTTTTCAGGTTTATGATGAAAATGTTTTATGAGTAGTGGGATTTGTTCATCTAGCCTAGATAATCATAGGTCTTGCCCAGTTTTGCCTAAAACATTTTCTAAGTCCCATAATCGAGATCAATAGATTTGCATAGGTAAACTCGCCCAGATTGTGATGGCAATGATCGCATTGACTGCGATGGCACCATTACGATGGGCTCGTTACGATGGGTTCATTGCGATGGGCTCGTTGCGATGGGTTCATTGCGATGGGCTCGTTGCGATGGGCGCATTGTGATGGATTCGTTGCGATGGGTCCGTTACGATGGGTCTGTTGCGATGGGTCCGTTGTGATGGGTCCGTTGCGATGGGTCCGTTGCGATGGTCTCGTTGCGATGGGTCTGTTGCGATGGGTCCGTTGCGATGGGCTCGTTGCGATGGGTTCAATGCGATGGACTCGCTGCGATGGACTCGCTGCGATGGCTTCATTACGATCCCATGTTGCGATGGTCACTGCGATGGCTCGTTACGATGGACCAACATTTGCAAGGACAATTAGATGTGTTTAGCTTTTCGATGGACTTTGATATTGCGATAAAATTCAGGACATGCTTGTGTTACATAGACTAAGACTCATTATGACTTGTGTTACTAAAATAAACTCTATTAGATTATGTTGTTAAAATGATAACAATGTTCTAAGTGTAGTTTCGTCTTAGTGTGCTGTTATGCCATGCGGTGACGTTTTTTGTTTTATTCCCTATGCTTAGATGGTTATGGTACCTCCATAACTAGGTGAAAGTGGTCATGCATGTATATGGATTTAGGTATTCTAATTAAACATAAGCAATTCAAAAACATATAAAACAAATACTGGGAAAACAGTTGGCTGCATACGGGAAATCCTAATAAGGAAAGAATGTCCATATTGAAAGGACGGGAATCCGTACCTTATGTCCAGTGAACGAAGAAGACGAACTGAGAGGAATCCTACTTCCATATCACTAATGCTACATAAATACATACATGAATAAGTATCTGCTTACTAAATACGTAACTGGTTTTACGTCATGTCTTAGCTTATTTATATGTTCATATCATGTTTTACTGTTTTAAGCCTTAAACTGTGTTTATCTTATATTCTGTTTACTCTGATTGAGTATTTCTGGTATTTCATGTATTATTATACTTACTGTGTAATAATAAGTAACTTTCCAATAATAGCAGGTTTCCTAAAATAGAAAGTTTTCGAAAATAGAAAGTTTCTAAAAATAGAAAGTTTCCAAAAATAGAAAGTTTCTAAAAATAGAAAGTTTCCAAAAATAGAAAGTTTCCAAAAATAGATTAGCTGCCTTATTTAAATAAGTTTCTAAAAGTAGAAAGTTTCCATAATTAGATATAAGCTGGTTAAATAAGCTAAGTATATAAGCCTAAGTGTTTTCATGATTATTTCTAAGTCATATGATATAATGTATAGTTTATTAATTATTTCATGTAATTAAAATAAACTATAGGTTAAAATATTTAATTAAAGTATATCATGTTTTTAATTAAATAAAGTTAAATATTTAGGTTAAAACATGTATTATTATTTATTAATAATATAACCTAAGTTATGTTAATTAATTAATTATAACCATGGTTTTTAAATAATTAATTAATTCTAAGTCTAAAAATATAAAATACTTAGGTTAATAATTTCATGATTTTAATAATTAATATAACCTAAGTCATGTTATTAAATTAATCATGTCATGTTTATTAATTTAATTTTAACATATGATTACAAAAATAATAATCTTAACATACACCGTGAACCGGATCTTGACTAAGAACCATGAACCGGACATGAAATCGACACTATACCCCGAACCACTTCGGTGTTCCCCTTGTCGTGCTGCTGCCGTGGGACCCACACCAACCAACCGGGACCATATGGTCTCGGTGGTGGTCGAGTAGCCAAACCGAGAGCCCCTTGGGGTTCGGTTTAGGCGCCGGCCAAAATAAACACCCCTAAAACACCCTTTTTGATTTCTCCAAAAACAATTTTCATGTTAGATCTATGTTTTTAATTAGGTTTTAAAAACATCTTGTTCATAATTAATTATTAGATCAAATAGAAAAAAGGGCAAAAAAAATATATACCGAATGCGTGGATCTAAACGAGGATGAACAAATACGAACACTTGCACCAAATCCAAGATCAAAAATCAAATAAACACCCTCCTTGGTGTGTTTATGTGTGGCGGCCAAAAAGAAGAAGAAGAGGAGAAGGAGAAAAACTTTTTAGGGTTTTTGATGTTTTCCTATAAAGTGAAAAATGACCAAAATCTTTCTTAATTCCTTGTTTTAGTAAAAATTGATGGGCTAAGCCCATCTTCCATCCCTAATTTCGTGGTATGGGGCCCACATGGGGTAACCCATACATTTCCCGAGTCTAAATATTATAGTGTGTTCCCGTGTGTTCTCGTGTTCGTAATTTACGTGTTTTAATTAGTTATCGATCATGACTTAATATATTTATTCGTGTTCGTAATAAATATATATAAATAAATAATATTAGCTCGTGATTTAATTACGTTCATGATTTAATGATCACATGTTCGTGATTAATTATTGTTTAAATAATTATTGGGTGTTCGTGCGTAATAAATACTTATCGTGTTCTAACACGTACGTAATACGTAAAATCCTAACACGTAAACGTAATCGTACTATAAAAGGAAAGTTTTAATCTAGTACGTACGATCTTAAGGGTACTATTCATGGTAAAAGCATGCGGGTTTTACACCCCACATGATAAATATAATAAATGGCCAAAAGCTGAAGGGACGCCACGAGCAATTACTCCACCGTGGTGAAGTCATAACATCAATGCCTCTAACGTTATGGTTATGGTACCTCCATAACTAGGTGAAACTGGTCATACATGTATATGGATATAGGTATTCTAAATTAAACATAAGCAAATCAAACATTTAAACTTATACTACGGGAAAACATTTGGCTGCATACGGGGAATTCTAATAAGGAAAGAATGTCCATACTGAAAGGACGGTAATCCGTACCTTATGTCCAGTGAACGAAGAAGACGAACGGAAGAGAGTCCTACTTCGGTATCACTAATGCTACATAAATACATACGTGTATAAGTATCTGATTACTAAATACGTAACTGATTTTATGTCATGTCTTAGCTTATCTTATATGTTCATGTCATGTTTTACTGTTTTAAGCTTTATACTGTGTTTATCATATATTCTGTCTATTCTGATTAAGTATTGCTTGTATTTCATGTATTATTATACTTGTTTTGTAATAATAAGTAACTTTCTAAAAATAGCAAGTTTCCTAAAATAGAAAGTTTCCAAAAATAGAAAGTTACAAAAAATAGAAAGTTACCAAAAATAGAAAGTTTCCAAAAATAGAAAGTTTCCAAAAATAGAAAGTTTCCAAAAGTAGAATTACTGCTTAAAATAGATACGTTTCTAAAAATAGAAAGTTTCCATAAATAGATTAGCTGCCTGAATTAAACAAGTTTCTAAAAATAGAAAGTTTCCATAAATAGATTAGCTGCCTTAATTAAATAAGTTTTTAAAAATAGAAAGTTTCCATAATTAGATATAAGCTGGTTAAATAAGCTAAGTATATAAGCCTAAGTATTTTTCTGATTATTATTCTAAGTCATGTAGTTATAAAGTATAGTTTATTAATTATTACATGTAAATTAAATAAACTATAGGTTAAAAGTATTTAATTAAATATATCATGATTTTAATTAAATAAAGTAAAATACTTAGGTTAAAACATGTATTATTAATTACTAATAATATAACCTAAGTCATGCTAATTAATTAATTATAGTCATGGTTTTTAATAATTAATTAATTATAAAGTCTAGAAAATATAAAATACTTAGGTTAATAATTCCATGATTCTAATAATTAAATTATAACCTAAGTCATGTTTATTAAATTAATCATGTCATATTTATTAATTTAATTTTAACATATGATTATAAAAAAAATAATCTTAACATAAACCATGAACGGGATCGTGACTAGAAACCATGAACCGGACCCGTAATCAACACCATACCCCGAACCACTTCGGGGTTCTCCCTTGTTTGTTGCTTCCGTGGGACCCACACCACCAAACCGAGACCATGAGGTCTCGGTGGTGGTTCACAAGCCAAGCCGAGACCCCTTAGGGGTTCGGTTTAGGCGTCGGCTAGACAAACACCCCTAAAAACCCTTGTTTTGATCTACCCCACAGTCATAGACATGTTTAATAAATGTTTTTAATTAGCTTTTTAAAAACATCATGTTCTTATTTAATTTATTAAATCAAAACAAAAAGAAAAATGATTAAGAAGGTATACCGAATGCGTGGATCAAACGAGGATGAACACACACGAACACTTGCACCAAATTCAAGATCAAAACTCAACTCGAACAACCCTCTATGGTGTTTATAGGTGGCGGCTAAAAGAAGAGGAAGAAGGAGGATTAGGGTTTTGTTTATTTTCTTGTTTTGTGAAAAATGAACATGTTTTACCCTTTTTTCCTAGTTAGTTAATTTTGCATGGGCCAAGCCCATTCCTTCTTCCTAATTTCGTGGTATGGGGCCCATATGGGGTAACCCGTACTTTTCTCGAGTCTAAATATTATAGTGTGCGTTCGTGTTTTATCGTGTTCGTGTTTTATGTGTTCTAGTTAATTATTGATCATGACCTAATATGTTTATTCGTGTTTGTAATAAATATATATATACGTAATTAATATTAGCTCGTGATTAAATTACGTTCATGATTTCATGATCGCATGTTCGTGATTATAATTATTATTTAAATAATTATCATGTGTTCATACGTAGTAAATACTTATCGTATTCTAACACGTACGTAATACTCGAAATTCTTATACGTGAAACGTAAACATGTTATAAAAGGAAAGTTCTAATCATATACGTACGATCTTAATGGTACTATTCATGGTAAAAGCATGCGGGTTTTACACTTCTTGTTGACTTAATTTTTTTGACATCATTGTCTATTAGGGGGGTTATTAATTCGATGGTCTTGGTTACACCGTTATGACTCTATTTTTAGACCTAAATCTCTATTATCGCATAAGTCAAAAATGTGTCCTCGTGAAACATTCAAGACAAAAATGAAATATAAGAGATACAACTTAGGAATATGGGAGGATAAGTACGTGATTAGGGCATATGAGTAGTGTTAGCATTACTAACTTATAATGACAATGATCTCGTTGCATGCTTGGCATGGAATTGGGGTGAAAATCGTGGATGATGAAATTATTTCTAACGAAGCATTCACGTGTTCTTGTTCTATGAACCTAAACGTCCCATTTTGCGATGAAAATCATACATTATGTCTAAAACGCAAGTAGTAGTAGTAATAGTAGTAGTATAGCAAGTTTATCATTCAATAAAAGTGAATAAAAATGAATTTTAGAGATGCTACGATACTTTATTCTAACATTGCGTGAAGGCACGCAGTGGTTTAGTATGGGAAGTGATGAGACTACTTTTATACATAGTCTCATCGTCCAAAATGGGCTTAAAATGCATTAAATATCATGAAATATGCCAAATATATGCTTGTGTTTGTTACATGTGTATTTTAGGTACGGATATTGAGAAAATCATAAAAGATCCCCAGAGAAAAACGAACACGGGAAAAGAAGCCGCACAATGAACCGGACCCAAGTGTTGATTTTCCAAGAATAACCCTTGAATATTTGAAGATTGTACAAGAAGGGTCCTCCAATATTGAATAATTGACACTTTAAACCCTTGTATATTCATAATTACAAGATTGGTCCTTAAAGTTTGTCAAAATTCCAAAAAGGGCCCTCCACTTTGAAGAATTGGCAAGTTTAGTCCCTCAACAAAACTAAATTGTCAATATTAGTTCTCCTCAAAGTAAAACATGCCATGAAGACCTTCAAGATACAAGAAAGAAAAAGTTTGGTCCTTCAAATATTAAGAAATGGCAAGAAATACCCCTGAAAATACTTTGCAAAACTTTTTGGGGCAAATGTGTGAAAAAGAAAAGTTGTTAACAAAGGAAATGGGTGTTGATGCGTGTTTGAACTGAAATGAATGGAAGAAGAAAGAAGAAGGGGTGAATCTGCCAAGACATCAAACTTACCTAGACCTATCACCCTCCAACACGTGTCCCACTATCTCCTCTCTACCAATCATAAGCCACCAATCTGCCACATCCCCATCCCACTCACCACCAGTTTAACTAATTAATATAATTAGTTAAACTTGGCGCCTAAACATCCCATTTAAACATAAAAATGGATCAAAAGCCTATTCTTCATGTTCTTATCACAAATTGGGTATTTTCTAACCTTTGTGAATTAAACCTTAAAACTATCTAAAAACATGATTAGGGTTATACTAATCCTAACCCAACTCTTAAACCCACATCACCAACACCTCACATGATTCCACCACCCTCCCCTGCCCCACTTTTCACCTCCAAACAAAAACCATGCAGCAAATCAACGCCCCAAACCTTTGCTTACTTCCTAAGCATGAATTGGACGTCCAAGATCACCCCCATCCCACTAGCATCACATGTATCAAGCCCCAAGTCAAATTCAGTCAACAAAAAGTTCAAACCTTCAAGGGAATTTTTGGGACTTCAAGCATTAGGGTTTTATGTTTTTATCAGCTTCTTAGCATAGTTTGTAGCCTATATAAGGCATTAGTATCACAACATTTAGCTTTGTTCTTGGTTTTCCTTAGTCAAGTTTCTGTAAATCCTTTGTTTCAAGTGAATGAAAAAAGTGTTTGAAAGCTGTGACGAAATCCAAGTTCCAACCTTTACTTTCTGTTGTTATTGATATAAGTTTGTGGTTTTGAAGTTTCAAAGATTGTTTTAAATATTGTGCAAGTGTTTGCAAGTTTTTCAAAAATCTGATTATTTTTCTAAGTCTTAGTTCAAACACTTGAACTTTTGGATTATAAGTTATCATAACACCCTGATAAAGAGTTTATCAAGGTGTAGTGAGCTTGTGGTTTGGAAGGACTCAAGGAGTAGGGTACAAGCTTGAATCAAATCAGCCTTAATTTCCATTTTGTTCATATAATATGTTGTGTTCTAATCTTGTTGTTCTTAGCAGCTTGTTGGAAGCTTGTGGTTGTTAAGCTACCACATAAGCTCAAACATACGTGAGTGTGGATATACATTCATGAGGTTTGTCTTATTTCTTTGAAAATCTGATAAAAAGGGTGTTCTAAGTGATTTTGTGATTCTGCTGGTGTATATGTGTTTTTATGCATGCAAATTGGTTCTTAGTTCATATGTTGGATGTTATAATGCTTATTTATGCTTAAATCAATCTTGAGAATACTTTTACTTTGTTAAAATTGGTTTTAAAAAGTGAAAAGGGTGTTTGGGACTGACTGTTGGTTCAAGTTTGTATGATTTTGAGTAGGTATTATTGTGTTGTTTGAGTTTGTATCTGTTGTTGAGTTGTTTGTGTCCTGATATATGCATATTTTGTGCCTTGAATCACTTAATCAAACAATTGGCTATAAAATCTTGAAAACTTGTTGTTTTGCTTTGAAATCTTGTGCACACCTAGTTTGCATGTTAACCTAGGGCTAACAATTGTTAAATCATTGTTATTGCAACCTGAGTGATAGATCTAAGGCCTTGAAATTGGATTTGGTGTCAAGTAGTTCAGCAAAGTGTTCTTGCCTGTTTAAGTGTTCATCAGTAACTGCTATTGCTTAAATCTTGTTCATAAGTTGGAATCATTGCATGAAATGAGCTAATCTGTGTTTCATTAAATTGTATTGAGCTTGTGTGTGCATTTGGTGGTTTGTGGTAGGCTTATTCTAGCTTAAAAGTAGCTTATAACTACCAGATCTGCTTATTACATGTCTGGATCATATTTGTCGACTAATTGATTAAACTGTATCATTTGGCTGAGTGTAATTGTGTTTTATTTCTTGATTGTGACTCCTTACAACTTATTGGTTGTAAGGGTTCCTTGATTGTCTAACAAAACCAAGTGAAACTTTCTAAAAATCAAAGTCAAAAAGTCAAAGCAGTGGGAACTCCTTTCCCCTGCTGCTAGCCACTACTAGTTATAATTGGTCAACAGCTTATTTCTTGTTCATTCTAGCTTATTCCAATGTGAAACAACTTATTTTTGTAATAGGTCTTATTCTTTTGAGCTTATAAGTCAGTCTGGAAGTTTACAGCTTTTGGTTTTAGCTTTTGACTAGAAAACGACTATTTTGTCTTTTTCAAAATCAGCTTTTTGCTTATTTCAGCTTATTGAGTGTGCTTATTGGAAAACCTTTTGTTGATTAAGCTTATTTAAGAGAATTAAAACCTTTTGCAAGTTGAATCAGCTTTCTGAAGTGGCCTAGAACTCGAAAACGACTATTTTGTCGTTTTGTGTAGAGAGCTTTTGCTTATTTCAGGCTTATTTCTTGGGCTTATTCAAAAATTCTTTTTACAAACAGTTTAATTAGGTCAAGAGAAGGTTGTGTGTCAAATTTCAGCTTATGGCATCAGCTTATAGCTTAATGGGCCAAAACGCCCATTAAGAATAAGTTGTTTTGAAATAAGCTGTGATAAGCTCACATTCAGCTTTTGGGGCTTTGAAATTTTGTGTTTAGAATTGAATTTTAAGCTTAACTAGAGTTTTTGGGCCATTTTTGTGGACTTTTTCTTATTGGGCCAAATTTTAAGCCCATTAAGGGACTGTTTTTCATTTTGGCCCATTTGAAGGCCCAATAGGCGTAATTTTGTAATTTCAAGTTCATTCCTGTTTTATTTAGGTTAAAATAAACTAGTGTGCAACTTTTTAGAATTTATTATAAATTTTGGATTTTTATTAATATTTTATTATTATTTTATTATTAAAAATTAAATTTTATATTTTTGCAAGTTTTTCATTTTTCCTAGTTTAAATACATTAATCTAGGAATTTTAAAATTTTTAGATTAATTTTATTGTCATTAGATTAATTTTTAGAATTATTTTAAGTTTTAATAGTTTTTAATTGTTTTTAAATAGTTTTAATTAATTTTAAAATTTTCAAAAATAGTTTTAAATTTAGTCAAGTCATTTTAGAGGTTTACAAGTTAAAAAATCTCATTTTGGGCTTTTTGTTAATTAAATTGATTTTTGGGCTTTAATTAGCATTAAAAAATTAATATTTAATTAAATAAAAGGTTTGAGTGATTTTTGATTTTTTTTGTAAACTCTAATTACATTTTTGTGGATTTATTGCAATTTTCTAGGAATTTTTAGGGTAATTTTAAAATTTGGTCACTTTTTACGATTTTACGTGCATGACTTCGTCTTAGTTTAATTCATAATCGTAATCGTCATTCTTTTCTAATGTCTTTTCTATTTTTCTTTTCTCAACAATATAATCACAAACTCTTAATCATTTCTTTACACAACACACAAGCCTCCTTGAGAACGATCCCCACATTGGGTCATTAGTGCTTGGTTTTCCTAAACCGACACTTAATACTTGCCCTAATTACCTCCTTTTCCTAAATGTGTGTACAAAATTCAACCCGTCAAAAGTCCTTAGGAAAGATGGAGTATTTGAGTGTACAGGAAAAATGTCGACTAATGACTTAAGCTAGCACTGGAACAATCACAACAAAGTGCTAGTTATGACGTCTTGGTAAGCATTGAAGGGGTTGAAGAATGAAAAAGAAATGTAAGGATAAAGGGTGTAAAGAAAGAAGCCCTCCATACAACTTAGGCAGAAACTGGGTCAATACATCTACTATCAGAATCACGTTGATGATTTATGGTATTAAAGACAAAGCATCATGGACCCAGTGATGCAAAGCACAACCCTTCCCAGCATACTCAAGCTTCTCTCAAAAGAAGTTTGTTTTATTATCGCGGATTTCAACTAATTTCTATCAACTTTCTCACTCCGAGATAGTAGATATTGAAAAGGTGGCAGTCTGCTCCTGCCTCCGATCACCAAATAATCGTGTACTTATAGAGTCTAGAGCCAACGAGATTCATCTGAAAATCTCATTAGGAAACTAATTCCATATATCGATTGTTGTTCAACATTAGAACACATGCGATATTTTTCAGAGTCCTACGCTCTATCCTTGTGATATTGCCAGAACATTCATAGTGATACTCTCTAGTATTCAAAGTGATGAATGGAAATCCTTCCAGTGTTAACATTAAACAGCACAACGGTAGGTCATATGTAAGATTCACTTGAATTAAACATATGCTAACAGGAAAGCAACAGTGGGTTGATTCTGTTTTGATTCAAACTCGTTCCAGGTATCTACGCAATATCTTTATGATCTTGCCAGAACATTCAGAGTAATACTTATTAGTATTTACAGTGACGAATGGAAATCCTTCCAGTGTCATCATCAAAAAGCATTGCGGTAGGTAACTTGTGCGATTCTATATGAATCAAACTTGTCTCAACTGGAAAGCAACGATGGTTTGATTCTTATTGATTCAAACTTGTTCCAGGAAATTGAATTGACGACTTAATCAGTAGAATGGAACTGCATGATTCACTCTTTACTATGAATTATATTTCGATATATTCAAGTATTGAGAACGGCTACCACAGCCAGAAACCCTGTCAAGGAAGTTCTTTGAACTTACCTAATCACAGGTACAGTATTCTTACTGTATAACGGGAAACTGGAGGAATGCAAACGGTGGCGTAACCTCAAGAGTCGTAATTCAAGACCACATGCTCATGTAAATAAAGAAAGCTTAAGAACATCTAAAGACAAAGACTTCCGCTACTCTGATGATCAAGGGAGATTGTTAACAAGCTTTCAAGTCAACAAAAAACATGAGTATGTGGGGAAAGACACAAGAACACGAACTGGCAAAGTTACAAGATCAAGTCAAGGAAAAGATCAAAGATCCAAGATTACAAGTCATGAAAGGAACTACGAAGAAACTCTCAAGACATCGAGCTTCAAAGTCTGCAACAACAAAAAAGTGAAGTCACATATTACATGACCACCCTTAGGGGGAGATTGTTAGAAGTAATTAAAGTGATGGTCATATAATTTATCCTTGCGAAGCTCGTAAAAAATGTTATTTAATGATGTCGAGAGTTTTTAGTTATTATAGTTTATGTAACGGGATTTAGTCCCGACATACAAATGAGGAAGGCCTCCTAAACATTTCTTACTTAGTATAAAAGGCCTACTATACCTCATTTGTGTGTGTGCTTTCCATTTTATATTTCTAGAGAGACAAAGGTGTGTTTGTTTTCTCTCACTAGGAAACCACGAACACTTTGTATTCTTTTCTTCATCTTAATCTAATCTTTCTTTTTTGGTTTAATCTTCATCATGTTATTTGTGTTTGGTTAGTCGTGTGATTAAGTTCTACAAAAAGCACCGCGCCGCAGCATATTGCCCCCTATTGAAGTTAAAGAGATCTTCTTCTGACACCAATTTACTTTCCAATAGTTTAGCTGATTTGTAAATATTTGTGTACTTTATATGTGCGAATGTTCGCCCGTTATTTGTAATGAACACTTCCTACTTTTTGTTATGAAAAATATGTTTCTACACTTTATTGTTTATAGCACATATTTATTTTATTAATTAATGTAAACTCATAAATTGTCCTTATGGGTGAGGCAGACTCATTACGTGCGGTATATCGCTACTACCATAAGGACGACCAGGTAAGGCTGACCAATTGTTAGGTGTACACGATTGTGTCTTATCAGTCTCAGAATGTACTGGTTGTATAACTTGCTATGACGTCATTAATAGCAAGGGGCCTAACAAGGATACACGATCCGTGGTCGATGGGGTTGTGTCCCACTTACTAGGCGAGTCTAATTAGTAGGGTAGACCCATTCCTCTTATTTCTCTTGGAAACATTGTGCACGCGTGCGCTAGTAGGCAATATATAATATATACAAAGTGTATGATAAAAAGTAAACGTTTTTTAGAATGCGTCATGGAACTAGCTAGGGACCACGACAGTTTTATTAATACTTGCAAGTTTTTATTTACATTTTATAAAAGATAAAAGAAATATAGTACATTAGTTTCAGTAATGCACTGCTAAAGGTAGCACTTCTTTAGGTGGCAAATGTTTCAAGTCCTCCGTAGGTCGTGACCATCCATGTCTATTCCCCACTTGAAAAATAGCCAAGGGGAAGTGATAGGTGTTAGTTCCTCTTGGGGTTGGCGCGGTACCGTCCGGTGTACCTGGTAGTCATTGCATTTGTGGATGAGTGTACGTGCGTCCGCGCGCATGGTTGGCCAATAATACCCGCTGCGTAATGTTTTCGCCACCACTGACCTTGGTCCTGCATGCATGCTGCAGGATCCCTCGTGTATTTCACTAATGACATAATGTGCTTGCCGCGGTCCCACACACCTTAGCCACGGCTGAAGGAATGAGCGTTTGTAAAAAAACCCGTCCCTTACTTCGAACTGTCTTGAGCGCCTTCGTATTTGTCGCGCTTCGGTTTCGTCATGCGGGAGTGAGTCCTTCGTTAAATAGTCTATTATCGGTGTCATCCATGTAGGACCTTCTTAATCCACAACCGATGTGACTTCTTGCTCCTTTATGGATTTGTCTTTAAGGATCTCTACCAGTACTTGCTTCGATAGGTGTGCAAAGCTTGTGGACGCTATTTTGCTAAGTGCGTCTGCTTTCTTGTTCTCCCTTGTAGGTACTTGGCGTATTAGGAACTTTTCGAATCCTTCAATTAATGACTTGGCTTTTTGCAAGTATTGTATCATATTCTCTTATTTTGCCTCATATTTACCAAGTATGTGGTTTGCTACCAGGCGAGAATCTATATTCGCTTCGAGATTGCGCACGCCCATTCGGGCTGCAATTCTTAGTCATGTTATAAGCGCCTCATATTCCGCCTCGTTATTTATAGCTGTGAATTGAAAACGCCGTTCCTTCAGGATTGGTGAGTATGAGTCCTGTGCCAGATCCATCAGTGCAGGATGACCCATCAGTGAATAAGATCTATGGGTCTTGCTCTTCTTCATCTTGTTTTTGTTCCTGCACGCCTTCTTCTGGTTTTCAACGATGAAGTCTGCCAGAATTTGTCTTTTTACAGCGTTGCGTGGTCTGTACGTAATATTGTGTTCTCCAAGTAGAACACTCCATTTCTGTAGTCTCCCCGCTACATCTGGCTTTGATATTATCTGTTTTATGGGTTGGTCTATGATCACCACTATGGTATGTGCTTGGAAATATATGCGCAACCTTTTTGCCGCAAATACTAGTGTGAGTACCAACTTATCCATTGAAGTATAATTAAGTTCCGAGCTCTGTAATGCTCTGCTTATAAATTATACTGGTGTTTGCACGTTCTCCCTATCCATCATTAGCACCGCGTTGATCGCTCCGTGAGTAACTGACAAGTACATTATTATCTCTTCTTTTGGGCGTGGTACGAGTAACATAGGGAGCAACGCTAAATGCATTTTTAGTTCCTCGAAGGCCTTTTTAACTTCCTTTGTCCAATTGAAGTCTCCCATTTTTATACACTTCTTGAGTGTTTTAAATAAAGGGAGCGATTTCTTTACGGATATGGACAAGAACCTGTTCAGCCCTATGAGCTTCCCGTGTAGCGATTGCACTTCTTTTTTTGTCTTTGGCCTTTGAAGCTGAATGACCGCGTCTGTCTTTTCCGGGCAGGGTTTCAAACCATTGGGGTCAATCATGTATCCTAGTAACATGCCTTCTGTTGCCTCAAAGTTGCACTTTTTTGGGTTTAACTTCATGTTTATTCTCTTGAGTGTTGAGAATGTTTCCTCTATATTCCGGATAAGTTCATCCTCTGTGTGACTTTTTATCACCAGGTCATCAACATAGACCTCCAAGTTTTTCCCAATTTGACCTTCGAACGCCTTATCAACCAATCGCTGGTATGTAGCCCCGGTGTTGTTAAGTCCGAATGGCATTTTTGTGTAGCAACACACACCCTGACTAGTATGAAATGTTGTTTTTTTCTTCGTCTTGCTCTGCCATTTGTATCTGGTGGTATCTCTTGTATGCGTCTAGGAAGAATTTAAAAGGATATCCGTATAGCGATTCTACCTTCCAATCTATCTCTGGGAGTGGATAGCAGTCTTGGGGACAAGCTTTAATGAGGTCTGTGAAGTTAACAAACATGCGCCAGCTGCCATCATGTTTTTTAACCATCACTGGGTTAGCGAGCCAATCATGGTAGTAGACTTCTCGCATGATTCCTGCATCTACCAGCTTCTTCACCTCCTCAAGTATCACATTCTAGCGCTCTGGAGCCTGTCCTCTTTTCTTCTGTCTGACCGGTGGATATCCTTCGCGGATTTGCAACTTGTGTTTGGCTATTGAACTTGGTACCCTCGTCATGTCTTTGGGTTCCCAAGCGAAAATGTCTAGGTTATCCTTTAATAGGTGGCATATGTCAGCCTTTCCTTTGTCAAACAATGTCCCTTCAATCGTTATCTCTTGATCCGGATATTGTGGATGGACTGCCACTTTTAGGTTCGGTGGTGAATCTATCCTAGGTTTTGATGTAACCCGAGGAGGTTCCGCGATCGTGTTTCATTCTGAGAGTGGCGATGGTTGTGTTGAAGATCGTTACAATTCCTCCCTTCACTGGGAATTTCATCATGCCATGGGTCGTAGAAGGTACTGCTCGCATTGCTAGTATGGTATGTCGTCGAATGATTCCGTTATACTACGATGGTGATCAGATTATCAGGAATTTCATTGAGACCTTTGTCGAGTGTTCGTTGATTCCCACTTTCACTACTAGCTTTAGTTGGCCCAAGGACCACACCGCTTCTCAACTGAATCTGATGAGCGGTGAGGTTGCAGGTACCATCTGGCTCCTTACTTTTGCGTTGAGTTTCAGGAAACAATGTTCATACATTATTTTTGCTGATGAGCCTCCATAGACGTACATACGATGTATATTGTGTTCACCGATGTTTATTTCTATCACTAACGGGCCTTCTTCCACATTCCTCGCGCTGAGGGGGGGGGGGAGGAGATATCTCTTCCTTTCGAGAATTTTTTGCTCACCTTTTGCTTTGTCCTTTGCTGCCATGCTTCTACCATGTAAACATTTGCGTTAGCGGTTTTTGGTTTCCCATCCTCCGTGGTTTCTTTGACAAGGTGTTTTAGCTTGCCTTCTTTTACCATATTCTCGATATGTTTTTGCAACTGAATGATTCATTCGTAGCGTGTCCCTTTTCATCATGATATTCACAATATCTGTTGCCAATGCGCCTTTCTACCGGAGTGGTCATTGGCAATGGTCTTGGGAAGTTGTGCCTTCTGATATAAGGATTTCCCTTGGAGTTAATTTAAGGGGAGTGAACCTATAGTTACTGGCTCGACCCTCTCTTCTATTTCCTTTGTAATCGAGACCTCCAGGCCTGCTTTGCCTACTAGACCCTTTATTAGGCGCGTCACAGGGTCTATTACCATGGGTGTTTTGTATGAATTCTGAGTCAGCTTATTCCCCCTGTATGAAGGATCTTACCCGCCGTAATACCCCATCGAAGGTTTCTAGGGTTTTATCATTTAGCTTTTTATTAGATCACTGTTGCGTATACCTGCCATGAAGCAAGATACTTTTAAGATCTCTGGGCATTCCTTTTTTTGAAAACATTCTCTTTTGAACGTTCTAGAAAGTCCTCCACGTATTCACTCTGGTTCTTCTTAATTCTGGCGAGTGATACAGCACTCCTATCATGTCTTTTCTGTTGCACATAGTTTCTTTTAAATGTTTTACGCAATACTTCAAACCCATTAATTTTTCTTGGCGGAATTCTATCGAACCAGATCCGTGTGTTTCCTACAAGTGTAGAATTGAACATATGGCACCATATAGGTTCCGGCCATTGCTCAATGCCTGCATGGGATTCGAAGACTTTTAGGTGGTCTTCTGGATTCGAGGTGCCATCGTATGTTTTTACGTTGGCTAGCATGCGACGCTTTCTTGTATCTGAGTAATACTGGCGTCTTGTGAAAGCATTTTTTCTAGCTCTTCTCCAGGTTTGTGAGAAGTCTAGGTCATCTGAAGAGTAATATTTACGCCTGCACTTTGCAGGGTGGTTATCACCCGATCTTGCTGGATCGCTTTTAGAGGATTGATCGTGTTCTGCGCGCTCCTTTCCTTTTGTTCCCTTCTGATTTCTCCTTTGTTTGGCAACTAGTGGGATGAGGGCTTGCAGATTATTCGCTACATATTCTTCCATCGCGCGTGCCTCAGTAGCGATTACTTCCTCGCTTTCTTCTGATGCGGGGGGTATATTTCTTTTGTGTTTATTAGGAGGATGCTGAGTTTACTCCTGTCCTACGTTTCTTTCCTCAACAATAGGTAGGGAAGTTGAGAATAGTATACTTGTTCCTCTAAAAGGTGACTTTGTTACATCCCGAGTGTTTGCCTCGTTGGCGGATCCAGGAGTAACATTCACGGATGCAATGTGACCATCTACCGTCGAGGATCTTCGATGGCCTTCGTTCATACCGTTTTTCGTCATTGCTTAGAGTTTAGTGTAGGGTCCCACGGATGACACCAACTTGTTGATACAAAAGTTGGATGGACCGAGCTTGACTCAAATCAGGCTTAATTCGGGGTCTTGTAGACTCTGGCTCTTGCACCAAGTGAAACTTGTTTAAGGACCCTGTGCACTAAAAATAGACAACGTTAGGCTTACCGTGGGTTTGTGACCCACGATTAGACTCCGGCATGAGAGTAAGTAACCGATTTGAGTATGCTATGGTTTAGGGAATGGTGTGTCTCGTACCTTTATGGAACCATGGGGGTTCCTTTTATACTCGAGAGAGTCCTGGCTGGGCTTCCTATTCTTGCGGCCTAAGGAAGGGATTATGACTCAAAATAGATAGATCTTCATCGCATAACTGAGGTAAGTGTATATCCTCTTTCCTTAGGCGAATATAATCATAAGATAGATTATATTCTTGTCTGGTCCTGTCGTAGTGCGACGAGAACATGGTTAAGTAATAAACCATATGTGCGACAGCGACTTACTGGGCCTTCTGGGCTGTGCGCGCATCGCATAAGTTTTAATCCATTCCTGATGGATATGGGTAGTATCCGTGAGTTGGACTATCCAGCCCGACTAGGGACTATACGTCATCATGTTCCATGACTCATGCGTGCACACATCTTTCTCTCCCAGTGATTTTCAAAATTTGTCATATTTTAATCAATCGGTATCTCTAATATTAAATTTTTATATTAGAGATAGGGGAGAAAATGTGATTAAAATGTAATATATCGAAACATGTGATCTTAAAGAATCGAGTGCAACTCTTTCACTCACATGCTAAACTATTTCGAATATCGACGCATGTGCGTAGGGGGGGTATTACGGAAATGTAAAACTCTCAAAGTATTAAAAATTTTAATTTTTATCAAACACTTTGATTGGTTTTTAATGGTTTTATGATGACGATCGATACCCTAACAACCTATTATCCATGACAGAACGATGGAGTCAAAAGGTGGTTTAGGATAGGAAACTAAGTCATATGATCCAACCAGAACCAGAGGGATCTACCCAAGGACATTCTATAGCTAGAAATAGTTGTCCTTAGAAAATATGGAGTTGAATGAAGCTGAATGCAGACTAATTACTTAAGCTAGCACTGGAGCAATCACAACAAGGTGCTAGTGATGACGTATTGGTAAGCATTGAAGGAGTTGAATATTATTTGTAACCTAGGCATAAACCGGGTCAATACATCTACTGAAGACAAGAATCATGGACCCAGTGATGCAATGCACAACCCTTTCCCAGCCATTTAGGTTTCTCTCAAAAGAAACTTGTCTCATTGTCACGGAGATAAACACCTATCTACTGGATTTCTCACTCCGAGTTAGTTAATATTGAAAAGGTAGCAGTCTGCTCCAGCCTCCGATTACTAAAATGCACTTATCGAGTCTAGAACCAAAAGAGATCAATCTATCATCTCATTAGGACACAATCGTGTCCTACGCATTATCCTTGTGATATTGCCAGAACATCCAAGTGATACGATTCATAATGAAGATGGAAATCATGCTTGAGTCAACATCAAACAAGCTCATGGTAGGTAACTTGTGCGATTCTACACGAATCTAACTTGTGAGAACTAGAAAGCAAATAAGTTTCGATTCTTAATTGAATCAAACTTTATTCCAGGTTTCTTAGCAATATCCGTGTGATCTTGCTAGAACATTCATAGTGACACTCTTTAGTGTTCACAGTGACGAATGGAAATCCTTCCAGTGTCAACCTCAAACATCACTGCGGTAGGTGACTCGCAAGATTCTTTATGAATCGAGCTTGTGGAAAACTGGAAAGCAACAATGGTGCGATCTTATAGAATCAAACTTGTTCAGGAACTCTGAATTGACGACACTTACATTCGCAGTCGGCTTTGAGACGGTCTAAAGAGAACTGGCTAGTACAGCCGAGAAACCCTGTCAAGGAGGCTCTTAATCGAATCTACCCGATCACATGTACGGTATCTAATACCATCTAACGGTCTTCATCGACCGGAGGTAAAACGCTACCGAATTAGGATAAAATGTTCAAAGCTATTTTATCCGTGTCTATATATGTTACAGCATATCAAAAAGGTGGTGTAGTTGTGTACTAACCGAAGTCGTCTTCACATGTTCATAGTAAAAGTTAAAGACTTCCGTTACTCTGATAATCAATGGATACCTCAAGGTCTAACTACAACTATATATGTATGGAAGATTGTTAGCCTTTCGAAATCAACAAAGTATGAACATGTCGTTTCAGAAGTCACAAGATGGCGACAAACAAGATTCCTAAGAATGTAATAGCTCATCTTAGTCACAAGAGCACAAGATGAAGACTATCAAGGATAGATTGAAGATCTCAAGCACTCAATGTCAAATGAAAAAGGATCAAGATAAAGATCACAAAAGCATGAAGGAACAAAGCCCTTACAAACAAGATCTTCTTCACAAGAATGTATTCTCTCAATCATCTTATGTATTTAAAGATGACCGATATATTGTGGGAGATTGTTAGCCCTATATTTTATATAGTCGAACAAGAATGTAATAGGTCATCTTAGTCGTTATAAGTATTGTATTGTAATAGGCTAGTCAGGATAACCGGGCTTGGACTTCAAGCTAATATTGTCTAAGTTAGGGGCTTAATGCCGAAGATAAGCCAACCTCGACTCAAGGAAATAAAGCCCACGGCCCATAAAGGCCTGGGTATATAAACCCTCTTCCATGTGTGGAAGAGGGTTTTGGTTCATTTAACTTTCTCTCTCTATAGTAAACAACCTTCCACCACTCTCTCTACTTTCTTTCTCTACTTTCTTCTCTATCTCTCTCTAGATCTAGATCTAGATCTAGACCTTGTGTTATAGATTGATTTGGGATTAACACATAATAGATGCATCAAACATTCAAGATTAACTCAAAGCTAGGACCAAGTAGTCCATCAGTTACACGAGTTAATTAATTACTTCTTTTAAAACTAGCTTCTTCATATTTAGAAACTAAATTTATCAGATGGGAAAATTTCGTAAATAGCCTAAAAGATCAAGCGTTTAGGCATTTAGCCAAAAATCAACTTCCCATACTAGCTCAGGGCAACCGGGTGATTTCACTTGGGTGACTGGACGACTTGTACTTCTTTAAAAATATGAAAAACTAAATTTATCAGATGGGAAAATTTCATAAATAGCCCAAAAGATCAAGCGTTTAGGCATTTATCCAAAAAATCAACTTCCCATACTAGCTCAGGGCAACCGGGTGATTTCACTTGGGAGACTGGACGACTTGTACTTGATTAAAAAATATGAAAAAACGTGTCAAAATTCTAGTGGAGTCACTTAATCATCTACATATTCTGTTAATAAAATATGTGACACGTCACAAAATTATTGTAGAGTTTCTCAATCGTTCTATTTTAAGGTAAAAAATTAATTATTTTTTGGAAAAAAAATATTACTGTATGTTGTAGTTTAAAGAATTCTCTGATATGATGCCGCTCATATGTTCTTTAAGTAACGTACTACTAAAACCATTTCAAAACTTTTGACTATCCTAGTTTTCTCGCAATTTTTTACGCTCTCAACCTATTTTTTGTTTATTAGGTTTTAAAAATTAAATTCATTTGGTACCAATTACATCTAATAATTTTTTTCCCTATCAGAATATGTTTTCTAAAACATCTTTTACGTATAGAACACATGAAGCGGTTAGAGCTCAAACATGGTGCCAAAGAAAAAATGTTTGTCACGTAAAATAAAGTGGCTTTGGCGTCAGAAATCCTTTGACACCACATTTTCAAAAGTAATGGTTGACCCCAAAAACGTGATGCCAAAGATATTTCTTTATTATTTTTAAATACAATATAACTTAGACAAAATTTTGTTAAATTAAAAAACATTATAATATAATAAAAAATATTACATCAAAATGAAAAAAAATATTACATCAAAATAAAGATTATAAATTATTGAAAAATTTTCAAGATTCGTCCCTATGGTTTGGTCAAAACATCAAGATTCGTCCATATCTCAAATTAAATACAAGGATCGTCCCTATTTTTGAAACTATCATCGAATTTGGTCCCTATTTTGAATGAGTGTTAGTTTTCTCCCTTAAGTGTAATAATTAGAGGAGTATTTGTGTATTTTCTATTTCATTAACTACAACCCATAAAATCATTACTTTTTTTTTATCTTTTTTTCTTTCTTTCTTATCTCTCTCCCTCTTTTATATCTCTCACTCTCTATCTCTTTCTCTCTCTCTCTCCTACAACCTACCCTGCTTCTCCATTGATTAAGTTAAAATAAGAAAAATCCAAATAACCAAAATATTCGATTCACAAAAAAAATAATCAAGATAGCAAAAATCATACATCTCAAATCCATCAATAAACCGATTCACAAAAAAAATTAACAAAAATCCACCATCTTCATGAGTTTTAGCTTCTGGGTTGTTTGAGGGTGCTTCGAGATCTGCGAGGTTTTTTTTAGATCTGGGTTTTGGTTTTGGTTTATTGATTGGTTTTGGTTTATTAAGATCTGCGTTTTTTGGATCTGTGTTTTTTACAAGATTGCTGAGGAACAAGAGAGGATGTTGAAGAGATGAGAGATGAGATGGATCGGAAGATATTGAAAAAGGCTAGCGGTTTTAGATTGTTAAGCACAACCGCAACGACTAATAACACCGTTGCACCACACCACACACATCACGCCGTCGCCACCTGTTGGCCGGCACCACCCATCACACCTTCAACACGCGCTGACCACCACATCACAAAAACCACGCTAGCCATCACTGTCACCTTCGCTGCCACATGCTCAAACAAAAACCTCCGCTGTAATCACGACGCCACCACCCTCAATCCACCAACCACCATCATCATCCTGCCACCCATCACAATATCACAGCCGTTGTCATCACCTGATCCACCACCAAACGTTTTTCGTAAACCACGCTGCCATCACCAGCCACTCGACCTCCACACCACGAGACATCATCCACTGTTGCTTTTTGAGGTTGTTTTGTGGTAATGGTTGATGATGACATGTTGATGATGGTGTGACATGGCAAGGTGGTTCTTTAGGTGGTAGTTATGGTGGTTGAGAGGTGGTTGAGCTTGGTTATGGGTTTAAGGAGTGCCATTGTTGTTGTTTGTGTACTTGTGTTTTTTAAAGTGGTGTGTTTGTGGATTTTGTATGCAAGTTTTTTTAGGAAATACTATGTGATCTTAAATGTCATCCAATGAAATCTTGGATTATGAATGGGAATTTGACACGTGGATATGTGAAGATGGAAATATGTTTTCATGTGTTTATGGTCTGTAATAATTCTCACAAGGCCTCAAAAATTTCTCAGCCGCGAAGTATGAATACAAAAATATTCTACACCTATATATTTGATTGTTTGTCAATTAAATATTTTGGTTATCTGTATTTTTATTGTTTCAACTTAATCAATGGAGAAGCAGGGTAGGTTGTAGGAGAGAGAGAGAGAGAGAGAGAGAGAGAGAAAGAGGGAGAGAGAGGGAGAGAGAGAGAGAGAGAGAGAGAAGAAAATTAGAAAAAAGTAACGATTTTATGGTTGTAGTTAATGAAATATAAAAGACACAAATACCCCTCTAATTATTACACTTAACGGAGAAAACTAACTCCCATCCAAAATAGGGAACAAATTCGATGATAGTTTCAAACATAGGGACGATCCTTGTATTTAATTTGAGATAGGGACGAATCTTGATGTTCTAGGCAAACCAAATTGACGAATCTTGAAATTTTTTCTAAGTTAATCATTACGATTCGCTAAATGCTCCACAAGGTTAGCTCGAAGCTCGTTGTGTATTCTTCGGTCTTGAATTTCTTTTGTTTTCATCTCATGTATTTCACATCGTGCGATCCAACTTCGAACAATATTGGATTGAGGATCAACAAAAACATCTCTTAAATTCAATGTGGATTTTTCGTTTTCGAATATCATGTTATGTAAAATAATACAACAATACATGATTCTTTTCAAATGGTTAATTTCATAAGCACGTGCGGGTTGCCGTATAATTCCCCAATGACCTTGTAAGACGCCGAAAGAGCGTTCAATATCTCTTATAACGCTTTTTTGAACTCTTTTAAACCGCAAAGTTTTTTCATTTCTTGAAATCGATTTTTTTTTACAAAAGTAGCCCATTCTTGATAAATACCGTCGCCAAATAGTTACCTTTTGTGTATGTTTTTATGTTACCACAAACGGAGATTCTAAAACCCTATTGGCTAACTCGTCATCAAATAAAGGAGAACCATATAACACATTAAGATAATTATTTCCTTGAACCCCAAAGTATGCATGCCAAAACCATAATTGTTGATCCGCAACCGCTCCTATCATAAGAGTTGGGTATTTGTGATCTGGTATTTTAAATTGAGCCTATAAAGCCTTTGGACAATTTTTCCAATCCCAATTCATACAATCAATACTCTCGAAAATTCTTTGAAGTCCATATTTCTCAACATGCAATGCATATGTTTTTTTGATGATTTTCTTAAATAGGTTTTAACATATAAAACATATATGCATGTAGTAAAATTATGTAAACAAGCTCTAGAAGTGCGTTCAAAAATATGCAAGTACTCGTCAAGCGAATCGGGTGATGACCTGTATGCCAGTTGACTAATTGCCAGAGTGGTCCTTAAGACAGGATGAATACTTTCTCGACGGGTGACACCCATCCCGGGTTGAAAAAATTAAATTATTCGGGAAGAGGGTCGGGATCATAACTTAAAATAGCATTGACTATTTTTTTTTAAATGTATAGAACTCATAATATGCCTTCTCAAGGATTTCTATTTCGCATATTTTGGAGGAGTCTCATCATCTCCAAAATAGTCATCGAGTAACCATTGACCTGCGTCTTCTCTTTCATGTGCTATGTATATCCTCTTTTAGGGACACGCTCTGAACCACTGACTTCTTGATTACAAATAGTTAGAAATGTCTCATACTCCGCAAGACCTCACATATATCGTTTGTGGTCGTCTTTGAAATACGTATCGTATTCTTCAACGGTGTTGATATTGTTTAGATCCATTTTTGTGAATAAAAAATAAGAGAAGTAAGGAAAAGTGAGTTATAAAATGTAAGAAGTGAGTATATAAAATTTGGTGAAAATATTTGGTATATATAAACTTTTTAAGGCGTTAGATTTTGAAACAAAAGTGGGGTTCAATTAAAAAATAACGATAAAAGAAGGCTCCCAATGAATATATTTTTCAAAAAAAACGAAACCCGTTACCAGCCGGGTTGGTAAGAACGGCGCCATCACCCTTTGGGCGAGGCACGGTGTGGTGCGCCAATGACCGACTCGCGCCAAAGGGCTACCAGCCACCGTACCTCACCTCATAGAGAGGTGGGAATGGTGGGCTGTTGGTTGAACCCTTGGCGCACTACACCCCTTCTCACGTCGAAGGAGTTAACGCCAACCCCACCATCTAAGTGAAAAGAGAAAAGATATTTTTTTATTTACTAGTCGTTGGAGGGTGTAAATACAAATATCGTATTAAAATAATATTTATGTTAAATCACTCTTAATGTTTTGTTAATGACAAAACATCAAACATATTTTTATGTTTGTGTCACAATCAACATATAAGTTTTTTAATCCATGAACTTATGTTCTAAACTTTTAAGAAAGGTTTTATACACTTACATTTTTTTAAGTGGAAAAATAAAATGGAAATAATGTAACTATCTCACTCTTTATCAGACATATAAAAGTCAACCATGGGTAAATTCAATGATTGTATGTGATCTTGGACAACATTTATGAGACAACACAAGTCAGACACAACGGATCCTTGGGTAAAGGGGCCGACGAGTTCCGTGGGTGTCTGATACTTTGCCTATAAATACCATGCTTTGTCCAATCAAAGAACTCACCCCCTCTTTTAACGTTTCTCTCTAATTCTCTGCATATATCTAACTCTCTAACCCTATTCTTATCTTACTTCTTCTCTTGTGACTTAGATATTTGTAAAATTGACGATCGTTTACGAGAATTCTATCTTCTAAGCTTTGATCCTTCGAAGCTTCACATTGAGTGAATGTGATAAGTGTTACCTGCACAATCACCGTTGTTATACTCATTCTTCTACCTACTTGTGTAATAGTGTGGTGGGTGTTGTAAACCACAAAGTAAATAGTTTAAAGGGAATTGTTGTACCCGTGTAAAGAACACGACATCCTATCTTAGGTGTCCATAAAGATTGTAAGCTAAAGTGTGAAGGTTTCTCCACTAGTGTAAAGGAGATTCGTTTACTAGAGAAATAGAACTCTCGAGTGGATACTCGAGGAGTGGAAGTAGGGGCAAGATAAGTGAGTTCTTGTTAGGCCGAACCACTATAAATCATTGTGCATTGTGGTTTGTTTGATACTTGTTTCATCTCTATTACTTTGTCAATCACGCTTGATCTATATCCATAATAATCACGAAAAAGTTTCAAAGTAATTAAAACTAATCGATAAAAACTATTCAAACCCTTTATAGTTTTCTATAGAGTATTTTTAGTCGTTTTTTATTAATTACCATCTTTTTAAAATTTAACCCCTTAAAAATCTAAAAACATCACTTGTTTTCAACAAATTTTATATACTCACTTTTATATCTTATAACACACAAATCTCTTATTATGGCTCACCACTATGGATCCAAATGATATCAGCACCATGGAAGAATATGATGCATATTTCAAACACGATTACGACCATATATGTGAGTTTTTACAGAGTATGAAACATTTCTAGTTGTGTGTAATCAAAAAGCCCATGGTTTAGGGTGCTACCAAAAAGACGAGGATATATCTACCGGTCAACAAGAAGACGCTGAACAACACCTAGCTGATGACTATTTTGGCAAGGATGATACTCTTCCAAAATACACAAATTGAAATTTCGGGAAGTATTATATGATTTCTACACTTTTAAAAACATACTTAATGATGTCTAATGTTATGATGCCAACTCTCTTATCGAATAGTTTCAACATTTTCGACCCAGTATCGATGATATCGGTCGTGAAAGTATTCCCCTTATTTTGAAGCGCACTTTGACAATTCGTCAATTGCATATGGATCATCACCAGATTAATATTGACGAATACCTGCAAATTGTTGAACACACTTCAATAGATTGTTAACTTAACTCTACTAAATGCATATATGTTTTATATGTTGAAACCTATTTAAGAAAACCAAATCCTGTGAATGCCGAAAAAACATATGCATTGCATGTTGAGAAGCATGGAATCCCGGGAATGCTCGAGAGTTTGATTGTATTCATTACTGTTAGTGCAAACATTACGATGCTTTTTCGATATAATCTCTTTATGTTTTGTTGATGACAAACGTATAATTCGCAATACATTATGTAAAATGTTAAGGTACTCGTAATCATTCAAGAATACATTTGTATACTTCTCTCGACACCTCCAAGATCGCATTCGGCATGAATCACTCAAGGTATGTACAAACATGTCATTAACCTAACTAAGTGATCAAGGATTAATATTTTCTTAAAACTCACTTTTATAATAAGTGACAAAGTAATTTTTAATTAAATTTATTTTTAAGAAAATGTTTTATTAAAAAGAAAAATGGAAATTTGAATTTGGAATATTCCAAAGAATATTCCCTAAGGTATATTCCAAAGAATATTCTTTAATTTGAATTTGGCATATTCCATATACTAAAGGAATATCTTTTGAGGGTATAAACTACCCCAGATGGCATATCCCCACTAAAGGACAAATTTGCACGGACTCCAACGCGAAGGTTCCTTAAAGGAACCCGTGGTCCTTATTGATAAGGTACCGCGGGTAGAGATAAGGAACCGCGGGTGTTTTTGACCGTTGCAATGTTGTCCTATAAATAGTGGATCATTTCCAGGTTTTCTTTCAACCCTTTTTGCACAGTTTCTTCACATACATCTTTAAACCCTTGATTAGTTAGTTTAGATTAATCTTGTTTAAGATGTGATTCTCTCCTTCAATCTCCTCATCCTCTTAAGTGCAAAGAGAAGATCACTCACACACTTGTGATGTGATTAAAGATGAAGTCTTGATGAAGATCATCATGTTCATCATTTTTATTTGTGTCTTGTGTAGATCCAATGTATATGTGTATACTTGGATCAATCTTGTGTAGATCTAATATATATGGGTATACTTGGATCAATATTGTGTAGATCCAATGTATTTATGAATACTTGGATTAGTTGTGTTAGTCCATTGTATTTGTGAATACTTGGATTAAGTCTTGTGTAAATCCATTGTATATGTGTATACTTGGATTTATGTTGTGTAGATCCAAGTTACATGTGTACACGTGGATATGTGTTTTATTGAGTTGTAATAGGTAAGAGTTGTGAGTTCTCACTAAAGTATAAAGTGATTTGATTGTGTCTTGTGAGTTCTCACTAAACTATAAAGTGATGTAGTTGTGTCTAGTGAAGTTCTCACTTAGCTTCAAAGTGAAGAGTCGTGAAGATTAGTTCTACCTTTCGATTAGAACTCGACATCTAGCCTTGTGTTGTAAAATGGTGAAGTAGGCAACGTTGTGAAGATTGGTTCTACCTTTCGATTAGAACTCGACATCTAGCCTTGTGTCGTTAAATGGTGAAGTGGGCAACGTTGTGTAGATTGGTCCTACCTAAGATTAGGACTCGACATCTAGCTTAGTGTCAGAAATTGTGTAAGTGATGTGTATGGTTTTCTCCGCCTTGAAAGGAGTTTTGTTGACTAGTGAAGTAACTCTCGAGTAAGGTGTACTCGAGGAGTGGAGTAGGGCGAAGAGGAGCTTCGTGACCGAACCACTATAATTCATCGTGTCGGTACTTTCCTTTACATTTATGTCTTTACTATTATAGATGTATTTATATGTTGTGTGTTGTGTGCATCTCATAATCTAAACATCTAAGTTGCGGAAAAGCTAAGGCTTAGTACGTGTGAGCTTCGTGTTTAGATTATGGTCAAGTGTGCATCCTTTAGTCTAAACATCTTAGTTGCGGAAAAGCTAAGGCTTAGTACGTGTGTGCTTAGTGTTTAGACTATTGCTTGATGTACACTTGATTTGATGTGTTTGTGTGTTTCCTTACTTATAGTTATTATCTATTACAAACACATCTCATATCTAGTCAAGCTTAATCGAGAATTTGATACAAACGATTGTCAAGGTTTACAACGTATCAATATTTGGCATCCACTGTAGGCGGTTCTTTATTGAGCCTGCGGTTCTTTATTGATAAGGAACCGCGGTGATATTTAAGGAACCGCGGCTAGTGGAATAAACGAAATATTTTGAAAATGAACTAGAAACTATTCAACCCCCCCTTCTAGTTTCTACAATTGGTATCAGAGCGAGGTTATTCAAGATCTTTAAAGTATATTGTACTTTAAAGCTTGGATCTATCTTTGCTCTCTTTTTCAAAACAAATGGTTTTTAAAATGTAAACGGTTTTTAAAAATAGAGACGATCTTTGTATCAAATTGTTCATGAAGAGTGATCACTTATGGAATGTGTTTTGTTGTTTCATTCGTACACGTTTTGGTGTTAAATAAACTTTGTATAATAGCTTGAATTAAATCTTTTCTTGTTTGGAAGTATAAAAATCTTTTGTGTCATAATTAACTCTAATATATGAGTTATGTGTGTCTAAAATGATTTTTTAGAGTCCTAAGTCCTTCCAAATTGTTTCTAAATGATTTTGGTCAAAAACTCATTTTTTGTCCTCTGACCGCGGTTCTTTATTGTTCCCCACGGATCCTTATCAATAAGGAACCGCAGCCAGTCTGACTCAGATTTTTGAAATCTTTGAAAAATCATATAAAATCAACTGTAAGTCCGTAGTAGTCGTGCCACCCGTCATTTCGAACGTAATTGAATTTTCTTTCAATTAAAAATGCTTCCAAACCTTTATTCAAACTTTAAAATTTGGATGGTTTCTAAGTTCCATACTTTGTCCAAAGTATTGAGCGTCGGTTTGTCGTAAAACTTGTGTTTTACTCTTTTTTATTAAGTTGGACATCTCTTGGTGATATATCTTTGAAAATTGATATATTTACAAAGTGTTAAACTTAATTAAATTTTAAATGGGTCAAAGACTATTTTCAAATAAAATCAAGCTATGAATACTTTGTTGTATCTAACACTCAAAAAATGGACGAATGCTTTTATGTGTTAAGCTAATTGTTTGTGTGTGTTTCCTTGTGTGTTATTATTATATGTAGACATTATTAAGTGTTCCTTGCTATTTGTAGTAGTATTGCTTATATGTCTAGTCTCTTGTGCCTTGCTTGGTATTTGTTAGTATCTAGTTTTTCCTAATTAGGATGTATGCTAGATTTCTTGCATTTTAGTTGCAACATTATGTGTGCATT
Source organism: Glebionis coronaria (assembly GCA_025667525.1). Lineage (NCBI taxonomy): Eukaryota > Viridiplantae > Streptophyta > Magnoliopsida > Asterales > Asteraceae > Glebionis > Glebionis coronaria. The sequence goes on along the minus strand of CM046879.1, from coordinate 314,743,499 downwards.
GCATATAGGATTAACATCTCTTAGTTTACAAATGTTACATAAACATCTTGTACACCTCGGGATGTTCTTTAACACTTTTAGGTTTGAAAGCTTTGGGAGCTTGTCAAATCTATTGATTTAGGTCGTCTTACTCGATCATTGTGTTATTAGTTCAAGTAGATAAATGTCTCACTATAAAACATGAAACACCCTTTGAAAATATTAGCTATTTTCTCTTAAAAGAGTGTTTGTGGGAATCAAGAAAGATTTCGATTAAATATCAATGCATTATTCAAACTATGATTGGTATCATTATCGAATCTAATTGACATGTTTTTTAGTGTAGACATGAATGTGGTTTATTAATAATATACATCGGATCATAACTCACACTTGTGTTGATGGTGTTATATTGAATCTACTTGTTCAAATTGTTAGACATATTTTGTTTAATAATTACTTATAATGCACAATAGAGTCGGTTTGATAACTTGGATGTTTCATCTGAAATACTCAAGTAATTTATATTGCTATGCAATTTATAAATGTGTCATTTCCGAAAAGACCAATAAAGAGTGTTCCTTTTGTTTGTGTAAACTTTGTTTATACACTTCAAAGTTATTGGCCTTAAGTTCTATTAAGGTAAATAACCTTAACTAGACTTGTTTGACAAGATATGCCATGGTGCATTCTTAACCCTCTTTAGGTCATGCATTGTGTCGCCATGCAAGTTTCATCCTTGCTAAAATTTATTAGGCAAATGTTGGAATTACATTTTGTCTAACTTGAGAATGACTACTAGAGAATTTATGCACTAGGATCTTAATTTGACCTAACGGTTGAATTACTTCCATGTGGGAAGTTGAGTTGGTGTATAACTCGTAAAAATTGTCGTGTTTAGCCTTAATTGAGCACCTCTAGTGATAGTCTCATACTCATTCTCTAAATTGGCTAAATGGCTCTTCCTATATATGACTAATGATAGTTTACTTTGATGAACTTTGTATGTCATTAGGAGTCTTTTTCTTTTGTAGCCATTAGGTTTTTCTTAGCTTTCTTCTTACGTGCTAATTAAACCTATGTGTCTTTCCTTTGTGTGTGTTCTAGCTTTTATTGCTCTTAAGCATGACTTTATGATAAGTTAGACTAGAACATTAGGATTTGCTGAATTGGAAAATCCTCCTTCACCAAAACCAAGCCTAAACCAAGCCTCTGTAGGCGGTTCTTTAAATAGACCGCGGCTCCATATCAATATGGAGCCGCTGGTGGAGATAAAGAACCGCAGGCAGAAGCTCTCAAATTCGGGTTTTCTGAAACTTCCCAATTGTTCCAACACCCTTTGAATCTTTGTTTCAAACCTTTGATCACTCCCAAAATATCTAGGGCTTTCCCTTTTTAACCCTTTACTAGTTTGGATCATCCCCTCACCCTTTTAAACCCTTCTTGTTAGCCATGTTCTTCACACCTCAAACCATTCATCCTTACCCCTTAAACCACCCATTACTACCATGGTTTCTACAAGAACCTCCAATTCATCCAAAACCTCCTCTTCAAAGAGGCACCTCAATATTAAGATTAAGTTACCCAAACTTAACTCTTCACCCTTTTGCCACACCTAAGAATGAGATTGTGCCCATTCTCATCTCTTCATCACCCTCACCACCTCTTGCACCATGCAAGACTACCTTAACCCATGGTACCAACAATTCACATGGTTCTACCTCCTCTTCATTCCAATCTAGAATGAATGAGTTAACCTCACCCTTCACTCTTAGTACTCTCTTGGATGTGACTACTCAACCTTAACCTATCTAAAGCATTCCCTTTGAGAATGCCTTTGTTGAACCCTTGGTGACTTTACCTTTTACCCCACCAAATTCCGCCACCACCTTGTCTTCTAAATAAGCATGTGTATTGCTTATTAATAAGACACTCAATCTAAGCAAATCTTAGGATTCTAGTGTAACTAAGATTAAAGTTATGCTTAAGTTTTAGGCTTGTTTTTTCATACATCTTTCTATGATCTTTATTCTCTTGTATTTCCATTCATGTTTTTTCAACATGTTTTTTCTTTGAGTCTTGGATCTCGTTTTTCTCGTGATCTTTCTTTTCTTATTTATTTTCTCACTCGGTTGTCAAGGAAGGTTAGATTTATATCTAATTCCTCTCCTAGTAAGATTGACAACTTAAATATTTCTTTTGAAATATTCAAGTAATATTAACTTGCAATTGCAATTGTTAAAAGTCATATCCGAAGCATTGACCTTCAATCCATTTAGCATCTTATGTTAAACTGTTTGACCAAGTGATTTTCCTTTGAGTCGATAATCGGTTTTGGACACCCAATGTCCACGGTTCCTCAAATAACATTGGGTCTCATTATTGATAATTAACCACGGACCTATTTAATGAACCGCGACCATTGAGTCCCTTTGTTCGTTTTGGTCTTTTTCTCTTTTGACGAGTTTTCTTGAAGATTCCTTCTTTTCTTCTCTTTTGAGTTTCTTCTCTAGTTTCGTGAAGTTATCCTTAACTTCTTTGTTGATTCTCTCTCAATTCATTTTAATCATGCTCTTCTAAGTCGAGTATCTTTTTTCTAGTCTTTCTAAACTAAGTTGAGTCGAGCCTTACCCTTTCCTCATCATGTAATTGTTCTTTGAACATCCATAATGATTGAGAAGAGCTACGAAACTTTGAGCATGTAGTTTATCGTATGCTAAACACCATTTGGTGTCGACATTCATACGCATTTTTGCCTATAATGTCCTATATCCCGAATTTTTCTTAAAACGTCAATTTATTCGCTTTTAGTTTTCCTTTATTTTTTTTGGTAAAAAATGTCTCTAGTTGAGATATTTTTGTTCCTCTTTTTGAGAGTTGATTGCGGTTAAAATTTACAATTGGTATGGGTGATTCCATCAATTCTAAGTTTTTAACCCCTTGAAATGATATCTTCAAATTCTTGGATGTTTCTTTTCTACCTCTACTCCAACAATTTTGAATTGATTTCCTCAAAATCCTCTCCTTGTTTTTTTTTTAAAAGTTGATGGTTAAATCTTGAATTCTCTTGGGTGATTCCAAAAATTCTACGCTTTTTACCCTTTGACATATTATCATTACAATTGGTATGGATGTTTCTTTTCTATCTCTATTCCAACAATTGTGAATTGATCTTGTCAAGATCCTCTCCTTTGATTTGTTTTTGGATTGATAGCATCGCATGCACACTTCTTTGCTTGTCATTGTTTGTGCAAACTACTTGTTTATCATCCCCGTTTGGGTGACATCTCTTTTTATATATGCTCTTGTCTACTAACCTTGTTTTGTAGGACACTTCTAACCCATTTTTGTAGCTCGTCACTATTCTTGATTTGTTGGTGCCTCAAGCAAGGGGGAGCATTTGCAAGAGTTCAAGTCATTACATTTGCGATCATTGACTCACTCAAATTGCATTCATCGAACATCTTGCAAGTAATGCATTTTGGACACTCGTAGATAAGCATATTCTTATGCTTGGAGTTGGTTAACCTATGGTGATTGCAGACTTTACTAGGATGGCGCAAGCTCAATATTTTTGTAAGATGGGTTTATGGTTTGGATTCTCGCCTCTCAAACGACAACCACTATGGATGATTAGATTTTTTAGATGCATGTTCTCTCGAAGTCGATCCTCCTCTTCTACAGATGAAGACTACCTTTTGATTCGACAAAAGGGGGAGAAGTAAGTGTAAACGAGTAACTTATGCATTTTAATATGTGTTGCGGTTTAATTGTTTGTCATCATCAAAAAGGGGGAGATTGTTAGTGCAAACATTACGATGCTTTGTCGATATAATCTCTTTATGTTTTGTTGATAACAAACGTATAATACGCAATACATTATATAAAATGTTAAGGTACTTGTAATCACTCAAGAATACATTTGTATACTTCTCTCGACACCTCCAAGATCGCATTCGGAATGAATAACTCAAGGTATGTACAAACATGTCATTAACCTAACTAAGTGATCAAGGATTAATATTTTCTTAAAACTCACTTTTATACAAAGTCACAAAGTAATTTTTAATTAACTTTATTTTTAAGAAAATGTTTTATTAAAAAGAAAAATAGAAATTTGAATTTGGAATATTCCAAAGAATATTCCCTAAGGTATATTCCAAAGAATATTCTTTAATTTGAATTTGGCATATTCCATATGCCAAAGGAATATCCTTTGAGGGTATAAACTACCCCAGATGGCATATCCCCACTAAAGGATAAATTTGCACGGACTCCAACGCGGAGGTTCCTTAAAGGAACTCGCGGTTCCTTATTGATAAGGTATCGCGGGTAGAGATAAGGGACCGCGTGTGTTTTTTACCGTTGCAATGTTGTCCTATAAATAGTGGATCATTTCCACGTTTTCTTTCAACCCTTTTTGCACAATTTCTTCAAATACATCTTTAAACCCTTGATTAGTTAGTTTAGATTAATCTTGTTTAAGATGTGATTCTCTCCTTCAATCTCCTCATCCTCTTAAGTGCAAAGAGAAGATCACTCACACACTTGTGATGTGATTAAAGATGAAGTCTTGATGAAGATCATCATGTTCATCATTTTTATTTGTGTCTTGTGTAGATCCAATGTATATGTGTATACTTGGATCAATCTTGTGTAGATCTAATATATAGGGTATACTTGGATCAATATTGTGTAGATCTAATGTATTTGTGAATACTTGGATTAGTTGTGTTAATCTATTGTATTTGTGAATACTTGGATTAAGTCTTGTGTAAATCTATTGTATATGTGTATACTTGGATTTATGTTGTGTAGATCCAAGTTACATGTGTACACTTGGATATGTGTTTTATTGAGTTGTAATAGGTAAGAGTTGTGAGTTCTCACTAAACTATAAAGTGATGTGGTTGTGTCTTGTGAGTTCTCACTAAACTATAAAGTGATGTAGTTGTGTCTAGTGAAGTTCTCACTTAGCTTCAAAGTGAAGAGTCGTGAAGATTGGTTCTACCTTTCGATTAGAACTCGACATCTAGCCTTGTGTCGTAAAATGGTGAAGTAGGCAACGTTGTGAAGATTGGTTCTACCTTTCGATTAGAACTCGACATCTAGCCTTGTGTCGTTAAATGGTGAAGTGGGCAACGTTGTGCAGATTGGTCCTACCTAAGATTAGGACTCGACATCTAGCTTAGTGTCGGAAATTGTGTAAGCGACGTGTATGATTTTCTCCGCCTTGAAAGGAGTTTTGTTGACTAGTGAAGTAACTCTCGAGTAAGGTGTACTCGAGGAGTAGAGTAGGGCGAAGAGGATCTTCGTGACCGAACCACTATAAATCATCGTGTCGGTACTTTCCTTTACATTTATGTCTTTACTATTATAGATGTATTTATATTTTGTGTGTTGTGTGCATCTCATAATCTAAACATCTAAGTTGCGGAAAAGCTAAGGCTTAGTACGTGTGAGCTTCGTGTTTAGATTATGGTCAAGTGTGCATCCTTTAGTCTAAACATCTTAGTTGCGGAAAAGCTAAGGCTTAGTACGTGTGTGCTTAGTGTTTAGACTATTGCTTGATGTACACTCGATTTGTTGTGTTTGTGTGTTTCCTTAATTATAGTTATTATCTATTACAAACACATCTCATATCTAGTCAAGCTTAATCGAGAATTTGATACAAACGATTGTCAAGGTTTACAACGTATCAATATTTGGCATCCATTGTAAGCGGTTCTTTATTGAGCCCGCGGTTCTTTATTGATAAGGAACCGCGGTGATATTTAAGGAACCGCGGCCAGTGGAATAAACGAAATGTTTTGAAAATGAACTAGAAACTATTCAACCCCCCCCCCCCCCTTCTAGTTTCTACAGTTATGATTGAAATAATTCTCCAAAGGCTTTACATGCTCAATTCAAATAGCGGGATCATAGATACCCAATTCTTATGTTAGAAGTGGTTGTTGATAAAAAAATTATGGCTTTGGTATGCATACTTTAGGGTTCCATGGTCAAATAATGATTTAAATGTGTTATATGGTTCTCCTTTATTTATTGAAGAGTTGGCCGATAAAGTTCCGGAATCTCCGTTTGTGGTAAAAAGAAAAACATACAAAAAAGTTTGCTATTTAGCCGACGACAATTATCCGGAATGGGTTAATTTTGGGAAAACTTTTTTGTTTTAAGGGATGAAAAAATGTTGAGGTTTCAAAGAATTAAAGAAAACGCTAAAAAAGATATTGAACGCGCTTTCGAAGTCTTAGAAGGCTGTTGGAAAATTATACGACAACCCGCACATGCTTATGAAATAAACACCTTGGAAAGAATCATGTATCGTTATATAATTTTACATAACATGATATTGAAAGATAAAAAATTCGCAGTTAGTATGAGATGTTTACGTTGATGCACAACTGGATATAGTTCGAACTTGAATCGGACATTGTGAAATACACGAAAGGAATACCAAAGAACTTCGCGGCCGAAGAGTGCACAACTAATTTCGAGTCGACCTTGTGAAGCATTTAACGAACCATTATGAATAAATTGTAATCGTTAATTTTTTTTCGTAGGATGTTTTTTATATTGATGTAATGTTTATTTAATGGAGTTTATATAAGTTAAATTATGTATTTAATTAAATTATTAATGCTAACTACTATCTCTAAACATGTGATGATAAATCATGTGATGGTAAAAGATATCTAGTGTGAAACACAGTTTATCTTAAGTGACACTTACTTTTCTATTTATATTATATTTTGAGCTCCAACCGCTCTCGATAATCTTAGACAAGATGTTATAAATAAGCCCAAAATGTGTATAAAACTGCACCATTTTAAAATAGAAAAAGAAATGATAATAAACGTAAAATGTACTATTAATCCAAATTATTGAACAAATAATATGGGAATTGATTCACACACTCTACTTATTAATTGAGACACTCAAATTTACAAACTGTTAAAACAAAAGTAAAACTGTTTAATGCATAGTTTAAAATGTTTGAATCAAATTTGAGAGTGCGTAAATCGTTAACCAAACAATATAGAATAGAGTGGTGCAATAATGTGATAGTAATTGGTTTGTCTAAACTCTAAACATTAGTCAAACGTCTGCTGTGACTGATTCCATAAAATGTCTATGAAAGTGGGAATGAAGGGTGCAGCATTAGTCAACACCGTTCTTTATTAAACAGAAAAATAAGAGGTTCGTGTTAAATTTCAAAAAGAAGAGTATGCTTTAAAAACTCATCATCATTCCTGTGCAAAATTAAATTATACTCATATAGAATTTATATTTAATTTAAATTTTAAAAATAAAAAAAATTCTTATTCGGGTCAATCGGGTTGACCCGAACCCAATTAGGCATAAATATTTTACCCGATGTCCGACCCGATTTCGAATTCGGGTTAGTCGGGTTGACCCGACTAACCCGAATTGAAATTTTAACCCGAGTAACCCGACCCGAATATGCTCGGGTCGGGTTCGGGTCGGGTCGAGTTCGGGTCGGGTCGGAAATATTGACATCCCTAGTTGGAATGGTGGTGTTGTTTTTTCGCGCAGAGTCATAATGCGAGTTTTGCCCATAGCGCGAGATTCTGTGAGTTGGCGTCGTGGCTGTCGTGCCATGACTACCAGCATGCGGAACGTTTTTTTTTTTTTTTTTTTTTTGAATTTAAAGGGTATATACTTTATATGACACCAAAAATACCTCTATGACTAGGGGTGGGAATCAGCTCGGGTTGATCGGATTCGGGTTATTCGGGTCGGGTCAAAGTCGGATCAAGCTAAAAATAACTTACCCGAACCCGACCCGATTTGAACTCGGGTTAGTCGGGTTCGGGTCTATTCGGGTCGGGTTTTGTCGGGTCGGGTCTAGTCGGGTTCGGATCAACTCGAATTCAAATGAATTATTAAAACAAAAACTTTTTTTTTTTACTTTTTAATACAATTTATATTAAATATAAATTTTAAAAATTGGAAAAAAAAAAAAAGTTTATTCGGTTCAATCGGTTGACCCAAATCCGAATTAAACATAAATATTATACTCGATGTCCGACTTGATTTCGAATTCAGGGTTAGTCGAGTTGATCCGACTAACCCGAATTGAAATTTCAACCCGAATGACCTGACCTGAATAAACTCGGTCGGGTCGGAAAACTGACACCCCTACCTATGACACCATAAATACCTTATGGCACAACAAATCATCACTCCTCTTTAAAACTTGTGTCATATCATTTTTCATGCCATACCTCATTTTATTAACCTGACACAACTTTTTAATTATGACATCAAATTTACAGCACTACCGTTCCTTCTGCTCTATGCCAAAAGTGTGGCGAGTTGTTTTCATTTCTTATTTTCTTTTTAGTATAATATAACAAAAAAATGTGGGTATCGTGTACCGTAACTTTGGGCTATAATGGAGAGGGTGTTTCCAAGTTTTGTGACAGAAATGTTATTGAGTAAAAGTTAAATTAACAATGCGAATGACACTTATTGCACTTATAATTCTTAGAGGTTAGATTACGATCAAGTACAGAGTTAGGGGTTTTCGCGGGTGTTTGTGATCTATATAGATTTTTTTTTTGTAGTCTTAATTTATGAAGAAAAACGTCAATTTTTTCTAAATGCATCTAAAATGTACTCAGTAAATCGGAACGTGTTTCTACTTTTCGTTTTAATTCATTTTTCACATATGTTATATTACGGTTCAAGAAATTTGTGCTCCCGATCATATTTCGTCATGCCTTCGTCCCAGATTACGATAAATATTTTGTGGCGTTTTCATGAAAATGCAACATCAAAATGACGGCATATTCGTTTGAGTTTTTGGATCTGGCGTCGTACTTGCTAGCCCGAACGGTACCGAAAGATATGATGGGACAGCGCGAGTAACCACGCCGTTGCGTTTTCATGTTGTCGCGTCGTCGGAGTTTTTCTTTTATGTTTTTGAAAAGTAAGATTGTTTAACACCAGATTTTGTAATATTAATCATTAAGAGGGTATTTTTGTGTTGTGTGGTCTTACGGTCTTGCATAACATTCTGACATGCTCTTTTAACACGACTCCACACGAAAATTTGATATGACATGCTCTTTTAACACGACTCAACACGAAAAATTCCAAGGTTATGTGGTCTTACGTCTTGCATAACATTCTGACATAGTTACATATTAAAGTAAACAAATAATTGTATAGATACTATCTAAAACTTGATTTAAAAATAGAAAATTGGAAAAAGTAATGACGACTATGGTGTTTACTGAATGATCATGTGTCGAGTGATTTAGTAAACCTCGAAACTCTTTATGTTTCCTTGTAACATTGGTTCGCCTCTCTTAACCTCGTGCAAGAGTGTTAGGGGACGTTTGGTACGGTTGAATCGCGAATAATGAAAATGTAGAAGAGATGTAATTGTAGAGAAAGAGAATGCATTTAATAAATAAGATTAGTGTCATGTGTTTGATACAATATGAGAATGCAGGTGAGAAACATGTTTCTCTTGTTTGGATAAGTTATGCACAGGAATGAATTGTGTTCTTATATAAAAAATAACGTTTCAACTACTGTAGCTTAATGAAAACCTGTATATGCCTGTGACGCTTTGTAAATGTATGCATTCTTATAAGGTTGTACACAACACATTAATACTTCAAAGCTAAACAAACTATTAGATATCTATTATATTTTAGCCTAGCCATAATGTTATGTTAAAAGTAACATTAGATTTACAACAGATTATCAATATTCAATCATGCTTCAAGCAAAGCCCCTCTACCGATTGAACCAAGCTGCAACTACCTCGAGAGCCTCTCTTTAATGAGTACATTAGATTTCATATTGTTTCGAAGTCTTGTAACACAAAAAGCCTATCTGTAATGAGCAAGTTTGGCATTACTTTATGTTTGGTACCTGGTCTTCTTCTACATATTAATATATGATGCTACATAACCAAAGAAAATTCAAAACTTAAATCATACGACTCAAATTCAGTGATGATTCAAATTGGCATTCTAGATAATAAAAGAAATATGACAAAGTAGTCAATCATGGCATGTCATGTTCATGTATATCACAAAACTGGGAACTATCACCGTTAACAACAAACAAGTTAACATGACATAGATAATGCTTATCAAATTAAGATTATAAAAGTTTTAAAAATTTTAAGCTTGACATTTTATCAAACAAGTGGCATGCACCACAAGACATGAGTTTACACCATTGTTCTTCAATCGTAAATTCGTAATCAATTATCAACCCACACTTTGTAAGGAAACGGTGAGTCCATGTTATGTGAAATCATGAATGTTAATTAACTCCAATATTCGGTTTGTCTTAAACAGAAATGAAAGAAACAAGTTATTAAGTAGGTAAAATAATTAACCAATATACATAACAAAGATGATAAGATTTTACCAAAGACCAACAAAATATTGATTAGTTTCCTAAACGAATCCTTTTGATTTTGCGAAAGAAACTTTGTAGTTGATAGAGATGTATTGGATTTGAGATATTTAATTATTTGTTTTGGAGGAATGTGCCTTGCACGTGGTTGAAAGTATTTACAGCCCATGTTTTTTTATTTAAATACTCATTCCCCAGTCAATAAGACGACGAATAAAAGTATGAACATTTTTTGTTTCTCACCTATTCTCCGCTTTTGTTTAAAGAATCAAAGGAATGGAAAGAGAATGATTTTTTAATTCTTGGTTTCCATTCTTCGTCTTAACAAACACGAGAAACGACCTCACACTCTTTTCTTCTCTTTCCATTCCATCATACCAAACAGCCCCTTAGTACATATTAGTCATTCCAAAAAAGACTATTTTGACTTAGCATTCGTACTAAGTATGTTGAGGGTCTGTATATGGAGATATGGGATAAACCACAATCATCGAATTTACATTTAGAAGTTTATACATCAGGAGTCATCATATATCAACAAAGAGCACTGGGTGTGGCGATAAACATCCTTCGTCAAAATGATGTCACCCTCGTCACTAGCTCGCCATAGCTTTTCACCACACCATCAAACTTCGCCAAACACCCTCTTCGCCAGTTAACTGGCGAAGATACAAAAAAAAAACAGAGCCCACATGTTTTCTTTATTCTTTCTTGGTTTTCTTTTTGATTTTCCTTTTTATTTTGTTTTTGAATTCCTGGATTGGCTGAGAAGAAAAGCTGGAGAAAAAAGAGTGAAGAGATAATGTTTTTTCTTTTTTATATAAAAAATAAATTTGCATTTATAACCTTGTGGTTTGGTTTATTTTAAGTTTTGGGTTTAATTTATAATTTTGTTTGAAAATTTAATTTTATAAAAAAAACAATTATAATTTGTATTTTTATTTTTCGTATTTTAATTATATTTTTAAGAAATGAATTTAGTTGTGCTAAAAACAGAAGAAAAAAAAATTGGTAATGCTAGGGCTCAAATGAAGAGAGTATGTTAGTTGGCACAACATAAGTTTTTAGAGATGGGGAGCAAGGGCTGGTGGGAGGGCTGGTAGGCCTATGGCGCCACCCGACCGTTGGCGCACGACTCCCATGCTCGCGCCAACGAGGCTCGCGCCAACAGCACCAGCTCACGCCAAAATATTTTTTTTAAGTTATAAAATGGTTTTTGTGGGCCCGTTATACCCTTTTGGCATCATTTTTTCTCGTGTCAACCGTTCCCCATAAATGTGGTACCAAAAGGTTTCTCGTGCCAAAACTCCAAAATCTTACGTGGCAGCTTTGACACCACCTTCTCGTGTCAACGACTCCCAACTTTCTTATAAAATAAAAGTGCCAAATAACATAGCAGCCATTAAGGCCCAAATAAAAAAGATTTTATTAGTTGACACACCTAGCACCTATTAAATTATATGAATTCACATTTATATGCACTAATCCTTTACTAATCTGTTCATTGACAAAATGGCAAAAAATATGTTTGCCCTTTAGCCATTTAGTGAAGTTAAGAGTGAGGGGAGTGGTGGTGCCAAGGCTGGCTGTTAAGTTTTTGGCGCTAGCCCTCCGTTGGCGCATGGTACCGTGGCTCGCGCCAACCCCAACAGCCAGCGCCAACACCCCTTTTTTTTTTTTTTTTTTTTTTTAGTTTCTAGCCGTTGGTGGAGGGGTGTTTTTGAAAAAAAATTTTTAATTTTTAAAAAAAATAGCCGTTGGCTAGGCTTATTAAAAAAAAAGAAATTTTTTTTTTTAAAAAACTAGCCGTTGGGTTTAAAAAATTTTTTTTTTTTCAAAAAACATTCTACAAATTCCTATATATTATACCTCATTTCATCCATTTTTTCCAATCCAGTCTATTACTTCCTATCCTAATTTCTTTACAAAAAATGGATATGCTTAACGATCCCTCCAATCAATTCCAAAACTACAATCCCGGTTCATCTTCGAATCCGGGTTCGTCTTCTCAACCCCAACACTTCTATTCTCCGTTTTTCCCACCACAAGAAAATGAAGCTTACATGAAATACCAACAAGAACAATGGGCGAAGTTTCAACAATTTCAACAATCACAAATGGGTTCACAACCACAACCTACACCACAATCCGACCAACAATCCCATCACCTAATCGACGAAGACGTAGACGAAGAAGAAATCCCGACACCAACATCAAAGAAAGGTCGTCGTAAGGTTAAGACTAAGTCTAGTAAGGCTAAGACTACTAGGAAGGCGAAAGAGGTGGTTGAGGTGGAGGACGACGATGAAGATGATGCGACTCGGCATTTGTGGACCGATGACGAGGAGTTGCTTTTAGCCGAATGCTTCATAGAGATTTCGGAGGATGCTAGGGTTGGTGTGAGTCAAACAAAGGATACTTTTTGGTGGCGGGTTGATCAAGTATACAATGATGTGGCGAAATCAAAAAAATTCCCAAAACGCACCAAAAACATGTTCACGGGAAAATGGAGTACGTTGAATCGGGCGGTTAAGAAGTGGAATAGTCTTTATGACGAGATGCAAATGATGAGTGGGGAGAATGATGAGGGTTTTATGGCACGGGTTGAGCTAGCGTACAAACGAGCCACGGGGGGTGTAGCATTTAAGCACAAGTCGGCTTGGAATTTTTTGAAGGACAAGCACAAGTGGAAGAACCCCGATTCTACTCTTGAAAGGCGAAACCGTCTCCGTGTTACGGAAGAAGGTCCCGAGTTTTTTGGTCCCGACACCATCCCGAGGCCGCCCGGGTCGTATCGTATTGCCAAAAGTCAAAGATCAACCAACTCGTCAGCTACTTCCGGTTCAAACCCGGAAGCTTATCAACAAATGATGAAATAACAATACGAGATCGAGAGACAAGCCAAGTTGGAAATCATGGAGCGTGAGTTAAACGCGAAAATAAAATATTTCACCACGCACATGGTCGCTCAAGAATTCGCAATCCTTCAAATCGACACAAGGAACATGAGTGCCTCGGACCGGGCAATCATCGAGAGTCGAAAGGATGCGATTCGCGCATCGTATGCCCCTCCCGAGAACTAGTTTGTTTATTTTCGTTATGTATTTTCTTTATTTTAAGTTTTTCGTAATGTTTTTTTTTATTGTAATGTTTTTTTTTATTAATAAAAGTTTTATTTTAAGTTAATTTTTGTGAAAAAAAAATAAAAAAAAATAATTCCGTTGGCACCAGAAATTCTGGTGCCAACGGTTACCTCAGAAATGTGGTGCCAACAGGATTCTGGTGCCAAAGACCCAGAATCTTACGTGGCGCCTTTGGCACCACCTTCTGGTGCCAACAGCTCCCAACACTCTAAGGACATTAATAATAGTAAACCTTTTTTTAGTTTTCACGACCCACCACCCATCCATCACCATCCCTTAAAGCCCTTCCTTTAACAGCTATACTCCAACAATTCCAAAGCTTTTTTTTTTAACCCCAATCAAAATCAAACACCTCATTCATAAAAATACTCATATTAGACGCGCGTTTGTTCAACGTAAATTCCACAACCACTCATAAAGAATCGCATTACACTATTCCATTGCTTATAGTTCAAGTTCATAAACTTCTGAAAAATGTTAGCCGTAATTAGAATGATTATATACTTGAGATATGATTAAGGAATGTTTTAATGACCGTTAACACGACATATGTTCTTAACTAGTTAGATTAGAATCTTAACCATTTTAGACCAACAATATCGCCAATTCTTTGCTTTCGTATCATGCGAATATTGTTTTTCATAGAATAAAATTTTAGCGGTTATGTCATTATGTATGTGATGCAAGAACAAGTTACAAAGCAACAATTTGGTCTACCTCTTAATTAAAAACAAGTTTGACCACCCATATATGAGGTAATTCTGTTACTAATATTCTACATTGTAACTTTTCAATCTAAAATGAACGGAATGATGCTAAATATACAAAGCTATTGCCTTTAACTGAATGGTAGTAACCTAATTATGGTTATAAGCTGTTCATGGCCATTCTTTAATTCTAATGGAAGCCAAAGCCCCAAGGTTTGTGTTTAATACGTAAAACTAAAGAAAAATATCTCCAAATTAGGCAAAGGTTAGATATTTTTTGAAGTAAATGCCACCTAAGACTCCCCCAATTACTGATTGGCAAGTTACAGCTATGTTCCAACATTTTACAACCGTGTTCTACCATAATCAATGAATGAACATCGACACGTAAATTCCACTTGCCCAACATTCAACAGCATGTTCAACTTTTTACCACAATATATACGGTGTAAGTATCACTTATAAACATAAACTTTAACAGAGAATAATCAATTAAATAACGGTTAATTAGTAAAAGAGTCCTTTAATTTTAAGCAATTCATGATTGAGTTTAAAAAACATGTTTTTCTTGATATGGTTTAGGGCAACAAAGTATTAGTAATAAAGAATATAGGACAACAACCATTCAAATTTTGACAAGTGTCCAAAGAATAGGGAATTATGACAGATTGCCCCCAAGATATAGAGCAACAGATGAAACTTGACGTATTCTGCACTCAGTTGCCCTATTGCTCAAAAAAAAAAAATAGAACAATTTTAAAAAGAGAAAATTTAAAGTGTTTTATGGGAAAAGAATAAGAAGAATCACAAAGAGAATTATACAAAAAACTTTACAAAATGAAGTGTCAAATAAGTAATGGTACTTTTAAATTTACTTTCTAATTCTCTCTTTTATGTATCCACCAATTTTATGACACATCATTTTGTGTTTTTGTAAACTTTTGTGGTTCTAGCATCGCTCAAAGAATAATGGGTAATAAACCTTTTTGATAATTTAATCGATCACTAGGTACATTAGAAAAAATAAAAACTAAAAAATGACTATCAAGATTTCTAGAATTGATTAATAATCACGACAGGTCGATTTTTTCAACACGGGTTTGTTTCGGGAGGAGCAAATAACTCTGCTTCCAGTTTATTGCGACAAACCGGACAAACGGGGTTCTTAGCTAGCCAAGTATCCGCGCATTGCAAATGAAACCCATGGTTACAACCAGGAAACACCCTAGCTTCTTGTTCAGGGTCTACATCATCTAAACACACAGCACATTCAATTCCCATCACCAAATCTTTCCCTTTAGTGATAGGTAACCTTTCTAGCTCGGCTTTTGATAAGCCGTTTTCGGTAACAGGTTTTGTTATCGTGTTCGGTTGTGGCTGGTGATAACGAGCAGCGTAACATAGCAAACAAATGTAGACAATAAAAACAAGACTCATGCCAGCACATGGGAGAAATAAGGCTAAGAAAACTGATAGTAGCATGATGATGTTTTATGTTGTGTTTGTGTTGTGTGTGGTGGGCAAATAAGTGTGAGGAGGGTTTTATTGAGGGTTTTGTGTGGGCCCACTAGTGTAAGTTTCATAGGAAAGTTGTTTAAAATAACACCTCAGAATGTTGATGTAGTACACAACTGGGGGAGTGCTTTATTTTGTACTAGCCGTGTACCCGTGCAATGCGACGGCGGGTATCGGTGACTAATTTCTTAGCTAGTACCCACATTTTGCAACGGCGGGTACTCGTGTAACCAAATTTATATGTGAATGAATGTCTTTCGATTATACTTTGTTCATGATGACAACCTTATAAAAAGTATTGTGTGTATGTGATGATAAGTTTTTTTTAAAAAAAAAGGAAAAGATCATCGCAAAATATACAAATATTACAAGTTGATAGGCGTTTAGTGTTCAACTTTTTTTATTAAGTTATCTAATATCAAATCAAAACTTTGTAATATTTTCTTACCATATAAAAGATTTTGTGAATTAACTACGAAAATAACTTTTTTTTGGTATCCTCGAGGCAAAGCCAAACATGAGATTACATAGATCTGTAATTGTACAATGCAAAAAACAGAAAGCACATGGTTTTATAAATCATATGAGCGTGCAAAGGTCCGTAATGTTAATGCATGTGTGTATAACATACAAACGTTTTAGAACAACATTACATGGTTTTGGATGACCTTAAAAAGGCAATCCCCTTAGTGAATCTCGGGCAACGAAATAATAAATTTTGCTAAATAAAAAAAACCAAAAACAAATCTAAGATGAGTACGGTATCATTTTGGTCTCGTACAGATATCATTTTCGAGGTATCGTTGTTTTTTTTCGACCAGAATATGTATGGATCCCGAAACCGAGTGTTATACCAGTACCGGGTTCAAATAACCGGTACTAAACCAAAGTGAGTACGTTTATCCATATGAATCTACCACAGTTAGTCGTTATACAAACAATCAATTGTAATAATGACCAAACTTAATGAAACTTGATTGATTATATGAATGAAACGAACCTTTCTTAACTGACCTTGTGGGAATATACAACCAAGTTTTCTTTGCTGTTTTCTTTGTTTGATGAAGTGGTTAGAGGATGAGCACATGTAGACCAATTTGCATATACTCACATTCTATTCATTTCTAGTTCACTTACTGAACCACAAAAGGAGATCAAAAAGAGTAACCTTGCAGCGATACTCACAATCACAAATGGTTGACAAAAAACCTATACGTAAATTCGTTAACAAAACTCTATATCCAAAAGTCACATCAAACAAAGAATAAAGTTTTTTAAATAAAAAAATAAAAGCAGAAATAAATCTATCAGCAGTTAGAGAATAATTCAACCCCAAAAAAATTACTACAAAAACAAACTGTAAGCGAACAAAAGCTTTACCAGTCCCTAATACAGGTCTTTTAACCAAGTGAACACAGATGTAGATGCAACTATTTATATTGATATCAGTTACATGTATATAGCTTAAAGGCATATTGTTACAACTATTAAGTTTTAATGGGTTGTTAGGATGTATCAAAATTATTGGCCGTTACAAATATAAGAAATAATGATGGTGTAAATGGGCCATTATTTATATTGATATCAGTTACATGGTCTGCATTTGAAAACTACATTGATGTTTTGTTTTAATACATTGTGTAGTAGAGATTTTAAAGAATTCCTATTAGCAAAAGACAAATCACAAATCTTTCCATTATAAGAAATGTTAGTAGCTGAATTTTTAAGACTACTAAATATAGAAATGATATAAATGTTTTATAAAGTAGTATAGATTATTGCTTCTTTACTTCTTTAATTCTTTTCCTGTGAATTTGTGTTTTCATGTAGATGGGGTCTTAATGTTTTCACATAATAATTTCGATTAATGTTTTTTGTGGAGCCTTTCAGAAGAAATTAATATCTTGTTCCAAAGTATTTTAAAACCACTTTGTTTAATTTGGATGGTCAATATGAATGTTTTAAGACATACGCTAGTTGATGATTTAGCATATGAATTTTCTCTTGTTATTGAAAGAATTAACATTATAGATAAAACACTAGCAACATACTAGTAATATACTAATACAATGACAATCATATATACTGGTTGCGTGATTATACATGAAGGTGGTTTTTTCGAAAAATGTATATCGAGAAGGTAAGTCTCCACTTTTATGTTGTAAGAGTTAAATTCATGTATTGATAATGGACTATTTATTGTTTACACATTTAGATAATGTATTAATTTTATTACCAATATGACTATAAAAACTGGCTAATCTTTTCTAATATCGGTAATGTGATCGGGTAGGACATGTTACAACTCGAAAATAGCCGCCACGTCATTTGTTTATTTATTTTTATTTGACGTGGATATACCACATGTATTATTAACCAATGACATGGATATACCTTATATAAATAAATACCAATTAACTATTAGTTGACTCGTTGAGTCCTTTTGTATTATCGGCTAAGATATGTCGCGCTATATTCATTTACCAACGTAATTTGATGTAACCAATTAAATGTTAATAATTGTTGAAGGTTGTGGTGTACACAGATTCCACTCAATTGCATACCTGTAACAAATATGGTGGTTACAAATAGAAGGGGATATATAGTTCAAATCTCCAGCAGGAAGTTATAGGTGGTTACAAATACAAGTGTGAGGCTAGAACGTCAAGCCAACTCGATTTTAGTTTTTAGTATTCAATGGGCAACGCGTGATATCAGAAAGTTATCTAAATGAACACGAGAAATGGCTAAACTATCATGTCAGGGATTTTGAAGATGAGATTCATACAAGGCTACGAAGATCAAGTTTTCGATGAGGCAGATCGATTGTACTCACCAAAAAGGTGGCTGGGCATTGGATTTATATAAGGTATATCCATGACATCAGTTAATAACACATGTAGTATATCCACGTCAGATAAAAATATATAAATAAATGACGTGGAGGTTATTTTCAAGTTGTAACCTGTCCTAGCCGGTCACATTACCTATATTAAAAAACATTAGCCGGTTTTTATAGCTAGATTAGTAATAAAATTAGTACATTACCTATATGTGTAAACGACGGAGAGTACATTACCAATATATGGACTTAACCCATGTTGTAATGACCACGACTCTTGTCGAACCAAAAACCGTAGCCACCAGTGTGACAACCAGACTAAACTGAAACCAACAAAATTACATCAACCGGCCAAAAGCGACCAAACGAGTGTTTTGGTAGGCATGAAATAAACCACGGTGAGCCACATATCTAGACCACGACCAACACAACCTGAAAACCCATAAATACCATTATACCACCAACTAAAAACAAACAAGCACCACGATATGAACTCATATAACAAGCTAGAACAACATTCCAACTACGTACATCATGGTCCGGCTCACAACCAACAAAGACCCTTAACATTATGAATCAACCCGGCAATGAACCAACTCACACCCATACCATGGTCACACAGTCGAAATTAGGCATTGTCAAACCTATTGTGTCAAATCTATTGCTCGCTTGCCTCTAAACACTTTTTCTATTTCTCCTATTCCAAAAAATCCTAATGACGCTCTCAAAAATCCTCACCGGCGTAATGTTATGTTTGATGGATATAATGTGTTGATCAAAAATGGTACGTGGTTTCTTGCACTAAGGCCCAATGGTGTTAATATGGTTCGTTCTATGTGCTTATTTAAACATAAGTTTCATGCCGATGGGACATTGAGTCGATATAAGGCTTGGTTGGTTGCTAATGGAAGCAGTCAACAACAGGGTACTGATGTAGATGAGACTTTCAGTCCAGTTGTCAAACCAGCTACCATTTGTACTGTATTGAGTCTTGCGGTATCTTACAAGTGTCCTATTTATCAGCTTGATGTTAAGAATGCATTTCTTAACGGTGATTTATTAGAGACAGTATACATGCATCAACGTCCTGGTTTTACAGATTCTAGATACCCTCATAATGTTCTTCTTTTGAAGAGATCGTTGTATGGACTAAAACAAGCACCTCGTGCTTGGTTTCAGCGGTTTGCAGGTTATGCCACACGGGTTAGATTTTATCATAGTCGCTGTGACTCTTCCTTATTTATTTACCGACATGATTTTCAAGTTGCATATCCTCTTATTTATGCGGATGATATTATTGTTACAGCTTCCTCCAGCATTACTACACCAGATTATCGATTCCTTACATAAGGAATTTGACATTGTAGAAACTAGAAGGGGGTTGAATAGTTTCTCATCGGTTTATCTCCTAATTAAAATTCCTTTCAATTAGGTGAGTACCAAAACTATCTTTTACTTGAAAGCTAGTTGCAAAATGATTAGGTTCAATTCTAATGCATTAACAATAAGTAGTAAGTGTAATGATGATGAATGTAAGTGATGAGTAAGGAAAGAAACAACCTAGTAGGAAGACACCAAGATTTATAGTGGTTCGGAAATGAGGCTCTATCCTCGTTCCTACTCCACTCCTCGAGTACACCTTACTCGAGATTTCCACTATATCCACAAGCTCCCTTCTTGGTGGAGAAAACCTTACAACGTCGCTTACATTATTTTCCAACACTAAGCTAAATGTCGAGACCTAATCTTAGCTAGGACCAATCTACACAACGTCGCCCACTTCACCATTTTACGACACAAGACTAGATGTCGAGTTCTAATCCAAAGCTAGAACCAATCTTCACAACGTTGCCTAATTCACCATTTTCCGACACAAGGCTAGATGTCGAGTTCTAATCCAAAGCTAGAACCAATCTTCACGACTCTTCACTTTGAAGCTAAGTGAGAACTTCACACAACACAACTACACATCACTTTATAGTTTAGTGAGAACTCACAAGACACAACCACATCACTTTATAGTTTAGTGAGAACTAACATAACTTATTACAACTCAACTAAACATATCCAAGTACACACATGTAGCTTGGATCTACACAACACAAATCCAAGCACACACATATGCAAAGGATTTACACAACTCTAATCCAAGTATTCACACATATCTTTGATGAACACAACTAGTCCAAGTATTCACAAATACATTGGATCTACGCAAGACACAAATAATCAAATAATGAACATGACTAGATCTTTAGGGAGGATGATCTTCATCAAGGCTTCATCTTTAATCACATCACAAGTGTGTGAGTGATATTCTCTTTGGACAAGGTAAAGAAGGAGATCAAGATGATAATCATAAGTAAACATACTTAATACATTAAGTGATCATTTACAAATGACTAGGATTAGATAGGAGAAAGAAGGCTGAAAGAGATGTCCAAAAAGGGTTAATGAAAATGCAAATTTGATCCACTATTTATAGAAGACAAATCCCAACGGCTAGTTGGGGGCGGTTCCTTAGCTACCCAGGCGGTTCCTTAGCTACCCAGGCGGTTCCTTAACGATAAGGAACCACATAGGCACTTAAGGAACCGCGGAGTGTAGACTCCGCTCCTTTTTGAATTTTAGTGAATTTGAAATATATGAGGCTGTTGAAACATTCAAAGAATATTCTTATGGCATTCGGAATATGCCATATTCAAATTTACGTTTTAAATATTTTCTTAAAAATAAAGTTTATTAAAAATCTTTTGTTACATTTGACAAAAGTGAGTTTTAAGGCTAATCACTTTTATGATCACTAAGCATGATTAAGATATGTTAGTGTAACGATTATTACCTTGATGATAGTGTTTGTTAGATAATTCGTTTTATGATTGTGTTTGACAATAAATGTCTTTGTAATTTGTCGTGATCAAAACTAAGAAAGATTAATTAATACTAACAATGTTTTTAGGCATTTCTTTGCATTAACAATCTCCCCCTTTTTTATTACGACAAACTATAAACTCATTTACGTAAAATACAAGATTATTCAAACTATTAACGAGTTTATCACTGTCATTTCTCCCCCTTTGTCGAAGCAAAAAGGTTAGCACAAGTCTTTGAAGAAGAAAAGAACCGGACTTTGCTAGTAGCTCCCCCTTGGTGCTTACTCCCTAATAACTGAATTTTACTCAGTTAAAAAGTTAAGTTCGTTGTATGTGTCTAATCGAGATGATTACTGGTTTAAGTGCGACTCAGTCGTCTTTTGGTGGAAAATAATAGATAGGTCGTTGTAGTAAAATTAAAATGCAAAACGTTAAAGTAAATGACGGGTAATTAAACTAAAACTAATTAAAACGTAAATGGTGCAATATTAAAACTTTAAAAGTAAATGAAGAGAAATTAAGACTTTAAAAGTAAATTAATTAAATGAAAAAAATGAAAGCTTGACGAGAAGTAAATTTGACAATGTAATAAAAATGAAAATTTGAAAACTTAAAACAATGCAAACTTAAAAATTAAACTAAGACAAAATATTAAAACAAAACCAAATCCGTCGGAATCCACCTATCGAAACCCGATCGGAATACCGATCGGAATGTGGGCCTATCGGAATGTAAACAAAACTAAAGTATCGGAATAACTACAATCAAATCTATCGGAATATATGAAAACAAAGCTATCGGAATACTGAAAACACTTCTATCGGTATACATAAAAGGGAAACTATCAGAATATGGCAAACGAAATTTTGGCAACACTTCGTCGCAATAAAGCCTTAAGCCCCGTCGCAATCCACGATCGCAATGAGCGATCTCAATCACGATCGGAATAAGGGGGGGGGGGGGGGAAACCGTCGGAATGTCAAAACCCTATTCCGATGCAACGATCGGAATAAGTGGAGGCTGTTGGAATCCAAAACCCCGAGCTTTTGCGATGAAGCACCAAGCAATCCGATAAAGTGAAATAAGCTAAAAACTCAATAAGCACTTCCAATAAGCACTTATCAAAAACTAAACCAAAGCAATAATAAGACGAACAAAATAAGCACAAACTTAAAAACTTTTCAAAACACAAAATAAGCAAGCTTTATAAACGAACTTTAAAAAGATAAAACTTTTAAAAAAAACTTTGAAACTAATAAGCTAAATACAAAATACGCCAATAAGAATGTCAATCTCAAAGCTTAAATCGTATGAAAGCCTAGATAGGAATAAAAAGGTAAACTTTTTAATCATGTAAGCAATAAGATCAAGCAAAACGAATGCTTAATCCGAATCAATAATCAAAAACAAGAAAAGTAGAATAAGAATGATAAAGAAAAGCTTGATTAAAGGAAAATAAAGATTCAACAACAAAATTAACTTACTTGGAATTAAAGGCAAGAAATTTAAGGTGCAAGACAAGGAAATTAAATTGACAATTAAGTAAATAACATGAAATTAAAGTGTGCAAGTAATTAAAGGTGGAGAGCTAAGTTGTCAAATTAGCTAACAAAACTAAAAAATGAAATGAAGTCTCTGTTTATAGTGAGAAGGGAGGTTAGCATGTGTTGGAAGCTTCCTTCTTTCTTTCTTTCTCTCTCGTCTTTTCGTCTTCTAAATTGTTTGACTTTTTCGACTTTGTCTCGGGATTAATTAAACTCGTTTTGTAATTTCTTCATTTTTAGACTTGAGTTCTTCGGCTTTATTAAACTTCCGTCTTTAGATTTTCTTCGATAAATCTTCAGAATAGGCCTTGGACTTCCGTTCTTTTTGCACTCTTGATCTTTTGACTTCGTCTTTTGTCTTTTTCTTCGATAAAAGCCCGTGAAAGCCCGTGTTTTCTTCCCTTTTCACATTTTGATCCTAAAACACAATAAAAACACAAACCACGCATAATTCCGACATTTACGACATAAAATACACATTTTGGCTTGGTTATTATTTTAATTAAGTGGTAAAAGGATAAGTGTTTTCACACTTATTAAATCCCCTACACTTGACCGTTGCAATGTCCTCATGCAATGCATTAATTACAAAGCAAGTTTTATAATTTCCATCATAATCAATCCACATTGGCCTTTATTAAAGAGACAAAATGTTTAAAGGAAGAAAACAAGTAAAAAGATCAAAAACTTACCTTAGGGTTTTGAAATGTCATGAATGATTATCATCCTCAAGTTTCACGTTCCCCATACCAAGCTTAAAAACGAGATCATTGTTATTATAAGTTAGCAAACTAACACAAACTCATGTGGGCCAATTATTCACTTAGACTCCCTTATTCCTAGGTGTATCTCTTATATTTTATTGTTGTCTTGAATGATCACGAGGATGAATTGTTGACTTATTTCGATAGTTATTTAGGCTGAAAATAAAGTAGGACAATTTAATCAATAGTTAGCTAAAGGACAAAATCTTTTGAAACTGCTTCTCGGGACCTCATAAAGTTCATATCTTGGCATAACTCGTTTCACGATTTGAGACCTTTCTCGGACCTATATTTGGCAGTGACTTCATACTTAGAATCTTTAGAGACGTTCATGAAATAATGGTCTTCTCTTCATAATAGGAATTTCTTCACTTGAAGTTTTGAGAGATTCTTCATACTTGGACCACGACTTCTTCATTTTCTCTCCAATCTTTATTTGGGATTTTGATATACAACGATCTGCCTCCTTTTAGGACTTGGATCTATTTATTCTCATACCTTGTTAGGGCCTTTTTGGATAGACTTCTCCATGATCTTTACGGGAGTATTTTCTTTTCGTCGTGTGTCTCGATCCTTCATATTGATTTTTGATAAATGATTGTTCACATCACATGGGATCTTTAGCAACAAAATGTAGCCCTCATGCCTTGTTAGGGCCTTTTCGGACTCGCCAATCTTCGCATCCCGCTTCAATAAGTTATGCCTTGGCTATGAACTCTAATTAATACCGAGCAACTTTTAAACGATCTTGGGCTAGAAGCTAAGTAACTTTTCAAATCGTACGACCTTATTTATTGCAATTAAGTTTATTAACAAGCGATGGGAGATAAAACGTATAATCAACTCACATAAATTCATGAAAGAATACTAAACTTATAACTGACTCTATCGTCTCTCGTTCTCCACAATTTAAAATCTCAAGGAATGAGACTCGTGGATGCTTAGCCAATTAAATCAAAGTTTTGGGTTTTCAAGTCATCTATAGGATCTTGCAACTTCTTAGACTCTTTCAAGTTTAGAATTCGCATTTTAAAGTTCCCTTGATAAACGACTTTCTAGGATCAATTATAGGAACTTGCGAAAAGTTCTTGTTCTTAACCCGTGAGAGTTAAGACTTTCGCATTTTAAAGTTCCCTTTATAAAAGCCTAGCAAAACTTGACTTAAACACGTTAAGGATACTAGCTAGAGTAAACTTAGATAAGTAAACTCGGGATGAGTCAAAAGATTCACAACTTTTAAAAAATAAAACCACTTTATTAAACTTTATTCTAGCAAAGAAAGAAAATAACTATAACAAAGGTAAATACTAATAGGCCAAAATAGATCAAAAATTTTGAAAAATGTCGAAATATCAATTTTCCGGTTAAAATGAGGACAAATACAAGAAAAAACCCACTTAACTTCGATAGAAGTCCCCTTACACTTAATATAAACATTGTCCTCGATGTTTAAGCATGTGGAAGTAAACTCCCTTACACTTAGGACATTGTGCACTTTGTTTAAATCTTGCTAAGGAAGAGACAACTAGAGTGATTCCTATTTCAATCATAAATGATAAAATAATGAATAAAAAGAGTTTAGGATAGAATCGGGAAGACGGTACACGGAATCACGGGTCGTCAAAAGTCATCAAGAATGGATCTTTGAAAGCTCGAATCCCTGCACATGATAAGAAAGAAAAACAACAAACAACATACTAGGGTCTCCCCCTACACTTATTATAAAAACGGTATAAAAAGGATAGATACTACGGGTTGCCTCCCGAGAAGCGCTTGTTTTTGTTAACCGAGTCGTGAGCCTGACTCGACCTTGATTAACATAGGAAGAAGCTTGAAACATATCCACCGGGATCAAATACATGGTTTTCATCCATCAAGTAGCACAAGCTTAAGGCGAACAAGGCAAGCCAAAGAAGAGTAGGCAAGGTTCCCTTAAGTTGTTGAGCACGGTGGTAGCAAGGGTGATGAGGTGCAAGCATATCTCCATGGTTTCCAAAAATCTTTCCTTTTATTTCATCAGATGGATACTGGGATGGCTTAAAAATTGCAATACCAGGATCGAACACCTTTTCCTTTAGGAGAAAATAACACTTAGGCTCAGTAGACCTTGAAGAAGATCCGGTCATAAATCTCACAATCTCATCCTCAGAAGGTGGATAAAGAGGTGTCAAAACATAAGTACTACGGATATCGGTGTCTTCCGGCTTCTTCTCCTTTGAAACAGGTTTCTTCATATCTGAAGGAGGATAAAGACCAAAATCAAAGTCCAAAGGAGGAGAATCACTCTCATTTGGGAAGTAAGTGTTGAGAAAAGTAGCAAAGTCTTCCTCAAATGAGTAGTCATCCAAAGTAGGATCAAGCATTGTTGGTGGAGGATCTTCATCAAAAGTAGGTGCAAGGTCATCATGTGAAGAATCACTCGAAAGAGTATCGACATTATCAAAGTCATCATAAGTTGGCATGTCTTTATACTCAGAAGAAAAATCATCAGAATCATCCATGTCAGAACTAGAATCATCGTCATAGACATCATAAATTGGTGGAGACTCATAAATTGGAGAGAGAATCATCCACATCATCTTGGAAAAGTGGATTATCATAGGAAGAATCGAAAAGAGGATTGTTGTAGACGACCAAATCATCAAGCACATTAATCATATTCGCTGATTCTCTTCCATTAGGTTTGGTTGTGATCTTCCCCATTTTAAAAACATGTGCCTCATTCCCGACTCTTAAGATTAACTCACCTTCGGCAACATCGACTAATGATTTTCCGGTTCTCAAGAATGGCCGACCAAGTATTAACGGAATACGAGGGTCCATTTCATAATCAACAACAACAAAGTCGACCGGAAAAGTGAAGGTACCAACTTTAACAAACACATCTTCGGCAATACCAACGGGGTAAGCGAGAGTTCAATTTGCTAGCTCAAGAGTCATCTTTGTTGGTGTAAAATCGGGTAATGATAACTTTTTCCAAACACTTAAAGGCATCAAATTTATACTTGCCCCGAGATCTGCTAAGGCAGTAAATTCTTCGGTTTTGTTAAAAATGCAAGGCAACACAAAACGACCGGGATCTCCAAGTTTCTCTGGAAGTTCTTTAAGAAGGACGGCAGAACAATTTTCATTCAATCGAGTATTAACAAACTCGACCATCTTCTCCTTCTTATTAAGCAAGTCCTTAAACATCTTAACAAATTTAGGCATTTGGGCTAGAGCTTCAACAAGGCTTGATACAAACGTTTTTGTATGGGTTCAAAATTAATCTCGGAATCTTCTCGAATTGATCACAGCTCAAAGTGGAATGATTTGTTCTTGGTGACAAATAGTGGGTTTGGTTATCTATGTTACTAAGAAGGTAAATGCGTAAGGTAATTAAAGGTAAACTAGAAGCAATTAATTAACAAAAATAAAACTTGAATTAAAATTAAAATAAAACTGTAACTTGAAAATAACCTTAAAAATGCTCTATTCGGAATAATGATCATGCTGAATAAATGGTGCTATTCGGAATAACTTGCCATGCGGAATAAATAAGCTACTCGGAATAAAGAGGCTATCCGGAATAATAAGACTACTCGGAATAATTGTGCTATTCGGAATAATAAGACTACTCGGAATAAACTTGCTATACGGTATAACTAGGCCATGCGGAATAAGTGAGCTACTCGGAATAACTAGGCTATGCGGAATAATGGGCTATTCTGAATAAATTGGCTATGCGGAATAATGGACTATCCGGAATAATAAATATTCCGGATGGAGAAACTCTATGCGGAATAAACAGGGACAATGTCTTGTTCGGAATATTCTGGGCCGAAGAACAGTAAGCAGAAATAACAGGGAGAAACGATTTTTAGCCAAACAAACCAAATTTAACCAAAGGATTTGAACCAAACTAAACACAATTCGTTTACTAACCATAAACAACAAATCCCAATCATAAAAACACAAAACCCACCAACTTTTAAAGATCAAAATCAACCAAACAAGAACTTTAAAACTTTGAATAAAAAGAGAAGATGAACAAGATGAAATGGAAAGATTATATTGATGATTAAGGTTTAAACAATCAAAGGAAAAAGATTAAAAGCTTACAAGATGAAGGATTCAACAAAAATGAAAAATCACCAACACCTTAGTGGTGTTGGCTTCCTACGAAAGAAAAGAAGAAAACTGGGAAAATGAAAACTAGTTTCAAAAGTGTGAGGGTGATTTCCTTTTACAGGCCAAGTGGTTGGTTGGTGAGTGGGCTTTCTCCCTTTCTTCTTGTCTTCTCGTCTTTTCAGAAAAGTTGACGTTTTCGATTCTGATTCGGGATTTGTCGGCGATTAAATTCAACTCGTCTTTTAATTTCTTCGTTTAATAGACTTGAGTTTCTTCGACATTTGTAAATCTTCCATATTTGGTCCTTTTCTTCGATAAATCTTCAAATAGGCCCATTGACTTCCAATCTTTTGCATCTCTTGGACAATAGACTTCGTCTTGAGTCTTTTTCCTTGATAAAACCCGTGCAATCCCATGTTTTCTTCAATATTCATCCGGTTGACTCTGAAAACACAATAAACACAAAAACCACGCATAATTCCAAACAAATGATATTAAATACGCGTTTTGGTCTTGTTTTAGCAAGAAATAAGTGGCAAACGGATGGGTGTTTTCACACCTATCAAATCCCCTACACTTAACCATTACCATGCCCTCATGCAATGCTTAGTGATAAAGCAAGTTTACATTTTTCTCATAATCAATCAACCTTGGCCTTATTAAAATACTACTAAACAAAAATTAAAGTGCTAAGAGAAATTAAAACTTTAAAGTAAACAAAAGGATAGAAAACCATTTTCACTTGAAAATAGCTATATGGAAATAACTTGCAAAGAGATCAAGGACTTACATTAGGGCTTTGGTGCTGCGAAGATTTATCACCCTCAAGTTTCACGTTCCCCAAACTAAGCTTAAAAACGAGATCATTGTTATTATAAGTTAGCAAATCAAACACTTACACACATGGCTTAATTATATGCTTAAACTCCCTTATTCCTAGGTGTATCTCTTATATTTTATTTTTGTCTTAGAATGATCATGAAGATGCATTTTTGGACTTATTTCGATAGTTTATTTAGGCTGAAAGCAAAGTAGGACGATTTGATCAATAGTTAGCTAAAGGACAAAATCTCTTAAAACTGCTTCTCGGGATATCAAAAAGTTCATATCTTGGCATAACTCGGTTCACGATTTGAGACCTATCTCGGGCCGATATTTGGCATGTACTTCATACTTCATATCTTGAGAGACGTTCTTGAGATAATGGTCTTCTCTTCGTTAATAGAGTTTCTTCACTTGGAGACTTTTGAGGGGTACTCCAACTTTGTTGACCACGACTTCATGATTATTTCTTTAATCTCTAATTGGGATTTTGAGATACAACGATCCGCCTCCTTTTCGGACATGGATCTATTTATCCTCATACCTTGTTAGGGTCTTTTCGGATAGACTTCTCCATGATATTTATAGGAGTTGATTGCTTTTCATCGTGAGTCTTGATCCTTCATATTGATTTTGGGAATAATGCTTTTCACATCACCTTGGATCTTTAGCAATAAGATTGAATCCTCATGCCTTGTTAGGGCCTTTTCGGATTCGCCAATCTTCGCGCCCCGCTTCATAAGTTATGCCTTGGCTATAAACTCTTATCATTATCGAGCAACTTTTAAACGATCTTGGGCTAGAAGCTAAGTAACTTTTCAAATCGTACGACCTTACTTATTGCAGATAAATTATTAGCAAGTGATGGGAGAATAATAATTAAACCAAGTGAGCTTGTGCAAGAATACCGACTTATAATTGACTCTATCATTTCTCGTTCTCCACAATTTAAAATCTCAAGTAATGAGACTCGTGGATACTTAGCCTAATAAACCAATTAAGGTCTACATGGTTAAGGATACTAGCTAGAATAAACTTGGATAAGTCTATTCGGGTTGAGTCAAAATAATCGCAACGGGCCTAATATGTCAAAGATTTCAAAACTAGCTGCACCACTTTATTAATATTTTTGACTTTATTGCGGGATATATACATATGAAAGCAACGATAAAAATTTAAAAATTACGACTACATGGCCAAAGTTAATAAAAAATTTGGAAAATGTTGAAAAAGATGATTTTCAGGTTAAATGGAGGCATTTTCATGGAAAAGTCCACTTAAACTTCGATAGAAGTCCCCCCTACACTTAAGATAAACATTGTCCTCAATGTTTAAGCATGTGGGAAAAGTCTCCCCTACACTTATGACATTGTGCACGTTGGTTAACTCAAGTTAAGGAAGAGACGACTAACGTGATCAATTTCAAATGTGAGTATGAAGAAAATTGAATCACGATAGTTGAGAGATAGAACCGGATTTCGGATAACACGGGAGCACGGTTCTTCAAAGGTTCCAAAAGTGCACTTATGCCTGTAATCACATCACCACACAAACACAAAGAACCTATAGAGGTCCCCCTATACTTAGGAGGTTAAAACGGAAAAGGATAGATACTCGGGTTGCCTCCCGAGGAGCGATTGTTTTTGATAACCGAGTCACGAGCCTGACTCGACCCAAAATTAGTTCATGGGAAACGTGGTGAGGGATGGAATCATCTCTTGAGAGATGTCCTCACCAAAGTACAACTTCACTCGTTGGCCATTCACCTTAAAATTAGGTCCATTAGGTTGAGCGAGCTCGAGAGTACCATATGGAAAAATTTGAGCAATGGTGAATGGGCCGGACCAACAAGATTTCAGCTTGCCCGAAAAGATTTTCAACCGAGAGTTAAAGAGTAAAACTTTGTCTCCAACTTGGAACTCTCGGTTTTTAATCTTAGAATCGTGAATGAGCTTAGTCTTTTCCTTATAGATCAAAGAATTTTCATAAGCCTCATTACGGAGTTCATTGAGTTCATTGAGTTGGATCTTGCGTAGGTCACCGGCTTTGTTGATATCAAAATTAGCCCACTTCAAGGCCCAGTAAGCCTTGTGTTCCAACTCAATGGGGAGGTGGCATGCTTTCCCGTACACGAGACGATATGGTGTACAACCAATTGGAGTCTTGTATGCGGTACGGAAAGCCCACAAAGCATCATCAAGTTTATCGGCCCATGAGGCACGATCCTCTCCCACGGTTCTTTCAAGAATTTGCTTTAATCCTCGGTTGGATATTTCAGCCTGGCCATTAGTTTGTGGGTGGTAGGCGGTGGAAAGACGATGATTTACACCATACTTAGCCATGACTCTAGCAAATTGATCATTGCAAAAATGAGTCCCGCGATCACTAATAATGGCACGAGGCACACCGAATCTAGCTAATAGCGATTTCAAAAAGTTGCAAACCACCCTTGCGTCATTAGTAGGTAAAGCTTTGGCTTCAACCCACTTTGAAACGTAGTCAACGGCTACAAGGATGTATTTGTTTCCTTTAGAAGAAGGGAATGGCCCCATGAAGTCGATACCCCAAACATCAAAGATTTCACACTCTTGAATGAAATTCTGAGGCATCTCGTCTTTATGTGTGATATTGCCTTGTTTTTGGCAAGCATCACAACGTTTAACCATCTCGTGAGCATCACGATAAATGGTGGGCCAATAAAATCCTGAGTCAAACACTTTTTTGGCGGTGTAGTTGGGACCAAAGTGACCACCGGTGGGTCCTTTGTGGCAAGCGTCAAGGATTTCTAAAGCTGTCGGTCCATCAACACATCGACGAATAATCAAATCAGCACATTGTTTGAATAGGTACGGGTCATCCCAAAAGTAAGTCTTAATGTCTTTGAAGAACTTTTTCTTTTGTTGGGATGTTAACCCGTCAACGAGAATTCCACCCGCTAAGTAGTTTGCAATGTGCGCAAACCACGGGGTTTCATCAGAAGTCGAGTTGATAGACATTAAGGTCTCCAGGGGAAAAGAGTCATTGATCTCTTTGTTCGGATGATCCCCTTGATAAGGATCCTCAAGTCTACTGAGATGATCCGCGGCTAGGTTTTCAGCTCCTTTTTTATCACGAATTTCGATTATAAATTCTTGGAGTAGCAAAACCCAGCGAAGAAGTCTTGGTTTGGAATCTTGCTTAGTCAACAAGTACTTCAACGCGGAATGATCGGTATAAACGATTGTGGTGGAAAGGACAAGATAGGGGCGGAACTTTTCAAAGGCATAGACAACAGCTAATAGCTCTTTTTCGGTTGTCGTATAATGCAATTGAGCCCCCGTCATTGTCTTGCTAGCGTAATGGATCGGTTGGAAGTGTTTGTTCACTCTTTGGCCCAAAACCGCTCCAATAGCAAAGTCACTAGCATCGCACATCAACTCGAAAGGCAGCTCCCAATTAGGGGTAACCAAGACGGGTGCCTTAGTTAGCTTATCCTTAAGAAGGTTGAAGGCTTCGATACACTCTTTGGAAAAGATAAAAGGAGTATCTTTTTCCAAGAGGTGGGTCATCGGGCGAGCGATTTTAGAAAAATCTTTGATTAAACGACGGTAGAAGCCCGCATGACCAAGGAAACTTCTCACACCCTTCACGGTTGAAGGTGGAGGCAACTTAGAAATAACATCGACTTTAGCACGGTCCACTTCAAGACCGGCTTTGGAGATCTTGTGTCCTAGCACGATGCCCTCTTTTACCATGAAATGACATTTTTCCCAATTAAGAACAAGGCGAGTGTCTTCGCACCGCTTCAACATACGTTCTAAATTGGCAAGGCAAGCAGAGAAAGAATCGCCATAAACCGAGAAATCATCCATGAATACTTCCATAGTTTCTTCAACCATGTCATGGAAGATATCCATCATACACCTTTGGAACGTACCAGGAGCATTGCATAAACCAAAAGGCATGCATTTGTAAGCAAATGTTCCATAGGGACAAGTGAATGTGGTCTTTTCTTGGTCCTTGGGATCGATGGGAATTTGAAAATACCCGGAGAAACCGCCTAAGAAGCAGTAATAGTCATTACCAGCTAGACGCTCGAGCATTTGATCCATGAAAGGAAGAGGAAAGTGATATTTTCTCGTGGCATCATTGAGCTTGCGATAGTCGATACAAACTCTCCACCCAGTAATGAGACGAGTGGGAATCAACTCGTTGTGTTCATTGGGAACAACGGTTATTCCGCCCTTCTTGGGCACACAATGGACGGGACTTACCCAAGGCGAATCCGAAATAGGGTAAATCAAGCCGGCATCAAGAAGTTTGATAACCTCCTATTTGATGACGTCATGAATGCGAGGATTAACCCTTCTTTGGCTCTAGATTGCGGGTTTAAAGTCATCTTCCATGAGAATCTTGTGAGTACAAAAGTATGGATCAATTCCACCGATGTCGGAAATTTTCTAAGCAATTGCCTTCTTATGATCTTGAAGCACGGCGATGAGGCGAGATTTCTCTTCTTCTTTCAAGTCCTTAGCAATGATGACGGGCGACTTCTTCTTATCTTCAAGGAACACGTACTCGAGATGGGGCGGCAACTCCTTAAGTTCTAAATCCGGAGGATTTTCGATGGGAGGCGTATTCAAAGTCGGTTCATCGATAGCAATATCCTTGGGAGATGGTGGAGAAATATTGTCTTCTTTAAGAATGTTCTCAATGAGGCGAAGATCTTCATCCCAATCGGTGGGAGAATCGGCATGTTCTAAGTTCACATCTCCCATGGTGGCTTCCAAATCTTTCCAAAGGAAATCACTTTCTCCAAATAGAGATAGTGATGAGTCAATAGAGGAAACGGTCTCAACATTGGGAAGAGAGGTAGGAATACTTTTACAAGCATCTTTGAAGTGTTCTTCACAAGCCTCATCAAGAACGTCAATACAATTAACACTCTCGTATGAATAAGGCTGTTTAGAAAGCTTTCCCATGTTGAAAACGATTTTATCGTCACCCACTCTCATGATAAGCTCACCGGCTTCAACATCGATGAGAGTGCGACCGGTCCTCAAGAATGGACGAACAACAATTAATGGCACACGAGGGTACATATCGTAGTCAACGACAACGAAATCGGCAGGAAAAGTGAATTTGTCGACTCCTACAAAGACGTCTTTGGCTATCCCCACTGGATAAGCAACCGTACGGTTAGCTAATTCCAAAGTCATTTTGGTGGGGACTAGCTCAGGGAGAGATAATTGCTTCCACACACTTAAAGGCATTAAGTTAATACTGGCACCTAGATCGGCTAGGGCCATGCAATTCTCGACTCCCGGGAAGTTGTAAGGGATTAAGAAGCGACCCGGATCACCAAGCTTGGTTGGCAATTTCCTTAAGAGCACTACAGAGCAATTCTCATTAAGTTGGGTGTTAGTAATATCAAGAAGCTTCTCCTTGTCGCTAAGAAGATCTTTGAACATTTTCGCGTATTTAGGCATGTGAGCGAGAGCCTCAGCGAAGGAGATACTGAAATTCAATTGTTTGAACATTTTGAGAAAGTTCGAAACCTGAATATCGTCCTTGCTTTTGAGCTTCTCTTTCCTCAACCTTGATGGATAAGGTATATCGGAAGAAGAGGAAGGCTTTTGGAGAATAGGATCACTCACATCCTTGGGTGGAGGAGGGGTAGAAGTAAGAGGTGGAGAAATTAGGGAAGGAGAAGGACGAGGAATAGGAGCAGGTGACTCGTTTTCCTTAGTCACAATCACCGGTGGAGGTATAGAAAGCTCGGGTTCCTTGGTACCTTTGCCACTGCGAGTGGTGATTGCTTTCATCTCCCCTCTTGGATTCGCAACGGTGTTACTCGGAAGAGTACCCGAAGAAGAGGATTGATTACCTTGGAAGAAACCAGCTATCATGTTCCTTAAGTCATTCGTTTGACTAGCCAAAGTGTTTCTCATATCAGCTCGAAGATCGTTCCCTTGTTTCACCATGTCTGATTTCAAGTTGAGCACTTCCCGCTCGAGATTTTCCAGAATCACATCATTGGTCCTCATGTAGGTTTCAACATCTTGGTGCAATGCGTTGGGTTGGTTGGGAGGAGTTGCATGGTAGGCGGGTGGTTGATAAGCAGGTTGTTGGTAAACTTGGTTGTTTCTTTGAGGTGGATATGGTTGTTTGTGAGGTGGTTGGTATGGTGCACGAGGTTGTTGTTGTTGTTGAGGAGGGCGATTGAGGTTTTGTTGTTGGTTTGGGTTGTTAGGAGGAAAACCGGGCGGGGAAAGAAAGTTGTTAGAGCGGTAGCTAAGCAAGTTGCGGTCACCTTGAGGACGAGCTTGATAAGCGGCCGGAGGATAGGTACCGTATGCTGCATTCACATTCTCAGAAGGGTAGTCTTGGGTAGTGGTACAAGTGGTGTAAGAGTGAGGACCACCGCATATTTCACATGGTTGGCTGACAGCATTGACTTGAGCGTTTTTAGCGTTGATGCTGTTGGTGTTGTTAGCGGTGTGGGTAACAAGCGATTCAAGAAGCGTAGTAATTTTGTCAAGTCGCTTGTCACTGTCACTGGTACTAGCACTAGCGACATTGGTCCGAACACTCTTGGTTTGCACACGAGACTTATTCTCAATGATATCCTAAGCGGCATTAGAAGTCTTAACCAAAATATTACCCCCCGAGGCACTGTTTAGTGAATCTTGGTCATTCATGCTTAAACCATTATAAAAAATATTAATTTGGTGCATTTTGGTAAAACCATGTTGTGGGCACTTTCTTAAAAGATCTTTAAAACGGTCCCAAGATTCACTAAAAGATTCATCGTACTTTTGTTCAAAATTGATAATTTCATTCCGCAAAGCGGTAGTACGAGAGGGTGGGAAAAAGTAGTTTATGAACTTGGTCTCCAAATCCGTCCACGTCAGAATACTTCGTGGCGGTTCCTTTGCAAGCCAATGCCGGGCTTGTCCCTCTAGGGAGAAAGGAAAAATTTGTAAACGGATTACCTCTTGTGGAACACCATTGAATTTGACCGTATTCGTGAGTTGCAGGAATCTCTTGATGTGGTCATGTGGATCATCAATGGTACGCCCCAAGAATGGTTGAGAAGAGACCATCTGGATAAAGCCGGATTTGAGCTCAAAGTTTTTGGCTGCAATCACGGGTATGACAATTGGATCATTGTTGCCCTCCACATGTGCTTGTAACAGTTCAATCATGGGGCGATTGTCCGGTAAAGGTTCATTGTTGTTGTTATTATTGTTGTTGAGAGGTGGGTTGTTATTGTTATTGTTTTGAGGTGGATTGTTGTTGTTGTTTTGTACACCGACCATGTTTAAGTCTTCGAGAGGCTCGGGCTCTTGATAAGACGTTGAACGTGTACGCATGCACCTGCAAAAGAACTAACAAAGCAAACAAGAAATATTTTTGGTTTTTATGGTTTTTTAATTTTTTTTTGTAGTTTTAAAAATTTTATATTTTTTAGGGTTTTTTGAAAGTTTTTATGAAAAAGGTAACGTTCACGGCCAACGGATCCCAAAATCCAAGTTCTCACAAAAAACTGTTAATCTTAACGAGAAGAGCCGGCAGCGGCGCCATCTGATACAAACGTTTTTGTATGGGTTCAGAATTAATCTCGGAATCTTCTCGAATTGATCACAGCTCAAAGTGGAATGATTTGTTCTTGGTGACAAATAGTGGGTTTGGTTAACTATGTTACTAAGAAGGTAAATGCGTAAGGTAATTAAAGGTAAACTAGAAGCAATTAATTAACAAAAATAAAACTTGAATTAAAATTTAAATAAAACAATAACTTGAAAATAACCTTAAAATGATCTATTCGGAATAATGATCATGCTGAATAAATGGTGCTATTCGGAATAACTTGCCATGCGGAATAAATAAGCTACTCGGAATAAAGAGGCTATCCGGAATAATAAGACTACTCGGAATAATTGTGCTATTCGGAATAATAAGACTACTCGGAATAAACTTGCTAGACGGAATAACTAGGCCATGCGGAATAAGTGAGCTACTCGGAATAACTAGGCTATGCGGAACAATGGGCTATTCTGAATAAATTGGCTATGCGGAATAATGGGCTATCCGGAATAATAAATATTCTGGATGGAGAAACTCTATGCGGAATAAACAGGGACAATGTCTTGTTCGGAATATCCTGGGCCGGAGAACAGTAAGCAGAAATAACAGGGAGAAACGATTTTT
Source organism: Glebionis coronaria (assembly GCA_025667525.1). Taxonomy (NCBI): domain Eukaryota; kingdom Viridiplantae; phylum Streptophyta; class Magnoliopsida; order Asterales; family Asteraceae; genus Glebionis; species Glebionis coronaria. Next base: position 314,706,600 of record CM046879.1, on the reverse strand, counting down.
AGCCAAACAAACCAAATTTAACCAAAGGATTTGAACCAAACTAAACACAATTCGTTTACTAACCATAAACAACAAATCCCAATCATAAAAACACAAAACCCACCAACTTTTAAAGATCAAAATCAACCAAACAAGAACTTTAAAACTTTGAATAAAAAGAGAAGATGAACAAGATGAAATGGAAAGATTATATTGATGATTAAGGTTTAAACAATCAAAGGAAAAAGATTAAAAGCTTACAAGATGAAGGATTCAACAAAAATGAAAAATCACCAACACCTTAGTGGTGTTGGCTTCCTACGAAAGAAAAGAAGAAAACTGGGAAAATGAAAACTAGTTTCAAAAGTGTGAGGGTGATTTCCTTTTACAGGCCAAATGGTTGGTTGGTGAGTGGGCTTTCTCCCTTTCTTCTTGTCTTCTCGTCTTTTCAGAAAAGTTGACGTTTTCAATTCTGATTCGGGATTTGTCGGTGATTAAATTCAACTCGTCTTATAATTTCTTCGTTTAATAGACTTGAGTTTCTTCGACATTTGTAAATCTTCCATCTTTGGTCCTTTTCTTCGATAAATCTTCAAATAGGCCCATTGACTTCCAATCTTTTGCATCTCTTGGACAATAGACTTCGTCTTGAGTCTTTTTCCTTGATAAAACCCGTGCAATCCCATGTTTTCTTCAATATTCATCCGGTTGACTCTGAAAACACAATAAACACAAAAACCACGCATAATTCCAAACAAATGATATTAAATACGCGTTTTGGTCTTGTTTTAGCAAGAAATAAGTGGCAAAAGGATGGGTGTTTTCACACCTATCAAGGCTAAAGGTGATGGTCATTCCCGAAATCTTCTTCAAAAAGTTTGACACTTGAATATCATCCTTGGTGAGAAATTGGCACTTGTCTAAGCGAGAAGGATAAGGGATATTGGGTTTAGTTGGTGTAGGTGTAGCAGGTGAAGGTTGAGATGTTGAAGGTTTAAAGGTGGAAGGTGGGGTTGGTGAAGGGTTCTTCTTGGGTACTTCTTTATTAAGAGGTGGAGACGGTAATGGAGAACTAATACTAGGCGTGGAGTAGGAGGGATAAATGGTGGTGGAAGAGGTGTAGATGGAGTAACTGGGGGAGGGATAGATGGTCCTACAAGAGTTGCTCCACTGCGTGTAGTAATAGCACTCGCATTCGCTCTCGGGTTGGTAACGGCATTTGGGGAAGAGAGCCCGAAGTAGAGGGTTGAGTACTTGGAAAGAAACTAGCCATCATATTCTTCAAATCATTCGTTTGATTGCTGAAGGAGGTTTGCATATCATGTCGAAGCTCGGTTCTATTATCATTACCTTGCTTAGTGATATCTCCTTTCAAGTTGATGATTTGGCTTTGCAGATTCTTGATTTGCTCTCCTTGGGTCCTCATGAAAGTTTCCACATCTTGATTAATGGGTGGAGCTTGTTGAGCGGGTGGGTGATAAGGATTAGAAGCTCGAGGTGGGTTTGGATTGCTTCTATTGTAGTTGTTGGGGTTGTGGTTTTGAGGAGAAAAAACGGGTGAAAGAAAGTTGTTAGAACGGTAACTTAGCAAGTTACGATCACCTTGAGGTCGAGCTTGATAGCTTTCCGTTGAATAGTTACCATAAGCCGCATACACGTTTTCCGGATTGTCATGAGTAGAAGGACAATCAGTGTATGAATGAGGACCCCCGCAAATCTCACAAGAAGTTGCTACAGCTTTAACTTGTTGTTGATTTGTAGCCAAAAGTTGCATATTCTTGCTCATTTCGACCATTGCGCGGGTCAATTCGGTGATATCAGGGTTTGAAGAAGTAGAAGACACATTGACTCTCGGGTTATTCCTTGAAGATGCGGATGAATCCCAATTTTTGTGATGAGTAGTCATGTTCTCTATAAGCTCTCTACACTCCTTAGGTCTTCTTTTCATAAATGTGCCACCGGCGGCTGCATCAATCGTATCACGATCATGAAAAGTTAAACCGTTGTAGAAAGTATCAATCAAAGTAACAGGGAGCATGTTGTGGTTTGGATATCGATCGATCAAAACATTATATCGTTCCCAAGCATCAAAAAGTGATTCATCAGGTTCTTGTGTAAATCCACTAATTTGATTTCGAAGGCTCGTGACCATGGATGGTGGAAAGTAGCGCGACAAAAAGCGTTGAGTCATCTCATCCCAAGTATGAATTGAATTCTTCAGAAGACGATCAAACCATTTTTCGGCATGGTGGGATAAGGTATTTGGAAATAGGTGAAGGCGAAGAAAATCCATAGTAACATCGGGCAACTTCATGCTTTGAGTAACGATAATGAATTTGTCGAGGTGTTTGTTGGCATCATCATCCGGTAATACGCGAAATGGACAAGTGTTTTTCACTTGTTGGATCATGTGATGCTTCAACGAAAACTCTGGAGCCGTGATTTGCATCGGCGCAATCGGTCCTCCGCGTCCATTCATTGTTGGTTGACACAGCTCCTCCATCGTTCGAAGGTCTTGTTAAGGAAGATGGTTGTTATTATTCATGTTGGGGTGAGGTGGATTATTATTGTTGTGTACACCGGCCATGTCTTAGTCTTCACGAGTCTCGAGCTCAGAATAAGACGAAGATCTAGTACGCATACACCTGCAAAAGAAAAAGAAAAAGATATAAAAGAAATAGAGAATATATATGTACTTGTAAAAATAAAATCTTTTTGGATTTTTGAAAATCTTTTGATTTATATGGATTTTAAAAATTTTAATTTTTATGGATTTTTGAAAATTTTTGAGCAAGAAAAATAACATTCACGAGTGAACGGATCCCAAAATCCGACGCGTCTCTCACAGAAAACCGTTAATATTTACGAAAAGAGCCGGCAGCGGCACCATTAAATAACTGAATTTTACTCAGTTAAAAAGTTAAATTCGTTGTATGTGTCTAATCGAATTGATTACTGGTTTAAGTGCGACTCAGTCGTCTTTTGGTGGAAAATAATAGATAGGTCGTTGTAGTAAAATTAAAATGCAAAACGTTAAAGTAAATGACGGGTAATTAAACCTAAAACTAATTAAAACGTAAATGGTGCAATTTTAAAACTTTAAAAGTAAACGAAGTGAAATTAAGACTTTAAAAGTAAATTAATTAAATGACAAAAATGAAAGCTTGACGAGAAGTAAATTTGACAATGTAATAAAAATGAAAATTTGAAAACTTAAAACAATGTAAACTTAAAAATTAAACTAAGACAAAATATTAAAACAAAACAAAATCCGTCGGAATCCACCTATCGGAACCCGATCGGAATACCGATCAGAATGTGGGCCTATCGGAATGTAAACAAAACTAAAGTATCGGAATAACTACAATCAAATCTATCGGAATATATGAAAACAAAGCTATCGGAATACTGAAAACACTTCTATCGGAATACATAAAAGGGAAACTATCGGAATATGGCAAACGAAATTTTGGCAGCACTTCGTCGCAATAAAGCCTTAAGCCCCGTCGCAATCCACGATCGCAATGAGCGATCGCAATCACGATCAGAATAAGGGGGAACCGTCGGAATCTCAAAACCCTATTCAGATGCAACGATCCAAATAAGTGGAGGCTGTCGGAATCCAAAACCCCAAGCTTTTGCGATGAAGCACCAAGCAATCCGATAAAGTGAAATAAGCTAAAAACTCAATAAGCACTTCCAATAAGCACTTATAAAAAACTAAACCAAAGCAATAATAAGACGAACAAAATAAGCACAAACTTAAAAACTTTTCAAAACACAAAATAAGCAAGCTTTATAAACGAACTTTAAAAAGATAAAACTTTTAAAAAAAACTTTAAAACTAATAAGCTAAATAACAAATTAAGCCAATAAGAATGTCAATCTCAAATCTTAAATCGTATGAAAGCCTAGATAGGAATAAAAAGGTAAACTTTTTAATCAAGTAAGCAATAAGATCAAGCAAAACGAATGCTTAATCCGAATCAATAATCAAAAACAAGAAAAGTAGAATAAGAATGATAAAGAAAAGCTTGATTAAAGGAAAATAAAGATTCAACAACAAAATTAACTTACTTGGAATTAAAGGCAAGAAATTTAAGGTGCAAGACAAGGAAATTAAATTGACAATTAAGTAAATAACATGAAATTAAAGTGTGCAAGTAATTAAAGGTGGAGAGCTAAGTTGTCAAATTAGCTAACAAAACTAAAAAATGAAATGAAGTCTCTATTTATAGTGAGAATGGAGGTTAGCATGTGTTGGAAGCTTCCTTCTTTCTTTCTTTCTCTCTCGTCTTTTCGTCTTCTAAATTCTTCGACTTTTTTGACTTTGTCTCGGTTTTAATTAAACTCGTCTTGTAATTTCTTCATTAATTAGACTTGAGTTCTTCGGCTTTATTAAACTTCCGTCTTTAGACTTTTCTTCGATAAATCTTCAGAATAGGCCTTGGACTTCCGTTCTTTTTGCACTCTTGATCTTTTGACTTCGTCTTTTGTCCTTTTCTTCGATAAAAGCCCGTGAAAGCCCGTGTTTTCTTCCCTTTTCACATTTTGATCCTAAAACATAATAAAAACACAAACCACGCATAATTCTGACATTTACGACATAAAATACATATTTTGGCTTGGTTATTATTATAATTAAGTGGTAAAAGGATAAGGGTTTTCACACTTATTACTCCCCCTTGCTTGGGGCACCAAGTAAATGAGCTAAGGTGACATGTTACACAAAGGTTAGAAGAAAGAAAAGAAACACCAATGTATATATGTGCACTACCTACTAACTAACTTGAGAGGAAGAAGGAAAAGAAATCTCAAATTCGAAGCAAGTATTTGCTAAGTATGTCCAAAGAGTGTTTGTTGACAACATCATAGTTCAATTGTTGAAATAGAGGAAGAAAAGAAACATTCAAACCAATCAAAGATGATTAAAATGTCAAGGGGTTAAAATTTAGAATTTATGGAATCACCCATAATTAATTATAAGTTTTAACCATGATCAACTCTTTAACAAATGTGTGAAAAAGAATTAGCGAGAAATATAACACACATAACATTCATCTTACACAAATATGAAATAACATACAAGAGAAATATTCATACACACAATATGAATATTTAAAGCAAAAAAAATGGAAAATAAACCACAAAGCATATACTACTCTAATAGTGATAATCATCCAAGATTGCTTAAGTTTTATTGACTCAAATAAAAAAAGTACAAAATGTGCCTTAGTTGGAAAAGAAAGACGACGAAGCATCATTCGAAGTTTTGTTCACGAGAACAAAAACTTTGAGAGGAGGTCGAGTGAGGAGGAATTCAAGAAAATTTAGCTTGTCATAGATATGAGCAAGTTCAATTTGTTGAAATCGACAACAAGCACACGAGGAACCATGATGCAAAACAAAGTCGTTAGATGGGGGAGGTCCATCAAAATGTGAGTTTGGTGGAGAGGGAGATAATGGATAAGAGATGTTTCCACAATGCCTAGTGAGATTAGGGAAAGAAGATAGGTCATTGAGTTGTAGAGAGTTGAAAGGTTTAGGTGGTGGTGGAAGAATTTCCTTTTCTCCGGTGATTGGATTTATAGAGTAAGTCTCATTCCAATATTTGATCGGAGAGAAAGAAGAATTCTTGGAGGATTTGGGAGAAGATGAATCATGAGGATTCTTGTTCTTCTTGATCCAAATGGGTCGAACCAAGATTTTCGGTTCCTTTGAAAGCTTAGAAAAAGAAGCTTTAGGTTGAGAAGATTGTGACAAAGAAATGTCAAGGTTAAGAATGGAAGAGTTAGGCATTATGAGGGATGAAGAGAAGAACTCCCAAAAGAGAAGAATTTAAAGAAAATAGGCAAGGAGCAAAGATTTAAAATGAAAACAAAAGGTTTTAGGGAATGTTTAGCCAAATTGGGTAAACAAAGAATCTTAACCAAGACAGTGGTCAAAGAAGAAAGACCAAAAATAAGCTAAAAGTGGCTTTCCCGTATGCGGTTCCTTAAGGGAGCCCGCGGTTCCATATCGATATGGAGCCGCCTAGTGGCTAAGGAGCCGCGCCCAGTGGACCACAGACCATAATTTTCAAAAGTTTTTGAGAAAAATAAGTCATTTTCAAAATTTTGCAAATCTTGGATTTTTACAACTTTTAGCACTAGAGTATGCTAGGGTTGCATAAAAGAAATACATTCACAAAGAATGTCTTGACAAAGGGTGAAAATACATTTAGATAACATTTTGATCCAATTTTAAGTCAAGTTTTTAGAGGTTGTGATAGATTCAGGGAATTGATATTTACACATAGCTAATTGATCTATGCACATAAATATTTTTGTAAATTGACATTTACGCCCTCCCTATATTTGGGGTATATCATTTGAATTTTATTCTCATTTCAATGCCAAACTGATTAATTCTCATTTCAATGCCAATCTGATTAATTCTACCATGTAAGGTGATGAGTTCTTGTCCATTGCGAATCTGAACATACATTATATATGAGATTGCGATCAAGATTTACAGTAATTCGTTTACTGCATATGCTTGGCACTCACAAGCTTTTTAGTTGTTTTCTTCCTAAAGAGTTGTATAGTAGCATGCAGACTTCAAATGTTGATAAAAATCTTTACAGTGGCATGAACTAGAAGGAATAAATAGGTCTAGCACCAATGTAGGCTCCTTTAGGAATAAATGGGTCTAGCATGCAAACTTCAAATGTTGATGATAATCTTTACAGTAGCATGGAGTAGTATGAATAAATGGCTCTCTAGCACCACTCTAGGCTCCTGTTGATAAAATTCTTAACAAAAAATGCAACAGTTCAATCTCGACCACAAATTCGGCCACAAAGAAGCAAGCATCCGGAAAAACATCCTTAAAAGAAAAAAACTGATTATAGTACTGAGAAACTAATTCAAACATCAGGAAATGCGTTTAAATATAGTACACCAATTTCTTTTGATGAACTAGCGAGATTGTGTGTTTGTGATGATTCTACGTACTCAAATCTTGAGGGTTCTCGTGCCGTAGAAGTTACACCTTTTTTCTTTTTTGCCTTTGGAGGTCTTCCTTTCGGTTGCTCGATCACCGCCGGCTCAAAGAGAGTATTTGACTCGTTCAAAAGGTTTGTAATCATTGACATAGCAAGTTCTTTCTTGTTTAGAGGCCACACCTGGTACTTGCATTGCAACTCACTGAGCAAATTAGCGAATTGGTTGTCTTTATCGTTAGGTGACTCATCTTCAGGATTCAAGGATAATGTGTCGATTCTCCAATGTGGATGTACAAGGTCCACTGAAAGTGTCATTCCTTGCCAAGAACTTATCTTGTGAACACATGGAAGTCCCATAGTTGCCATGAAATGACCTGTACAAGGAGTTATTGTACCTAAACAAAGAAAACAAATATATTTTAAGGGAGTTAAAACTTTAAGTCAAGTACTGTGTAAAACTACAAGAACTGTGTAAAACTATATTCTTTTGAAGATTACCTTCCTTTTTCTTTATATATTGCTTATAAATCTCCTTCAATGCAAACAAAGATAAACGTGGTAGAAGGTGTCTAAAAGCAGGCATATTACACTCATGAGAAATTTTAATTCTTTCACTTGCAAGTCTCACTTTGATCTCGTTGAATTCATGCTCAACTGCAAGAGATATTTTATTTTTTACTTAATGCAAATCACCTGTAGAAACTTGTAAATATTTCTTGAGTTTGGCATGTGCGCCTTCAGCTCTCGAGGATGAACGGTTACCAAAATGTATGTGTTTTTCCGTCCACGCACTAACAAACTTTTCTTTCAAAGGTATGTAGCTAAATAAATGTAACTTATCTTTATAATCCAACTCGAACTCAACCCAATTTTTATCGAAGAGAGATTCAGTTGTTGAATATGACACTATATTCCATCTTGACATAAATACATCAAAAGCGTCTGCTTGTTTGAAATCTTTCTTGCAATTTGAAAACACATTCTTGTTAATATGCCAAATACACAAAAGACTTGTTGTAGAAGGAAAGACATCCTTTATGTTACCCATTAGTGCTAATTCCCTATCTGACATAATCACAACTGGTTGATTCGTAGGGCCAATAAATACTTTAAACGCCTTAAGAGCCCAAGCACAACTTTTTGTATCTTCTTTTTTCAGAAAACAAAAACCAGAGTAAATGATGTATTGAAGCAGGAAACTCCAATAATATCAGTAAGAGGTATCTTATACTTATTGGTTTTGTATGTGCAATCCATCACGAAGACATTTGAGAAGATTCTAGCTAGTTTAATAGATAATGGGTGTATAATGAACAAACGTGTTATTCTCCCTTGTCGATCATTGAAAACATCATAAGAAAACCCCCCTTTTTCAAGTTCGTCGAATAACTTACTAACCAATGACCGATTTCCTAAACCATTCTTACGTAGTTTTGCCTTCAAGTTGTATATGGTTCTAATGTTCACTCGAAGATTTGGGTTCTTTTAACGTAAGAATGAAATAATTTGCCTTGGAGGTATTCCGGAAAGGGTCATACTTTTAACCGTTTCAATGTCATCTTCTGGTAATTGACGAAAAGACGGGTGACCAGACATATCGGCAGACGGTTCATGATTATGTGTCAAATCGTTTATCTTAAAAACCCAAGAACCATTACCTTTTTTCTTACCTACTAAATGAAAGGGGCATTTGATCAAACGAGATGTTGTGCTCCTTTTTCGTTTTTCTCCAACAGTTTGTCCATCACGGTAGGCACCACTTCGGTCGCATTACAAAGCGACATAGTCGTCTTTTTTTGAATCACGAATAGATAGGCCATACCCTACAACATAATAAAAGGCCCGCACGCTCTTGAGTAGATCATCACACGATTCGAAGGTAGAGCTCTGATGAGACTGCAATTATACATAGTCTCATCGTCCAAAACGGGCATTAAATGCATAAAATATCATCAAAAATGCCAAATATATGCTTTTGTTTGTTGACTGTGTATGTTAGGTACTGATATTGAGAAAATGACAAAAGATCACAAGAATCAAGCAAAAACGAACACGGGAAATGAAGCCGCACAAAGAACCGGGCCCAAGAATGGAATTTCCAAAAATACCCTTGAAGAATTGAAGATTGGCAAGATTGGTCCCTCAACTTTGAAGACTTGTCACAAATGATCCTCCAAGAATCATTTGTACAAGATTGGTCCTTAAAGATTGAAGAAATGTCAAGAATAGCACTTGGAATTTGATAAAATTGCATTATTAGTCCTTGCCTAAGGTTTAATTAAACAAAAGGACTGAAAGTGTAAACTGCCCAAAGTTGTTAACAAAGGAAATGGAGTTGTTGGCTGATTTAATACAATATGAATGAAACATGGGAGTTTAGGGACTAAAGATGGACAGACATTACAAACTTTCCCCACCAATCATCCCTACACCTCACACCTTTCCACCACTCATTGCCTTCCACGTCACCTCTCCTTTCCACCTCCCCTAAGTCAAAACCCAGTCAACATTACCCACTAACCCACTTTTTAAATACATTTAATACATTAAAAAGTGGGGGGAAACACCCACTGTTCATCCTCCATCCCTAATTACCCCCTAATCTTCAAACATAAACCCTAATCCCCAATATCACCTAATCAAAGGGGTTTAGTCCCATTGTTTCCAGATCACTAATCAACCCGACCCTAAACCAAACCCATAACCCAGAAAACCCTCACCATCATCCAAGACCCCACCCCCATGTGCCCTGTAGCAAGCAAACAAAAGGGGTGACAGCAGATCAACGACTCATGGCAATTTCGTGTTCCCCAAAGGTTTATTGGACGCCTTAGATCATTTCTACACCACTGGCAACCACAACAAGCCAAAATATCATCACATGGAGCTCTTGACCAAATTCAAAAACAAGAATCTTCAAAAAGATATCCGAATATCTCAAGGGCATAAATGGAAGTTCATACCATTAGGTTTAAGGGTTCTTTTCAGTTCTAGAATCTTTGTAGCTCTCTATATAAAGAGCATAGGATTTTTCAGTTTTAGGTTGTTCTTTTTTCCTTCTCTTTGGTCACTGCCTTGTAAATCCATGTTTATTTAAGTGAAATGAAATGGTTTTGAGTTGTTGACGAGAAACAAAAGAGCCAAATTTACTTTTCCATTGCACATTTAAATTTTGAAGTTGAGATTCCATATTATGTTCTTGCTTATTTTGGAGACTAAAAGTCCTTAAGTTAATTGTCCAAGCATTTTAAGTTGATCATATGAGCCTAATATTCTTATTGAATATCAAGCTCAAGTGAAGTTTAAATTGGTTGTTGATCTAGTTATTGTTAAAGTTTTTAGAAAATAAAAAAATCAGTTTTTTTTATGACAAATAAGCCATAAGTAGCTTAATTGATAAGCTGGCTTATTAGCTTATTTGTCTTTGTAACAGGTCACTTTTCTGTTTGGTTCCTTCCTTGGCAGGTTCACAAAAGCTTAGCTCACTTTGAAGTCATATTGGGTGTGTGTGTCTCTTGAGACCACCACTAGCAATTCTCTACTAGCAACCTTGTTCCATAAGCCATAAGCCCAGCTATAAGCTGATGGGAGATGGCATTGCAGCCATAGTGGGGCCTGGATGTGGGTCCCACAAGGTATAAACCTTGAAATCTCTTGTTAAGATTAGGACTGTGATTGTATGGATTTGGTGTGAAACTGTTTGCAAGTTGGATTTATCTGTTTATTTGAGCTCCATTTAGATTTATATGCATGTGTAGGACTCTTATAATCTGTTTAGTTAAGTTTTAAAGGCATTTGATCTGAGAATTTTAAGTTACTGGATCTTAAAGGGGTGTTTGGATTTGGGTTGTAAGGCAAACTTTTTTTTTGGGTAAAAGGGACTATCCCCGGTAAAATATATTACACCAAAAAACATTGAAGTACAGATGGAATGTGGCTGAAATACCACATTAACCTCAAGCTAAACGCTTGATAAACGCCTACAACGATGTATATGACATGCCATATACATTTACACACCTAAAAAATAGAACAAAATAAAATCAAATATTTATTCTTGTCTTCATTTAGCTTTATCCCTCTTGTCATGATATAAGTATGCAGCTTCATCATAGACATTCTCAACCTCTTCTACCTCCGAATCAGATTGATTTAGAATCTCAAAGCTATTTGATGTACCAACACCACCCTCATTCCGACTAATATTATTCATGAAACCTGCCTTAAACGTTGCTGGAAATTCAGAATTAGAATCTGGATTATTCGTCCGTTTAGTAGGATTAATTGGAGTCACCGCAACAAGGGCCGGTCCACTCTTAGTAGAAGACGCACTCGTACCGGCCTTTGGTATCGATGGAGCATTCTTATTATACTTGGAGGTTGAACTAGCTGGTAAATTGACTTTAGGAACATAAAGAGGTTTACTACCAACCTGGAAACCTCCATTCACGCTGCCATTAGTCTTTTTACCTCTCTTCTTCTTACGTTTTACATTCTGAAAACCTTCCTCCTTTTGCTCATTGACCTTGCTAAGATCAGCAACTTGCGTAGCCATAGGGCAAGCCGTAAGAATTTTAGGACAGCACGTGTTATCATGGCCAAAAGTATAACATTGGGAGCACCGTAATGGCGTCCATTCATACTCAATAGTAACCGTCTCATTTGAATATCCAGACCCATTTGATAAAGGGACACCAAAAGTTAGCATTTCCAATGGTTCATCTCTAGCACTGACTTCAATCAAGCACCGTGCATAACTACTTCTTCCCCACGATTCCCTACACATGTTAGTCGTGTATGCATCAAGCATAACAGGCTTACCAACATGGGAAGCAATAATGCTTAACCCATCTTCCGAAAATACCTGAATTGGCACATTATGGATTTTAACCCACACTGGCAAACTTGTAAGTTCTTCCTTTTCCAATCTTGTATCAATTGACCATTCTTTAAGCACTATTGGAACCTTACGTATCATCCACGGGCCATTTTCAAGAACATCCTCCAACCCCTTATGCGAACTGAATTTAAAAAAGAAAAACCCTTTCGCATTTAACATGATACGAGTAAGCCCAAACTTACCCCAATTTTGTTTAACAAAGTACTCCACAACTGGGTATGCAAGCCGTTTACCAATAAAGTACCCATATAATGTGTTCTCAAATCGAGTTTGTACCTCATTGACAACTTGAACTGGCATGCAAAACTTGATACCCTCATCATTGCTCGTAGGAACCTCCATGTATCTAAAGTTAGCCTTAACATTGCTGCTTTCACTCCTCAAAGAATCCAAACCATTACCCTCCTGATTGTTACAGACAATAGGAGCTGTATTCAATGATGGCTGCATCAAAACAGAACCTATTAAAGGGACAACAACACTAGTTGGGGATTTCAAACCCCCGTTTCTATACGCATCATTCAGTGACGGGAATGCAGCAACTTGTGAAACCTGTGCTCCAACATGATTCGAGACCCCTTCTACCACAGCCGGGCTTATACAAACCCTAGCATCACATGGATTCATATCAGAAATCCTAGCTGTATCATTATGACTAGGCAGCACCACCTCATCATTAGGGTTTTGTACATCACTCATATTAGGAGCTGGATCCAAATCACTAATATTGTTAGCTTGAGAATGTGATTTGTTTACGCCAGCCACATTCGACATCAAAGATGTCTCAAAACTAGGGTTTTGATTCTCAGCCGACAGCGACGCAAGACCAAGTCCTCTATTTTCATTATTAGACAAAGAGATCTCATGAATACTCGATTCTCTTAACCGTGCCATACGCTCCTTAAAACCCTCCCAATCAATCGGACAACCTTCATTCTTCATCACACGCTCTCAATCTCAGGATACTCAAAAACAAGCCCACATAAAATAACAAACCCTAGTGACGGCTGCGCTCAAAAAATATGAACCCTAAGTCTGAATCAAACAGCCCGATAGTCAATGCTAATCACAAGGATAACACCAACATAGGCTGCTTAAATAAAAACAAGGATTCACGTTTTTGATTGCAAATGAAAAAAAAAGGCGGCTAACCCTAATCTAATTGAATTCTAAATCTGTGATTCAGGATCAAATATAATCCTAATATATTCTTAATCAAACGATCAAAAGTAATATCAGAAAAACAATATGATCTCAGATTCAAAAAGAAGAACGAATTAGACAAGGAAGGGAGGGAGGCTGCCATTTTTAGGGTTTTGTGTGTTTTTTGCCATTTTTTAGGATTCAAAACAGTTAAATATTAGGCAAATTTGGTTCTGGTGGGATTCGACCCCCAGAGGAACATAAAGAGGTTTACTACCAACCTGGAAACCTCCATTCACGCTTGTAAGGCAAACTTTGGATAGATTTTGGCGTATAATCAGTTAACTCACTATTTTGTAGTTGTTATAAGTTGTTTTCAGTGACTACCTTTGAATTTGGTGTGTTTAATCAAAAAATGCATGCTCACTTTTTTGGTGATACTAGTGTAAAATCAGTAAGTCCTTTTTATGCATGATTTAGTGTAATTTTTGCAATCAAATCTTGCCCATTGTTAGAGATTAGGTTAATCTAGGTTTCTATCTAGGTTTTATGTGATTTGGATAGATTGTGTGCAAGTTTTGGCCATTTGAATTTCATTTTTGTGCATATAAACAAGTCTACTGTTCATCAGAACTCAGTTAGGTATATCAGTAACTTAATAGGGGGATTTTTGTGTGAATCTTGTGTGCAAGGTGCTGTTTTTCTTGTTTATCTAGACTCCCTACACTCCACTGAGTGTAGGGGTGCCTTATTGCCCAAGAAAAAGCTCCACATAAGCTTTCCTAAGCTTAATCAGTCACCAGACCTTAAAAATGCACTAACAGTGGGAACTAAGTTCCCCCTGCTAGCACATTTGTTACCACTGCTCAACAAGAGGACAAAAGTCCTTCATGTGTCACTATCAGAAACTTGGTTTTTTTGTCTTTAGTGATCAAAAATAGGTTTTAGACTTTGAAATCAGTTTCAATATTTTTCTTATTTTATTTTCGATTTTTCAGTTTATTTTATTTTTCAGTTACTGTACATCTGGTATTTTTTAGATTAAATAGCTTTTTTAATTACTTTTAATATTTCTGTTTTTGTCTTTTAGTGGTAAAAAGTTATATTTTTCAGTTTTAAAATTTTTCTCATATTTAGAAAAATAATTTAAGATTTTTAGTTTAACAAGTATTTACTGTTCACTTTTTAATTATTTTTTATAATTAATTTAGCTTAATTAAGGTTTTAATTATAATCAGTTTTGTCTTTTAGTGCAAAATTTTACTTTTTTCAAACTTTTTCAATTTTCTACTGTTCATTAGTATAATTTAGGATTTTTAAAATTGTCAAATCATTTTTTGCATTATTCTATTATTTTTTATGATTATTTTAGTTTAAAAATAGTTTTTAGTGATTAAAAAATAGAAAAATAGTTTTTAAAATTTAGGAAAAATACTTTTTAGTCTTTAAATAATATAAGTAACTTATTAGTTCAATAAAATAATATTTTGGACATTTTGTTAATTATATTTAATTTTAGGGCTTTTATTAGCATTAAAAAGTGAATATTTAATTAATAAAAGGTTTTAAAATATTTTTGTTGAATTTTTATTCTTATTTATATTATTTTAGACTTAGTTTTATCTTTTAATTAATTTTTAGGATTAATTTTTTAATTTTGTCACGTTTTACGTATTTACGTTCGCGTTTTACGTCAAATCGTCGTAGTTTAATCCGTCTTCATAGCCGTCATTCTCCTCTTATCTCATTTCTATTTTCCTTTCTCAAAAATATAATCACAAATCTAAACCGAATCATTACACACATAACACACTAGCCTCCTTGAGAACGATCCCCACTTTGGGTCATTTACACACGGTTTTCCTAAATCATCGTGCTTACCCTATTTGCTCTCTTTTCCTAAAGAGTAGTAAAAAAACTACATTATTTGGCGCCGCTGCCGGGGAGGCGTGTTGTGTTTTGATTTGGAATTGTTGTTTTTATTTACTAACCAAAATAGTATTTATATTAGTAGCACTCTACTAATACGTATTATTGGTTTTTGATTTTTGTGTGAATACTATTACTATATTGTATATGTAGAACAATAAATTCACAAGTACTCCAAATACGTGAGAAATCACAACCTTGACTTGGGAGGTCATTACCCAATCATTGTATTCGAATCTCAAACCAAAGAAAAAGGCAAAAATAGATAAATACTTTCGTGAAGCTCGATTTTGAAAAATACAAACTATAAGGTGGGTATAAGGCGGATATTATAAAATATATCCTAAGGAAAAAGGCTCTAAAGTGCTTCGCGCCGCCTCGTTTCCCCGCTTGCTTGTGAGTATTTTATTTTGAGAGCTAATCGAGGGTTTTGCCGCCCAAAGTATTACTAAGTATCATATATATTTTCTTGGTTTCATTTGATTAAACCCGCTTGAACGTTTTGGTGTTCCACCAACGTTCTAAATTCATCGAAGGCGTTCACTTCACGTGATCATTTTCATTCCTTGAGGCTTCTTTAATCAAGAGATTTGATTAAGGAGGAGATTTGTAGATTTTGGTCTACTTAATACAATCACAAAAATCCAAAAAATTAAAAACAATCAAAAAACCACAAAAAATTGAAAAAGTAAAAAATACCAAAAAGAATCTTCTTTGCTCACCCTCTCGTTGTACGTGACGTTTATGCAAACTCGCTCCAAAGCAAGACGTGCACGTAAACGTCGTCAAAAGGAAGGAAACCAAACATCTTCTAGTGAAGAATCTCCCATTGTTGAACCCATCGTAGAGAAAGAAGCACCCATGGCTAATCGAACTATGATGGAGTTGCTTCAAGCACCCACCGAGGGTTATGGAGAAGCGATTGTGATTCCCGCTATCCTTGCGGAGAATTTTGAGGTTAAGACGGGTTTGTTGTCCATGATTCAAAACAACAAGTTTCATGGTGACGAAAAGGACAACCCTCATAACCACATTCACCAATTTAATCGTCTTACCGCCACTTGCAAGTTTAAGGATGTCTCTAACGACTCGATTAAGATGATGCTTTTTCCGTATTCCTTAGCGGGGACCGCAAAAATTTGGTTAGAGAAAGAGCCACCCAATTCTATATTGACGTGGAAGGATCTCGTTTCAAAATTCGTGAACCAATTTTTTCCGCCCTCTAAGACTACGCACTTGAAAAACGAGATTTCAAAGTTTTCACAAGAGTGTAATGAGAGTTTTTCAACGGCTTGGAATAGCTTTAAGGAAATGTTGCACGAATGTCCTCATCATGGTTTTTCCGACTTGCATCAAATTGACACGTTTTACAATGGCTTGAACGATCATGAGCGTGATTATCTTAATGCCGCCGCGGGCGGTAATTTTTTGTGTAAAACGGTCGAGGAAGCATTGTTAATCATTGAGAATAGGTCTAAGGTTTATAGTCCTCGTAGCACGTCGAGTGTGCGTAAGACTTCGTCTTCACCTTCGCCTTCATTGTCACATACCATTGATGCTTGCCAAATCGAGGATAATTTGGAGAACAAGATTTTTGATAAGCTTAAGGGATTGTTAATTGTGTTTAAAGTTGGTGAACAACCCACTCCCGCTACGGCTAAAGCGGTTGAGGTTTCTTGTATGTATTGTGTGGAGCTCACGATTACTCCGAGTGCATTACCAACGGTGGTAACTGTGACAATCCGTCAATTTATGGTTGATATTTTATTCTCAAATATTATTCAAAAATATTATTTTAATGTTATAATATGAACTCACTTATTTTTTGGGAAGTAATTTGGATTTACGTCTTGAAGTAGCATCGACTACGTTTAAACCGGAAGATTCTACGTTACGTGCTTACGTTTACATACACCGTTTTGATGACAGTCCGACATTTCAGAAAATAAATTTGTCCGTGAATATTATTTTGAGATTTTAAATTTGTGTTGGTTCATAAACTCACAAATTTACGAGAAGAGATTAGGACTTACGATTTTAATTTAACGTCCTTTACGACTAAACCGGAAACCTTAGGATTACGTATTTACGTTTTCGAACTCCGTTTTTGATGAGACAATTTTTATTAGATTCGTTTTGTGCCGTTGATTCATAATTTATAAAAACGTTTTTCGTAAAACGACCCGAGGGCACGCAAATCGAGGAAACTAGAATCGAGGAGTACCCGTAATTTAATGGGGATGAGACAAGTGGGACACTTGTCCCACCCCCACTCAAACCGGCCTAACTAGCCACAACACCACTTAGGTGTCAAAGCTTTGATAATAAGCTTAAACACTTGTCCATTTTAGGCTTACAAAGTAAGCTACTTCTCACCAAAACCACTAGCTTCCTTCATTCTACCATTTCACACATGCAAAACCACCTCAAACTCTCTCATCTCTTCTCTCTTTACCGTCCACTTTACCCCCAAAAACACCCTCACTTGATCAAAATTTACCATGGAATCTTATGTTATTTACACATAAGTTGAAGCCCTTTTGAAGCTCTATAGATTGGTGGTTCTTATAACATCCAAGGAGGAGTTTCCAAGGAGTCTTGAGGCTGATTTTCCACAAGGTGATCATGAAGAATGGTGGTCTTGAAGATGGTCTTGGTTATCCACAAGTTTCTCCATCAAAATCCATGTCCAAATCACAACCTACATCAACTTGGTGGTATAAAGATTGTCCTCCTCATCTTCTTGTTATTATTGATTATGTAATCTTGTATTTCTTTTACTTATTTATATGTATATGATGATTAATGATGATTAAAAATATTGTGTGGGGATTTGGTGTTGATAAACATGCTTAAAAAGATGAAAAACTATAAGAAACAAGGTTAAAATCTTGCTTAATTTAGATGGCTGTATAAAACAGTAAAGAATCATATGGTAAACTGGTAAAATGACTTGAATAAATTGATATACAGTAATCTATGGGTCTTGTACACATGTGAGAGTTGGCCATGCAATGGAATCATTGTAATGAGCGAGATATGATCAAAACAAGTTCAAAGTACAAATCTGAGTTCACTGTTTTGGACGATTTTTAGAAAATACTTAGAAGCTGATTCAACGGTAGCTATAGAAGAGTTAAATGGAGAACATATCATGTAGTTTATGTGATAAACATTTGAGCTTCTATCTCCATATAGAACTCTAGATATGGCAGTTTTAGTGAATATGAAAATAAAAATCAGATTTTGAGAATTAATGTTTATTAATATTATATAAGCACTCAAAATTATATAGTATAAAATGTAAAATAAAAACCCACTAACTTATGGATTTTATTTATATAAATATGTAAAAGGTTAAATAAGTGTATAAATTATAAAAATGGTAGTGAAATAATACTTATAAGTAATAAAAACTATAAACTTTATTTTTACGACTTTTTCGGCTATTACCGTAAAATTAACGTTTTTGTTAAATAAAACTTAGACGGTTGGACCCGTCTAATGTAAACTTTTTAAAACTCATATACTAATATATAAACATATATAACAAGTTAAAACCGATAAAACCCGAACTATATAACATACGGACATTAACGGGCTAAGTTAACGTTATTGGACTAATAATACAACAAAATGGAGTAAAACACTTATAAACTTATTTATTGGGCTTAACCCATTTGGGCCCAACATGTAAATTACAAATACTGATAATACAAGTATGAAATGGATTAATACAAGTTAAAGAACTTATAATAAGCTTATTGGACTTAAAACGTGTAAATAGGTAAACTAGTAAACTAGTATAAAAGTTATCGACATATAACACTAAAATGAGTAAACGAGAATATGTAAACCCACTTGATCATCATATATATAAAATCATCATATGTATACATAATTGTTATTTTTATAAAGTCATTGGACATGAGTCTAAGACGAGTATTATTTGTCTAGGTTTCCGTGATTGAAGCACGTACCGTACGTCCGAATTGCCGATAACCCGCCTTCCCACATCAACGTGAGTTCATAGCCTCGCACTCTTTTAAATGTTTTTATGAAATGTTTTATAAACTCGCGAGGGAGATAACATGTTAGTTTTTATAAAATAGGACACCATTTGTCCCGATTGTTTGTTTATTGATTTGGACCCGTATGATTGAATGACCCGATTGTATGACCAGATAAATGATTAAAGGACCCGATAGATGAAATAAAATGGATTATTAAAGTTAGGTTATGTCACTAAAAGTCCCATTAGCATGAACTGTG
Organism: Glebionis coronaria; assembly: GCA_025667525.1. Taxonomy (NCBI): domain Eukaryota; kingdom Viridiplantae; phylum Streptophyta; class Magnoliopsida; order Asterales; family Asteraceae; genus Glebionis; species Glebionis coronaria. The sequence goes on along the minus strand of CM046879.1, from coordinate 314,687,392 downwards.
AACTACCGGGATTTGGTAGACGCTTATGCATATAATAGTACTATTTGGGGACGATCACCCCAGTTCGCGCCTTGGCGGTTGATCCCCGTCGTGCCACATTGATTGGTAAGCGAATTTATGTATGAGAAGATTTCCATAGCGTGACCTTTGTGACGACACGCTACTTTAGATGGGCAAATTGAGTATCGGGTTAGATACCCGTTGTTGGTTTAGTAAGGTAACAATGTCATGCGGCTTATAATAATCCAAACTAACGAAATACTACTAGACGCACCGAATTACGATGTATTGCCTGACTAGCAATACAGGGTCATACTATTGATATTATGTTCGTGTTTTGGTTTTCATAACCATATTCATATAACGGTTTTTGTTTTCATACAACGTCATAAGACGTATTGTATGATGTTTTTACGACATTGGCTCGTATAATGATTTTAAGGCAAACGCCTATATTTTGATTTTGATGAAGATTTGTATCAAATGACTTTGGCTATTTTATGGCCTATTAAAATGATTTGTACAAAATGATTTTCAGTAATAATTTTATACTGATATTATATTGATGGATTTTATTAAACTCTATGAATTCACTCGGTGTTATCACTGACCTTTTCTTTTAACATGTTTTATCTCAGGTACTTGAAGGTAATTCTCGGGAAGACAACAAGAATTCATGGCCCGCACTTAAATTATAAATTCCATTCAAATGTTTTGTAAAACCTGTATTAAATACAATGACTTGGGACCTATGTAAATTTGATATTTATGAATGGAAATGCTTTATTATTAAATGACGCGATTTTTATGCGTTGTCTATGATGTGAGTAATGTGCTATCCCGTAACACCAACTAGTCTTCCGCTGTATTGAGTTGTATAAATTTGGGGGTGTTACAGTTTGGTACCAGAGCTCTCGTTATAGAGAACGAAAGATTTTTAAAACCAAGGTTTTGAATAATACATTTCAAAATCTTTTAACTATAAACATTTTTCTAAAAATGTCTAAAAATCTTTTGACTATAACGGTGCCGAAGAATTCCCGAGTTACCGACAAGGCCAGACTGAGAAGTGTTATTTTAATATATATATATAACTTGGATTATATATATATATATATATATATATATATATATATATGATGTAATTTTATTGCATGATTGTTTGATGATTATTTTGATATTTATACGAGGTATTTATACGACGTAGATTGTCACAAGGAACCCTAAATCCCCTAGTAAATTAATCGAAGCTATTCTCGTAGGAATTATAGCTATGCTAGATCTAAACCAAGTTGTGGATATTTATGATCCCAACAAAATGGTTGATATTCGTAGAAATGTTGGTATTAGTTGATTGTGATATTAAAGAAGAATTGGCGAGATTAAATCTGATATCGATGTCATGACGATCATTCCTTATTGAGTGGAGTTTGACAAAACGTTACCACCTGGAAAGGTGTCATCTGATTCGTTGTCACCCAATTAAATTTAAGAATCGAAAGGGTGAATGTTGCACTTGAGGCTGTTATTGGAACGATTACCCAAAAGCCTCATGCCACTAGTACATTTCCGAGAAGTCTAGTTGAATGATCAAGTCATTTCATACTAGTGACTCATTTGATAATTGCTGTTGTAAGAGCTATAGGATTGGAAATTAAGTGTTGATCATATCGAGCTTTTATTGCCCTATTAAGGTCTAAAAATAAGGTTGAAAGTATTGAAGAATGAAGTAGGATATCAAATTGAGTATAAAATTGGTTGAAACTTGAATAAAGTAAAATTTAACTTGTATAAAATTGAGTATAAAATTGTTAAGAGGAAGTCGTTAAGTTATGTGATTGAATTATAAGGTTTTAAATGATCGTTAGTTCATGTTAAGGGTTACTCCTAGGCCATTGTCCACTGACGAGGATGCCCCGTGTACAATAAATAAATTGAAGAAATCTTCTTCTGAATTGGGACCGATGGATCTTCCGGGACAGGCAGGACACCTAATGAATCTTGTAGATTAGTATTCATTGTGGTATCTTTTAAAAATAATCCCTAACTTAACTAAGACATCAGTTGGTAGGATGAGATCTTGGAATTGTATGACATAGTGACACATAATGTGTTACGGTACAATTTTTACTTGTTTGTGATTAATGAAAAGACTACCTTTGATTACTAAATCCTACATGTATCGATGTTATCTATCCTTTATTGCTTCATCCTAATGTTCGCATTAGTGATGCAACCATTGAACAAGTACTCATCTTGAATTCAGTTACGTTGTGGATTATTCTCTTTGTATTCCTGAGTGCCATCGAGGTCATGAACATCATGATTATTTGGCTAAAGCTCATTTCCTATCATATTGTAGTTAGTTCTTGGTGAACAACTTTTCATCACTCCTTTGCAGATCACTAATTGTTTTTATAAGATACAATAGTATCCCTTGAGAAAAATTGAATTTTCATCACTATAAGGAATATTCAAAGCGAGATTTATAAGTGATTGTTATCAAAATGAAGTTGTTTATAAAACACCTTGGAAAAATTAATTGTTTTCATAACAAAGAAAATCTTTGTAAATTTATTCTTGATTCTTATTTAAGAATTAAGCATGAAAATGTTTTTATTATAAATATAATGATAAAATTTTGACGAACTGAGTATTGCATCGTTAATCTTGAAATTGTATATAGTAGCGCGCCTACATACAATTTGGAATGGACCATGCAAGACTGATTAGTAGTCAACATAAAACTGATTAATAAACACTAAATTATCTTTGAAGATTGTGAAAGACTAAATTTTATGAGATCTGCAAGAAGTGAAAAATAGGGACATAGTGTTAGGGACACCTACATATGTGCCTGTAGCATCTATTCTTCTGAGTCAAATTTACTCATCTGTGGAAATTGTCTTATTTGACAATTAACAATTCTTTCTTGTCCAATTATCACGTAGTGAGATTCTTAGGAAAAGTATATGATTACCGAGTGTTGATACCCGACTGGATGTATTGACGTTCTTATCATTTCTTATGATTTGATTTCATTTGAATGACCTGGGTAACGATCCGAGGAGCTTTCGAATGCGTACTCAAATTATGAAAACATGGGATATATTCATATTCGTTAATGTTTTCGTCTGTATCTAATTTGAAATTCTCTCGCGTAGATTATGCGTTAACCTTACTCTTTTAAGGTTAGTTATGTCTCCTGATATCCTTGAATTTGTGAAGGATTATGGGTTATTACTAGTCTTTTGAGAAGTTCACATCTTATCGACGGCAATAAAACTGAAAAGTTGATAGTGCCAGTAGAATGGATTGATTGATTATGACATGACGACATTGTCTTAATTGATGGGAACTCGAATTGAATTCCCCTAAATGATAAGATGTTGATTATCAAAAGTAATCTAAATAATCCTTGATGGATGACTTGAAATTATACCATGAATGGTTGTGAATTAGTCATAAATATTATAATCTAGAAAGAACCTAATATGAATTTATTAAAAGATGTTTCTTTTATCTGAAACTTTAGGAGGTATTTATTGGTGAATTACCTAGACTTTTGCCATTAAGGCAAGTTGAAATTGATATTGATTATATTCCCGGTGTTGTACTTATGACATGTGCACTGTACGTCAGCACCATCTGAATTAAAGGAATTACCATACAACTGAGAGAGTTGTCGGAGAAAGATTTTATTCTACCAAGCTCGTCATCATGAAGAGCTATGGTGTTATTATTTCTTATATTTATAGATTACTGTGAACTGAGTAAATTGACAATCGAAAACGATATCCATAACTCGAAATGGAAGATTTGTTCGATCATTTACAAGGTTCTAGCGTATGTTTTAAAAACTTGATCCACGGCATGGTTATCATCAATTTCGCGTCCGCGAAAAAGATTATCTATTCCAATCATTACATCCAAAACTTGTAATGAACATTATGAGTTTCACGTGATGTCGTTTGGATTGACTAATACACACGTAGCATTCATAAATTTGGTGAATCATGTGTGAAGGCTGTAATTTGATAAATTCATGCTTGCGATCACTAAAGGACTATTTGTTTGATTATAAGAACAAGAAGGAGTTAATAATCATGTATAGACTGCCCTGAGTTGGCCGAGTAGTGAAAACTTTCACCTTGGATATTTAACATGTGATTTAAGACTTAATCCTTTTCATTATTTGACCGTGCGATTAATAGAAAACAGAATCCATATTGACTCTTCATTAAATTTAGAGCCCTTTTAAGACTTTGGGTTTTACCAAAAAGAAAATGGAAATATGTTTTGACAAATGTTTTAACAAAGGATTTTTAAGGGATTATTCCCTTATACACAGACCATTTAACTAAACTTCTGTTTAGGGGTAAATGTTCGTGTATACCTCAAGACAACCTAAGAGGGAGTGAGGAAACCATTTAAACCATGACTTGAAATTTGAAACGATAATTTACGCTTTTCAACTAAGAAAATTTTGACCAAAATATAAACAAAGATTTTTCGAACATTTACGAATCCTATTAATTATTTTCGATAAATCAACAAAAATCATGTTAATTAAATTTAAAATTATTTTGAATATTTTCATATAACTGGACGGACTAAGAAATTTAAAATCTTTACGTTTACGTTTCACAAAAATTAAATATTTATTATTTAATTAGTTGTAATAATTATCGACGCTTTAAACGTCGGATTGAGTAAAAAGGATAAAAATGATAGTTAAGACGAAACTAAAACATAGAATATATGAAGAAAGAATTTTGAATAAATACGGTTATGATATTTATTTCATCAGGGAAGGTGAATGTAGATACTGGCACATTATATAGAAAGAATAAAGAACCAATTAGGACATGTTCCTTAATAATGACTATGCAAAATAAATTGCCGAACAATATAAAAATAAATAATGCTTGTAAGAAGGATAATATAGATAATAATAGGAGTTCGCGGCTAATGTGAACCATTAAAATTGAGAAGCCAATAGCGTTAAATGTTTTAAAAACCACTTGTGATTGCCTAAATATGGAAGATTGTGAGATATAGTTATATTGGAAACTTGTAAGTATAAGTATTCTATTTATGTCTAGAAGTATCTGTGTCTGAAAAAGTTGTACTAATGGCAAATTATGAAGGCAGACATCGCCTCATACATTAGTAAACGTCTAGCTATTGCAAAGGTCATCATCTAAATTTGATTCGATTTGGGTCATCGTCGACAGACTGACCAAATCTGCTAATATCATTCCCGTTAATGATAAATGCAAAAGAGTTATGTAAACATAGTGTGCCTGTATCGAACATCTTTATCAAGATCCTCGCTTCGCATCGAATTTCTTGAGATTTGCTCAGAAATCATTGAGAACGAACCTTGATTAGAGTACTATATACCACCCCAAATCGAAGGGACGAGGTAAAGTAACGATACAAAGTAATATAAGTGTTGTTTCATGTTTGAATGATTGACCTTTGGTAATAAATCGTATAATCGTTTTCCTTTAGAGAGATTATCATTGATAATCATCGTATTAGGATTGAGATCGAATCTTGTTAGGATCTAAATATTAGAGCATCTGTAAGCAAGAGTTGAGACGAAGACTGATGAGACTGCTTTTATACATAGTCTCATCGTCCAAATCGGGCTTAAAATGCATAAAATATCGTTAAAACTGCCAAATATATGCCTGCGTTTGTTACTTGTGTATTTTAGGTACGGATATTGAGGAAATGACAAAAGATCACAAGAATCATTCAAAAACGAACACGAGAAATGAAGCCGCACAATGAACCGGGCCCAAGAATGGAATTTACAAAAATGCCCTTGAAGTTTTGAAGATTGGCAACTTTAGTCCCTCAATTTTTGAAGATTTATCAAGATTGGTCCTTGTAGAAATCAAGTTATGCAAGAAAGGTCCTCCATGTTTGAAGATATTACAAGAATGGCCCTTGAAGATTGCATTTATTGCATTAATAGTCCTTAATACAAGTTTATAAACATGTTGTGCCAAAGATGCCAAATGCTGAAACTTGTTATAAAGGGATTTGGAGTATATTGCTGATTATTTACAACATGAAAGAAGGAAGAAACATAGGGGGGATAAACTGCCAAACAAGTAAACTTCATCCACCACTCACACCATGACACCTCATCAAAACCCGACCCTACCCACTTACCCAACTCAAACCCGTAGCCCACAACCCACACCCAACCAGTTTATTTAATAAACTGGTCAACTAAGTCAACCATTTTTTCCCACTAAACATCACATTTAAAAAGTTAATCACCCAAAACGAATCAAACCCACCCCTTAATCCCTCAACCCAGAACATAAACCCTAATCTAATTAGGGTGAAAAACAAAGGGGTTTTACCCATGCCTTTCCAGAATGGTAATTCATCTAAGCCTTAACAAAACCCACCACTTACATCACTTTCCCACTCACCCAAATGGGCCCCCCAAGACTCCCCTACTTCACTATTTTTGGTAAAATGAGAATATGCTTAGAAATCAAACGACCCATGTGATTTTCTTTCTCCCAAAGGCATCACCAACGGCTAAGATCACTTCATCACAACTGGCATATCACATGGAGCCTTTTTTGACCAAGACTTCAAGATTCGTCCAAGGGTAGCATTGGCATTTCATGCCATTAGGGTTTTATGATTCTGGATTGTTCTGTAGCCATTATATAAGGCACCCCTAGCTTAGCATTTTTTCTTGTTCCAGATTTTTTTTCAAAGATTATGTAATGCCTTTTTAAATTAATTAAAAGTTGGTATTTTCTTGTTATGAAATTATAATTCCTTTTTACTTTGTTTTAAAAGTTGGTAGTAACTTGTGAAAAAAATCTGAGTTCCATTAAAATTTACTCAAACATTTTGTGTTTGAAGTTTTCAGAAAAAGTTTCTGAAATATTGGGTATTTTGATAAATCTTGTTCCAAGATTGGATTTCCAGGTTTTTTGTTGTGATTGTTTAAGTGCTTTAAAAAGAAGATTATTTGAGAAGGTTTTGAAAGGTTTTAAAAAGAGAAAGAAAAATCAGAAAGTGCATATTGTGTTTGTTCTATTTTTCTTAGCAGGATTCCATTGGAGCTTTTGTTTAGTCCAAGGTTCAGCACAGGTCCGGACCTGTTTGGAGATGGCAAAGCAGCCATTGTGGGACCTGGATGTGGGTCCCACAAGGTAAATCCCTTGTTTTCAGATTTGAGTTTCAAAATTTTATGATTTATGTGATTTTGTTAAATGTGTTTAAGTGCTAGTCATTTTGGTTGCTCATGCTTAGTTTGATGTTTTTATGCATGTTTTAAGTAGTTGTGATCAGATTTGTAAGGGTTTGAATAGATTTGGTGTTAAAAAAATTGAATTTCAGATTTTAAGGGGTGTTTGGATTTAGGTTTAACTAGGTTTTATAACAAGATTTTTAGTTTAAAATCTGTTTTAAATCACTCACAAGGGTGTTAATAGGTTGCATGTAGGTTTATTTTCAGTTTGGTGAAGTTTGCAACACAAGTGCATGATAAATATTGAGGTTAATAGCATAAATTCAGTAACCCAATTTTCTGCCAGATTTCTTGGAATTTGTTCATCAAATGTTGATAATCTGTTAGAGGTAGGGTTAAAGTAGGTTTGTAATTGGTTTTTAAGTGAATTGGTGAATTAGTGTGCAAGATTTAAGGGTTGGAATCTCATTTGTGTGCATGTAAACAAGTATTAATGTTCATCAGACCCATAAGGGCTTAATCAGTAACTTTGTGTGATCTTTGTGTGAATTTTTGTGTTAGGACTTGCTTGTTTTTGTGTTTAATTTGACTCCTTATACTCAACTGAGTATAGGGGTGCCTTATTGCCCAATATAAGCTCACAAATAAGCTCTCCTGAGCTTATAGGTCAACTGACCAAAATTTATAACAGTGGGAACAAACTTCCCACTGGTAGTTCACAAGTTGGTACTGCTCAACTAGCAGACAAAAGCTTCACAAGTGTCACTTTCAGAAACATTTATTTTTTTGTCTTTAGTGCCTTAATTTTAGAATTAGGACCTGATTTTTGTTTCTATATTTTTCTTATTCTATGTGGGATTTTTTTGTTTAATTATTTTTTATTTTACTGTTCATTTGCTATTTTTTAGGTTTTATAGCATTTTTAATTAACTTTTTAATTACTGTTTTTGGCATTTAGTGGAAAAAATCATTATTTTTGAAAATTTTGTTAGAATCAGAAAAATAATTTAAGATTTTTGGTTAAAAGGTTTTCACTGTTCATCTTTTATTTATTTTTTATAATTAATTTAGTATAATTAGGGTTTTATTTTAAATTAGTTTTGTCTTTTAGTGAAAATTTTTATATTTTTCAAACTTTTTCATTTTTCTTCTGTTCATTAGAGTAAATTAGGATTTTTAAAATTGTTAAATTATTTTTGGCATTATATTATTATTTTTTATAATTATTTTAGTTTTAAAATAGTTTTTAGTGATTTAAAAATAAAAAAATAGTTTTTAAAAATTAGGAAAAATACTTTTTAGTCTTTAGATAATATAAGTAAGTTATTTGTTCAATAAAATAATATTTTGGACATTTTTATTAATTATATTTAATTTTAGGGCTTTAATTAGCATTTAAAATTGAATATTTAATTAATAAAAGGTTTTAAAATATTTTTATTGGATTTTTATTCTTATTTATATTATTTTAGACTTATTTTAGCTTTTAATTAATTTTTAGGTTTAAATTTTTAATTTTGTAGTTTTTACGGTTTTACGTGAACGCCTTTTCGTCTTAGCTCGATCCGTCTTCGTAACCGTCATTCTCTTCTCACCCCATTTCTATTTTCTGTTCTCATAACAATTATATCTCAATATAATCACAAAACATAAATCAATTCATTACACAACGCACTTGCCTCCTCGAGAACGAATTCACTTTTAGGGTCATTCACACACGGTTTTCCTAAATCGTCGTGCCTACTTGCCCTACTTTGTGCATCCTTTTCCTAAAGGTGTACAAAAACACTACATCAATTTTTGGCGCTGCTGCCGGGGAGGCGTGTTGTGTTTTGATTGAACAATTGTTGTTTTTTATATAACCATAATTAGTATTTGTATTAGTAGCACTCTACTAATACGTATTATCGTTTTTCGGTTTTTGTGTGAATACTATTACTATATTGTATACGTAGAACAATAAATTCACAAGTACTCCAAATACGTGAGAAATCACAACCTTGACTTGGGAGGTCATTACCCAATCATTGTATTCGAATCTCAAACCAAAGAAAAAGGCGAAAATAGATAAATACTTTCGTGAAGCTCGATTTTGAAAAATACAAACTATAAGGTGGGTATAAGGCGGTTGTATTTCACGACCTAAAGGAAAAAGGCTCTTAAGTGCTTCGCGCCGCCTCGTTTCCTCCGCTTGCTTGTGCGTATTTGATTTTGAGAGCTAATCGAGGGTTTTGCCGCCCAAAGTATTATTACATATCATATATATTTTCTTGGTTTCTATTGATTAAACCCTCTTGAACGATTTGGTGTTCTACCATCGTTCTAAAGTCATCGAAGGCGTTCACTTCACGTGATCGTTTTCATTCCTTGAGGCTTCTTTAATCGAGAGATTTGATTAAGGAGGAGATTTGTAGATTTTTGTCTGCTTAATACATTCACCAATTTCCAAAAAAGTTAATACAATCAAAAACCACAAAAAAAATTGAAAAATACAAAACACCAAAAAGAATCTTCTTTGCTCGTCTCCTCGTTGTACGTGACGTTTATGCTAACTTGTAATCAAGCAAAACGTGCACGTAGACGAAAGAACAAAACTCCCACTCCAACTCATTCTAGTGAGGAGTCTCCTATTGACGAACCCATTGTACGAGAAGTACCAACCATGGCGAATCGAACTATGATGGAGTTACTTCAAGCACCCACCGAGGGTTATGGAGAAGCTATTGTGATTCCCGCTATCCTTGCGGAGAATTTTGAGGTGAAAACGGGTTTGTTGTCGATGATCCAAAACAACAAATTCTGTGGTGATGAGAAGGACAATCCACACAACCATATCCGCCAATTCAATCGTCTTACCGCCACGTGCAAATTCAAGGATGTCTCGAATGACTCGATTAAGATGATGCTTTTTCCGTATTCTTTAGAGGGGCCCGCTAAAATTTGGTTAGAGAAAGAGCCACCCAATTCTATATTGACGTGGAAGGATCTCGTTTCAAAATTCGTGAACCAATTTTTTCCGCCCTCTAAGACTACGCATTTGAAAAACGAGATTTCAAAGTTTTCACAAGAATCAAATGAAAGTTTTTCAACGGCTTGGAATAGGTTTAAGGAGATGTTACATGAATGTCCTCATCACGGTTTTTCCGACTTGCATCAAATAGACACGTTTTACAATGGACTTAACGATCATGAAAGAGATTATTTAAATGCCGCCGCGGGTGGTAATTTTTTGTGTAAAACGGTCGAGGAAGCTTTGGTCATAATTGAGAATAGGTCTAAGGTTTATAGCCCTCGTAACACACCGAGTGTTGCCAAAATGGGCTCATCATCGTCTCGTAGTATTAATGCTTTACATGATGAAGCAAATGAAGAAAATCGGTTTTTTGATAGATTTGCTAACCTTATGTCCCATTGGAAAGCTCAAGAAGCTTCGAATTCCGCTTCGGTTAAAGCGGTTTCTAAGAGTTGTTTGTCGTGTGGTGGAGCTCATGATCTTTCCGAGTGCATTACCGCGGATGGTAACACTTCGAGTGCTTATGTAGCCACGGGAACTTATAACCAAAACGGTCAAGGTTCCCGCCAAAATCAAGCTCCACCAAATCAAAATGCTAATAATTATCGAAACAACAATCAAGGAGGTAATTATCAAGGCAATCAAAGTAATTACAACAAGGGTAATTATCAAAGTGGAAATGGGCAAATTTCAAATCAAAACCAAAACCGTGATTTTCAAACTACCACACAAGGTTTTCAAAATGATCACACCAAAAATCTTCAAGGAGAATTTTTGAATTATGCTAAGGCAAACGATGCTAAGTTTGATAATATGCAACGTGAAATGGTTAGCTTAAGATCCGAGTTGAAAAACGATCTTAAAAACGAACTTGCTAATGAACTTAAAACTCATGCTAATAAAATAGAAGGAAATGTTCAAAGACTCCAACAAAATCAACAAAAAATGGAGCAAGGTCAACATGAGATTAAGCAATAATTGTTAAAAGCGGATGCTAGGCAATCTAAGTTTGAAGACCGAATGGGAAAAATGTTTGAAGCTATCATGTGTAAGCCTTCTTCTTCGGGTGGTCTTCCTAGTGATACCATCGTGAACCCGAAAGGAGAATTGAAGGTTATTACTACTCGTAGTGGTAAAACTTTCAAAGAACCCACTTCTCGTCCAAGTACTTCTATGGAGAAGGAAAAAGAGCAAGAAACAAAAACAAGTTAGGTGATAAAAAAACCCTAATAATGGCAGAAATATTTTCTCCCTAGCCGCCACTCTTAGCCTTAATTTCGTTTCCTTCCCGCTCTCTTTAACCTTCATTCGTTGTTAATTGATCGTATCATAACATTAATTGATTACGGTTTGGTTGAAGGATTTAGGGTTGGTTGTCGTTTTTAGGGTTTCTATTGGTTGTTTTAGGGTTTTTTATTTCTGTCTTGTTCATTCTTGTTTGTATTCCTTTTTTAGATTTGCTGTTTGAGTCGTGGGTTGTTTATGCTCATGTAAGGTGTCAAGGTGGGTTGGCTGGGATCCTATTTTTTAGGATCTGTTCGTTTGGGATTATTAAACAGGTGTTATTAGGGTTTTTTGGGTTTATTGGTTATGATGTCTGAGTTGGATAATCAGGTTGATATGACGGCTCTTTCTGATAGGGTGCAGCGATTGAGAGCAATTATGGCGGACTCAACACATGCTAGGGCTCCTAACGCGGGGGTCTCATGTGGTGAGCATGCTGGGTTCTCGGGAGTTGGTAATCATACGGCTGAAAAGAATGGCGCGGTTGATATAATGAATGACATTAGTCAGGGGCAGCTTAATAGGCAGCCGTCTGCTGCTAGGGTTTCGTCTGAGGATGATGTTACTGCCGCTGCTGGGATTCACGTTACTGCTGCTGTTAATGCTCATATGCAGGTTACGCCGGTTATGTGTGACTTGTCCAAGAAGGCTAGTAGTAATGGTGGTGATATAACTGGTGTGCAAGTTAACCATGATGCGAGGATTGGGAGTTTTATGGCTAGGAAGAATGAGGTCGGGGTTCAACATACGCCTGGGGCTGGTTCTTCATCAGTTGGTGTTTCGACCTCATATGCATCGCTAGTGCAGAATAAGCCGGTGTGTAAGCCGGTTCATATTAAGGAATTGCATAATGACGAACAAGTTGTTGGGGCTGCTGTAACTCTTCCGTATGATGCTGTGGAAGGGATTCGGGCGCATCTTAATAACACACTGTTTGGGTATTTCATTGGGAAGCGTCTTGCGTTTCCGTTGGTAGAAAATTATGTGAAGAATGTATGGGCCAAATATGGTTTAAAAAGAGTTAAACTTCAGGATGAGTTCTTTCTTTTTCAGTTTGATTCTAAAAGTGGTATGGATAGGGTGTTGGAGAATGGTCCGTGGTTGATTCGACATGTTCCGTTAATTCTGAATGTTTGGTCGTCTATTATGGATTTGCATAAAACAGAGATTAAGAAGGCACCGGTGTGGGTGAAACTTCATCATGTGCCTATTGATGCTTATTCGGAGATTGGTCTTAGTTTGATCACAACTCAAATTGGAAGACCTATTATGCTTGATTCTTATACTAGCAGCATGTGTATCAACCCGTGGGGTAGGAGTACTTTTGCCCGTGCTCTTATTGAGATTTCGGCTGATGATGCTTTAAAGAAGTCGTTGGTCATTGCTATTCCGATTGAGAAGGATAGAGGGCACAAATTGAAGACTATTGACATCGAGTATGAGTGGACACCTCCTAGATGTTCTACTTGTCTTATTTTTGACCATATTGATGCTAAATGTCCTAGGTTGCCTAAACAGGTAGTGGTTGAGAAGGTGGTTAGCAGGGAAGATCATAAGGTTGTGGATGATGATGGTTTTCATGTAGTTAAGAACAAGAAGAGCAAGGGGAAGAATAAGCAGCAACAACAAATTTCTGGCATTAAACTTACGAAACCAGCCCTTAATATGTTGAGAGGGGTGAAACGTCAAAGACAAGTGATACCGGTCAGAAGAAGGCAACTCCCCTGCTTAAGAAGGGTTTCTTGAATAACAAAGCCTCGAGTTTTGTTGCTAAGCCTAATAATACGGAGAAGAGTTCTCAAAACTCTTTTAGTGCTCTTTGGGATAAGATAGATGATGGCACCGATTGGGAAGATGGTTCTAATATCAAGGAAGATGTGGTTAATGCTAGTGATAGTGAGGTTGAAGAAGTCATATCGATTGATGATCGGCATGGTGCTCGTCAGCCTGATGTTCGTTCTAAGTGTTAGCCTTGATGTCATTTTATTTTCATTGTTTATGCACCTTTAGGTGGTTTTTTCCTATTGGTGTTATTTGTTTTGTAATTGTTTGTAGGATCATATGGCATGTCATATGATTTAGTGGTTGTTCAAGCTTTTGCTTGAGGTTAATGTAGCATTGCAGCTACATTCCATTGTACTTCAACGCTTTTGGGAATATATTTTACCGGGGTCTTGATTCCCCTTTACCCAAAAAAGAGCAAGAAACCGAGGTGGTGGTCGAAATGGAGCAAATTCCAAGCCCACAAAGTACCGCTCAAACCACACCCACGGTTGAACCAATACCAATCATGGAACCCGAGATTCCAAGGCCAGTGCCTATGCCTATGCCCCAACCCACACCACCCTTACCTTACCCTTCAAGACGAGACAAGGAAAAGGCACAAGAACGAAATAATGATCAATTTGAACTTTTTATGAAAATGTTTCGTGACTTGCATTTTAATATAAGTTTTGCCGACGCCTTAGTCATGATGCCTCGATTTGCCGCGAACTTCAAAAGTATGTTGAATAACAAAGAAAAATTGCAAAAATCGTCTAGTTGTTCATCGGTTTTTCTAAGCCGCATACCTCAAAAAGTCGGTGATCCCGACAAGTTTTTAATCCCATGTGCTATACAAGACATGGAAGAATGCTACGCCATGGCCGATCTTGGTGCTAGTATTAATTTGATGCCTCTTAAGATTTTTAAATCGCTCAATCTTCCCAATCTCACTCCTTCAAGAATGTCAATCGAAATGGCCGATCATTCTAGGATTCTAGCTTGTGGAGTTGCCGAGGACGTGCTCGTGAAAGTTGGAAAGTTCTACTATCCCGTAGACTTTATTGTTGTTGACATTCCCATCGATCCTAAAGTTCCGTTAATTTTAGGTCGATCATTTTTGGATACCTCGAGAGCACTTATCGATGTGCATGCTAGGAAAATCACTCTTCGTTTCAATGAGGAAGAACTCGTCATTAATGCAACTCAAAACTCCACACTTTCTCATGTCTATTCTATCACGTCTTTGTACAATGTCAATCCCATCAAAAACATTTGCAAAAAGATTTCAAAAAGAGTTTTAGAAGTTGTTGATAAAAATGAAGTTCCGTCCCCTCCGCCGGTGAAGGTTAAGAGTGTTAAGCCTACGCTTCCAATTGCGAATGATTCTTCAGATGATGAATATGTTGATCCCGATGGGGAAGTTTTCTTTGTTGACAAACGTTTTGAAAACTTACCACCACCTTTGCCAAAACGGTTTTCAAATGTGAGAATTTTTAGTGTGACTAACATTGCTTTAGAAACACCAAATATTTTTGACATAATTAAATCGGGTTTTCACAAAGAGAGTTTAAAAGATGAAAAAGGAAAAGATTTTGAATTGAATTTAAAAGATTTTTCTACAATTTTAACTCCGTCATCACCACGTGTTTTGAGTGCTACAAGCTCGTCTTCTCCTTTTGACGATGCTTTGTGTGGACTTAGTGTGGGGGAAGCCCCTTGTGTTCCCTCCCCTTTCTCCACCGAGGACGAGATATTTGATCCCGGAATTGCTTATAAAGGGAAATCTCGGTCTTCCACCGATGCAATAAATGGAAAATCTTTCTATTTGATTGGTGCGAGTCTACCTCGAGTAGCTCAATGTTTTCATGACGTACCCATTGTCCCACCCTTCTATTTCTTCTCATCTATTTTCTTGAAACCCTTTGGGTTTTTGTTGACACACGATGAAGTGGCGTTTATTTGTTTTTCCAATGAAAACGAAAACGCCATCTTCGATCCCGGTATTTTGCACCATCAAAGGACTTAGTCCTTAATACCGGTTGTTTTTGGGCCTTGTTTATCATGTAAGCCCCACCAAAAATTGACCATACCATGATATCCCTAAATGATCACATTTATGGGGATTCGAGTCGAGCTTTTGACTCGGTTATAAAAAACAAGGTGCCTCGTGGCGGAGACCCATGCTTATCCATGTACATATTATTGCTTTCTAATTAGTTTAATATGAGGGGATTTGTGCCCTTCCAACCTTTGTTCCGTGGTTGTTTGTGCATTGTGGTTTTTAGATCATGATCTTCACAATTGGAGCCTCTCGTGTTCGTTTTATGGGAGCACTCGATCGTTTGCTTTGGAGACATTTCCAAATATCCACATGATATATCCTTTGATGTTCTAACCTTAGGTTTTTAGCACACTTCATAAACAGCTTTAAATTTAATGGTTACACCCTTTCCATGCTAGATTAGGCATTCGACTACGTCTCTAGTAAGGGGGTGTTTGCACCCCTAGACTCGAAACATTGAGGACAATGTTTAACTTTAGTATGGGAGGGTGAATAGATACTTGCCTTGCCAAACCTTTACGCTTTCCAAAGTTTATCTTTTTGTTATCGTTTTGTTGCAAAATAAGGCTAAAAACGGCCAAATTTTAAAATTTTTCTCATGTTTTATAAGTGTTTGAAGACACGAATGTAGATTTTCCGATGGCGAGAATAAGAGTAATTTTTGACTCGACCGTGCGTGTTGAGCACTTAGCTTTGATTCCTTAACTACACATTAGGCTAAGTCTCTTAAATGAGGACGAGAAATGATAGAGTTAACTATAAGTTACTATGCTAAACGTAGAATACTCGTATTCTTTCAAAAACTCATGTGTTCTCGTTGTTTGCTTATTCTCCCTTCGCATGTAAATATTTTTTGCTTAATAAATATTGACTTAGCGGTTTAGTTAGGATTGTTGGGTTTCTAGTCTTTTCTAGTAGCTTCCGTGTAATTAAATTGGGAAGACATTAAGGTATCGCCAGCGTCACGGTTTTGAAGTATTGGCACCCAATAATCGAAAGCTTCACCCAATAATAAGATTTCAAGTGCTCACCTAAATCAAGCAAACAATTTGAAGCCCCACAAGGCGAAAAATCTATGCAAAAATTGAAAGTGAATCAAGCCTTAATCTTCGAAGCTTTAATGATCCAAAATTCGCTTTAGCGTGAGGATATACGTCTTTGGCTAATAAAACCACCGATGAGGCGGATAATAAAAGGCAAGGCAAGACCGAAGTCATAATAAAAGCTTCATGGCGAAGTTGAATAAAAGATGGAGGTAAACCAAAGATAATAAGGCCCTTCCGTTAGGGGGCGTATAAAAATCTTGGTAATAAGTCTCATGTTCAAAACCGTTATAAAAACGTGTTTATCGATTCTTCTTGTCTACTTAATTTTTTGACATCGTTGTCTATTAGGAGGGGTTATTGATTTGATGGTCTTGGTTACACCATTAGGACTCTATTTTTAGACCTAAATCTCTATTATCGCATAAGTCAAACAATGTATCCTCGTGAAACATTCAAGACAAAATAAAATATAAGAGATACAACTTAGGAATAATGGGAGGATAAGTACGTGATTAGGGCATATGAGTAGTGTTAGCATTACTAACTTATAATGACAATGATCTCGTTGCACGCTTGGCATGGAATTAGGGTGAAAATCGAGGACGATGAAATTATTTCTAACGAAGCATTTACGTGTTCTTATTCTATGAACCTAAACGTCCCATTTTGCGATGAAAATCATACATTATGTCTAAAACACAAGTAGTAGCAATAGTAGTAGTGTAGCTAGTTTATCATTCCAATAAAGTAAATAAAATGAATTTTGGAGATGCTACGATACTTTATTCTAGCATTACGTGAGGACACGGCAATGGTTTAGTATGGGGGAGTGATGAGACTGCTTTTATACATAGTCTCATCGTCCAAATCGGGCTTAAAATGCATAAAATATCGTTAAAACTGCCAAATATATGCCTGTGTTTGTTACTTGTGTATTTTAGGTACGGATATTGAGGAAATGACAAAAGATCACAAGATTCATTCAAAAACGAACACGGGAAACGAAGCCGCACAATGAACCGGGCCCAAGAATGGAATTTACAAAAATGCCCTTGAAGTTTTGAAGATTGGCAACTTTAGTCCCTCAATTTTTGAAGATTTATCAAGATTGGTCCTTGTAGAAATCAAGTTATGCAAGAAAGGTCCTCCATGTTTGAAGATATTACAAGAATGGCCCTTGAAGATTGCATTTATTGCATTAATAGTCCTTAATACAAGTTTATAAACATGTTGTGCCAAAAATGCCAAATGCTGAAACTTGTTATAAAGGGATTTGGAGTATATTGCTGATTATTTACAACATGAAAGAAGGAAGAAACATGGGGGGGGGGGATAAACTGCCAAACAAGTAAACTTCATCCACCACTCACACCATGACACCTCATCAAAACCCGACCCTACCCACTTACCCAACCCAAACCCGTAGCCCACAACCCACACCCAACCAGTTTATTTGATAAACTGGTCAACTAAAGTCAACCATTTTTTCCCACTAAACATCACATTTAAAAAGTTAATCACCCAAAACGAATCAAACCCACCCCTTAATCCCTCAACCCAGAACATAAACCCTAATCTAATTAGGGTGAAAAACAAAGGGGTTTTACCCATGCCTTTCCGGAATGGTAATTCATCTAAGCCTAAACAAAACCCACCACTTACATCACTTTCCCACTCACCCAAATGGGCCCCCAAGACTCCCCTGCTTCACTATTTTTGGTAAAATGAGAATATGCTCAGAAATCAAACGACCCATGTGATTTTCTTCCTCCCAAAGGCATCACCAACGGCTAAGATCACTTCATCACAACTGGCATATCACATGGAGCCTTTTTTGACCAAGACTTCAAGATTCGTCCAAGGGTAGCATTGGCATTTCATGCCATTAGGGTTTTATGATTCTGGATTGTTCTGTAGCCATTATATAAGGCACCCCTAGCTTAGCATTTTTTCTTGTTCCAGATTTTTTTTCAAAGATTATGTAATGCCTTTTTAAATTAATTAAAAGTTGGTATTTTCTTGTTATGAAATTATAATTCCTTTTTACTTTGTTTTAAAAGTTGGTAGTAACCGGTGAAAAAAATCTGAGTTCCATTAAAATTTACTCAAATATTTTGTGTTTGAAGTTTTCAGAAAAAGTTTCTGAAATATTGGGTATTTTGATAAATCTTGTTCCAAGATTGGATTTCCAGGTTTTTTGTTGTGATTGTTTAAGTGCTTTAAAAAGAAGATTATTTGAGAAGGTTTTGAAAGGTTTTAAAAAGAGAAAGAAAAATCAGAAACTGCATCTTGTGTTTGTTCTATTTTTCTTAGCAGGATTCCATTGGAGCTTTTGTTTAGTCCAAGGTTCAGCACAGGTCCGGACCTGTTTGGAGATGGCAAAGCAGCCATTGTGGGACCTGGATCTGGGTCCCACAAGGTAAATCCCTTGTTTTCAGATTTGAGTTTCAAAATTTTATGATTTATGTGATTTTGTGAAATGTGTTTAAGTGCTAGTCATTTTGGTTGCTCATGCTTAGTTTGATGTTTTTATGCATGTTTTAAGTAGTTGTGATTAGATTTGTAAGGGTTTGAATAGATTTGGTGTAAAAAAATTGAATTTCAGATTTTAAGGGGTGTTTGGATTTAGGTTTAACTAGGTTTTATAACAAGATTTTTGGTTTAAAATCTGTTTTAAATCACTCACAAGGGTGTTAATAGGTTGCATGTAGGTTTATTTTCAGTTTGGTGAAGTTTGCAACACAAGTGCATGATAAATATTGAGGTTAATAGCATAAATTCAGTAACCCAATTTTCTGCCAGATTTCTTGGAATTTGTTCATCAAATGTTGATAATCTGTTAGAGGTAGGGTTAAAGTAGGTTTGTAATTGGTTTTTAAGTGAATTGGTGAATTAGTGTGCAAGATTTAAGGGTTGGAATCTCATTTGTGTGCATGTAAACAAGTATTACTGTTCATCAGACCCATAAGGGCTTAATCAGTAACTTTGTGTGATCTTTGTGTGAATTTTTGTGTTAGGACTTGCTTGTTTTTGTGTTTAATTTGACTCCTTATACTTAACTGAGTATAAGGGTGCCTTATTGCCCAATATAAGCTCACAAATAAGCTCTCCTGAGCTTATAGGTCAACTGACCAAAATTTATAACTAGCAGTGGGAACAAACTTCCCACTGGTAGTTCACAAGTTCGTACTCCTCAACTAGCAGACAAAAGCTTCACAAGTGTCACTTTCAGAAACCTTTATTTTTTGTCTTTAGTGCCTTAATTTTAGAATTAGGACCTGATTTTTGTTTCTATATTTTTCTTATTTTATGTGGGATTTTTCTGTTTAATTATTTTTTATTTTACTGTTCATTTGCTATTTTTTAGGTTTTATAGCATTTTTAATTAACTTTTTAATTACTGTTTTTGGCTTTTGTGGAAAAAATCATTATTTTTGAAAATTTTGTTAGAATCAGAAAAGTAATTTAAGATTTTTGGTTAAAAAGTTTTCACTGTTCATCTTTTATTTATATTTTATAATTAATTTAGTATAATTAGGGTTTTATTTTAAATTAGTTTTGTCTTTTAGTGAAAAATTTTATATTTTTCAAACTTTTTCATTTTTCTTTTGTTCATTAGAGTAAATTAGGATTTTTAAAATTGTTAAATTATTTTTGGCATTATTTTATTATTTTTATAATTATTTTAGTTTTAAAATAGTTTTAAGTGATTTAAAAATAGAAAAATAGTTTTTAAAAATTAGGAAAAATACTTTTTAGTCTTTAGATAATATAAGTAAGTTATTTGTTCAATAAATAATATTTTGGACATTTTGATTAATTATATTTAATTTTAGGGCTTTAATTAGCATTTAAAATTGAATATTTAATTAATAAAAGGTTTTAAAATATTTTTATTGGATTTTTATTCTTATTTATATTATTTTAGACTTATTTTAGCTTTTAATTAATTTTTAGGTTTAAATTTTTAATTTTGTAGTTTTTACGGTTTTACGTGAACGCCTTTTTGTCTTAGCTCGATCCGTCTTCGTAACCGTCATTCTCTTCTCACCCCATTTCTATTTTCTCTTCTCATAACAATAAAATCTCAATATAATCACAAAACATAAATCAATTCATTACACAACGCACTTGCCTCCTCGAGAACGAACTCACTTTTAGGGTCATTCACACACGGTTTTCCTAAATCGTCGTGCCTACTTGCCCTACTTTGTGCATCCTTTTCCTAAAGGTGTACAAAAACACTACAATCAAAGACACCCGACATACACCCATTGTGAGTTGGACATGTATTTTAGGTTTAAGGTTTCCTATGATGGCGAACCTAACCTTACAAAATACCCGACCCGCGAGACCTGAAATGATTGTTGAAATTAGGATTTGATTATTGACTGCCGATAGTGGGTAGGAGGTTATGTGAATATGAAATGTAGATCTTGTAGTGCCAGATGGGTAGCGAAGTTATGCCAAACTTTTTAACCTTGTAAAAATGAATTAATGATCTGACAAATCATGGGATATAAGTCCCCGTTGTATGGGACCATTGAGATGATGTAGAAGATTGGTTTGAAAGGCATCTAAGCTGGATCTACCCTAGGACTTCAAGAACTGCGTGAATTATGTTTCGTATATCGAACTTGATGGAATATCTATCAAGTGAAAATCTGACTTCTTCTTAATAAAGCTTAGATCGGCGAAAAGTTGCATTCATCAGAAACTCGTGAACATCATGGATAGAGAAAGTAAGTCAACATTTAGCCTGATCTTATTCCCGTAGTTATGTTTAATGAAACTCGCGTGTTGTGATGAATTACACTTATGAGAAAAGACCGAATGTGGAGGAAGTACCCACATGGCTTTAACTCAATAAGAAGCGAGTAGTAAGATGATCTTTAAGGACAAATATCCTGTTTAGGGGTAAATGCTGTGACAATCCGTCAATTTATGGTTGATATTTTATTCTCAAATATTATTCAAAAACATTATTTTAATGTTATAATATGAACTCACTTATTTTTTGGGAAGTAATTTGGATTTACGTCTTGAAGTAGCATCGACTACGTTTAAACCGGAAGATTCTACGTTACATGCTTACGTTTACATACACCGTTTTGATGACAGTCCGACATTTCAGAAAATAAATTTGTCCGTGAATATTATTTTGAGATTTTAAATTTGTGTTGGTTCATAAACTCACAAATTTACGAGAAGAGATTAGGACTTACGATTTTAATTTAACGTCCTTTACGACTAAACCGGAAACCTTAGGATTACGTATTTACGTTTTCGAAATCCGTTTTTGATGAGACGATTTTTATTAGATTCGTTTTGTGCCGTTGATTCATAATTTATAAAAACGTTTTTCGTAAAACGACCCGAGGGCACGCAAATCGAGGAAACTAGAATCGAGGAGTACCCGGAATTTAATGGGGATGAGACAAGTGGGACACTTGTCCCGCCCCCACTCAAACCGGCCTAACTAGCCACAACACCACTTACGTGTCAAAGCTTAGATAATAAGCTTAAACACTTGTCCATTTTAGGCTTACAAAGTAAGCTACTTCTCACCAAAACCACTAGCTTCCTTCATTCTACCATTTCACACATGCAAAACCACCTCAAACTCTCTCATCTCTTCTCTCTTTGCCGTCCACTTTACCCCCAAAAACACCCTCACTTGATCAAAATTTACCATGGAATCTTATGTTATTTACACATAAGTTGAAGCCCTTTTGAAGCTCTATAGATTGATGGTGCTTATAACATCCAAGGAGGAGTTTCCATGGCGTCTTGAGGCTGATTTTCCACAAGGTGATCATGAAGAATGGTGGTCTTGAAGATGGTCTTGGTTATCCACAAGTTTCTCCATCAAAATCCATGTCCAAATCACAACCTAATCAACTTGGTGGTATAAAGATTGTCCTCCTCATCTTCTTGTTATTTTTGATTATGTAATCTTGTATTTCTTTTACTTATGTATATGTATATGATGATGAATGATGATTAAAAACATTGTGTGGGGATTTGGTGTTGATAAACATGCTTAAAAAGATGAAAAACTATAAGAAACAAGGTTAAAATCTTGCTTAATTTAGATGGCTGTATAAAACAGTAAATAATCATATGGTAAACTGGTAAAATGACTTGAATAAATTGATATACAGTAAGCTATGGGTCTTGTACACATGTGAGAGTTGGCCATGCAATGGAATCATTGTAATGAGTGAGATATGATCAAAACAAGTTTAAAGTACAAATCTGAGTTCATTGTTTTGGTTGATATTTAGAAAATACTTAGAGGCAGATTAAACAGTAGCTATAGAAGAGTTAAATGGAGCACATATCATCTAGTTTATGTAATAAAATTTTGAGCTTCTATCTCCATATAGAACTCTAGATATGGCAGTTTTGGTGAATATGAAAATAAAAATCAGATTTTGAGAATTAATGTTTATTAATATTATATAAGCACTCAAAATTATATAGTATAAAATGTAAAATAAAAACCCACTAACTTATGGACTTTATTTATATAAATATGTAAAAGGTTAATTAAGTGTATAAATTATAAAAATGGTAGTGGAATAATACTTATAAGTAATAAAAACTATAAACTTGATTTTTACGACTTTTTCAACTATTACCGTAAAATTAACGTTTTTGTTAAATAAAACTTATACGGTTGGACCCGTCTAATGTAAACTTTTTAAAACTCATATACTGATATATAAACATATATAACAAGTAAAAACCGATAAAACCCGAACTATATAACATACGGACATTAACGGGCTAAGTTAACGTCATTGGACTAATAATACAACAAAATGGACTAAAACACTTATAAACTTATTTATTGGGCTTAACCCATTTGGCCCCAACATGTAAAGTAAAAATACTGATAATACAAGTATGAAATGGATTAATACAAGTTAAAGAACTTATAATAAGCTTATTGGACTTAAAACGTGTAAATAGGTTAAACTAGTAAACTAGTATAAAAGTTATCGACATATAACACTAAAATGAGTAAACGAGAATATGTAAACCCACTTGATCATCATATATATAAAATCATCATATGTATACATAATTGTTATTTTTATAAAGTCATTGGACATGAGTCTAAGACGAGTATTATTTGTCTAGGTTTCCGTGATTGAAGCACGTACCGTACGTCCGAATTGCCGATAACCCGCCTTCCCACATCAACGTGAGTTCATAGCCTCGCACTCTTTTAAATGTTTTTATGAAATTTTTTATAAACCCGCGAGGGAGATAACATGTTAGTTTTTATAAAATAGGACACCATTTGTCCCGATTGTTTGTTTATTGATTTGGACCCGTATGATTGATGACCCGATTGTATGACCCGATAAATGATTAAAGGACCCGATAGATGAAATAAAATGGATTATTAAAGTTAGGTTATGTCACTAGAGTCCCATTAGCATGAATTGTGAACTACCGGGATTTGGTAGACGCTTATGCATATAATAGTAATATTTGGGGACGATCACCCCAGTTCGCGCCTTGACGGTTGATCCCCGTCGTGCCACATTGATTGGTAAGCGAATTTATGTATGAGAAGATTTCCATAGCGTGACCTTTGTGACGACACGCTACTTTAGATGGGCAAATTGAGTATCGGGTTAGCTACCCGTTGTTGGTTTAGTAAGGTAGCAATGTCATGCAGCTTATAATAATCCAAACTAACGAAATACTACTAGACGCACCGAATTACGATGTATTGCCTGACTAGCAATACAGGGTCACATTGATATTATGTTCGTGTTTTGGTTTTCATAACCATATTAATATAACGGTTTTTGTTTTCATACAACGTCATAAGACGTATTGTATGATATTTTTACGACATTGGCTCGTATAATGATTTTTAAGGCAAACGCCTATATTATGATTTTGATGAAGATTTGTATCAAATGACTTTGGCTATTTTATGGCCTATTAAAATGATTTGTACAAAATGATTTTCAGTAATAATTTTATACTGATATTATATTGATGGATTTTATTAAACTCTATGAATTCACTCGGCGTTATCGCTGACCTTTTCTTTTAACATGTTTTATCTCAGGTACTTGAAGGTAATTCTCGGGAAGACAACAAGAATTCATTGCCCGCACTTAAATTATAAATTCCATTCAAATGTTTTGTAAAACCTTTATTAAATACAATGACTTGGGACCTATGTAAATTTGATATTTATGAACGGAAATGCTTTATTATTAAACGACGCGATTTTTATGCGTTGTCTATGATGTGAGTAATGTGCTATCCCGTAACACCAACTAGTCTTCCGCTGTATTGAGTTGTATAAATTTGGGGGTGTTACAGTAACACTTCGAGTGCCTACGCGGCCGCGGGAACTTATAACCAAAACGGTCAAGTTACCCGCACTAATCAATTGACTCCACCGGGTTTTCCACCAAATCAAAATGCTAACAATTATCGAAACAATCAAGTTGGTTACCAAAACAATCAAAGAAACAATTACAAGGGTAATAACAACTATGGGAATCAAGGAAGTAGTAGCCAATTGCAAAATCAAAACCAAAACCGTAATTTTCAAAACACAAGTCAAGGTCTTCAAAATGTATACACTAAAGAACTTCCAATGGACTTTTTGAATTACGCTACGGCAAATGATAAGATTTTGGAAAACATTCAAGAGCAATTGGCTAGTCAAGCTAGGGACACGGCTAAAAACACAAAGGAGTTAGCTAATGTTGTTAAGGAAAATGTTAACATGAGAAATGAGTTGAAAAATGATTTTGCTAATCAAATTAGAGGTCAAAACAATAAAATTGAGCAAAGTCATGCTAGGCTTGAACAAAGGATAGACCAAAAAGCCGCTAGTCAAGATGTTAAGCTTAATGCTATTTTAGAAGCGGTCATGGGGAACAAAGCCTCTACTTCGGGTAGTTTGCCTAGTAACACCATATCAAACCCGAAGGGAGAGATGAAAGTGATTACCACACGAAGTGGTAAGGCACTTAAGGAACCGACTCCTCAACCAATTACTCCAACGGTGGAGGAAATTGAGGAAGAACCCGAGGTGGTGGTCGAAAAGGAGCATATCTCAAGCCCACAAAGTACCGCTCATGCCACACCTACGGTCGACCCTTTACCAACATTGGAACCCGAGATTCCAAAGGCTATGCCTATGCCTCAACCCACACCACCCTTAACTTACCCATCGAGACTTAGGAAGGAGAAACGACAAGAGCGCGACAATTATCAATTTGAGCTTTTTATGAAAATGTTTCGTGATTTGCACTTTAATGTGAGTTTCGCCGATGCTTTGGTCATGATGCCTCGATTTGCCGCTAACTTTAAGAGTATGTTGAACAACAAGGAGAAATTGCACCAATTGTCTAGTTGTTCATCAGTTTATCTTAATCGCATACCTCAAAAAGTCAGTGATCCCGGTAACTTTTTGATCCCTTGTGCAATCCAAGATATGGAAGAATGCTATGCCTTGGCCGATCTTGGTGCTAGCATTAACTTGATGCCACTTGCAATCTTCAAGTCGCTCAATCTTCCTAATCTTACTCCTTCACTAATGTCTATCGAGTTGGCCGACCATTCTACAATTCGCGCATGTGGATTGGCGGAAGACGTTTTTGTGAAAGTGGGGAAGTTCTACTATCCCGTAGACTTTATCGTTGTCGATATTCCTACGGATCCTGAAGTTCCTCTCATTTTAGGTCGTTCGTTTTTAGATACGTCTATGGCTTTGATCGATTTTCATGCTAGAAAGATCACCTTACGTTTCAACGACGAGGAACTTGTTATAAACGCAACTCAAAATTCTCAACTTTCTCATGTTTATTCCGTTGCTACCATAAACCTCGTTGATATGATCGACGTTGTTTGCGAGGAATTTTCACAAGAAGTTCTAGGTTTTGGTGATGTTGAAAATAGTGGCAATCCCACTATGCTTGATCCCATTCTTGATAATTCGACACCAACCTTCACTCCATTTGAAGGTGGTGGTTTTACGTTGGAAGAATTCGATGTTCCACGTACTTGTAACGAAGACCTCGACAACGATGAGGACTTCTCGATTATCAAGGATTTTCTTAACGATTTCCCATTTCCTCCACCCGAGGAGGTTATGAGTATCGAGCCCAAATCTTCACATGAGGAACCACCTATCCTCGAGTTGAAAGATTTACCTCCTCACCTCGAATATGTCTATTTGGAGGAGGACGACAAGTTGCCGGTTATTATTGCGAAATAACTTTCGAATGATGAAAAACCGCACTTGTCGATGTTCTAAAGGATCACAAAGGGGAAATTGCGTGGAAGTTATCCGACATTAAGGGAGTCGATCCCAAGTTTTGTACGCACAAAATCTTAATGGAGGAGGATTACAAGCCTGCAATCCAATGTCAAAGGAGGGTGAATCCCAAAATTCACGACGTCATCAAAAAGGAGGTCCTTAAACTCCTTGACGCGGAAATGATTTACCCTATTTCCGATAGCCCTTGGGTGAGTCCTATTCATTTTGTCCCTAAGAAGGGAGGGATGACCGTTGTGCCAAACGATGCCAACGAGTTAATTCCCACTAGACTTGTAACCGGATGGAGAGTGTGCATTGACTATCGTAAGTTGAATGAAGCCACTCGAAAAGACCATTTTCCCTTGCCCTTCATGGACCAAATGTTGGAGCGTCTTGCGGGAAACGATTTCTGTTGCTTTTTAGATGGTTTTTCCGGTTACTTCCAAATCCCCATCGATCCTCGTGATCAAGAAAAAACTACGTTTACGTGTCCATATTGAACGTTTGCCTATCGTAGAATGCCATTCGGACTTTGCAATGCACCGGGAAACTTTCAAAGGTGCATGATGGCTATTTTTCATGATATGATCGAGAAGACGATGGAAGTCTTCATGGATGAATTTTCCGTGTTTGGTAATTCGTTCACTTCGTGTTTGTCGAACCTTGAGAGAATGTTAAAACGTTGTGAGGAAACCAACCTTGTGCTCAATTGGGAAAAGTGTCATTTTATGGTTAAGAGTGGAATCGTCTTAGGGCACAAGGTCTCGAAAGCGAGGATTGAGGTAGATCAAGCTAAGGTAGACGTCATCGCCAAATTACCTCATCCCAAAACCGTTAAGGGAGTTAGGAGTTTCCTAGGCCACGCGGGCTTTTATCGTCGATTCATCAAGGATTTTTCGAAGATTTCTTGACCCATTACACATCTTCTTGAAAAAGAGGCACGTTTTGTCTTTGACGAAGATTATGTACGAGCCTTTGAAATCCTTAAGAGGAAACTTACCAAAGCTCCCATTCTTGTTGCTCCCAATTGGAACCTCCCCTTTGAGCTTATGTGTGATGCTAGTGATTACGCTATTGGGGCCGTTTTGGGGCAACGTCATGATAAGCACTTCTTGCCTATTCACTATGCTAGCAAGACGATGACCGAGGCTCAACTTAAATACACTACAACGGAGAAGGAGTTCCTTGCCGTGGTGTATGCATTTGAGAAATTTCGACCTTATCTCGTCTTGACGAAATGCATAGTGTATATGGATCATTCGGCTATTAAGTATCACATGGCAAAGCAAGATGCTAAGCCTAGATTACTTCGTTGGATTCTCCTCCTTCAAGAATTTGATCACAAAATTGTTGACAAAAAAAGGAGCCGAGAATCTAGCGGCCGATCATCTTTCTCATTTGGAAGATCCTCACCAAAGTGTTTACGAGCCCAAGGAAATAACCGAAACATTTCCACTCGAGACGCTTGGTGTAGTGAATCCTAAGCTTGATTCTTCCACCCCATGGTTTGCGGACTTTGCAAATTACCATGCGGGTAACTTCATCATTAAGGGTATGACGACTCAAGAAAAACGAAAATTCTTTCGTGACGTCAAGTTCTACTTTTGGAACGACCCTTATTTGTTTCGAACTTGGGCGGATCAAATCATCCAACGTTGTGTATTTGGCACCGAAGCTTCTAACATCCTTAGAGCTTGCCATGAGGGACCCACGGGTGGTCACCACGGTGCTAATCTCACGGCTAAGAAGGTGTTTGATGCCGGCTTCTTTTGGCCTACTAATTACCGAGATGCACAAGATCTTGTGAAGTCGTGTGATTCACGCCAACGACAAGGAAAAGCCTCACAAAAAGATGAAATGCCACAAAATATCATCCAAGTGTGTGAGATCTTTGACGTTTGGGGTATAGACTTTATGGGGCCGTTCCCATCATCTCGTGGTAATAAGTACATTCTCGTTGCGGTTGACTACCTATCTAAGTGGGTGGAAGCTAAGGCTTTGCCCACCAATGATGCTCGTGTAGTAGTCAAGTTCTTGAAAAGCTTGTTCTCTCGGTTTGGAACCCCTCGTGCGATCATAAGCGATCGTGGAACCCATTTTTGTAACGACCAATTCGTAAGGGTCCTAAGGAAATATGGGGTTACACATCGGCTTTCTACGGCTTATCACCCACAAACGAGTGGGCAAGTCGAGGTTTCAAACCGAGCGTTGAAGAGGATCTTGGAGAGATCCGTTGGGGAAAACCGACAATCTTGGTCGGATAAGTTGGACGATGCTTTATGGGCCTTTAGGACCCCTCATAAGACGCCCATTGGGTGCACTCCCTATAAGCTTGTGTATGGGAAAAATTGCCATTTGCCAATTGAATTAGAACACAAGGCTTATTGGGCCCTAAAGCATTGTAATGATGATATGGAGACCGCGAGAAAACACCGGAAAATGCAATTAAATGAATTGGATGAATTGAGGGACATTGCTTATGAAAATACATTGATTTATAAAGAAAAAACTAAAAAGTTGCATGATTCTAAAATTAAAAACCGGGTTTTTAACATTGGGGATCAAGTTTTACTTTTTAATTCTCGCTTGAAAATCTTTTCCGGTAAGTTGAAATCCCGTTGGTCCGGTCCATTCACCGTGACTCAAGTATTCCCATACGGGACCATCGAGCTAGCTCAAGATGATGGTCCTAATTTCAAGGTGAATGGACATAGGTTGAAGCACTACTTTGGCGGGGAAGTTCCATCCTTGAACTACCTCGACCAAGTCACCTTCCCCAATGATAATTAGTATTGAGGGGATCGAGTCGAGCTCATGATTCGGTAATCAAAAACGAGGTGCCTCGTGGGGGAGTCCCATGCTTATCCTATCTACATATTATTGCTTTCTAATGTAGTTAACGTGTGGGGATTTGTGCCCTTCCAACCTTTGTTCCATGGTTGTTTGTGAATTGTGGACTTAGATGATCATGAGCTTCACGATTGGAGCCTCTCGTGTTCGTTCTATGGGAGCATTCGATCGTTTGCTTTAAAGACTTTCTCAATATCCATGATATATCCTTTGATGTTCTAACCTTAGGTTTTTAGCACACTTCATAAACGGCTTTAAATTTAATGGTTACACCCTTTTCATGCTAGATTAGGCATTCGACTACGTCTCTAGTATGGGGGTGTTTGCACCCCTAGACTCGAAACATTGAGGACAATGTTTAACTTTAGTATGGGGGGGGGGGGTGAATAGATACTTGCCTTGCCAAACCTTCACGCTTTCCAAAGTTTATCTTTTTGTTTAATCGTTTTTGTTGCAAAATAAGGCTAAAAATGGTCAAATTTTAATTTTTCTCATGTTTTATAAGTGATTGAAGACACGAATGTAGATTTTCCAATGGCGAGAATAAGAGTAATTTTTGACTCGACCGTGCGTGTTGAGCACTTAGCTTTGATTCCTTAACTACACATTAGGCTAAGTCTCTTAAATGAGGACGAGAAATGATAGGGTTAATTATAAGTTACTATGCTAAACGTAGAAGTCGCTCTTCGTTCAAAAACTCATGTGTTCTCGTTGATTGATTATTCTCCCTTCGCATGTAAATATTTTTTTCTTAATAAATATTGACTTAGCGGTTTAGTTGGGATTGTTGGTTTTCTAGTCTTTTCTAGTAGCTTCCGTGTAATTAAATTGGGAAAACAATAAGGTATCGTCAGCGTCACGGTTTTGAAGTATTGGCACCCGAATAATCAAAAGCTTCACCCAATAATAAGATTTCAAGTGCTCACCTAAATCAAGCAAACAATTTGAAGCCCCACAAGGCCGAAAAATCTATGCAAAATTGAAAGTGAATCAAGCCTTAATATTTGAAGCTTTAAAGATCCAAAATTCGCCTTAGCGTGAGGATATACGTCTTTGGCTAATAAAACTACCGATGAGGTGGATAATAAAAGGCAAGGCAAGACCGAAGTCATAATAAAAGCTTCATGGAGAAGTTGAATAAAAGATGGAGGTAAACCAAAGATAATAAGGCCCTTCCGTTAGGGGGCGTATAAAAGTCTTGGTAATAAGTCTCATGTTCAAAACCGTTATAAAACCGTGTTTATCGATCCTTCTTGTTGACTTAATTTTTTGACATCGTTGTCTATTAGGAGGGGTTATTGATTTGATGGTCTTGGTTACACCATTAGGACTCTATTTTTAGACCTAAATCGCTATTATCGCATAAGTCAAACAATGTATCCTCGTGAAACATTCAAGACATAATAAAATATAAGAGATACAACTTAGGAATAATGGGAGGATAAGTACGTGATTAGGGCATATGAGTAGTGTTAGCATTACTAACTTATAATGACAATGATCTCGTTGCACGCTTAGCATGGAATTGGGGTGAAAATCGAGGACGATGAAATTATTTCTAACGAAGCATTCACGTGTTCTTATTCTATGAACCTAAACGTCCCATTTTGCGATGAAAATCATACATTATGTTCAAAACGCAAGTAGTAGTAATAGTAGTAGTGTAGCTAGTTTATCATTCAATAAAGTGAATAAAAAATGAATTTTGGAGGTGCTACGATACTTAATTCTAGCATTGCGTGAGGGCACGACAATGGTTTAGTATGGGGGAGTGACGAGACTGCAATTATACATAGTCTCATCGTCCAAAACGGGCTTTAAATACATAAAATATCATCAAAAATGCCAAATATATGCTTTTGTTTGTTGACTGTGTATTTTAGGTACTGATATTGAGAAAATGACAAAAGATCACAAGAATCTAGCAAAAAAGAACAAGGGAAACGAAGCCGCACAAAGAACCGGGCCCAAGAATGGAATTTCTAAAAATACCCTTGAAGAATTGAAGATTGGCAAGATTGGTCCCTCAACTTTGAAGACTTGTCACAAATGACCCTCCAAGAATCATTTGTACAAGATTGGTCCTTAAAGATTGAAGAAATGTCAAGAATAGCCCTTGGAATTTGATAAAATAGCATTATTAGTCCTTGCCTAAGGTTTAATTAAACAAAAGGACTGAAAGTGTAAACTGCCCAAAGTTGTTAACAAAGGAAATGGAGTTGTTGGCTATTTTAATACAATATGAATGAAACATGGGAGTTTAGGGACTAAAGATGGGCAGACATTACAAACTTTCCCCACCAATCATCCCTACACCTCACACCTTTCCACCACTCATTGCCTTCCACGTCACCTCTCCTTTCCACCTCACCTAAGTCAAAACCCAGTCAACATTACCCACTAACCCACTTTTTAAATACGTTTAATACATTAAAAAGTGGGGGAAACACCCACTGTTCATCCTCCATCCCTAATTACCCCCTAATCTTCAAACATAAACCCTAATCCCCAATATCACATAATCAAAGGTGTTTAGTCCCATTGTTTCCAGATCACTAATCAACCCGACCCTAAACCAAACCCATAACCCAGAAAACCCTCACCATCATCCAAGACCCCACCCCCATGTGCCCTATAGCAAGCAAACAAAAGGGGTGACAGCAGATCAACGACTCATGGCAATTTCGTGTTCCCCAAAGGTTTATTGGACGCCTTAGATCATTTCTACACCACTGGCAACCACAACAAGCCAAAAGATCATCACATGGAGCTCTTGACCAAATTCAAAAACAAGAATCTTCAAAAAGATATCCGAATATCTCAAGGGCATAAATGGAAGTTCATACCATTAGGTTTAAGGGTTCTTTTCAGTTCTAGAATCTTTGTAGCTCTCTATATAAAGAGCATAGGATTTTCAGTTTTAGGTTGTTCTTTTTTCCTTCTCTTTGGTCACTGCCTTGTAAATCCATGTTTATTTAAGTGAAATGAAATGGTTTTGAGTTGTTGACGAGAAACAAAAGAGCCAAATTTACTTTTCCATTGCACATTTAAATTTTGAAGTTGAGATTCCATATTCTGTTCTTGCTTATTTTGGAGACTAAAAGTCCTTAAGTTAATTGTCCAAGCATTTTAAGTTGATCATATGAGCCTGATATTCTTATTGAATATCAAGCTCAAGTGAAGTTTAAATTGGTTGTTGATCTAGTTATTCTTAAAGTTTTCAGAAAATCAAAAAATCAGTTTTTTTTATGACAAATAAGCTATAAGTAGCTTAATTGATAAGCTGGCTTATTAGCTTATTTGTCTTTGTAACAGGTCACTTTTCTGTTTGGTTCCTTCCTTGGCAGGTTCACAAAAGCTTAGCTCACTTTGAAGTCATATTGGGTGTGTGTGTCTCTTGAGACCACCACTAGCAATTCTCTACTAGCAACCTTGTTCCATAAGCCATAAGCCAGCTATAAGCTGATGGGAGATGGCATTGCAGCCATAGTGGGGCCTGGATGTGGGTCCCACAAGGTATAAACCTTGAACTCTCTTGTTAAGATTAGGACTGTGATTGTATGGATTTGGTGTGAAACTGTTTGCAAGTTGTATTTATCTGTTTATTTGAGCTCCATTTAGATTTATATGCATGTGTAGGACTCTTATAATCTGTTTAGGTAAGTTTTAAAGGCATTTGATTTGAGAATTTTAATTTACTGGATCTTAAAGGGGTGTTTGGATTTGGGTTGTAAGGCAAACTTTGGATAGATTTTGGCTTATAATCAGTTAACTCACCCTTTTGTAGTTGTTATAAGTTGTTTTCAGTGACTACCTTTGAATTTGGTGTGTTTAATCAGAAAATGCATGCTCACTTTTTTGGTGATACTAGTGTAAAATCAGTAAGTCCTTTTTATGCATGTTTATGTGTAATTTTTGCAATCAAATCTTGCCCATTGTTAGAGATTAGGTTAATCTAGGTTTCTATCTAGGTTTTATGTGATTTGGATGGATTGTGTGCAAGTTTTGGCCATTTGAATTTCATTTTTGTGCATATAAACAAGTCCACTGTTCATCAGAACTCAGTTAGGTATATCAGTAACTTAATAGGGGGATTTTTGTGTGAATCTTGTGTGCAAGGTGCTGTTTTTCTTGTTTATCTAGACTCCCTACACTCCACTGAGTGTAGGGGTGCCTTATTGCCCAAGAAAAAGCTCCACATAAGCTTTCCTAAGCTTAATCAGTCACCAGACCTTAAAATTGCACTAACAGTGGGAACTAAGTTCCCCCTGCTAGCACATTTGTTACCACTGCTCAACAAGAGGACAAAAGTCCTTCATGTGTCACTATCAGAAACTTGGTTTTTTGTCTTTAGTGATCAAAAATAGGTTTTAGACTTTGAAATCAGTTTCAATATTTTTCTTATTTTATTTTTGATTTTTCAGTTTATTTTATTTTTCAGTTACTGTTCATCTGGTATTTTTTAGATTAAATAGCTTTTTTAATTACTTTTAATATTTCTGTTTTTGTCTTTTAGTGGTAAAAAGTTATATTTTTTAGTTTTAAATTTTTTCTCATATTTAGAAAAATAATTTAAGATTTTTAGTTTAATAAGTTTTTACTGTTCACTTTTTAATTATTTTTTATAATTAATTTAGCTTAATTAAGGTTTTAATTATAATCAGTTTTGTCTTTTAGTGCAAAATTTTACTTTTTTCAAACTTTTTCAATTTTCTACTGTTCATTAGTATAACTTAGGATTTTTAAAATTGTCAAATCATTTTTTGCATTATTCTATTATTTTTTATGATTATTTTAGTTTAAAAATAGTTTTTAGTGATTAAAAAAATAGAAAAATAGTTTTTAAAATTTAGGAAAAATAATTTTTAGTCTTTAAATAATATATGTAACTTATTAGTTCAATAAAATAATATTTTGGACATTTTGTTAATTATATTTAATTTTAGGGATTTGATTAGCATTAAAAATTGAATATTTAATTAGTAAAAGGTTTTAAAATATTTTGCTGAAATTTTATTCTTATTTATATCATTTTAGACTTCGTTTAATCTTTTAATTAATTTTTAGGATTAAGTTTTTAATTTTGTCACGTTTTACGTATTTACGTTCGCGTTTTACGTCAAATCGTCGTAGTTTAATCCGTCTTCATAGCCGTCATTATCCTCTTATCTCATTTCTATTTTCCTTTCTCAAAAATATAATCACAAATCTAAACCAAATTATTACACACATAACACACTAGCCTCCTTGAGAACGATCCCCACTTTGGGTCATTTACACACGGTTTTCCTAAATCGTCGTGCTTACCCTATTTGCTCTCTTTTCCTAAAGAGTAGTAAAAAAACTACATCAAGCTCATAAGATACTGTTCTTCATTTTGATTTGTTGCGTAATAAGTGTGAAAACACTTATCCTTTTACCACTTATTTCCAATAATAACAAGACCAAAATGTGTATTTTATGTCGTAAAAGTCGGAATTATGCGTGGTTTGTGTTTTTATTGTGTTTTAGGACCAAAAGATGAAAAGGGAAGAAAACATGGGCTATCACGGGCTTTTATCGAAGAAAACGAGAAAAGACGAAGTCAAAAGATCAAGAGTGCATAAAGAACAGAAGTCCAAGGTCTATTCTGAAGATTTATCGAGGAAAAAGTCTAAAGACGGAAGTTTAATAAAGTCGAAGAACTCAAGTCTAATTATAGAAGAAAATTAGAAGACGAGTTCAATTTACATCGACAAATCCCGAGACGACGTCGAGAAAGACAAAGAATTAAAATCGAGTCGAGAAGAAAGAAAGAAAGAAGGAAGCACATACACCTCCCCATCTCCTATAAATACCCTCCTAATGACACATTAGGAGGGTGTTAGTTAGTTGTTAGTTAGTTAATTTAGCATTTTTCATTTTTCCTTTCTTTAGTTTTAGAGAGAGAAAGTTTTAAATTTCTCTCACTAAGTTTTTATCTTTTCTTCATCTTTTCTTTCAAGTTTAAGCTTTATTTCATCCTTGTATTTGGAATTCATTAATCAAAAGTTCAAGTTTAAGCTTTTAATCTTTAATCTTCTTCTGCCTTTCTTGATTTTGATTTATCTTTGATCCGAAATGTTCTTGATTCGTGTTTGATTTTGATGTTTATGTGATTAAAAAGCTCATCTTTTTATTTCTATATAAGTTCTTATACGTTTTAGCTGTAAGCTTGTTGTGCTTATTGGATTATTTCGTATGTTTAGCTTATTTACTTTTAAGCTTTCTTAAAAGTTTTATCTTATTAAAGTTCGTTTTATAAAAGTTCCCGTATTTAGTATTTCAAAAGTTGTCAAATTTGTACTTAATTAGTCTTGGCTAAGAGTTGGTAAATGCTTATTGGATTAAGTGCCTATTTGTTTCAGCTTAATTACCTTTTGTGTCCCATTGCGATCTTATGAGGGTTTTACTTGTCACGATCTCCTGGATACGATCGCATTGATTGCGATCCAGACTTCTTTGATTGACTACGATCCACACCACGATCACTTGTTGCGATCTGTGGGTGCGATCCGTGTCACTATCTCTTGGGTACGATAGCATTGACTGCGATCCTTGTGGTTACGATCAAAGACCACAATCCACTTGTTGCGATCGTGGTTGCGATCAGTGGGTGCGATCCAAGTCACGATCCAGCAGTGCGATCCCTCACTTCTTGAGTGTGATCCACGACTGCGATCAGGGACCACGATCCATCTTGCGATCTGAGTACGATCGTGTTGCGATCTGACTCTTGTTTTTGTTTTATTTATCTTAGTTTTCAAATTTAACTTTTCCCGCATTTTCAACTTAGTATTATTTTAAACAAATTTTGTCTTATTTTATTTTTACGAAGTTTTTAGTTTTACAAAGTTTTCAAGTTTTAAATTCATTACGTTTTAATTTCCAAAATTTGCACACTTCCCAAAATCTCTATTTTTACCAAGTGTTTTTCTAGTAATTTTTAGTTTAATTTTTAAAGCTTTTATTTTACTCAACGACATCTTCATATTTACTTTTAGTTTAAAATAGATAACCAAACCATTTATTTGTCCACCAAGAACGACTGAGTCGCACTTTCTACTAGTAATCAATTCGAAAAGACTGGATTAACGAACTTTCATAACTAAGTGAAAACCTAGTTATTAAATGGCGCCGCTGCCGGCTCTTTTCGTGAAGATTAACGGTTTATTATGAGAGACGCGTTGGATTTTGGGATCCGTTCACTTTTGAATGTTATTTTTCTTGCCAAAAATATTTTCAAAAATCCTAAAAAATAAAAAAAATTCAAAAACAAAATCCCAAAACAATAAAAAAAATCATAAAAAGCATTTCTTTTCGAAACTTTTGCACCAAAAATATTCCTCTTCACCCTCTATTATGTTTAATTCTTTTTCTCAACCCCTCTAATTTTTAATTTTTCATGGATTCTTATGTCCATTGCGTAGGATGTGGGAGACGATTATATGGGTGCGAATCATGTCAATGGTGTTCATGCGAGCAATGCGGAAAAGATCCTCCACCCATTTCAACCGATTCACTATTTGGATTTTGTCCATCGTGCAATTCGACTAATTCATCCTTTTCTTCTAATCCACCTACTCCCCCCTGACATATATTGTGGAAGCGATTCTTATTGGCATGTTTCGTGTCCAATTCGGTACCCGCCTCATGGCGAGCAAGAACTGGGTTACAATTATGACAGTGGTAATAGCTATCCACATGACGCATCGGGTTTTTCTCAATACCCGTGTTGCAATTATTGTGGGGGCACTCACTATACTTCTTATTGTTAGCCAATGAATTATTATGAGCCAAATCCGTGTCCTCATTTTTCTTCACCGATGGATTATTATGAACCAAATCCGTGTTCTAATTCTTCTCAACCGATGACTTACTATGAGCCACATCCGTGCTATAATTATGGTTTTCACAATTTTGAGCCCCCACAATACACCCTCGATCATCAACCTTCTGTTGGAATGTGTGAAGAAGAACGAGCCAATTTTTTGAATACACTTCAATACGTTCAACAAGAATTAGCTAGCATACGCGAAGCAAGGGAGGAGGAAAAGCGACAACAACAAGAAAAAGTATCTAATCTTAGTGATTATACTCCTCTTCTTGTGCGTCCATACTACTATTATGATGATGACGAGGATGATATCTATAATCTCAACCCATCTTCTGAGATTACTACTCCTACTCTTGATATCCCTATAGCGTCTAAGGATAGTGATACATCGAGTGAGATTAGTGATTTTGATCTTGATAAATTCTTTGATGAGGTTTGTGATGTCCCTACTTTTGCTGAGCTTATGGACGAGGTCGCTCTTAATGATGATTTTTCTCCATGCTATGAGAATTTCACTTTTGAAATTTCTCCTTCTCCTCCGGGCGATGAAAGCGATGTTGATTTATTCTCTCCAACATACGAGAAGTTCACCACTGAACTTGGTCTTGTAGATGAGGTGGAAGACGTTATTCTTCATGACAAATTACTGAAAGTTCATCTTCTTATTGCTAAAATTGAAGCGTTGAATTCTGCTCATATTTCTGAGTCTTTACCTCCGTCTATTACTTTATTTGAGAATAATGATACAACTATGGAGGAAATCGACATTCTCTCAATACCTCCGGGTATTGATGATGATGACACGGAGGGGGATATTCTTTTTGATACCTTGATCCATGAAGATATTGTCCCAAGTCCCCCTCCCGATCACCTTTTATCCCAACCTTTAAACACCATTACGGAGGATGACTGCTTTGACCCGGGGGGTGACATTGACCATTCCATAATTGACACCTTTACGGATTTGCCGCTCAGTGATAATCATATGTCTTTTGGGGTTTGACATTTTGATTCCTTTACCCACCCCACCTCCCGTGTATCATGATCTCACATACGTTTCGTATGTTGAGAGGACATTTCTACCCTTTAAGACTTATCCTCCGACCTCTCCTCTATTAATGTCCTCCCGGAATGAGGACAAGGTCTTTTATCCCGGTATTACATTCGAGGCTTCCCCATGGACCATTTAATTCGAGGATGAGTCAGGCTCGTGACTCGGTTAACAAAAACAAGCGCTTCTCGGGAGGCAACCCGATTAGCTATCCTTTTATTCCGTTTTTCTAATAAGTGTAGGGGGAGACCCTAGTATGTGTTTGTTGTTTTCTTTCTTATCATGTGCAGGGATTCGAGCTTTCAAAGATCCATTCTTGATGACTTTTGACGACCCGTGATTCCGTGTACCCGTCTTCCTGGTTCTATCCTAAACTCTTTTGATTCACTATTTTATATTTTTCAATATTAAAATAGGAATCACTTTAGTTGTCTCTTCCATAGCAAGATTTAAACAACGTGCCCAATGTCCTACGTGTAGAGGAGTTCACTCCCACATGCTTAAGCATTGAGGACAATGATTATATCAAGTGTAGGGGGACTTTTATCGAAGTTAAGTGGACTTTTCCTTGTATTTGCCCTCATTTTAACCAGAAAATTTGATTTTTTGACATTTTTCAAAATTTTTAATCTGTTTTGGCCTAGTAGTTTAGTAGTATTTTCCTTTGTTATCGTTATTTACTTTCTTTGCTAGAATAAACTTTTTAATAAAGTGTTTTTAAGTTTTTTAACGTTGTGAATCTTTTGACTCAACCCGAGTTTACTTATTTAAGTTTACTCTAGCTAGTATCCTTAACGTGTTTAAGTCAAGTTTTGCTAGGATTTTATATAGGGAACTTTAAAACGCGAAAGTCTTAACTCTTACGGGTTAAGAACAAGAACTTTCGCAAGTTCCTGTAACTGATCCTAGAGAGTCGTTTATCAAGGGAACTTTAAAATGCGAATTCAAAACTTGAAAGAGTCTAAGAGTTTGCAAGATCCTAAAGATGGCTTGAAAGCTCAAAACATTGATTTAATTGGCTAAGCATCCACGAGTCTCATTCCTTGAGATTTTAAATTGTGGAGAACGAGAGATGATAGAGTCAATTATAAGTTTGGTATTCTTTCTTGAATTTATGTGAGTTGATTATAAGCTTTTTCTCCCATCGCTTGCTAATAAATTTAATTGCAATAAATAAGGTTGTATGATTTGAAAAGTTACTTAGCTTCTAGCACAAGATCGTTTAAAAGTTGCTCGGTATGAATTAGAGTTCATAGCTAAGGCATAACTTATTGAAGCGGGATGCGAAGATTGGCGACTCCGAAAAGGCCCTAACAAGGCATGAGGGCTACATTTTGTTGCTAAAGATCCAAAAGTGATGTGAAGAATCATTTATCAAAAATTAATAAGAAGGATCGAGACACACGACGAAAAGCAAATACTCCCCTAAAGATCATGGAGAAGTCTATCCAAAAAGGCCCTAACAAGGTATAAGGATAAGTAGATCCAAGTCCTAAAAGGAGGCGGATCGTTGTATATCAAAGTCCAAAATAAAGATTGGAGAAAAATGAAGAAGTCATGGTCCAAATATGAAGAATCTTTCAAAACATCAAGTGAAGAAATTCCTATTATGAAGAGAAGACCATAATTTCAAGAACGTCTCTCAAGATTTGAAGTATGAAGTCGCTGCCAAATATCGGTTCGAGAAAAGTCTCAAATCGTGAAGCGAGTTATGCTAAGATATGAACTTTAAGAGGTCCCGAGAAGCAGTTTTAAAAGATTTTGTCCTTTAACTAACTATTGATTAAATTGTCCCACTTTATTTTCGGCCTAAATAAACTATCGAAATAAGTCAAACAATGCATCCTCGTGATCATTCAAGACAAAATTAAAATATAAGAGATACACCTAGGAATAAGGGAGTCTAAGTAAATAATTGGGTGTGACAACCGTGGTTTTTAGGTTCGTCACTTAGTTTTATTTTGTGCTACTTACGTGTCTTTACGTGTTTATGTGCTAATTGGTGTGTATAGATTGTGGTTTGGATATCACTTCCGGTATGGGGTACCTTGTGAGTGAAACGATGTGTGATGATTTCATGTTCATGAGCTCACATGGTAGTGACTATGAAGTGAAATGGTGTTATTTATTGGTTTTACGTATACGTATATGTATTATAGAAAATCGTATTCTTACGACTTACGGTTTAGAATTTCGAGGTCTCGGATGAGGTATTTAGTCACGGGAGTATTTTTTGGGATGGTTTTAAGTCATTTAGGACTTAGTTAATTATTTTAGTTCATATTTCAAGAGTTTTTATAGAACTGTATATTTTACGTCTTTTACGGTATACGCGTAAATTTGACTAGTTTTACGGTTTTGAGGTTCGGGAGGCTTTAGGAGCTGAAATAAATTAAGGTAATATTAATAAGATATTAATTAATAATAAAATTTAAAAAAAAACGAAATAAGGGAGGGTGTGGGTCGGTTTTGGACGCAAGAAAAGAAAGAAAAAAAGGAAAAAAGAGGAAAAAGGAAAGTGGGCTTTGGGTTGGACTAGGATTCACCCATACCCTATATATTGTTTTTAATCACAATCAAAAGTCATATTTTTTTCTTTTCCTGGAGTTTTTGGCCGTGGGTTTTGAGAGAGTTTTTAGGGTTCCATTGTTTTTTCATCTTCCATTAATTTAAAGGTAAACCTTCATAACCCTTTTCAATTAAATTGTTTAAATGTTTTCTTTAATCATCTTATGATGGATTTAGGTTAGGGTTTAATTTAAAAACAGTATATTAATGTTATATTAATGATATTATGATGGTTACATAAATTAGGGATTGTAATTAGTGGGGTTAGGGGTAATTAATGAGGTTAATTTAATTAAACCCGTTTTTAAAAACTGGGCAGAGTTTTGAGTCAATTGTTTTGATCGTATCGGGAGTTATACAAACTCTTATTTTGCGATCCAAGTATCCCTGGAAAGGTAATTGAAGTGGCAAATGCAAGAAAGAGAACTAAATTGGAGGTCGGGAAGTCGGTCAAAAACAGGTTACAACAGTGGGAGGTCAAAACAGTTTTGAAATCAGCCTGTTTTCTTTTTAAGTTTTGGGTTGTTTAGGGTACTTAGCTTTGCATTGGGACTTTCAAACGAACATGGGAGTTGGTTTATATATTATAGGAAGTATCTGCATTGGGGCTAAGAATGTGGGTTAGGGTAAGACCCCCTAATCATGACAAACTTTTTGTATGTTTAAAATCAGTAAATCTGGAATGACAAAAGTATATATATATATATATATATATATATATATATATATATATATATATATATATATATATATATATATATATATGTATATATATATATATATATATGTATATATATATATATATATGTATATATATATATATATATATATATATATATATATATATATATATATATATATATATATATATATATATATATATATATATATATATATATATATATATATATATATATATATATATATATATATATATATATATATATATATATATATATATATATATATATATATATATATTTATATATATATATATATATATCGGGGCCTTAACAGTAGCTTTAAAGTTGGGGCAAATGGGAGGTGTTAGTTAACATATGTAAGAGCATAAATATTCCCTTTATATAGATCATGGGTATGTTTAAGTGGGCATTTGTCTTATAGTTTGGAGACCTAAAACCGGGACTGTCTTGGGTAAAATGTTAACGGGACGGGTTATGAAGTATAATGAGTTAAGGGCTTTATAGAGGGGTGTAATGAGATGTTT
The DNA here is from genome assembly GCA_025667525.1 of Glebionis coronaria. Taxonomy (NCBI): domain Eukaryota; kingdom Viridiplantae; phylum Streptophyta; class Magnoliopsida; order Asterales; family Asteraceae; genus Glebionis; species Glebionis coronaria. Next base: position 314,645,125 of record CM046879.1, on the reverse strand, counting down.
AGAGCATATAAATAAGGTATTTATATAGGAGGAGGTTAGATGTCCATCATAGGTTGATGAGCCATCTTAATGATTGGTTCATGTTTTGATTATGTGTTTTTGGTTTGTTAGCTTTTTACTAGTGCGAGGACTTTTGGAGAAGCTCAATCAGGTGAGTTTCATAGTCCCATGTTTACAAATGTTTATGACTTCCAGATGGGATGGAAGAGACACTGTTTTGTTATTTATAAATTATGCTGTGAATGTTTTGCGTTGGTAACGGACTTGTGTGTTCATACTTATGTGATTAACTGCCAGTTGATTCTTGATTGTTTATGGTTTGACTTGGTACCTAGGGGATGTTGACAAGGCGGGGCCTTGGGGTTTGGTTCATAGGTGTTTGGATGCCTATGGGAGTATGGTGTTTGGTGTGGCTGGGAGCCTTGGTTTTGGTTGGATTGGTTAAATCTTGAATGTTAGTTGTTAATGCATATTTGTATCACATTGTCCATAAATTTTTATTGTTGGTTATTATTCACAACTTATGGTGTGGTTTTGGCGTTGGAGTCTAAACCTATGACTCTCACCAACTTTATGTTGACGTGTTTTAGTGTCTCTTTCAGGTGAGAGTGTGGTTAAGCTTGAGAATAGAAGTGGCTAGTTTTGGAGGCATTAGGATGCATTTAGAAGGAGATCCCCGTTCATTCTTAGTAATTTTATGTGTTTTGAATAAGTGATACTGTTGGCACCTATATGTTTGTTTTGGTTTATGTTTGTTGTTGTCTTGGGTAAGTGGTAGGACTGTTACCTACTTATCTAGACTCCTGCATTGTTGAGATATTGTCATGATTTTTGTGTCACCATTTTATAATATTTCTTATTTCATTTAGTTATCTCTATAGACACGTCATGTTGTGATGATATCCATACGTCGCGCCCCATATTCCGCCATGGTGGGATGTTACAGAATGGTATCAGAGACAATGGTTATAGAGAATTAGGTTGCCTAGTCGCAATGCCTAGTCTATAGCTTAAGGGTCCCTGCATATAGGCGTCATAGGAGTATGTGTGCATTTTATATTAATTGATGTGTTTGGATGTTATTTATTGCGATGTTTTGACTAGTATGATTTGAACCATAGTATGTTCATACTTAGCCACATGTTATTTTCTTTTCGGGTTGTGACTAGTGCGGGTTGAACCATAATCGTTCACGCTAGCCACTGTTTTATTTTGCTTAAATTGTACATTATAATACATAATTTGGTACAAGGTAGTTTCTATCTTTTGTTGGTTTATTTTATGTACCTGAAGTATAGTATTTTTATTTGATGTTTAAGTCATGTTCCCTAAGAATCATGTGGTGGTTCGAGTTACTAGGAGTACATGGGTAGGAAGGATTTTAAGGTGTTTCCATTCTGATGGGCGACATGACTTATAATTGATTATGTTTTCGTTTTGGATTTTGTCTATGCTGTTTTAGCTAGACTATGGATTTCTGTATTCCAAGAGTTTGACTATGTTATTTTATTAGTTGGAGTTTTCGACCTTATTGGTTATGTGGTTATGTGCTTAGGTGAGTTGATGGATTTATATGTTATATGTTGTATTAATTCTTATAAGTGTCATCATAGGAGGGAGTACATTGGGGAAAAGGTAATTGTATAAGTATGGTGGCCAACATAGTTATACAAGTACCACAACTTCAATGGGTTCCTAAGTATGATTGCATGAAAGAGGGTTAGTACATGCTTGTATATGATGAGATGTGGATTATTGGTATATGTATAGTATATGGGTTTATGTAACGGTTGCCTACGATATGGCTATTTTTTTAGTGTGCTATATGTTTTGAGTTATAGTCGTGTCGTGTGATTATGAGGTCACACGATATGGGTTGGTTTTGGTAATGGGTTTTGTGCCTTGTTGTAGCATGGTGAGATGGTGAGAAGGTGATTACTCGTATGAAAAAACGAGTGCATGACGCGATCGATTGACTTGATATGTATGATAACGAGTATGTTTTGGGTGATTTAATAGGTATATATATGTAGATGTATATATACTACTATGTGTTAAGTTATGGTATATGGTCGTTCACTAGTTATTATAACTTGAACGTACCTTGTGTTTGTTCGTGTTTTATGGTGCTGGAGTTTGATGGAGTTCCAACGACGTTTTGATTCTTTTGGATGTGTGTCTACATTCGGGTATGTATTTTTATTAATGCGAACTACTAAATTTTCTTGCAAATAAGTCTGGCTAATTATAGGAAACGGTTTTGAAAATAATTTCTAAGTGTATGGTATGATGTCGTGACTTACATATTTTTTTTAAGTTTGTGGTGGTAAGCTATAAAAATAATTTGTCTTGAAAATAATTAGATTAGTCTTCTATGTAACATGTGATAATATATTTTAAAGGGGTAAAGAAATTTTACAAAAATTTTCTTAAGTGAAGTTAAAATTTTAGAAGTATTTAACTAGACAGAAAGAAAGATTTTAAAAAATCAATGAAGCCAAATAAAAAGAAAACCCTAGTTCAATGGTGATTTCCGGCCACCAGGCTTTCTTTTTCCGATCAGCCTAACTCCTTAATTTTTTCTCTTTACTTTGCATCATATTCATTCGTATTATTAATAGTTGATCTATATCTTTCTGTTTTTTCGAATCTCTCTTGGGTAATCGTATTAAATCCACGATTAGGGTTTTCCTAAATCTTTTGATTTTGGATTAATTCTGATTTAGGTTTTAATCGGGTATCCACTAGGGTTTGATATATTCGTTAAGACATCGATCTCCTGTTCATGATATATGATTGGTTGTGACGTTTTTTAATGAGAAATAGATTAGGGTTTTGTACTGTTCGGAATTAGGGTTTGGTTGTAATCGTTACTGCTACATCTATTAGGGCTCGGCTGTTATCATTGTGACTGCTTCATGTTTATCTTTATCTAGGGTTTCTGTGTTCTAGTTGGCTGCGGGGTGTGAGAGATGGAAAAAGGTTTCCTTAACAGTCCACGTAATTTGAATGCTGCTGTCAAACCTAAGGTGACGTTGAAGGAACTGGGCAAACAAGGTCGTAATATTGATGGTAAGATTATTGCTACATCAGGTAAATTACAGCAGGCTAGGCGTGTTCTTAATACGCCTACTTCTGATAATGTTGATACTCATCTTAAATCTGATGCTGAGCCTCATTACCCGAAACTTGTACCATTGAAGTCTATTCTAAAACGTGGTGGTAATGAGGCTACTACTCCTGGTGTAGTTGTTTCGAGTGTTTCTGATGGGAAGGAAGGGGTTTCGCAGCTTGATAAAAATGCTCACAAAGATACGTTTGTTGTTGAATCTACGTCTAGTATGGTTCAGCTTAAGTGTCTTTTTAATGATAATGTGGTATCCGGGGCTGATATTGAAATTCCAAGAGAAGTGGTCGATGAAAAAGCGGATAAACTAGCTAATACTCTTTATGGCTATTTTATTGGGAAGAGACACGCATTTCCCATTGTTGAAAACTATGTCACTAATGCTTGGGCTCGCTACGGTATCAAACGAACCATGTTTCATCATGGTTTTTTCTTTTTTCAGTTTTCATCAAAGACAGGTATGGAGCAAGTTCTTGCAAATGGTCCATGGCGGATTAGGTCGATACCTATTATGCTTAATATTTGGAATCCAACTAAAAAGCTTATTAAAGATGACATCAAGAAGGTACCAATTTGGGTCAAATTCCATGATGTTCCTGTTGTTGCTTATTCTTCCAATGGATTAAGTTTGATCTTCACTAAGGTTGGTACCCCTATTATGTTGGATGCTCATACGGCTGAAATGTGTAAGAATTCATGGGGACGTTGTGATTATGCGCGTGCACTTGTTGAGGTCAATGCGGATAGGGATCTTGTTGATTCCTTTGTTGTGGCTATTCCTATTAAAGGTGAAGAGGGGCATTCTTTTGAAACTATCACTGTCGAATACGAATGGAAGCCTCCTAGATGTAGTACATGCAATATTTTTGGGCATGTTGATATGGATTGCCCTAAAAAACCACAGGTTAGTAGTCAGGTTACAAATCTGGAGGACGATTTTGTAGAAGTCAAAAGGAAGAAAAAACAGCCGGCTAAGCCTAAGCAAATTGAAGGAATTAGGTTTACAAAACCTAAATCTGTATGGGTAATGAAACCGACATCTAAATCCTCTACGGGTAAGAATTCTACTTCGTCTACTAAACAAATACAAGATGATATTTCGAGTTTGAAGTTAAAGAATTCTTTTGAGAAACTTAATAGTATGGATGCGGGTTTGGAAGAGGCTGAAAAGGTTGTAGCAACGAATAATGATAAGGTTGATCCAAAGAAGGTAAATGCAACATCTCCAAGTACTTCCAAGGATATTGGTGTTATGGAGAAGGTTGAGTCATCAAGTAAACAAAGTTTAGAATATTCTAATATTCTTAATCCTAGTGATTCTGATGATGATGAGGTTTTTGCATCTCCTGAGGAGTTTGCAGCTTACATGTCTTCTATGGGAGGGGGCCACCAGCATGAAGATGAATTTGACATTTTTAGTGAAGAATATGCGGACCAGATCAATGATTTGCCTGGAAAACGTAAGGAGTTCCGTGACTTTTCTCTTCAGCATAGTGGTAGGAAGTAGTTTGATAGTTGTCATAAGAGGGAGTGTCCTTTTATGTAGGTGTTTGGCTGTTAGCAGTTGTGCTTGGTAGTTGCCTATGTAATGGGCTTTGATATAGGATTCACCTATATCTTTTGTACTTAATGGTTTTTTGGCGTAATATATTTTACCGGGGTCAATTCCCCTTTACCCAAAAAAAACTAGACAGAAAGAGTAAAAAGGGAGATTTTATTATAGTAATGATAATAATAACACCACACCTTATAAACGTGTAGTAGTTTAGTTATAACCAGCCTAAATGGATTTTATAAAATAATAATAATATAGAATAAAATGAAAAAAAAACACCGTATTGGTTTCATTATAACAAGTGAAATAAGTTTAATACGGGTAAACAAGATAATGGTTAGAATAAGATTGTATTATACTAACTAGTTGATATCCTTGATAAAATAATGAAGATAAAAATGAGTTTATTGTTCAAAACGAGTATGATTGATTCTAATAATATTGAAGTTTGGTTCTTATGAGGAGTAACTAAATGGGGCGAAAGTTTAAAATTTTCTGAGGTATCGAAATTTGGTAATACTAACCATGACGAGTCTAATTTTTCGTTGTTGGCACACTTCATTGAATCTTTTGGATTACCTTGTTTCATTTTCAGTTGTTTTAGCTAGGGTTCGTTTTACCCTATATTTTATTGGGACACGATTGTTTGGAATTCTTTTGTTACACGTCATGGTTGATTTATTTATACGGTTGTGGGAACGTTAGGATGAGAGGATAGAGTTGGGTAGTATTACTTATGGTTAGATACTATAATGGAGAGACGTGTTTTAGTTTAAAGGTTGTGTTGAAGGAATTATTAAGATTTGTGGAGTTTTGAAACTTAGATTGGTTACGGGAATAAGGGAGTAAGTAAAGTTAGTTGAGTGGTCATGGGAACGAGAGGTCATATTATGAGAAGTTGGGTGAAGTACCATTAGGAGATTGATGAAAGTACTAGCGGATGTGAGGGTAGAGTAGAAAGTTTATACTAATGGAAAGGTTAGGTAAATAACACGCAAGGGATTGGTATAGTTTTGGGTTGAAGTACTTTTAGAAATATTGTGGTAGATGAGTTGAAGTTAGAAGCTACTGGTAGTGTGAAGTTCCTAGGTAACATCATGGAGACGAGAAGGAGTGCGTAAAGAGCTACATCACGAAGCAATGAGCTGAAAGGACTACGTGTCGGCTGCAAAAAGGATGCAAGAGATTTCGAAGGAGTCACAAAAGTTGCGAGGACTGGAAAGGTGACAAGCAATATGGTGGGAAATTTACGTATGGTTCGTGACGAAGAAGGGCAGATCGAGTATCGGAGTGGAGCTACAAAGAGCTGAACCGGTGGATCGTGATGAAATGAATACATGACACGGGAGATTAAGAACTCGTGGAAATAACAAGGGGAGTCGAGTGACTACGCGGATAGAATTTTTGTGGCAATCAATATCGAGGGATGAGAAGTGAAGCTGAGCTGAATAAGTTTCGTGGGGAAGTGATTAGAGAGTCGGTTTTGTGAAGGTGTTATGAAAGATCTTTGGAAGAGACAGCTATGCATTATCCAATGCACTAGTGATTTCCATAGATTTGATGAATGAAGTATGGAATTTTTGTTTGACGGGATAGTGTAGGAATAAGGGAGAACCATGAAAGGAGAGAACCAAGTATTCCTAGAAGATGATGATTGAAAATACCTCATGTTAGGTGCAAGATCAAAGTAGAAGTATGAGATTTGAATAAGAATTCAAAATATGGCTTAATAGACAAATGGGAACTAATGTGGGTATAAGATGAGAGTGTGAGCCGCATGGAATCACATGAAACTCTAGTCTGTCCCTATTAGGAGGGAGTAGGAGAACTGGTTGTGAGAAAAAAAAACAAGTGAAGCTACTTGGAAAATTTTGGCGTATAGATGACTAGATAGACTTAGTTAGTGGAGCTGGATTGTTATATCTGCCTAGAATGCTAGAGGCATTTGGGGTACGAGACGTAGAGAAGGATCTATACAGATCATGAACGTATCCAACACATATTTAATCATCTTGATGGAACATTTGGAAAAGGTGATGGTGGAGTTAAGTGATGAAAGAAAATTGTAAGGCCAAGTACCATCTGGGAAATGCAAGCATGGTTGATGAGTCATGGAATAAGAAGAATGAAGAGAATCTGAGACGAACTTGAACTATATGGATGACGTATTAGGGTGGTTTGGATGAAGGATGTAGGTTGCACGAGTTGAGTTGTCTAAAGCAGAGAACGCGTCAACATGTATGTTGCGTGGCTTGGACAATCATATGGAGAAAAGGGACGTAGACTATACTTCCTACATAGATAGGAGTAGCTTAGAAAGGGCGATGTAAGGACGAAATTGGTAAAAGGGATACATAATGGGGTGGAGGAATAAGTACGACGAGAGTTGGGTGATAGTCGATAGACTAACTAATTCATCTCATATTTCAAGAGAAATGAGAAGTCACGTAGTTGAGAAGTTGGAAGGATTGCGTACAGATGTGATGGAATAGAGGGTTTTGTGTAAAAGTTAGCCTAATATGTATGGAATGCCTTATGAAGGATTATGGCAAGGGACGAAACGATGGGAAGCATCACATCGTGATGTATGGTAGGAGTTGAGGAAGAAGAAGGAAGTGTGTATAGAAGCGAAGCATGAATGAAATAGGTCGAGATAGGAACCGAAGGTAAAACTTTGGTAGAGCTTAATGCGTAGAATAAAGCACAACGCAGGCTAATACTGTCGTAGCGTGGAAAAGGAAATGGCACTGACCTATACTGATTGTTTGGGAGGCTTTGTATCGATAATCGATCGGATGAGGAGTTATAGGTGTGATGTGCCATAGGGACGAAGGGCTTGGCCTAATTGAGACAAGATGAGGAGCAATATGACCTTGAAGGTAGGACATTATGTAGGTATAAAGGAAGTGTTGGGTATAAAAAAAATCATGAAGAAAAGTGAGAAAGAAGTGTATAGGTGCTACTAATGAACTATCCAAATTTAATGGAAGTAGTTGTAACATGAGTTTGGATGGCAGTTATAGACTAACTGAGATAACCGTCCTTTTGATGATGTGTATAGATCATAAGTTGATTTGGATTGGAAGAACTAATGGATATGTGAAAGACAGTCATAGGTCACTTTGTAAGGAAATTGGAATTTTTAAGTAGTTTGGTGTACGGACTAAAGGGAGTTGATAGAACATAATTGGATATGAGTGTATCCACCTAACTGGAAAAGGATGGGCAAGTGAGATATTTATACAACCTTAGGAGTTACACTGAGGGCATGAGTGATTGATTTAGAGGGAGTTAGGAAACTCTTTAGCGATGGCTGAGTTTTCATATAATGATAGTTATCATACTAGAAGTCGATAAATACCATTTGAGGCACTATATGAAAGGATAGGGAGAGTTGTCCCAATTGTGGACTAGAATTGGTAAAAGAGGCTACTAACGTGGTAATGGTGTTTGTGGAAAGGATGAGAGCAACAAGGGATGCTATGTTGAAAAGGAGGAAACCACTAGAGTTTAGTGACAAAGTTATGTAGGAAGTTTCACCCATAGTAACGGGTGGAATGTTTTGGTAAAATGGAAGAGTTAATGTAGAGTTTTGTAGGTCCATTTATGATCTTTGGAAAGATCGGACCAGTAGCTTATGAGTATAGAATTACATGGGGAAAACGAGTTGTATACATGATACATTTCATGTATTGAGATTGGTAAATGTTGTTTAAGAATGCATTTTGCATGTACGGTTATTCGGGACTTGTTTTAATAAGAGTCTTTGTTTTATCAAAGAGTCATTTGTGAGATTTATTGACTGTGAGGTCAAGAGTTTGGCAATGAGTTTAATTATTTTTGGTTTGTATATGTGGTATTTTGAAGCTTGAACTAAAGTTCACGTGGAAATGAGAGGAGTTCATTTAGAACAAGTATCCTCAGTTGTTTGCTAATGGTATGTTTTAATCCTAAGGAGTAAATCTCGGGACGAGATTTCTATTAGGAGGGAGTGATGTGACAACCGTGGTTTTGAGGTTCGTCACTTAGTTTTATTTTGTGCTAGTTACGTGTCTTTACGTGTTTATGTGCTAATTGGTGTGTATAGATTGTGGTTTGGATATCGTTTCCTGTACGGGGTACCTTGTGAGTGAAACGATGTGTGATGATTTCATGTTCATGAGCTCACATGGTAGTGACTATGAAGTGAAATGGTGTTATTTAGTGGTTTTACGTATACGTATATGTATTATAGAAAATCGTATTTTTACGATTTACGGTTTAGCATTTCAAGGTCTCGGATGAGGTATTTAGTCACGGGAGTATTTTTCGGGATGGTTTTAAGTCATTTAGGACTTAGTTAATTAGTTTATTTCATATTTCAAGAGTTTTTATAAAACTGTATATTTTACGTCTTTTACGGTATACGCGTAAATTTGACTAGTTTTACGGTTTTGAGGTTCGGGAGGCTTTAGGAGCTGAAATAAATTAAGGTAAATTAAGGTAATATTAATTAATAATAAAATTAAAAAAAAACGAAATAAGGGAGGGTGTGGGTCGGTTTTGGACGCAAGAAAAGAAAGAAAAAAAGGAAAAAGGAGGAAAAAGAAAAGTGGGCTTTGGGTTGGACTAGGATTCACCCGTACCCTATATATTGTTTTTAATCACAATAAAAAGTCATATTTTTTCTTTTCCTGGAGTTTTTGGCCGTGGGTTTTGAGAGAGTTTCTAGGGTTCCATTGTTTTTTCATCTTCCATTAATTTAAAGGTAAACCTTCATAACCCTTTTCAATTAAATTATTTAAATGTTTTCTTTAATCATCTTATGATGGATTTAGGTTAGGGTTTAATTTAAAAACAGTATATTAGTGTTATATTAATGATATTATGATGGTTGCAAAAATTAGGGCTTGTAATTAGTGGGGTTAGGGGTAATTACTGAGGTTAATTTAGTTAAACCCGTTTTTAAAAACTGGGCAGAGTTTTGAGTCAATTGTTTTGATCGTATCGGGAGTTCTACAAACTCTTATTTTGCGATCAAAGTATCTATGGAAAAATAATTGAAGCTTTCAAATGCAAGAAACGAGAACTAAATTGGAGGTCGAGAAGTGGGTCAAAAACAGGTTACAACAGTCGGAGGTCAAAACAGTTTTGAAATCAGCCTGTTTTCTTTTTAAGTTTTGGGGTACTTAGGTTTGCATCGGGCTTTCAAACGAACATGGGAGTTGGTTTATATATTATAGGAAGTATCTGCATTGGGGTTAAGAATGTGGGTTAGGGTAAGACCCCCTAATCATGACAAACTTTTTGTATGTTTAAAATCAATATATTTGGAATGACAAAAGTATATATATATATATATATATATATATATATATATATATATATATATATATATATATATATATATATATATATATATATATATATATATATATATATATATATATATATATATATATATATATATATATATATATATATATATATATATATATATATATATACATATATATATATATATATATACACACACACATATATATATATATATATATATATATATATATATATATATATATATATATATATATATATATCGGGGCCTTAACAGTAGCTTTAAGGTTGGGGAAAATGGGAGGTGTTAGTTAATATATGTAAGGGCATAAATATTCCCTTTATAGAGATCATGGGTATGTTTAAGTGGACGTTTGGCTTATAGTTTGGGGACCTAAAACCGGGACTGTTTTGGGTAAAATGTTAACGGGAAAGGTTATGAAGTATAATGAGTTAAGGGCTTTATAAAGGGGTGTAATGAGATGCTTAGAGCATATAAATAAGGTATTTATATAGGAGGAGGTTAGATGTCCATCATAGGTTGATGAGCCATCTTAGTGATTGGTTCATGTTTTGATTATGTGTTTTTGGTTTGTTAGCTTTTTTCTAGTGCGAGGACTTTTAGAGAAGCTCAATCAGGTGAGTTTCATAGTCCCATGTTTACAAATTTTTATGACTTCCAGATGGGATGGAAGAGACACTGTTTTGTTATTTATAAGTTATGTTGTGAATGTTTTGTGTTGGTAATGGACTTGTGTGTGCATACTTATGTGATTAACTGCTAGTTGACTCTTGATTATTTATGTTTTGACTTGGTACCAAGGGGATGTTGACAAGGCGGGGCCTTGGGGTTTGGTTCATAGGTGTTTGGATGCCTATGGGAGTATGGTGTTTGGTATGGCTGGGAGCCTTGGTTTTGGTTGGATTGGTTAAATCTTGAATGTTAGTTGTTAATGCATATTTGTATCACATTGTCCATAAATTTTTATTGTTGGTTATTATTCACAGCTTATGGTGTGGTTTTGGCGTTGGAGTCTAAACCTATGACTCTCACCAACTTTATGTCGACGTGTTTTAGTGTCTCTTTCAGGTGAGAGTGTGGTTAAGCTTGAGAATAGAAGTGGCTAGCTTCGGAGGCATTAGGATGCATTTAGAAGGAGATCCCCGTTCCTTCTTACTTATTTTATGTGTTTTGAATAAGTGATACTGTTGGCACCTATATGTTTGTTTTGGTTTATGTTTGTTGTTGTCTTGGGTAAGTGGTAGGACTGTTACCTACTTATCTAGACTCCTGCATTGTTGAGATATTGTCATGACTTTTGTGTCACCACTTTATGACATTTCTTATTTCATTTAGTTATCTCTATAGACACGCCATGTTGTGATGATATCCATACGTCGCGCCCCATATTCCGCCATGGTGGGGTGTTACATTGGGCCACATGAGTTCGTGTTAGTTTTCTAACTTATAGTAACAATGATCTCATTTTTAAGCTTGGTATGGGGAACGTGAAACTTGAGTATGATGAACATTCATGACAGCCAAAACCCCAATGTAAGTCTTTGATTGCTTTACTTATTTTGTACATATTTCTATCTTTTTAGTTTCCTTAAAGTTTAGTATTTAATAAAGGCCAAGGTGGGTTATCTATGATGAGAAATGTAAACTGTGCTTTGAAATTAATGCATTGCATGAGGGCGTTGCAATGGTCAAGTGTAGGGGATTTAATAAGTGTATGAAAACACTTATCCTTTTACCACTTATTTCTAATAATAACAAGACCAAAACGTGTATTTTATGTCGTAAAATTCGGAATTATGCGTGGTTTATGTTTTTATTGTGTTTTAGGACCAAAAGATGAAAAAGGAAGAAAACATGGGCTATCACGGGCTTTTATCGAAGAAAACGAGAAAAGACGAAGTCAAAAGATCACGAGTGCATAAAGAACGGAAGTCCAACGCCTATTCTGAAGATTTATCGAGGAAAAAGTCTAAATACGGAATATTAATGAAGTCGAAGAACTCAAGTCTAATTATAGAAGAAAATTAGAAGACGAGTTCAATTTACATCGACAAATCCCGAGACGACGTCGAGAAAGATAAAGAATTAAAATCGAGTCGAGAAGAAATAAAGAAAGAAGGAAGCACATACACCTCCCCATCTCCTATAAATACCCTCCTAATGACACATTAGGAGGGTGTTAGTTAGTTGTTAGTTAGTTAATTTAGCATTTTTCATTTTTCCTTTCTTTAGTTTTAGAGAGAGAAAGTTTTAACTTTCTCTCACTAAGTTTTTATCTTTTCTTCATCTTTTCTTTCAAGTTTAAGCTTTATTTCATCCTTGTAGTTGGAATTCATTAATCAAAAGTTCAAGTTTAAGCTTTTAATCTTTAATCTTCTTCTACCTTTCTTGATTTTGATTTATCTTTAATCCGAAATGTTCTTGATTCGTGTTTGATTTTGATGTTTATGTGATTAAGAAGCTCATCTTTTTATTTCTATATAAGTTCTTATACGTTTAAGCTTTAAGCTTGCTGTGCTTATTGGCGTATTTCGTATGTTTAGCTTATTTCCTTTTAAGCTTTCTTAAAAGTTTTATCTTATTAAAGTTCGTTTTATAAAAGTTCCCGTATTTAGTATTTCAAAAGTTGTCAAATTTGTGCTTAATTAGTCTTGGCTAAGAGTTGGTAAATGCTTATTGGATTAAGTGCCTATTTGTTTCAGCTTAATTACCTTTTGTGTCCCATTGCGATCTTATGAGGGTTTTACTTGTCACGATCTCCTAGATACGATCACATTGATTGTGATCCAGACTTCTTTGATTGACTACGATCCACACCATGATCACTTGTTGCGATCTATGAGTGCGATCCGTGTCACTATCTCTTGGGTACGAACGCATTGACTGCGATCCTTGTGGTTACGATCAAAGACCTCGATCCACTTGTTGCGATCGTGGTTGCGATCGGTGGATGCGATCCAAGTCACGATCCAGCAGTGCGATCCCTCACTTCTTGAGTGCGATCCACTACTGCGATTAGGGACCAGGATCCATCTTGCGATCTGAGTACGATCATGTTGCGATCTGACTCTTGTTTTTATTTTTTTTATCTTAGTTTTCAAATTTACTTTTCTCGCATTTTTTACTTAGTATTATTTTAAACAAGTATTGGCTTATTTTATTTTTACGAAGTTTTTAGTTTTACAAAGTTTTCAAGTTTTAAATTCATTACGTTTTAATTTCCAAAATTTGCACACTTCCCGAAATCTCTATTTTTACCAAGTGTTTTTCTAGTAATTTTTAGTTTAATTTTTAAAGCTTTTATTTTACTCAACGACATTTTCATATTTACTTTTAGTTTAAAATAGATAACCAAACCATTTATTTGTCCACCAAGAACGACTGAGTCACAATTTCTACTAGTAATCAATTTGAAAAGACTGGATTAACGAACTTTCATAACTAAGTGAAAACCTAGTTATTATTGTGCTTGACGAGTCCATCGAGTTCGTTTGTTTCCTGAAATGAGAGTTAAGCTTCAAGATATCATGATCACTTGTTTAATGCCCTTTTTGTACAATTTTTGTACATTTAAAGGGGATAAAGGTATTCATGAGGTATTTTCAGCAACAACAATGATTTAATTAAAGCAATCCCAAACACACTCTTCACATCTGTTTCTAAGATACGGTTTGATTATTTTAGAGAAACAAAGTGTCTCACTAACATTTTCTAACAAAAGTTGTGATACATGTAATAATGCATGGCTGATACTTCAAGTTGAATATAAAACTGATTCTAAACTTTGGTTATGGTATCCTTATTTTATACTGTGAAAGACTGGTGATTAATTATATGACATGTAAAAGAAATAATAAATAGTCAATTGCATACACACCTTTCATGGGATTAGTCAGTGATGGTGGAGAGTAGCCGTCATATCAAAGAGGGAGAAGATGCATATAAGCCATGAAAAATAAATTAGGTTAGGTCAGAATAATAAAGGGTAAATTGCATAAGGGTATAATAGTCCTTTCAATTTAATATTATGTGAATGAATCAAATGTTCTATGTGTAAATATCACCTCCCTAGATTTAGGTTTAATTTTAAATAAATTGAAGTTGATTAATGTGATCATATAGGTTAAAACACATAAAACTAAATCCATTGATCATCCTCATGAGAAATTCATGAAGGAAAGAAAAGGAAATACAAGAAAGGAAATAACAACTAACTAATACAAAGTTAGCTAAAACTAGGTCTTGAATGCATAGTCCTCTTGGCTTGACCTCCTTTTAAAAGCATTTTATTTTGAAAGCCATCATTCATCTCCTAGGAGGAGGAGGATTAGCAAATAGGTTCAACAAGAAGCTTTGCAACTTGATGTGAACGCCAATCATCTCCAACCTAAGGATATCAATGAGGTGGAAGTTGTTCAAGCAACAAGGAAAATTGGTTCCATTGTGCATGAAAAAATCAAACAAGTGTGGATCACCCAAGAACTGGGAAATGGGAACACCCAAGAGTGGAGTGTTAGAGGGAGGAGGATGTGGAGAGGGCATGGTATCCAAGGGTGATATGGGTGAATTTGGTAGAGTGAAAGGACGAGGCTAAAAAACAAAAGGAATTCTTTGATGAGGTTGAGGTTGAGCATTCATATTTAAAGGAGGACTAGAAGTGAATGGTGAGGAAAACTCATTCATTCTTGATTGGAATGAAGAGGAGGTAGGATCATGTAAATGGTTAGTACCATGAGTTGAGTTTGTCTTCCATGAAGCAAGTGGTGGTGAAAGTGATGAAGAGATAAAAATAGGAGAAGTTTCACTCTTGGGTTTGTGAGAAGATGGAGAACCAAGTTTAGGAAACTTGAATTTCATCTTAAGGTTTCTTTTGGATGAGGAAGTTTTGGAAGAGTTGGATGTTCTAGTGGATACCATGGTTGTGTGTTTAGGTTTAGAGAGAGGTTTAAGGAATGAAGAACCCAATCAACAAGAGAGTGTTTAAGAAGAGAAGGGAATGATCCAAACTAGTAATGGGTTAAAATCATTTTAGGTGAATAATGAAATTAGGTAGCCTAGTTTAGGAAAGTGCAGGTTTTTGCAAAATATTTATCAAAGTTTTACACAGATTAAGGAAAACAGTGTAAAGCAAAGATTCTGTCGAAATAGTGGCGGGCGGTTCCTTATATAGGGTCGCGGTTCGATATCGATAAAGAACCGCGGGGATGATAAAGAACCGCCACCAGTAGGTTCGAAAAATGGCACTTCCTGAAACATTTGCTAGCCCAGATTTAATAAAAAGGTTTATCAAGCCAAAATGGACTATAACTCAAGGTCTAAGAAGCTAACTAACACATATGATGCACAACGCCATGAAAATCGAAAGATCGATAGCATAGACAATTAGGATTAAAATATTAGAAAATCCAAACAAAAGTATTAGTTAAAGAACACATAACATCATAAGAATAAAGATAAAAGAGATGAAATTCAACAATCCAAACATGTTTACATACATGTTAATCATTTAAGAGTGGGATATATCATTCATCTATGAGCATTTCCTTCGTGTCTTGATTCACTTCTTATTTGATCTTGAAGATGAAGATTGAGACAATACTGATAGTCTAAATCAATGTCTAGATAAGACAATTGAGAGATAGAGGATGAAAAGTCATAACAAGGATTGAGAGAGTTGTCTTGAGAGACATTTCCATCTTCATTTGAATCATGCGTGGGAACAAAAGATTATTACCTTCAATAGGAAGCATGACTCGATCCACGGAGTGAAATGATGAAACATTTAAAGGTGGAAAGTCAAGAAGAAGTTTCTTAAGAAGCCGTGAAAGAATCATGGCATAAGGAAGACTAGAGCGAGATCCGCTGAGAACAAATCTTATTCTTCTAGCCATTAAAAATGCAAGGTTATATGGGGTGGTGGTAGCAACACAATACAACATATGTGCAAGACAAGCGAGCACATGGTTGTGATTACCATCCACACACATTGCATTTTCCCTAATTATTTCACCCCAAGGAATCATAAAATCACTAAGATCGCTAGTTAGTAATTCCCAAGGAGTGAGAGCACGAAATGCTCCTTTAAAATTACCAAGAATAGGGTGTTCACGAGGTTCAGCAATGGCACAAGAGATGCCCGAAGCCGAAGGTATCTCGGTCACATAATGCACACCAATAGGGGCCGATTCTAAGTAGTTTAAACCCCAAGCATCGGTGAACCTACATTGACCTTCGTATGGAACTTTGAGAATCTTACCAAATTCCTAAAGAGTGTATACAAAGGTTTTCCCCTTGATGGAAAATCTCATACATAAACCATTCTTGATGCACATTAGTGTGTATGAATTAAAGAATTCCATGAGGAAAGAAGGAAAGATTGGTGATGTGTAGGAAACGTGTCGGTGTATTTTAATGTAATACGTTATAGAGCAAATTAATAGAAAATTACCTTTAGGGAAAAGTAATAGTCTAAAATTCGCTAAAGACGGATTAATTAAATACGAGACTGATCCTGGTTCGTTGTACACGAAGAAATTGTGAATCTGAAACTTTCATTTTAATTTGGATAATCGATTTGAATGGTTTCGGGTTTTGTCTAAAAATCCTAAGTTTTTTAAGAAAGTGCATGAACTGTTACCCCAAATAAAATCTACAAGATTAAATTTAAACTATATTATTTTTATATTTTTTTATTATATTATTTAGTTAATAAATTGAGCCAATTTTATATAAACAATTAATTGACAAAAGTAATTTTATTTTCAATTTATTTAAACTATAAGAACTAAGAATGTGAATAAAAACATTTGTTAACTTAAATGACAGTTCAAAATACTAAACGTATATTAAATACTTAAAGTAAAAGTATACAAAAACGTGAGGTTAGCCCAGTAGTAAAGGCTGTGTGGTGTTGAGTGAGAGGTCTCAAGTTCGAGCCCTATGATGACAATTTTTTTATATTTATTTTTAGGAACAAATTATAATTATTATATCAACACTTCAGTATGATAAGAAATATACAGTATAGCCAATGTATAATCACACAAAAATTACAGTAAACCCAAACACTCAAGACGTAGATCAAATCAATAGCCAAAAAGAAATTAAACAACAGCTAAAACGAAAATCAGCTAATAAGTAAAACTATAACTCAATCCAAAATCAGCAAATCATCTTATACTAAAAATAACTCCTAATAAAAATCTTACTCTCACATGACATCACAAAACGAAAAGAATTACAAAAAACAGAACCATGATCTCAATTGATTTAACTGACACTAACATCAGCTATTTTTTAAACTAAAATCAGCAATTGAAATCAAATTGACATTAAACACGAAAACTCAACAGAATCATTTCACTCCAATAGCAGTCAAAACACAAACCAATCAGGAACAAACAAACTAACATTCAGAACTTATGCAGCATTGATCTTTCAATTAATTAATCCCAAAATCATTCATCATACAAAGCAGTATAACACTACAAACATGATAAAATAGCAGATTAAAGTAAACTCCAACACCCTTATATCAGCAAACGCATAACAAATTATGTAGCATTAGTCGGTTAAAACGCAGCCAAACATACCATTTGAAAAACATAAAATCAGAACAAATAAGTAAAGAGTTACACTAATGATCACAACATTAAGCAGATTCAAACAACCATTATTAATTAACTTGAAAAACATAGATTAAGGTCCATTTCATAATCAAACAGGTTATTCCTAAAATCAAATAACAATTTATCCTAATAAGCAGAAAAACAATAATAAGTGCTTAACAATTTTAAACGAAGATTATTCCGTTGATGAAGAAGGTGAGCGTTGAGCTACCTTGTTTAACTCGACTCCATCAAATACATCACCAAGCTAATTACAACAACCTAACCCTAATGATTTCTTACTGAACAAATAACCTCGAACAACGATCAACTTCTCGAACCAGCAGATTTTGAATGCCTAACCAGTGGGTTAAAAGTATATATCCCTAATCTAACTCAAATATTCACATAAGCTATGATATTCAGCTTATATAAACATTTAACAATTATAATATATAGCTTTAAGATTTTGATTGTAAATATTTCGATAAAATTAAACAAGACACGAGATCAAAAGTAAATGAAACTTGAAAGCAGATTTTTATTAAACCAAAGTAACAGTACAACTTTTATAAAAAGAAAATTACAAATTCTAAACTAAAACTATCATTATAACAGTAGAAGAAACAGGATAGATATTACAATGAAATTAGGGGGTATTTATAGCTGAGGTAGAGGTGAAGGTTGTTGAAGAAGACTGATTATTGACCCTTGATTGAGCATCTTCATTCTCTCTCTCCCATCGGTTTTGATCCTACGGCTAATCTTCCTTAACCCTCACACGGATTGCTAGGGTGGTAATACTTGTGCTAGTTTGATGCTGACTTGGAGGGTTGTGATTGGCTTCTTGTCAGATTGGTAGTAAATCAGCCAATAAGCTTTGAGATGTGACGCAACCAAGTGCCACTCTGGCACTTGGTACTTGGAATCTCAGTGATTCACACGCTCCCTTTCCTCCTTATTTCTATGAATCAGTGGCGCATGATGTCAATCGAGGATTTAATTAGTAAGCTCTAATTTTAGGGTTCTTGAGCTGCGTATACTTTGTTCTTCCCTAATATTTCTTTGTCTCGTCTCTATTTCATTTGTTGGTTTGACGAAAGTTGTTGACCAAAGAAAGTTAATAAACTTTATCCACCGTCTCTTATTAATTTTCCTTCTTGATGGGCTCTTGACCCGGAATTGTACCAAAGTTTTAATAAACTTCGTCCCATCTCTTTTCTTGTTATCGGGCTTGGACCCAATATTGTAAATATTTCCATCCGTCTCTTTGGACTTGGGCCTTTAATTTGGGCTTCAAGTTATCCAATGTATTATCATAATTTATTAATGGGCTTTCAGGCCCATTAAGCATATATGGGACCCACTTGGCCCAATAATATTTTTTAAAATTGAATCCATGAATAAAAACGAACTTGACTTTTGGCCTTGATAAGATCTTTCAAACTCGTGTCGATTTTTGTCGGTTCTTGTGATCTTGGTACCTACACACATGAAACAAGAATACAAACAAATCCAATACCATATTTATATGAAATATGCATTTTATGTCCGTTTTGAGATATAAATGCTATGAGTAATTACACTCATATCAAACTCCCCCTTGCTAAGCAATTGCCGTGTCCTCACACAATGATAAAATAAAGCAACTGACTATCCTTTTATTCAACTTTTGACACTTTATTTATACAAAGACATAATGTATTGCTTTCATTATTGAAAAATAACTTTTAGGATCATAAAACTCGAATAGATTCATCGTCCTCGACTTTTCACTCTTTCCATGCCAAGATTAAAAAAAAGATCATTGCCAATCATAAGATCCAATGTTAAGACCACTCATACAAGTAATTTTTGTTAAACTCAATATCCTTTATTCCTAGTTGTATCTCTAGATTTTAAATTTCGTCATTCACCCAAAGGCTCATTTGACTTATTTAACAAATGTAGGCTAAAACGGTGTAAACCCAACACTCAAAACCTAACCTCATCCTCAAAAACCGTTGTCACTAAAGAAAGCCCACAAAAAGGATAACTTAACACGATTTTAAGAATGAATTCTCAGATCCGAAATTTGGCTAATAGGACTACTTAAAGCAACAATTATTCTTCCAAAGTCGATTTGACTTTATTTATGGAGTTAGCAACAATTACATCATACAACTTGAGGCTCTTTAAGATGTAAAAGTGCTCCTTATCTATGATCCACACCCTAAGGCTCCTTGGACATAAAAAAGGGAATTGACATTCATCATCCACCCTAAGGCTCATAATGATGAAGCAATTTTTGTTGAACACTTCACCATGCATACACCCTAAGGCTCTAATGACATGGCTAGTGCTACATGACTCCCAACCGAAGGCTTATAGAGAACATGTTTTTTTTATTCTTCTTTTTATTTATGATACATATAGTAAGCCAAATTCCGCAATCCCATGACCAAAAAGTCCATGACGCTGACACCCTCAATGTGTTCTTATCTTAATTACATGGGAAGAAAAAAAGGAGTTAAGAGTTAAGATATTGAACCCAAACCGCTAAAAACTTTATTTATTAAACAATTAAATATTCAAGTGTGAAAAATAAATACGAGGAGAAAGAGCAACACAAAAAACTTATACAAGGAAGAATTATCCTCAAAACTTATGATCAACTCTATCATCTCTTGTTCTCCATATTGTAAAATCTCAAAGATATGAGACTAATGGATACTTAGCCTTCCAAGTCTAAATTAAGACTATATTAAATTAATGTTTTAGGTTTTCAAGTCATCTATAGGATCTTTCATCTTCTTAGACTTTTTTAAGTTTAGAATTTGCGTTTTAAAGTTCCCTTGATATATGACTTTCTAGGATCAATTATAGGAACTTGCGAAAAGTTCATATTCTTACTGTATGAGTTAAGACTTTCGCATTTTAAAGTTCCCTATATAAAAGTCTAGCAAAACTTGATTTAAGCGGTTAAGGAATGAGCTAATGTAAAAACCAGTCAAGTCAAAAACTATTCTTATTTTCTCCAACGGAAAGCCTACATTTGTGTCAAAAACACTTATTTTATTTATTATTAAACACAAAATTGCACTAAATTTTTTATTTTTTTATGAAAAACGAGAAAAACGATTACGTTTGAACATGACAAAAGCAAGTGCAAGCGATTATATCGATTGACTCCCCCATGCTAAAACCAAACATTGTCCTTAATGTTTCCTAGCTCAAGAGTAACACCCCCTTGCTAGAACATGAAGAGTTGAATGCAAAAGTCCTAACATGGTAAGAATACGCAAATCTATAATCCGTTTATTAATTATGCTTTAAGATAAAACATTAGTCGATAAAAATCAAAGGATAGAGAGTGCCCCATTTGACAATCAAAGTATGGAAGCTCGAGTGGACCGGGCAAAAACCAAGCACGAGAGTCTTTAATGATTAGGGTCATACCTAAGATTCACATCACAACAAAACACGAGCACGAGCTTGAAAAGATCAAGCCATTATTAGTGTTAGAAAATAGAAAGAAGATAGAATGTATGGAAATCCTCCATAAGGCACCTCGTTTTTGTTAACCGAGTCATGAGCTCGACTCTATCCCCGCATTCATTGGTCCTTAGGGAAAGTTTGGAGATCTAGAACAACCTCCGTAGGTATGTCCCCTCCTAAGTAGTGCTTCACTCGATGACCATTCACCTTAAAGTTAGGATCGTCTTTTTGAGCTAGCTCAATGGTGCCATAAGGGAATACTTGTAAAATGGTGAATGGTCCGGACCAACGAGATTTAAGCTTGCCCGAGAAAATCTTATGTCTAGAGTTGAATAAGAGGACTTGATCACCAACATTGAAAATGCGGTTTTTGATCTTAGAGTCATAAATCCTCTTAGTCTTTTCTTTATAGATCAAAGAGTTCTCATAAGCTTGATCCCTTAATTCACTTAGTTCATTCAATTGAACCTTGCGATGATCACCCACTGTCCTTAAATCCAAGTTACAATGTTTAAGAGCCCAATACGCCTTATGTTCGAGTTCAATTGGCAAGTGGCATGCCTTTTCGTAGACCAACCTAAATGGTGTACAACCAATTGGGGTCTTATAGGCCGTACGGAAAGCCCACAATGCATCATCCAATTTATTCGACCATGAAGTGCGATTTTCTCCTATAGAACGCTCCAAAATCCGCTTAAGAGATCGGTTTGAAACCTCCACTTGACCACTTGTTTGAGGGTGATAAGCCGTCGAAAGTCGATGAGTGACACCATATTTCTTTAGAACTTTTTCAAATGGTTCATTACAAAAATGGGTCCCTCGATCACTTATTATAGCCCGGGGAGTTCCAAACCTAGCAAAGAGTTGTGTCAAAAATTTTACCACTACTCGAGCATCATTTATAGGCAAAGCCTTAGCTTCAACCCATTTCGACAAATAGTCCACGGCTACGACAATATACTTATTTCCTTTTGATGATGGAAATGGCCCCATAAAATCGATTCCCCATACGTCAAAGATTTCACAAACTTGTATTATGTTTTGGGGCATTTCATCCCTTTGTGAATTCTTTCCTTGACGTTGACAAGCATCACAAGTCTTGATCAAGTCTTGGGCATCTCGATATATGGAAGGCTAAAAGAAACCGGCATCAAAGACTTTTTTCGCGATGGCGTTGGCACCATGATGTCCCCCAATGGGTCCTTCATGACAAGCTTTAAGAATATCTTTAGCTTCTTTGCCAAACACACACCTACGAATCACTTGATCCGTGCACACTCGAAACAAATAGGGTTCGTCCCAAAAATAGTAAGATATATCCTTGAAAAATTTCCGTTTTTGTTGGGACGACATACCCTTGATCACGAACTTCCCCGCATGGTAATTTGCGATGTCCGTAAACCATGGGGTACTATCATCACTACGAAAAGCAATCATACCAAGCGTCTCGAGAGGAAATGTTTCATTAATTTCATTGTTCTCTCGATCGCTTTGGTGAGGATTCTCAAGTCTAGATAGATGATCGGCCGCGAGATTCTCGACTCCTTTTTTGTCAAGGATTTTGACATTAAATTCTTGAAGGATAAGAATCCACCGGAGCAACCTCGGCTTAGCATCTTGTTTATTAAGAAGATATTTGATAGCCGAGTGGTCCGTATACACTATGGTTTAGACAAGACGAGGTATGGTCTAAACTTTTCGAAAGCATATACAACGGCAAGTAACTCCTTTTCCGTTGTAGTATACTTAGTTTGAGCATCCGTCATAGTCTTACTTGCATAGTGTATAGGTAAGAAATGTTTGCTCTTACGTTGCCCCAAAACCGCACCTACCACGTAATCATTAGCATCACACATTATTTCAAAAGGTAGATGCCAATCCGGGGCAACTAGAATTGGTGATTCGGTTAATTTCTTTTTAGGCATCTCAAAGGCTTTGATGCACTCATCCGAAAAGAATAATGGAGTCTCTTTTTCCAAAAGATGGGTCATAGGCCGAGCTATCTTAGAGAAGTCTTAGATAAAACGTCTATAGAAGCCGGCATGGCCGAGAAAACTCCTAACTCCCTTAACGGTGGTGGGTGGAGGTAATTTGTCAATCACGTCGATTTTGGCCCTATCTACCTCAATACTGGCCTTAGAGATCTTATGTCCTAAAACAATGCCTTCTTTGCACATGAAATGGCATTTTTCATAGTTAAGCACGAGATTTGTTTCCTCACAACATTGTAACATTCGTTCCAAGTTAGAGAGACATGAAGTAAAAGATTCCCCAAAAACCGAGAAACCATCCATGAAGACTTCCATGGTTTTCTCAATCATATCATGAAAAATGGCCATCATACACCTTTGGAACGTCCTCGGAGCATTGTATAATCTAAAAGGCATTCTACGATAAGCAAATGTTCCATAAGGACAAGTGAATGTGATTTTTTCTTGATCACGAAGGTCTATAGGAATTTGGAAATAGCCGGAAAATCCATCCAAAAAGCAATAGAATTCATTTCTCGCTAGTCTCTCTAACATTTGATCCATAAAAGGTAATGGAAAATAATCCTTCCTAGTGGCATCATTATGTTTTCTATAGTCAATACAAACACACCATCCGGTCACGAGTCTAGTAGGAATCAATTCATTATCCTCATGAGTCACTACCGTCATTCCTCCTTTCTTTGGAACACAATGGACGGGGCTAACCCATGGGCTATCGGAGATAGGGTAGATCATTCCAGCGTCTAGAAGTTTCATAACTTCCTTTTTGATCACCTCATGAATCTTTCGATTAACCCTTCTTTAATTTTGGATAGCGGGTTTGTAATCTTCCTCCATCAAAATTTTATGAGTACAAAATTTTGGGTCAATACCCTTGATGTCGGAGATTTTCCATGCAATGGCCCGTTTATGCTTCTTTAAAACCTTAATAAGTTCCTACTTTTCATTATCTTTCAATCCTTTTACGATAATCACCGCTTATCCGTTCCCTCAAGAAAAGCATACTACAAATGAGTGGGAAGATCCTTAAGTTCTAGTTCGGGTGCTTATTCAAGATAAGTTTTTACTTTTCATTTTCGTTCACAACTTTAATTCCCATAGGAGGTGATTGAAAAAGATCTTCATTCAAAAATGTTTCAAGGAATTCGATATCTCTATCCACATCATGATAATCCTCATCATATGTTGATGGCAAATCCAGTGTGCTAAGAAAAGCATCAACCTCCTCCAAGATAAAATCACTAGCCCCGAATGAAGTAAGGGGTGGAGAAGAAAGGGCAATAATAGGATCCGATAAAGAAGGATTGCCACTTTCGAAATTAGCCGAGAATCCAAGCACTTCTTGAGAATATTCTTTACAAGCAACATCAATCATATCAACTCGACTGATTGACTCCCCGAAATGCTCATAAGAATACTTAGAAACGTGCTCGATATCAAAGGTAACGGTCTCATCATCAAAACTTAAAATCATTTTTCCACTTTTTATGTTAATTATGGCACTAGCCGTACTCAAAAATGGTCTCCCTAAAATCAACAGCACTCGTGAATCTTCGGGGTAATCTACAACTACAAAATCTGCCAGAAAATGAAGCTTCCCTACCTTAACAAAGACATCCTCGGCTATACCTACCGGAAGGGCGGTCGATCGATCCGCAAGCTCGAGAGTCATCCTAGAAGGTGTGATCTCGGGAAGTGATAACCTTTTCCACACAGAAAGAGGCATCAAATTAATGCTAGCGCCAAGATCGGCTAATGCTAAACATTCCTTCATTTCTGGAAATTCACAAGGGATAAGAAATCTTCCGGGGTCTCCA
Source organism: Glebionis coronaria (assembly GCA_025667525.1). Lineage (NCBI taxonomy): Eukaryota > Viridiplantae > Streptophyta > Magnoliopsida > Asterales > Asteraceae > Glebionis > Glebionis coronaria. Next base: position 314,620,213 of record CM046879.1, on the reverse strand, counting down.
AGCTTTTCGGGTAGCTTTTTGGTGAGAATCACCGAACAATTAGCATCAAGAGAATGATTAAGCTTTTCAAGCTTCCCTTTATCGCTAATTAATTTCTTGAAAGTCGAAGCAAACTTAGGCATATAAAGCAATGCATCCGCGAAACTAACATTAAAGTGAAGTTGCTTAAATATTTGAAGAAATATAGAAATTTTATCATTGGATCTTTCGCGGAGCTTCTCTTGGTTAAGTCTCGAAGGTTAGGGTAGTGTGGGTTTAGTCTTCGGAAGCTCGGGTTCCGAAATAGGCAATTAGACTACCTTTGGTGGATTAGGAATTTCCTTTTCTTTAACTACCTCGGGTTCTTGCTCCACTTCCCTCACTGGAGAGGTACTAACACGTGGAAGCAAAGGTCCGTCTAAAACCTTACCACTACGTGTGGTAATAGATTTCATCTCACCCTTCGGGTTTGGAATGGTGTTGCTAGGTAAGCCACCCGAAGAAGAGGAAGGTTTGTTCATTATTGCTTCAAACATGAAAAGTATTTTGTTCTCAAATTTAGCTTGATTTCCCTCAATACGGTTTTGGTTTTGCTCTAAACGAGTTTGATTAAGCTCAATCTTGTTATTTTACCCCTTGATCGTATTTTGAAAATCGAGTTTCAAAGTGTTCATTTGTCCTTGGAGATTATTTTGAAAAGCTTTCAAAGTTGCCTGTTTTGTTTTGATATAGCTTGACAAATCATTTTGATTATTGTTTTGAAAACCTTGATTGTTTGGATTACGATGAAATTCATTTCCTTGATTAAAATTCCCTTGGTTACCACGGTTAAAATTATTCCCATTATTTCCATTGTTGTATCTATTTTGAACCGGTGGAAAACCCGGTGGAGCAACATGGTTTTGACGAGGAGCTTGACCGTTAGGGCTATAAGTTCCCGTCGCCGCAAAAGCACTAGCTTGATCAAACCCCGTGTTTGAACAAGCATAATTCGGATGTGCCCCACCACATAATACACAAAAAATCTCAACCGCATTAATCGATCCATGAGGATTCTTCCTAATCTCATTCAAAATCGTATCAATCTTAGAGTCCATTCTAGCAATCTCGGGATTGGATGAATTCACATGAGAAACAACCGGTGTGTTCCATGAATATTGAAGTCTAGATTTATTGTCAATGATACCCCACACGTCACTTGGAGTTTTTCTTAAAAGATTACCACCTGCGGCGGCATTTAAAGAATCTTGTTCAGCCATATTAAGTCCATTATAAAAAGTATTTATTTGGTGTAACTCCGTGAAACCGTGGTGTGGACATTGTCTCAACAAATCCTTAATCCTATCCCAAGCATCTCCAAACAATTCATGCACTTTTTGTTCAAATCTAGTTATTTCATTCTTAAAGTGAGTTGTTTTAGATGGTGGAAAGAAATAATTCATGAACTTAGACACTAGATCGTCCCATGTCAAAATCGAACCCGGTGGTTCCTTTTCATACCAACGCTTAGCGTTTCCCTTGAGCAAGTACGGAAAAAGCATGATCTTAATCGCGTCATTCGGCACATCTCTAAACTTGAGAGTCGAGGTGATACGAAGAAAATTCCGAATGTGAGAATACGGGTTATCCGTCTCATTTCCTCGAAATTGGTCGGCACGAATGAGTGATTAAAGACCCGTCTTAATCTCATAATGATCCGCCAAAATAGCCGGCACAACGATTGCTTCCCCGTACCCTTCGGTGGGTGCACGGAGCAATTCCTCCATTGTTCGGTTATCGGCCATATTATCAACAATAGGTGGAAGCTCTGGTTCCACTACTCGTTGTTGACGATTTCTATTTCTACGAGGAATGTTTTCAAGTCTATCGTGATTAATCAAAAGTCGAGTAGAACGTAATTGCATAAACCAAAATGACAAGAATTTAGAGGGTTGAAGAAAAAAATAGATTAGAAGAAGATTTTTTTGGTATTTTTATTTTTCAAATCAATCAAAGATTGATAAAAATAAGGAGTAAGGATAATTACTATGGAAGTAAACTACCCTCGTTCGACTTTGAAACGTAGGTGAAAACCTAAACGTCTCGAGGTTCAATAAGTTAACAACGACAAAAACAAGGTTTATTACTACTTGAGTTGGCAAACCAATAATCGGTCGTCCCTCTCAATATACGCACAAGCAAGCGGGGAAACGAGGTGGCACAAAGCACTTAAAAACCTTTTTCCTTAGACGGCATTGTATAGCTCGTCGCCTTATACCCACCTTATAGTTTGTATGAATCGAGTTCAAACTTTTTATTAGTATTTATCTATTTTGCCTTTATTCTTTGTTTTGGATTCGAATACAATAGTTAGTGATGAAATCCCAACTAAGGTTTGCGTTTTCACGCTTTTGAAGGTAGGTGAATTTATTGTTCTACATAATATAATATATTAGCAACAAAAAACACGAAAAACGATATTTATTATATATATATATATATATATATATATATATATATATATATATAGAAAAATAACAAAACTTTCCAAGGATGAAAAGGGTCTTCAAATCAACGATCAACAAATCGCCACGAAAGAATAGTACACAATTTCCCCGGCAGCGGCGCCAAAATTTTTGATATGTGGGAAACGTGTCGGTGTATTTTAATGTAATACGTTATAGAGCAAATTAAAAGAAAATTACCCTTAGGAAAAAGTAATAGTCTAAAATTCACTAAAGACAGATTAACTAAACACGAGAGTGATTCCGGTTTGTTGTACACGAAGAAATTGTGAATTTGAAACTTTCATTTTAATTTGGACAGTCGATTTGAATGATTTCGGGTTTTGTCTAAAAATCCTACGTTTTTTAAGAAAGTGCATGAACCGTTACCCCAAATGTACAAGATTAAGTTTAAACTATATTATTTTTATATATATACTTTTTTTATTTTTTATTATTATATTATTTTATTAATAAATTAAGCCAATTTTATATAAACAAATTAATTGACAAAAGTAATTTTATTTTCAATTTATTTAAACTTTTAGAACTAAGAATGTGAATAAAAACGTTTGTTAACTTAAATGACAATTCAAAATACTAAACATATAGTAAATACTTAAAGTAGAAGTATACAAAAACGTGAGGTTAGCCCAGTGGTAAAGGCTGTGTGGTGTTGAGTGAGATGTCTAGTTCGAGCCCTATGATGACAATTTATTTTATATTTATTTTTAGGAACAAATTATAATTATTATATCAACACTTCAGTATTATAAGAAATATACAGTATAGCCAATGTATAATCACATAGAAATTATAGTAAACCCAAACACTCAAGACGTAGATCAAATCAATAGCCACAAAGAAATTAAACAACAGCTAATACGAAAATCAGCTAATAAGTAAAACTATAACTCAATCCAAAATCAGCAAATCATCTTATACTAAAAATAACTCCTAATAAAAATCTTACTCTCACATGACATCACAGAACAAAAAGATTTACAAAAAACAGAACCCTGATCTCAATTGATTTAACTGACACTAAAATCAGCTATTTTTTAAACTCAAACCAACAGTTGAAATCAAATTGACATTAAACATGAAAACTCAACAGAATCATTTCACTCCAATAGCAGTCGAAACACAAACCAATCAGGAACAAACAAACTGACATTCAGAACTTATGCATCATTGATCTTTCAATTAATTAATCCCAAAATCATTCATCATACAAAGCAGTATAACACTACAAACGTGATAAAATAGCAGATTAATGTAAACTCCAACACCCTTATATCAGCAAAGGCATAACAAAATTATGCAGCATCAGTCGTGTAAAATGCAGCCAAACAGACCATTTGAACATAAAATCAGAACAATTCTGTAAAGAGTTACACTAATGATCACAACATTAAGCATATTCAAACAACCATTATTCATTAACTTGAAAAACAGAGATTAAGGTCCATTTCATAATCAAACAGGTTATTCATAAAACCAAATAGCAATTTATCCTAATAAGCAGAAAAATAATAATAAGTGCTTAACCATTTAAAACGAAGATTATTCCGTTGATGAAGAAGGTGAGCGCTGAGCTACCTTGTCTAACTCGACTCCATCAAATACATCACCAAGCTAATTACAACAACCTAACCCTAATGATTTCTTACTGAACAAACACCCTCGAACAATGATCAACTTCTCGAACCAGCATATTTTGAATGTCTAACCAGTGGGGTTAAACATATATATCCCTAATCTAACTCAAATGTTCACATAAGCTATGATATTCAGCTTATAAATATTTAAAAATTATAATATATAGATTTAAGATTTAGATTGTAAATATTTTGATAAAATTAAACAAGACATGAGATCAAAAGTAAATGAAACTTGAAAGAAGGTTTTTATTAAACCAAAGTAACAGTACAACTTTTATAATAAGAAAATTACAAATTCTAAACTAAAACTATCATTATAACAGTAAAAGAAAAATGATAGATATTACAATGAAATTGGGGGGGTATTTATAGCTGAGGTAGAGGTGAAGGTTGTTGAAGAAGACTGATTATTGACCCTTGATTGAGCATCTTCATTCTCTCTCTCACATCAATTTTGATCCTACGACTAATCTTCCTTAACCTTCAAACGGATCGCCAGGGTCGCAATACTTGTGCTAGTTTGATCCTGACTTGGAGGGTTGTGATTGGCTTCTTGTCAGATTGTCATTAAATCAGCCAATAAGCTTTGAGATGTGACACAACCAAGTGCCACTCTGGCACTTGGTACTTGGAATCTTAGTGATTCACACGCTCCCTTTCCTCCTTAATTCTCTGAATCAGTGGCGCGTGATGTCAATCGAGGATTTAATTGGGAAGCCCTAATTTTAGGGTTCTTGAGCTGCGTATACTTTGTTCTTCCCCAATATTTCTTTCTCCTGTCATTTGTTGGTTTGACGAAAGTTGTTGACCAAAGAAAGTTAATAAACTTTATCGACCGTCTCTTATTAATTTTCCTTCTTGATAGGCTCTTGACCCGAAATTGTACCAAAGTTTTATTAAACTTCGTCCCGTCTCTTTTCTTGTTATTGGGCTTGGACCCAATATTGTAAATACTTCCATCCGTCTCTTTGGACTTGGGGCTTTAATTTGGGCTTCAAAATATCCAATGTATCATCATAATTTATTAATGGGCTTTCAGGCCCATTAAGCATATGTGGGACCCACTTGGCCCAATAATATTTTATAAAATTGAATCCACAAATAAAAACAAACTCGACTTTTGGTCAGACTCGTGTCGATTTTTGCCGGTTCTTGTGATCTTAGTACCTACACACATGAAACAAGAAAACAAACAAATCCAATACCTTATTTATATGAAATATGCATTTTATGTCCGTTTTGAGATATAAATGATATGAGTAATTACACTCATATCAACTGGCTCATCTATATCAAGCAAACAATCAAAGCCAATGGTATTGAACATGAATCAAATGAAGTCAAGTTCAAGAAAGTTAGAAGGAACAATGCGTCCTTTATGAAAACAACGAGATTCAAGACTATGATAAGTGTTTCAAGTAGAACCAGTTTGACTCAACAAAGAAAGATTAGTCATGTATTTACTAGTACGTTGGTGGTCATTTGATATCCCAAAGTCATGACAGTACCTAAAAATAACATACAAACATATTTCTCCAATTACTCATATGTTACACATAAACCAAAAATCAAAAAGATGAGAATGTGTTTCATCAATCTATTGACAAACAAAGGTTTAATCCTTATCATTCTCATATTCACAATGTACCTAGTTCATCATTGAAAATAACACATTGACCATGTAAGATAAACAATGAACTTGAACATTGGTTTTTCAAAACAAGGTTTTTAGGTAAGCATTTAATAATGCCATTACAAACTTGTTCATGGGTTCATATCAATTCCATCAATCAAACAAAATTATTTAGTCGAAATTCGGATTTGTTCTACAAGTGGGTTTTAGTGAAATCTCAATGAATATAAACCTAAGGAATCATAGTAACAATACTATGTCAACTCTTATTCCTAGTAAGGTTCTAATTCAATGTAAATTTTAAAAATCCCCAATTAGGAATGTATGAACCCTAGAACAAATTAGATGAAATTGAATGAAAACTTACAAATAATTGATCTTGGATGAAGGATGAGTGAAACCCACAAATCGAAATCAATTAATCTTGAGTAATTGAAGGTTTTGTAAAAACAACAATGGTGGAAAACTGGGTATTCTCGTCACTATGTTGAAGAAGAGAGAAAATGAGTTTTTGAAAAAAGGATTTTTAATAAAAACTGGTAGTTTAGTCGCAAATACTGGATGTGGTTCCTTATCGATAATGAATCGCCTGTTTGAACCGCGACAATAAGGAACCGCCTACAATGGCGTGTTTTAATCAAGGAAAATCAAAGAAATTTTCAAAACCAAAATTTTCTAAAATCCTTAAAATATGTCTTAAGCCTTTAGGAAATCATTGGACCACCACAACACTAGGTAATAATGCTTTATTGAAGGATTACGAGTTGAATCGAGATAGGAAAAGACCGAAACAGACAAACGACTACTCGTAGCAAAGAAGCAAGGAGGAGAGGAGTCAAGAGAAGTGAATCAAGACCAAGAACATTGCTCAAGAGAAAAATGAAATTCTTCAAATTGAGGAGACGAAGAGCTTGTGTCATATATAGTGGTTTAAGACGTGCCTTTCTGGCGAAAGTCTAAACGGCTTTGGTAATGAAATATACCAAGCAACTTTGATACATAGAATAAGACTAGTTTCAAGAGTAGTCTTATTCTATTTCAAAATATGAGCAAGGTGTAGATTCACTTTCTCTCCCACATGATAGAATCTTGTAGGGAAATTGAAAATGTATTTAAATTTAAATTTCTTACCAATGATGACTCCACACTACTGAGCTGAGGGTGCACTCTTTCTTCACCTTTATCCCCTAAAGAAGTTGGGATAAAGGTTGCCTTTAGGGCCTCTTTATGCATGCCACTCCCAGTAGGTGCTGAAGGAAGTGTTTGGCTAGGATTCTTATCCTTGGCCGAGGACTTTGCCTTCTTCGAATATGGCCTTGGGATACATCATACATCTCCTTTGATGAAGATTCTGTGTGGGTTCTCCCTTTCTTGGGCTCACATCTACATTTTTTAGTATTAACAGATGTGGACTTTTGATGTGGTTTAGATGAAGCTCCAGGCTTTTTGCCTTTGAGATCCCCTTCTCTAGTTGGAGAAGTGTCTTTAGGAGATTTGTACACTATTGGACCTTCTGCTGAGCAGATTGATGTGTCTGTCGTGTGATGGATTTGTAGAACAAGTTTTAAATTTATAAACACGAATTACCGGATTGACTAAATATGCACGGGCAAGTATAACCCTTTTGTTTATGTATAGCTTTTATATGGTAATACCGAGATCGTTCACAGGGGTTTGGAAAACCTATGATCATTCAAAAATAAAACTATAATCGTTGATTGTAGCAATTGTTGACAAACAAGTAACAAGTAAAATGATGAGATTAATAATAAGATTAAAGGCAACACTTGGTAAGGACTAGTTTGAGCATCCGTAGTGGTATTGTGATGACACATTTAACAAATATGATTATGATAATTAGATGGATAATCCAATATATTGTTTACAAAAGCTTCAATCCTTGTCAACACTTTGGTTAAAGAAAATAAGCATTAGACTCAATCACTCATTTCAAGACTTAATCCAATTTCAACACATTCGATTCACGATCGTTTCACGAATTTGCTAACAGTTATAATTACGTTTCTTGATAATCAAAACTTCTTAAGAAATGATCAATACAAAAGATAGCCAATCATAGACAAACCGGCTATGACTTATTGATAGAAAATAACCCTTTCGACCTATGAAATCTTCACCAACAAATTAAGTTTTGATAACAATTGTCACATGAAACATAAGTACTAATGGTTCATAGGAAAGCTTGACATTGAAATAAACATAAATCACAATCACAACCACTACTTCATACCACAAACATCATCCTACCAAGTGTAGAATGAGATTTAGCTAATCATAACAAATGATGAAATAAGCCCTGGAATAATAGTCTTACAAGTCATAATCAAGAGCTTACAAAGTGTAAATATGTTGCTAATGATTAGGGTAATGATCCCTAAGAGTTTTGTGATGTTAACTTTGCTTTTCGGACTCCAAAAGTTACTTTTCTTGCACCACCTTGCTCAAATACGGGAATAGAGGTTTGGACAAGGTTGAGAGAGTTATTTATGAGATGGTATGAAGTGAGATTCGAGCTGTGAAAAGATATATGATTACATGACCCCAAGGGTCTTATTTATAGGCAAACTTGATGGCATGGAGTGAATGCATGGCTTAGAGCCAAAGACAAATACTTGGAGCCAAAGAGAAGTGCTTGGAGCCAAAGAGAGTCTAGAAGCTTCTTGTATGAGCTTGTATGAATGTAGAAACAATTTATGCCTACACAAATGTTGGTGGCATCTTCATGCTGCTGGTGGCATCTTTAAGGATTTATGCAAGTGGCAACTTGATGGTGCTGGTGGCATCTTCATGCTGAGTGACTTGTATGCTCCTTGGAAATAGTTGTTCTTGCACCCAAAATTGATCTTCAAATGCTTGTAACTTGTACACGGGTCTTGAACTTGACTAGGATTCTTCGTACTCGTACTAATCTTCACATTTGCGTTCTTTTACACTTAATTCCTGCATTTGGCTACACAAAGACTTGCAAACACAATTGGGCACAAATATGCACAAAAGTATCATAGATATAACCAATATACATGTACAAAAGTACGGATAAGGCTCCCAAAAATATGTTGGATTTGGGCGTTATCAAATCCCCTCACACTTAAGTTTTGCTTGCCCTCAAGCAAGAAGAAAAGAAAATTAAATCCAAAGGTACATGTATTTTATAAAAATTCGATGCAAGTCTACCAAGTACAAGTACAAGATAAAACTCATCGAATTAAGTTTTTAAGGTTGAAAAATTAAGATATAAAGTCAATACCCATACAAATCTAGAAAGTCTTTTATTTCTAACTACACTAATAACATATGAACTGAAGCAACATGTATCCTGACTTAGCACATTGGCTAATCGATACATTTTATTTCTTCTTCTTCCTTCAACTTCATAACATTATAGCTCATTGGCTATTTATTTGTCTTTTTGACTTTTTTCTTTCATTTTCTCTTTTTTTTTCTTTTATATTTTTTTCTTTTATATGTATATATATATTTTTTTGGCTAAAACTCCTAGCCATGGATCAACATACTTACAAAGTTCATGTTGTATTGACAAACATGGAACTTGCAACTTTCTCCTAATTTTTGGATTTTTCTTCTACTATTATATGAGACTTTGACTTGGGTAAGTTTGACATAAAAATATATCTCAAATTTTCAAAAATTAGCGATTGGATAATTTCTTAATTATTTACATACATTTGCTTGAAATTTTTTATTTACGAGGGCAAAACAAAACAAAATGTTAAAATAGCCCAAAAATATGGCAATTAAACATCTTTTTCTCGATTTCTCTACAACCCCCTCACACTTAACTTTAGCATTGTCCTCAATGTGATGAAACTGAACAAAAGTATGGGGAATAAGAGAAAAACCAGAATCACGGGCATATCATGTATCATACAAGAGTCTTGTCTTCGCCTTCAACTTGCGGTACCTACAAAAAATATAAAACACATAAAAATACGAAAACACTCTATTTTTTGTTTTTATAGGTTTTTATAAAAGCGACACATGCTACACCCCCTCACACTTAAGCAAAAAATTGGTTAAAAATAGTGGGTTGTAAGCATGAATTTATTTTAAAAAGGAAAATCACACTTTGAAATTTTTCTTTAAAAACACACGGGTTGCCTCCCGAGAAGCGCTTATTTTATTATAGAGCATCAGCCTGACACGTACTTCTTTTTATTTTTCTTTATTTTTAACAAGCAGAAAGTGTTCACTCCACTCCTCATGATATAGTTTAACACGGTGTCCATTAACAATGAAGCTTCCTCCATTCTTGTCATATAATTCAACATAACCGGACGGGTATCCATGTTTTACTATAAAAGGACCATACCACTTTTGTTTAAGCTTTGGAGCTTTGAATTTATATCTCATATTAAACAAGAGAACTTTGTCTCCTTTCTTGAATTCTTTTCGGATTCGAAGTTTCCTGTCAAGATAAGCTTTGGTACGTGCTTTGTATAATTTGGAGTTCTCATAAGCTTGGAGTCTTAATACATCGAGTTCATGCAATTGCAAGAATCGGTTTTCTCTAGCGATTTTGAGATCGGGATTACAGCTTCTCAATGCCCAATAATCACGGTGCTCAATTTCAAAGGGCAAGTGACACGTTTTATCGTACAATAAACGATAAGGTGTTGTGCCAATTGGTGTCTTATAAGCTGTTCGGAATGCCCACAGAGCGTCGTCAAGTTTCCTTGAACAAATGGAAGGATTGTCCTTAACTATTTTTTCGAGTATTCGTTTTAAGGCTCTGTTGGTATTCTCAACTTGTCCACTCGTTTGTAGATGATATGCGGTGGCAAAGCGATGGGTGACTCCATAACGCTTTAAGATTTTCTCCATTTGTTTGTTACAAAAATGGGAACCTCGATCACTAATTAAAGCTTTCGGCATTCCATAACGAGAGAAAAGCTTTTTCAGAAAATTGATTACGACTCGTGAATCGTTCGTGGGTAAAGCTTTGGCTTTGGCCCATTTGGACACGTAATCAATAGCGACTAAGATATATTCGAACTTATGGGATTTGGGAAAGGGTCCCATGAAATCAATTCCCCATACGGCAAATATTTCGCTAACTTGGATGCTGTTTTGAGGCATCTCATCTCTTCATGAGAGGCTACCAGTATGTTGGCAAGCATCACAATTTTCGACTAGAGTTTAGGCCTCTTTTAAAATTGTTGGCCAATAGAAACGAGCATCACACACTTTTTTCGCGGTGGTGGAAGGACCATAAAGTCCCCCAGTAGGGCCATGATGATATTCATCAAGGATCTTTCTTGTTTCCGCACCATAAACACATCTCCTAATCATGCCATCGGGGCATACCTTGAAAAGGTAGGGATCTTCCCAGAAGTAGTGTTTTAGGTCGGAAAAGAATTTACATCATTGGTGATAGGTTAAACCTTTTCTTAGAATTCTTCCAACGAGGTAATTTGCAAAATCTGCAAACCACGGAGATTCATCCGTAGAAATTTGCATAAGAGTTTCATCGGGAAAATAGTCATCGATGTCTTCGTCCCTTAACTCTTCCATGTTTGGATTTTCAAGTCGCAACAAATGATCGGCTGCGACGTTTTCATCTCCTTTCTTGTTTTGAATTTCGATGTCAAATTCTCGGAGGAGTAAAATCCATCTAATAAGACGTGGTTTAGCATCTTGTTTAGAGAATAGCTATTTCAACGCGGAATGATCGGTGAATACAATCGTTTTTTACAACACGAGATAGAATCAAAATTTGTCAAAAGCAAAAACTACGACAAGTAGTTCTTTCTCGGTGATCGTGTAATTGAGCTGCGCGCTATTTAGAGTTTTGCTCGTAAAATGTATAGGACATAAATGTTTTCCTACGCGTTGTCCTAATACGGCTCCTACAACAAAATAGATTGCATCACACATAAGTTCAAACGATCGCGACGAATCTGGTGAAACCATGATCGGTGCCATTCGTTAACTTGAATTTAAGCTTTTCAAATGCCTTTATGCATTCTTCGTTGAAATCAAAGACTATGTCTTTTTCAAGGAGTTTGGTCATCGGTCTAGCGATTTTGGAAATGTCTTTTATGAATCGGCGGTAGAATCCCGCATGACCTAGAAAACTTCTAACGGCTTTAACATTAGTGGGTGGTGGTAATTTGGATATCACTTCGATCTTGGACTTGTCTACTTCCAATCCGGCTCCGGAGACTTTGTGTCCAATCACAATTCCTTTAGTCACCATAAAGTGACATTTCTCCCAATTGAGCACGAGATGAGCTTGTTTGCATCGGATGAGCATGTGCTCTAGATTAAAAAGGCAAGACTCGAATGAGTTTTTGAAGACTGAGAAATCATCCATGAAATCTTCCATGGATACTTCGATCATGTCTTGAAATATCGCGATCAGACTCCTTGGAAAAGTCGTAGGAGCATTGCAAACACCAAAAGGCATACGCCTATAAGCAAACGTTCCAAAAGGACACGTAAAAGTGGTATAGTCTTGATCGGATGGTTCGGTAGGTATTTGGAAATATCCGGAAAAGCCATCGAGAAAACAAAAGAATTTGTTCTCCGCTAGTCTTTCCAACATTTGGTCCATGAATGGTAGAGGAAAATGATTTTTTCGTGTGGCATCATTTAATTTGTGGTAATCAATACACACACGCCAACCGGTAACGGTTCTTGTAGGAACAAGTTCGTTATGTTCGTTTGTAACACCCCATTTTGATGAATGGAATGTCACGCGTGATTATGGCGTGTCATCAAAGCATACAAGGATAAATGTATAAAACATTACATGACCATAAAGGAAATACCAGAATCAAACATCGGTACCCCAAAAGTAGAAGTCATCACACACAAACATAAGTACTGTAAATGAATGGACTAAACAATGTCCATGGAAATGAGTATCAAAGTATAAAGAAATGCATAAAGTAAAGAAGGTTAGGAAGCTTCCAATCCATATGCACGTACGCTTAAAGTCTACGAGCGTCCCTGAGTACCTGCCGTTTTGGGAACATGAAAAGGAAAACGGCTGAGCATAACGCTCAGTGCATGAATATACAAGTAAAGCATGAATAATATAAGAATATAAGCATGAAGCAGCGAAAAGACTAAGTCCTGGAAACCTGGTTATATCTTAGTAAAACTGGTTTTATAGTTTGAAAAGCCTTATGTTTATCTTGTAAAAATTGGTTAACATATTTACCATTAGCCAATATAGGTCATGAATTATCCACGTGCATGAATACTTGGAGGGGTGACCTCGTCATGCAAATTAGAGGGGCTACCTCTAATTTAATATACTGGTTTGGGTAGGAGGGATCAACTCCTTGTAAAGGATGCAAGGCACACACCACATTCACCTGAATAATCTGCTGAAAACATGTAAACTAGGATGCACCCATACGCCCCACCTAATAATAATAATATGGCCAAAAGCTGAAGGGAAGCCACGAGCTATCACTCCGTCGTGGTGGAGTCATAACACTGGTGCCTCCAATGTTATGGTTATGGTACCTCCTAACTAGGTGAAACTGGTCACGCATGTATATGGCTTTAGGTATCTAATTAAACATAAGCAATTCAAAAACATATAAAACATACACTGGGGAAAACAATTGGCTGTATACGGGCAATCCTAATAAGGAAGAATGTCCATACTGAAAGGACGGAGAATTCGTACCTTGTGTCCAGTGAACGAAGAAGACGAACGGATGAGAGTCCTACTTCGGTATCACTAATGCTACATAAATACATACGTGTATAAGTTTCTGATTACTAAGTACGTAACTGGTTTTATATCATGTCTTAGCTTATTTTATATGTTCATGTCATATTTTACTAACTAAGGCTTTATACTGTGTTTATCATGTATTCTGTCTATTTTGCTTAAGTATTTCTTGTATTTCATGCATTATTATACTTGTTGTGTAATAATAAGTAACTTTCTAAAAATAGCAGGTTTCCTAAAATAGAAAGTTTCCAAAAATAGAAAGTTCCCAAAAATAGAAAGTTTCCAAAAAGAGAAAGTTTCCAAAAATAAAAAGTTTCCAAAAATAGATTTACTGCTTAAAATAGATAAGTTTCTAAAAATAAAAAGTTTCCATCAATAGATTAGCTGCCTTAATTAAATAATTTTCTAAAAATAGAAAGTTTCTATAATTAGATATAAGATGGATCATTAAGCTAATTATATAAGCTTAAGTGTTTACTGATTAATATACTAAGTCATGTAATTAAATAGTATAGTTTATTAATTATTTCATGTAAATTAAATAAGCTATAGGTTAAAGTATTTAATTAAATATAACATGATTTAATTAAATAAAGGTACAAATACTTAGGTTAAAACATGTATTATTGTCTATTAATAATATAACCTAAGTCATGTAAATTAACTAATTATAAGTCATGATTTTAATAATTAATTAATTAATTATATAGTCTAATTAAAATGATAATTACTTAGGTCAAAATTAATGTATTAATACTAATATTAATAACCTAAGTCATGTATAAATTAAATTAACCATGTACATATTTTAATTAATTTAATTTAATTTTTGTAAAAATAAACTTGTAAGAAAAAATAATTAACCTTGTAAAAACAACCCATGAACCGAACCCGTGTTTTAATCTAAACATGTCGTGAACCGTATTTATGAACCCCGTGAACCAGACCCGTGAACCGGTCACAAACGCACCCTTGGTCAAGTCTAGCCGCCGGCTAGCAAAAGTTCCCACCGGCTAGCCGGTGGTTCCCCTTACTGTCGCGGCTAAGGGTTCCCCTGCTTTCCTTATTTAGCCACCGGCATAAGCCGGTGGTGGTTCTTTTCCTTAGCCGAGACCCACCGGAGCCAAAACATACCCCGACCGAGGTCGGGGTTCCCTTTTCTCCTGCTGCCGAGACACAAGACACCACACCGAGACCTTGAGGTCTCGGTTGGTGCGAAACATAACAAGCCGAGACCCCCTTGGGGCTCGGTTCATGCGTCGGCCAAAAACAAACACCCCTTAACCATGATTTATTTTACCCCCATGTTTAATTACATGATTATTAACTTGTTATTAAATAACTCATTAATATTATGATTTTTCCTAGTAAGAAAGTTCAGTTCTCGGTATCTTAACGAATTGATTTACGGCTTAAAGTACGACTCTATTTTTTTTGGTGAAACAAATATTTTGGTTGTTTTTAAAAGTTAAGTGCAAAACTTTAAAGTAAAAGTGCAAGTAATTTAAATCTAAGTCTAATTTAAAGTAAATGGCGAGTATTTAAAAGCGTGACTAAAATTAAAAGGCAATAAACGTAAATAACGCAAACTTAAATCTATCTAAGGCAAACTTAAAACGCGACTAAAACTTAAAACTAAGGCAAGGCTAAAATAAATCTAAGGCAAATAAACTTAACGTGCGACTAAGGAAAAAGGCGGGAAAAATAAAGCTTGGAAATTAAAAGCAGAAAATTAAAAAACAGAAACTAGAAAAACCTGAAAATTAGCTCATCCGGAATAATACCCTCATTCGGAATAAACACTCATCCGGAATGTCACCTTCGTTTGGAATGTTTTTCTTCACTCGGAATATTCACCAAAACCCTTGATCCGGAATAAATCCTTTATCCAGAATATGTCACTTATCCGGACTAAAGTCTTGATTCGGAATAATTGTCTTGATTCGGAATGTTGATGTTGATCCGGAATAATCCTTGATCCGGAATAATATTCCGAATGAAACCTTTGATCCGGAATGTCAAGATATTCCGAATAAACTCCTTGATCCGGAATAATAAATTATTCTGGATGAACTTGCTTGATCCGCAATATTCCCTTCGTTCGGAATGTTAGGTTTATCCGGAATATTTCCTTCGTTCGGAATATTCTGTTGATCCGGAATAAATGGTTGATCCGGAACTTTTGGTTGATCCGGAATAATATTCCGAATAAAGCACCTTGATGCGGAATAAATAATATTCCGAATAAACTCAACTGATCCCGAATATCCAATATTCCGGATGAACAACCTTTGAAATCCTTCGTTCGGAATATCTGGGAAGATCAGAACCTGGGAATACAGAAACAAACACCCCGAAGAACAAGGAAACACAAAGATATACGGATCTAACAAAAACTAAGCAAAATCAACCACAAGATTAAATCAAACTAATGAATAAACATCTATTAAGCATAAACAATCAATCCAAAACAATCAAACTAACAAAACTAACCACAATAATCAAAACCCACTTAAATAAATCAACAAAAATCAAGAACATGAACATAAACATAAACATAAAAATCAAAGATTAAGAAAGGTAGATAGGAGATTAACAAGATAAAGTAAAGATTGACAAGAATTAAATAGAAACTTATTTGAAATTAAAGGAATTTAAGGTGCAAGACAAGGTAATTAAATTTGACAAGTAATTAAATGGACATGAATTTAAAGGTGCAAGGTAAATAAATGGAAGAACTAATTGTCACTATTAGCCAACAAAATGAAATGATTAACTTCCTAATCTATTTATAGGGGAGGATTAAAGAGTGCTTAGGATGCTTCCTCCCCTCCTTCATTTCTTCTTAATTGCATGATAAGTCATTCTCTTCTTAATCTTTTGTTAATTGCACCATTAGTCCTTAAGCCTTTTAATCTTCTTAAATCTTGGACTTTAATGACTTTTGGCTCGGGATTTCTTTGGACTCGTCTTTTAATTCTTCAATAAATAAGACTTGAGTTCTTCGGCTTTTAGTAAACTTCCGTCTTTTGACTTTTTCTTCGATAAATCTTCAGAGTTGGTCTTGGACTTCCGTTCTTTTTGCACTCTTGACTTCTTGACTTCATCTTTCATCTTTTTCTTCAATAAAAGCCCGTGAATGCCCGTGTTTTCTCCATTTTTCACCTTTTCGTCCTAAATCACAACAAAAACAAAAACCACGTAATGGAGAGATTTTGTATGTAAGAAAGTTAAGTTCTCTCGGTATCTTAACGAATTGATTTCCGGCTTAATGTACGACTCTATCGTTTTTAGTGAAACAAATATTTTGGGTATTTTTAAAATAAAAGTGCAAAACTTTAAAGTAAAATGACGTTAACGTAAATCTAAATCTAATTTAAAGTAAAGGGCAAGTATTTAAAAGCGTGACGAGAAATTAAAGGGCACTAAAAGTAAATAACGCAAACTTAAATCTAACAAAGGCAAGGCTAAAAGAAATCTAAGGAAAATAAACTTAAAGTGCGACTAAGTAAAAAGGTAGGAAAAATAAAGCTCGAAATTAAAAAGCAGAAACTTAAAAACTGAAATTAAAGAAACCTGAAAATCAGCTCATCCGGAATAATACCCTTATCCGGAATATTTGGCTTACTCGGAATATGTCACCTATCCGGAATAATCCTCTCTATTCGGAATGTTGGTCTTGATTCAGAATGTTGCTGTTGATCCGGAATGTTCCTTGATTCGCAATAATATTCCGAATAGAATACCTTACTCGGAATATGTCACTTATTCCGAATATAAGCTCTTTATCCGGAATGTTCTGCCTATCCGGAATATTCTGCCTATCCGGAATATTCTGCCTATCCGGAATATTCAGTGTATCCGGAATAATAGATTGATCTGGAACTTTTGGTTGATCTGGAATATTATTCCGAATAAAGCCTTGATTCGGAATGTTTTAATATTCCGAATAAACACCTTGATGCGGAATAAATATTATTCCGAGTAAACCCAACTGATCCGGAATATCCAATATTCCGGATGAACAGACTTTGAAATCCTTCGTTCGGAATGTCTGGGAATATCAGAACCTGGGAATACAGAAACAAACACCCCGAAGAACAAGGAAACACAAAACTATACGGATCTAATAAAAACTAAGCAAAATCAACCACAAGATTAAATCAAACTAGTGAATAAACATCTATTAAGCATAAACAATCAATCCAAAACAATCAAACTAACAAAACTAACCAAAATAATCAAAACCCACTTTGATCAAAATAAGAACATGAACATGAACATAAAAATTAAAGATTAAATAAAGGTAGAATGAGATCAAATAATAAAGATAAAGATTAACAAGAATTAAAAGAACAATTACTTGAAATTAAATGGTAATTAAGGTGCAAGACAAGTATTTAAATTTGACAAGTAATTAAATGACAAGGTAATTAAAAGTGGAAGAACTAATTGTCACTATTAGCCAACAAAAATGAAAAGATTAATCCTAATGACTATTTATAGGGGAGGATTAAGGAGTGCTTAGGAAGCTTCCTCCCCTCCTTCATTTCTTCTTAATTGCATGCTTAGTCCCTTTCTTCTCAATCTTTTGTTAATTGCATCATTAGTCCTTAAGCCTTCTAATCTTCTTAAATCTTGGACTTTAATGACTTTGGCTCGGGATTTCTTTGAACTCGTCTTTTAATTCTTCAATAAAATAGACTTGAGTTCTTCGGCTTTTTGTAAACTTCCGTCTTTTGACTTTTTCTTCGATAAATCTTCAGAATTGGTCTTGGACTTCCGTTATTTTTGCACTCTTGACTTCTTGACTTCGTCTTTCATCTTTTTCTTTAATAAAAGCCCGTGAATGCCCGCGTTTTCTCCACTTTTCACCTTTTCGTCCTAAATCACAACAAAAACACAAACCACGCATAATTCCGACATAAAAGACATAAAATACACGTTTTGGCTCGGTTATTATTGTAATTAAGTGGTAAAAAGGATGGGTGTTTATACACCTATCACCACGCATAATTCTGACATAAAAGACATAAAATACACGTTTTGGCCCGGTTATTATTGTAATTAAGTGGTAAAAAGGATGGGTGTTTACACACCTATCAAATCCCCTAAACTTGACCATTGCAATGTCCTCATGCAATGCATTAGTTACAAAGCACGTTTACACTTTTCATCATAATCAATCCACATTGGCCTTTATTAAAGAGATAGATAATTACAAACATTCAAAGTAAAGAAATCAAAAAGCATACCTTGGGTTTTGGAAATGTTATGAATGATCATCATCCTCAAGTTTTCACTTTCTCCAAACCAAGCTTAAAAACGAGATCATTGTTATTATAAGTTAGTAAACTAACACGAACTCATGTGGGCCAATTATTCACTTAGACTCCCTTATTCCTAGGTGTATCTCTTATATTTTATTGTTGTCTTGAATGATCACGAGGATACATTGTTGACTTATTTCGATAGTTATTTAGGCCGAAAATAAAGTGAACGATTTAATCAATAGTTAGCTAAAGGACAAAATATTTTAAAACTGCTTCTCGGGACCTCATAAAGTTCATATCTTGGCATAACTCGCTTCGCGATTTGAGACCTTTCTCGGACCGATATTTGGCAGCAACTTCATACTTCAAACCTTGAGAGACGTTCATGAAATAATGGTCTTCTCTTCATATAGGAATTTCTTCACTTGAAGTTTTGAGAGATTCATACTTGGACCACGACTTCTTCATTTTTCTCCAATCATTACTTTGGACATTGATATACAACGATCCGCCTCCTTTTTGGACTTGGCTTTATTTATCCTCATACATTGCTAGGGTCTTTTCGGATAGACTTCTCCATGACTTTTGGGGAGTTTTTGCTTTTCGTCGTGTGTCTCGATCCTTTATATTGATTTTTGATAAATGATTCTTCACATCACTTTGGATCTTTAGCAACAAAATATAGCCCTCATGCCTTGTTAGGACCTTTTTGGACTCGCCAATCTTCGCATCCCACTTCAATAAGTTATGCCTTGGCTATGAACTCTAATCCATACCGAGCAACTTTTAAACGATCTTGGGCTAGAAGCTAAGTAACTTTTCAAATCGTACAACCTTATTTATTGCAGATAAAATTATTAGCAAGCGATGGGAGAATAGGCTTATAATTAACTCACATAAATTCACGAAAGAATACCAAACTTATAATTGGCTCTATCATCTCTCGTTCTCCACAGTTTAAAATCTCAAGGAATGAGACTCGTGGATGCTTAGCCTATTAAATCAAAGTTTTGGGTTTTCGAGTCGCCTATAGGATCTTGCAAACTCTTAGACTTTTTCAAGTTTAGAAATCGCATTTTAAAGTTCCCTTGATAAACGACTCTCTAGGATCAATTATAGGAACTTGCGAAAAGTTCTTGTTCTTAACCCGTGAGAGTTAAGACTTTCGCGTTTTATAGCTCCCTATATAAAAGCCTAGCAAAACTTGATTTAAACACGTTAAGGATACTAGCTAGAGTAACTTAGATAAGTAAACTCGGGTTGAGTCAAAAGATTCACAACGTTTGAAAATTAAAACAACTTTATTAAAGTTTATTCTAGCAAAGAAAGAAAATAACTATACAAAGGGAAAAACGAATAGGCCAAAATAGATCAAAAATTTTGAAAAATGTCGGAAAAATTGATTTTCCGGTTACAATGAGGACAAATACAAGGAAAAGAGCCACTTAACTTCGATAGAAGTCTCCCTACACTTAATATAAACATTGTCCTCAATGTTTAAGCATGTGGGAGTAAACTCCCCTACACTTAGGACATTGTGCACTTTGTTTAAATTTCGCTAAGGAAAAGACAACTAAAGAGATTCCTATTTAATATTGGAAAATATAAAATAGTGAATCGAAAAGAGTTTAGGATAGAACCTGGTAAAGGGAACACGGAATCACGGGTCGTCAAGAATCATCAAGAGTGAATCATTGAGCGCGCGAATCCCTGAATAAGAAAGGAGAGGATAGCAAACACCAACGGGTCTCCCCTACACTTAGGATAAAGAAAGCTAAAAGATAGATGCATGGGTTGCCTCCCAAGAAGCGCTTGATTTTTGCTGTTGATCCAGAATGTTCCTTGATTCGGAATAATATTCCGAATAGAATACCTTACTCGGAATATGTCACTTATTCCGAATAGAAGCTCTTTATCCGGAATGTTCTGCCTATCCGGAATATTCTGCCTATCCGGAATATTCTGCCTATCCGGAATAATAGATTGATCCGGAACTTTTGGTTGATCCGGAATATTATTCCGAATAAAGCCTTGATTCGGAATGTTTTAATATTACGAATAAACACCTTGATGCGGAATAAATATTATTCCAAGTAAACCCAACTGATCCGGAATATCCAATATTTCGGATGAACAGACTTTGAAATCCTTCGTTCTGAATGTCTGGGAAGATCAGAACCTGGGAATACAGAAATAAACACCCCGAAGAACAAGGAAACACAAAACTATACGGATCTAATAAAAACTAAGCAAAATCAACCACAAGATTAAATCAAACTAGTGAATAAACATCTATTAAGCATAAACAATCAATCCAAAACAATCAAACTAACAAAACTAACCACAATAATCAAAACCCACTTTGATCAAAATAAGAACATGAACATGAACATAAAAATTAAAGATTAAAGAAAGGTAGAATGAGATCAAATAATAAAGATAAAGATTAACAAGAATTAAAAGAACACTTACTTGAAATTAAATGGTAATTAAGGTGCAAGACAAGTATTTAAATTTGACAAGTAATTAAATGACTAGGTAATTAAAAGTGGAAGAACTAATTGTCACTATTAGCCAACAAAAATGAAAAGATTAATCCTAATGACTATTTATAGGGGAGGATTAAGGAGTGCTTAGGAAGCTTCCTCCCCTCCTTCATTTCTTCTTAATTGCATGCTTAGTCCTTTTCTTCTTAATCTTTTGTTAATTGCACCATTAGTCCTTAAGCCTTCTAATCTTCTTAAATCTTGGACTTTAATGACTTTGGCTCGGGATTTCTTTGAACTCGTCTTTTAATTCTTCAATAAAATAGACTTGAGTTCTTCGGCTTTTTGTAAACTTCCGTCTTTTGACTTTTTCTTCGATAAATCTTCAGAATTGGTCTTGGACTTCCGTTCTTTTTTCACTCTTGACCTCTTGACTTCGTCTTTCATCTTTTTCTTCAATAAAAGCCCGTGAATGCCCGTGTTTTCTCCACTTTTCACCTTTTCGTCCTAAGCATACGTTCCAAATTGGCAAGGCAAGAAGAGAAGGAATCCCCAAAGACCGAGAAATCATCCATGAAGACTTCCATGGTTTGCTCAACCATGTCATGGAAGATAGCCAACATGCACCTTTGGAAAGTCCCGGGGGCAATGCTTAAGCCAAAAGGCATTCTTTTGTAAGCAAAGGTGCCATAGGGACAAGTGAATATTGTCTTCTCTTGATCTTGGGGATCGATGGGTATTTGAAAATAACCCGAGAAACCATCAAGAAAGCAGTAATATTCATTACCCGCTAAACGTTCAAGCATTTGGTCCATAAAAGGTAGAGGGAAATGATCCTTTCTCGTGGCATCATTGAGTTTGCGGTAGTCTATACAAACTCTCCACCCAGTAACGAGACGGGTAGGAATCAACTCGTTGTTTGCATTGGGCACAATGGTGATTCCGCCTTTCTTAGGCACACAATGGACTGGACTAACCCATGGTGAATCCGAAATAGGGTAAATCATACCCGCATCAAGAAGTTTGATAACCTCTTTTTTGATGACTTCATGGATTTTAGGATTCACCCTTCTTTGGCTTTGAATAGTGGGCCTAAAGTCGTCCTCCATGAGAATTTTATGTGTGCAAAAGTGAGGATTAATTCCACGGATGTCGGAGATTTTCCAAGCGATAGCTCTTTTATGCTTCTTCAACACTGCGATGAGTCGGGCTTTTTCGTCTTCTTTCAGATCCTTTGCGATGATGACCGGTAACTTCTCGTCGTATTCTAGGAAAACGTACTCAAGATGAGGAGGTAGGTCCTTAAGCTCAAGAGTAGGAGGATCCTCAATAGATGGTGTAACTAACGATGGATCATCATTAGTCACCTCTTTAGGAGAAGGAGGAGAAAATGGGTCCTCATTGAGAAGTCTCTCAATGGTACGAATGTCTTCATCCCAATTGGTGGACAAATTATCATACTTAATATCAAGAGGACCCAAGCTAGCTTCGAAATCATCCAAGTCACTTTCTCCAAAAAGAGTCAATGCCGGAGCAATTGAGGCAACGGTCTCAACATTGGGTAGAGAAGAAAGAGTACTTTTGCAAGCATCATGAAAATGTTCTTCACAAGCCTCATCGAGAACATCAATAGCATTAACACTCTCATATGAATAAGGTTGCTTAGAAATCTTACCCATGTTGAAGACAATTTTATCGTCACCAACTCTCATGATTATTTCGCCCGCGGCTACATCAATGAGAGTGCGATCGGTCCTCAGGAATGGACGTCCAACGATTAATGGAACACGAGGATCCATCTCGTAGTCAACGACAACAAAATCCGCCGGGAAGGTGAATTTGTCAACGCCAACAAAGACATCTTCGGCTATCCCCACTGGATAAGCAACCGTACAGTTGGCTAATTCCAAAGTCATTTTGGTGGGGACTAGCTCGGGGAGAGATAATTGCTTCCAAACACTTAAAGGCATTAAGTTTATACTGGCACCTAGATCGGCTAGGGCCATGCAATTCTCTACTCCCGGGAAGTTGCAAGGAATCAAGAAGCGACCCGGATCACCAAGTTTGGTGGGCAATTTCCTTAAGAGCACTGCGGAGCAGTTCTCATTAAGTTGGGTCTGAGCAATGTCAAGAAGCTTTTCCTTATCACTTAGAAGATCTTTAAACATCTTAGCGTATTTGGGCATGTGAGCGAGAGCCTCGGCAAAGGAGATGTTAAAATTCAATTGTTTAAACATTTTTAGAAAGTTTGAAACCTTAATATCATCCTTGCTCTTTTGCTTCTCTTTTCTCAACCTTGAAGGATAAGGTATATTGGATGAAGAAGAAGGTTTTAAGGGAATAGGATCACTCACAACCACGGGTGGTGGGGAAATGGGGATAGAAGGTGAAGGAGGTGAGGAAAGTTGCTCTTTTTCCTTGTTCACAATCACGGGTGGAGGTGTAGGAAGCTCGGGTTCCGTATAACCTTTTCCACTACGAGTGATGATTGCTTTCATCTCCCCTCTTGGATTCGCAACGGTATTACTCGGAAGAGTACCCGAAGAAGAGGGTTGATTACCTTGGATGAGCGAACCAATCATATCACGAAGGTGAATCGCTTGATTATTGAAAGAGTCTCTCATGTTTGCATGAATGTCATTGCTATGTTTTGCCATGTCATTCCTTAGCTCGGCTCGAATATCGTTCCCTTGTTTTGCCATTTCTCCCTTCAAGTTGCGGACTTGACTCTGAAGATTCGTCACCATCTCTCGATTAGTCTTCATGAATGTCTCGACGTCTGGACTCACTGCCATCGGTTGATTGAGAGGTGGAGCTTGGTAAGCTTGAGAATTTCCTTGAGGTGGGTATGGGTTTCGTTGGGATTGATATTGATTGTTTGCACGAGGTTGGGATTGGTTGTTTTGGTTTGCAGGAGGGAAACCGGGTGGAGCAAGATAGTTGTTCGAACGATAACTTAGCAAGCCACGGTCTCCTTGAGGGCGAGCTTGATAGCCTCCCATGGGATAAGTACCGTAAGCTGCGTTAACGTTTTCAGAAAAATTGCTTTGGGTAAAAGGACAATCATTGTAAGAATGAGGACCACCACATGTGTCACAAGAAATAGCAACGGCTTTAGCTTGTTGAAATTGGTTTGTGGCCATGGACATGAAATCCTTGTGCATACTCGCGATTTTTCGGGTAAGTTCGGATATCTCGGGATTGGAAGTAGTAGAAGAAACATTGACTATCTGATTAGATCTTGAGGATGCGGATGAATCCCAATTCTTGTAGTGAGTAGTCATGTTTTCAATCAACTCTCGACACTCCTCCGGTCTCCTTTTCATAAAAGTACCACCGGCGGCGGCATTGATCGTGTCACGATCACGAAAAGTGAGACCATTGTAGAAGGTGTCAATGAGAGTGACGGGGAGCATGTTGTGATTTGGACAACGGTCGATCAAATCATTGTATCGTTCCCAAGCATCGAAAAGTGATTCATCATTCTCTTGCATGAATCCACTGATTTGGTTACGAAGGCTAATGACCATGGATGGGGGAAAATAGCGCGATAAAAAGCGTTGAGTCATGTCATTCCACGTATGAATAGAATTCTTAGGAAGACGGTCAAACCATTTTCGGCATGGTGGGAAAGCGAGTGGGGAAAAAGTTGAAGGCGAAGGTCATCCATAGAAACACCGGAGCACTTTATGCTTTGGGTTATGGTAATGAATTTGTCGAGGTGTTTGTTGGCATCATCATCCGGAATTCCATGAAATGGGTTAGTTTGCACTTGCTGGATCATGTGATGCTTCAACGAAAACTCCTGAGCCGTGACGTGCATCGGCGCAATCGGGCCTCCGCGTCCGTTCATGGTGGGTTGACACAATTCCTCCATTGTTCGTAAATCAGGTAAGAGAACATTGTTTTGTTGTTGTTGTTATTGAGATTGGGTTGAGGTGGGTTATTATTGTTGTTATTAACACCAGCCATATCTAAATCTTCACGAGTCTCGGGCTCAGAATAGTTTGAAGATCTAGTACGCATACACCTGCAGAAGAAAAATATACACAGAGAATATCTATATAATCTATATAATCTTTTTGGTGCAAAACCTTTTGAAAAGAATTGCTTTTTATGATTTTTTAATGTTTTTGTCTTTTTGAAGAGTTTTATATTTTTTTTGTGGGTTTTTGAAAATTTTTATAGCAAGGAAAATAACGTTCAAAGAACGGATCCCGAAATTCAATGCGTCTCTCACTAGAAACCGTTAATCGTAACGAAAAGAGCCGGCAGCGGCGCCATTTAATACTTGGTTTTTTACACCTCGTATAAAAATCTTATCTTCCGAACCTTTTCGAATTGAAAGCCGGTCTAAAGTGCGACTCGATTGTCTTTTGGTGAATCAAGAGAATGGTTTGGTTGATTGTCTATTTTAAACTATAAGCAAGTAATAATTGTCGTTGAGTAAAGTAGAAGTAAAAAGATTAGAAATAAAATGACTAGTTAAAATTAAATGCTTGAAAAACTTAAAGACAAGATTAAGAAAAATACTAGATCACTTAATAAAAACTAACACTTGGAAACTTTAGCAAAAACAAGAAACTAAACCAAAGCAGAGTTCCCAAATCGGAATAATCCAAAAAGAAGCCCAGATCGGAATATATTCCGATCTGGTGGTCGGAATATGGGAAGTCAGGCTGTCGGAATGTGTACAAACAAAGGTCCCAATCGGAAAATCCAAAGACAACCCAATCGGAATACACCAAAAACTCACCGTCGGAATATACAAAAACTCCAATCAGAATAACAGGTATAGGTACTGATCGGAATGTAAGGAAAAATCCCAATCGGAATACACAAGCTAAATGGTCAAATCGGAATCTCAATTACCTAATCCGATCACTACGATCGGAATGATGGTGGCTGCTCGGAATAATTCAGAAACCCTTTTCCGATTGGCAAATCGGAAAGAGGGGAATGTTGTCTGCTCGGAATAGGCTGCAATCGGAAAGGGGTTTATAACCCTTTCCGAAATCTAAGGGATTCGGTTATAAGCCAATGAATAAGCTATATTGCCAAGCTTAACACCAAACTAAAACGAATCAAGGATTAAACGGATCAAATAAGCACTTATCACAACTTATCCAACCTCAAAATAAGCAACTTTTCAATTAAACAACAAAAATATAAACTTTTTAAGAAAACTTTTTATAAGTAAATAAGCTAATCATAAAAATAAGCCAATAAGCACAAAAGTCTTAAATCTTAATCAAATAAAAACTAAGGTAATGATCAAAAGATTAACTTTTTAAGCACGAAATCATTAAGAACAACACGGATCATATGAT
This sequence comes from Glebionis coronaria, assembly GCA_025667525.1. Taxonomy (NCBI): domain Eukaryota; kingdom Viridiplantae; phylum Streptophyta; class Magnoliopsida; order Asterales; family Asteraceae; genus Glebionis; species Glebionis coronaria. Next base: position 314,593,630 of record CM046879.1, on the reverse strand, counting down.
AATCGCACCAAAATCAATCTAAAATCAAAGAAAGGAAGAATGAGATTAAGGATTAAAAGCTTAAAATAGAACTTTGATTAATGAAATAAGCAATACAAAATGTTTAATCTTGAAAGATTAAGAGAAAAGATGAAATTTAGTGAGAGAAAGTTTAAGACTTTCTCTCTCTTAAAACTAGAAAGATGAAAAAGTGAAAACTAACTAAAAATTAACTAACTAACACCCTCCTAATGACTATTAGGAGGTTATTTATAGGGAAGGTGGAAGGAGTGCATGTGTTGCATCTTCTTTCTTGCTTTCTTTACGTTTTCTTGACTCGACTTTAATTCTTTGTCTTTGTCGTCTCGGGATTTGAACTTGTCTTTTAATTTTCTTCTTCTATTAGACTTAAGTTCTTCGACTTCGTTAAACTTCCGTCTTTAGACTTTTTCTTCGATAAATCTTCAGAATATGCCTTGGACTTCCGTTCTTTTTGCACTCTTGATCTTTTGACTTCGTCTTTTCCCGTTTTCTTCGATAAAAGCCCGTGAAAACCCGTGTTTTCTTCCTTTTTCATATTTTGGTCCTAAAACACAATAAAAACACAAACCACGCATAATTCCGACTTTTTCGACATAAATCACACGTTTTGGTCTTGTTATTATTGGAAATAAGTGGTTAAAGGATAAGTGTTTTCACACTTATTAGTCTTATCTGGGTATAAAAAATATCTTGAAAGGATATTCTTAACCAAATAAGAATATGGCATTTTCAAATTTCAAATAATTAATTTAATAAAACATTTTCTTAAAAAGAAAGTTTAATAAAAACTTGTCACATTTAATAAAAAGTAAGTTTTAAGAAAAGATTAAATCACTTGATCACTTGATTAAGGTTAGTACTTGTTTATCCATACCTTAAGTGAAAATGGGTAAAATGAAAAATACTTGAACTCAAGAATTCGTTTTTTGTTGTTTTCGTAAATGCTTGTTTTTACATATTGTCGTAATCAAAACAAGGCGAGACCGAAAAATGCAAGTAACGTTTTAGGCATTTATTGCATTTACAATCTCCCCCTTTTTGATTCCGACAATACATAAACTCAATCAAAAAAACAAGATTTTCGAAGACGAGTTTATTCATTTCTCCCCCTTTGTCGAAGCAAAAAGGTTGCACAAGTCGGTGTTTGAAGAAAAGGACTTCGCAAAGACTCCCCCTTGGTGTTTACTCCCCCTACCTTGGGGCAACGAGGAATCGAGATATGGTGACAAGCTACATAGAAGGGTTAGTTGAACAAAAGAAACAACCAACAATATATAGCAATAGGTCACATAAAAAAATAAAAGAGAAGAAAACACAAAGACAAAGATCCAAGATAGGTTACTAAAAGAACATCATACAAAGAAGTATGGAAAAAGGAACAAGCCAAAAGCATAAATCTTATCCTAGTTATTCTAGAATTCTAATATTTGCTTGAATTTGGTGTCTTGTGGATAAGCAACCAATGCTTATTGATGAGACTGCTTTTATACATAGTCTCATCGTCCAAAACAGGCTTAAAATGTATTAAATATCATCAAAATACCCAAATATATGCTTGTGTTTGTTGCTTGTGTATTTTAGGTACGGATATTGAGAAAATGACAAAAGATCACAAGAATCATGCTAAAACGAACACGGGGAACGAAGCCGCACAATGAACCAAGCCCTAATGAAGAATTTTCCAAAGAAAACCCTTGAAGATTTGAAGAATTATGAAGAAGGGTCCTCCAATATGTAAGAATTGATACTTTATACCCTTGTATCTTCATAATTACAAGTTTGGTCCCTAAAGTTTGTCAAAATTACAAAAGGACCCTTAACTTTGAAGAATTGGCAAATTTAGTCCCTCAACAAAACTAAATTGTCAATATTGGTCCTCCAAGAAGTCAACAAACAAGTCAAAACCTTGAAGAATGAAGAAAATGCCAAAATCAGTCCTTCAAATATCATAAAAGTGCATGAATAGTCCTTATTAATGGCTTGAAAAGTTATTGTGCCAAATTTGCCAACTGCCCAAAGTTATTTATAAAAGGAATTCAAGTTTATGGCTGTTTTTACAAAGTGAAGAAAGGATGGAAGACAAGGGACTGCTTTTGGCCAGACAACCAAACTCCATACCACCACTCCTAGCTTGACACGTCACCCATAATCCACCATCAACCAATCACAATCCCACCCCACGCCATGTCACCCCTCCACTCAATTTAAATAACTTATTAATCTGATTATTTAATTTTTCCCACCAAAACAATTATTTAAACCTATTAATCCCCAAATCAGATCAAAACCCACACTAATCCTCCCATAAACCCTAATTATGCCCAGGTGCGATTAAGCACAAAACAAAGGGGTTTTTGCCCAAACCTTCCAGATTGCTAATTTACCCCAACTTAAACCCATCCCACACCCAAAAATACATTCACATGCACCCCTGTACCCCCCATGAGATTCCCCATTCACGTCCCTTTCCCTCAAAACCAAAGCAGGGGACATGATCAACGTCCCACAAGAATTTACTTGTCCTCCACACCATTTGAACGTCCCAAGATGATCCTTTACAGCTGGCCATCACTCTCATCACATGAAGACGAATTTTGACCAAGTTTGAATCTTCAGTCAAAGGGCATTCCAGGGAATTCAGCAATTAGGGTTTAGGACATTTCATTATTTTATTGTAATTCTAGTATCTTCTTTCAGTACTATAAGTATAGGGTGAAATGCACCCATACTTCTTGTTCCTGATTTTTCCTTTGGTCACAATCTTGTAAAACCCGTTTTGTTAATGAATGAAACTTGGAAAAGTATTGATGATGAAAAATCCATGCTCCATTTTACTTACTGCTGTTTGATTGTGTTCCATTTATTATTTGTTTTTGAGTTTTCAAAAATCAGTCTTGTTTTCAAGTTTCTGAAAAAGGGAGATTTTTTGGTAAAATCTTGTTCAAACTTGGTTTTTTCCAGGTTTTTAAGTGTTTGTTTAAGTGTTTTTGAAAGGAAAAGAATTTGAGAGAGTTTTGTGAAAAAGGTTTTAAAAGTTTCAAAATCAGAAAATATTGGTTATATTATTCCCATTTGTTGATCTTAGCAGGTTTCATTGGAAGCTTGTTTTGCCCAAGGATCTGCACAGGCCCGAGCCTGTTTGGAGATGGAAAAGCAGCCATTATGGGACCTGGATGTGGGTCCCACAAGGTAACCACCTTGTTCCTTGATTTCAGTCTTCAAAAGTTATGCTTTATGTGATTTTGTGACTTATTGCATGAAAATTATTTAAGTGTTGTTTTCATGGTTTGATATTGTTCATCTAGGATTGTTTGCATGTTATAAGTGTTTTAATTCAGTTTGGATTGGATTTGATGTGATTTGGTTTGAAAAAGATCAAAGTTCAGAATTTAAGGGGTGTTTCGATTTGCATGTTAACTGAACTCCGTGGGGAATTTTTGTGTTAAAATCAGTCTAGACTTACTCATTAGGTTGCTAGTAAGTGTTATATGTACTTAGGATTTCAGTTTGGGTAAAATTTAAACAAGTTTGCATGTAAAAAACGGTGTTCACTAGCAAAAACAGTCAAGCCCCATTTCTGTCTAAATTGTGAGGAATTTGTTCATCATAGCTTGTTCATTGTTAGATCTTGGTTCACCCTAGGGTTTGCAATCGTTTATGTGCTATTTGGTGGATGTGTATGCAAGTTATTGGCTTTTAAAATTCGTTTTTGTGCATGTAACAAGTCACCATTCATCAGTAACTGTTTGCATTCATCAGTAAGCTATTTTGAGCTATTTGTGCTTGATTTTGTTGAGTGACTTGTGTGTTTTCTTGCATAAATTGACTCCCTATACTCAACTGAGTATAGGGGTGCCTTTTGTTCCAAAAGAAACCAATCCAACAAGCTTTCCTAAGCTCAAAGGTCACCAGACCTGAAAATCGCACTAGTAGTGGGAAAAAGGTTCCCCCTGTTAATACACAAGTTGGTACTGCTAAACAAACAGACAAAAACATGTCACATGCCCCTTTCAGATTTGAACTTTTTTGTCTTTAGTGGGTAAATTTAGGAGTTAGGGTTTCAAACTTTTTGCATTTTTCTAATTTTATTTCTGATTTTTCTGTTTAATTAGAATTTTTATTACTGTTCATTTGCTATTTTTTACATTTAATAGCTATTTTAAATACTTTTTAATATTTCTGTTTTTGGCATTTAGTAAAAATCATTATTTTTCAGTTTAAACATTTTTCATAGATTAAGAAAAACATTTTAAGATTTTTAGTTAAAAAAGTTTTTACTGTTTACTTTTCATTTTTTTTACAATTAAATTAGTTTAATTAGGGTTTTAATTCAAACTGTTTTTGTCTTTTAGTGAAAAATTTAATATTTTTCAAACTTTTTCATTTTTCTACTGTTCCTTAGAGTAAATTAGGATTTTAGAATTGTCCAATTATTTTTAGCATTACTTAATTATTTTGGTTTAAAAATAGTTTTTAGTGATTTAAAAATAGAAAAATAGTTTTTAAAATTTAGGAAAAATACTTTTTAGTCTTTAGATAATATAAGTAAGTTATTTGTTCAATAAAATAATATTTTGGACATTTTGATTAATAATATTTAATTTTAGGGCTTTAATTAGCATTTAAAATTGAATATTTAATTAATAAAAGGTTTTAAAATATTTTTATTCAATTTTATTCTTATTTATATTATTTTAGACTTATTTTAGCTTTTAATTAATTTTTAGTTTTAAAATTTTTTATTTTGTAGTTTTTTTACGGTTTTACGTGAACGCCTTTTCGTCTTAGCTCGATCCGTCTTCGTAACCGTCATTCTCTTCTCACCCCATTTCTATTTTCTTTTCTTTCTCAATATAATCACAAATAGTTAATCATCTCTTAACACAACGCACTTGCCTCCTTGGGAAACGAACTTGAACTTATTTGGTCATTAGTGCTCGGTTTTCCTAATCCGACACTTAATACTTGCCATTTTTGCCATCCTTTTCCTAAAGGGGTAAAAACACTACAATCATTTTGGCGCCGCTGCCGGGGAGGCGTGTTGTGTTTTGATTTGGAAATTGTTTTTCTAATATATAGCCATAATAGCTAATTGTATTAGTAGCACTCTACTAATACATATTATCGGTTTTTCGTTTTTTTGTGAATACTATTACTATTTGTATATGTAGAACAATAAATTCACAAGTACTCCAAATACGTGAGAAATCACAACCTTGACTTGGGAGGTCATTACCCAATCATTGTATTCGAATCTCAAACCAAAGAAAAAAGGCAAAAATAGATAAATACTTTCGTGAAGCTCGATTTTGAAAATACAAACTATAAGGTGGGTATAAGGCGGATATTATAAAATATATCCTAAGGAAAAAGGCACTTAAGTGCTTCGCGATGCCTCGTTTCCCCGCTTGCTTGTGAGTATTTGAGATTGAGAGCTAATCGAGGGTTTTGCCGCCCAAAGTATTACTAAGTATCATATATATTTTCTTGGTTTCAATTGATTAAACCCTCTTGAACGTTTAGGTGTTCCACCAAAGTTCTAAATTCATCGAAGGCGTTCACTTCACGTGATCGTTTTCATTCCTTGAGGCTTCTTTAATCGAGAGATTTGATTAAGGAGGAGATTTGTAGATTTTTGTCTACTTAATACATTCTACAAAATCCAAAAAAAAAGTAAAAACAATCAAAAACCACAAATTTTTTTTTGAAAAAGTAAAAACACCAAAAAGAATCTTCTTTGCTCACCCTCTCGTTGTACGTGACGTTTATGCAAACTCGCTCCAAAGCAAGACGTGCACGTAAACGAAGAAACAAATCAACCACTCCTTCTAGTGAGGAGTCTCCTATTGACGAACCCATCGTAGTGAAAGAAGCACCCATGGCTAATCGAACTATGATGGAGTTTCTTCAAGCACCCACCGAGGGTTATGGAGAAGCGATTACGATTCCCGCTATCCTTGCGGAGAATTTTGAGGTTAAGACGGGTTTGTTGTCCATGATTCAAAACAACAAGTTTCGAGGTGACGAAAAGGACAACCCTCATAACCACATTCGCCAATTTAATCGTCTTACCGCCACTTTCAAGTTTAAGGACGTCTCTAACGACTCGATTAAGATGATGCTTTTTCCGTATTCCTTAGGGGGGCCCGCAAAAATTTGGTTAGAGAAAGAGCCACCAATTCTATATTGACGTGGAAGGATCTCGTTTCAAAATTCGTGAACCAATTTTTTCCGCCCTCTAAGACTACGCATTTGAAAAACGAGATTTCAAAGTTTTCACAAGAGTATAATGAGAGTTTTCGACGGCTTGGAATAGGTTTAAGGAAATGTTGCACGAATGTCCTCATCATGGTTTTTCCGACTTGCGTCAAATTGACACGTTTTACAATGGCTTGAACGATCATGAGCGTGATTATCTTAATGCCGCCGTGGGTGGTAATTTTTTGTGTAAGGCGGTCGAGGAAGCATTGTTAATCATTGAGAATAGGTCTAAGGTCTATAGTCCTCGTAGCACGTCGAGTGTTCGTAAGACTTCGTCTTCGCCTTCGCCTTCATTTACCGTTGATGCTTGCCAAATCGAGGCTAATTTGGAGAACAAGATTTTTGATAAGCTTAAAGGATTGTTAATTGAGTTTAAAGTTGGTGAACAACCCACTCCCGCTACGGCTAAAGCGGTTGAGGTTTCTTGTATGTATTGTGGTGGAGCTCACGATTATTCCGAGTGCATTACCAACGGTGGTAACACTTCGAGTGCCTTCGCGGCCGCGGGAACTTATAACCAAAACTGTCAAGTTCTCTGCACTAATCATTTGACTCCACCGGGTTTTCCACCAAATCAAAATGCTAACAATTATCGAAACAATCAAGTTGGTTACCAAAACAATCAAAGAAACAATTACAAGGGTAATAACAACTATGGGAATCAAGGAAGTAGTAGCCAATTGCAAAATCAAAACCAAAACCGTAATTTTCAAAACACAAGTCAAGGTCTTCAAAATGTTTACACTAAAGAACTTCCAATGGACTTTTTGAATTACGCTACGGCAAATGATAAGATTTTGGAAAACATTCAAGAGCAATTGGCTAGTCAAGCTAGGGACACGGCTAAAAACACCAAGGAATTAGCTAATTTTGTAAAGGAAAATCTTAACATGAGAAATGAGTTGAAAAATGATTTTGCTAATCAAATTAGAGGTCAAAACAATAAAATTGAACAAAGTCATGCTAGGCTTGAACAAAGAATTGACCAAAAAGCCGCTAGTCAAGATGTTAAGCTTAATGCTATTTTAGAAGCCGTCATGGGGAACAAAGCCTCTACTTCGGGTAGTTTACCTAGTAACACCGTATCAAACTCGAAGGGAGAGATGAAAGTGATTACCACACGAAGTGGTAAGGCACTTAAAGAACCAACTCCTCAACCAATTACTCCAACGGTGGAGGAAATTGAGGAAGAACCCGAGGTGGTGGTCGAAAAGGAGCATGTCTCAAGCCCACAAAGTACCGCTCATGCCACACCTACGGTTGACCCATTGCCAACATTGGAACCCGAGATTCCAAAGGCTATGCCTATGCCCCAACCCACACCACCCTTACCTTACCCATCGAGACTTAGGAAGGAGAAACGACAAGAGCGCGATAATTATCAATTTGAGCTTTTTATGAAAATGTTTCATGAGTTGCACCTTAATGTGAGTTTCGCCGATGCTTTGGTCATGATGCCTCGATTTGCCGCTAACTTTAAGAGTATGTTGAACAACAAGGAGAAATTGCATCAATTGTCTAGTTGTTCGTAGGTTTATCTTAATCGCATACCTCAAAAAGTCGGTGATCCCGGTAAATTTTTGATCCCTTGTGCAATCCAAGATATGGAAGAATGCTATGCCTTGGCCGATCTTGGTGCTAGCATTAATTTGATGCCACTTGCAATCTTCAAGTCGCTCAATCTTCCTAATCTTACTCCTTCACTAATGTCTATCGAGATGGCCGACCAATCCACGATTCGTGCATGTGGTTTGGCGGAAGACGTTTTTGTGAAAGTGGGGAAGTTCTACTATCCCGTAGACTTTATCATCGTTGATATCCCCACGTATCCTCAAGTTCCTCTTATTTTAGGTCGTTCGTTTTTAGATACGTCTATGGCTTTAATTGATGTTCATGCTAGAAAGATCACCTTACGTTTCAACACGAGGAACTTGTTATAAACGCAACTCAAAATTCTCAACTTTCTCATGTTTATTCCGTTGCTACCATAAATCTCGTTGATATGATCGACGTGGTTTGCGAGGAATTTTCACAAAAAGTTCTAGGGTTTGGTGATGAAGAAACTAGTGGCAATCCCACTATGTTAGATCCAATTCTTGATAATTCGACACCAACCTTCACTCTATTTGAAGGTGGTGGTTTTACGTTGGAAGAATTCAATGTTCCACGTACTAGTAACGAAGACCTCGACAACGATGAGGACTTCTCGATTATCAAGGATTTTCTTAATGATTTCCCATTTCCTCCACCCGAGGAGGTTATGAGTATCGAGCCCAAATCTTCACTTGAGGAACCACCTATCCGTGAGTTGAAAGAATTACCTTCTCACCTCGAATATGTTTATTTGGAGGAGGACGACAAGTTGCCGGTTATTATTGTGAAGGAACTTTCGAATGATGAAAAAACCGCACTTGTCGATGTTCTAAAGTACCACAAAGGGGCAATTGCGTGGAAGTTATCCGACATTAAGGGAATCGATCCCAAGTTTTGTACCCACAAAATCTTAATGGAGGAGGATTTCAAGCCCACAATCCAAAGTCAAAGGCGGGCGAACCCCAAAATTCACGACGTCATCAAAAAGGAGGTCCTTAAACTCCTTGACGCGGGAATGACTTAGCCTATTTCCGATAGCCCTTGGGTGAGTCCTATTCATTGTGTCCCTAAAAAGGGAGGGATGACCGTTGTGCCAAACGATGCCAACGAGTTGATTCCCACTAGACTCGTGACCGGATGGAGAGTGTGCATTGACTATCGAAAGTTGAATGAAGCCACTCGAAAAGACCATTTTCCCTTGCCCTTCATGGACCAAATGTTGGAGCGTCTTACGGGAAACGATTTCTATTGCTTTTTAGATGGTTTTTCCGGTTACTTCCAAATTCACATCGATCCTCGTGATCAAGAAAAAACTACGTTTACGTGTCCATATGGAACGTTTGCCTATCGTAGAATGACATTCGGACTTTGTAATGCACCGGGAACCTTTCAAAGGTGCATGATGGCTATTTTTCATGATATGATCGAGAAGACGATGGAAGTCTTCATGGATGACTTTTCCGTGTTTGGTAATTCGTTCACTTCGTGTTTGTCGAATCTTGAGAGAATGTTGAAACGTTGTGAGACGTCATCGCCATTTTATGGTTAAGAGTGGAATCGTCTTAGGGCACAAGGTCTCGAAAGCGGGGATTGAGGTAGATCAAGCTAAGGTAGACGTCATCGCCAAGTTACCTCATCCCAAAACCGTTAAGGGAGTTAGGAGTTTCCTAGGCCACGCGGGCTTTTATCGTCGATTCATCAAGGATTTTTCAAAGATTTCTCGACCCATTACACATCTTCTTGAAAAAGAGGCACGTTTTGTCTTTGTCGAAGATTGTGTACGAGCCTTTGAAATCCATAAAAGGAAACTTACCGAAGCTCTCATTCTTGTTGCTCCCAATTGGAACCTCCCATTTGAGCTCATGTGTGATGCTAGTGATTACGCTATTGGGGCCGTATTGGGGCAACGTCATGATAAGCACTTCTTGCCTATTCACTATGCTAGCAAGACGATGACCGAGGCTCAACTAAAATACACTACAACGGAAAAGGAGTTCCTTGCCGTGGTGTATGCATTTGAGAAATTTCGACCTTACCTCGTCTTAGCTAAATGCATAGTGTATACGGACCATTCGGCTATCAAGTATCTCATGGCAAAGCAAGATGCTAAGCCGAGATTACTTCGTTGGATTCTCCTCCTTCAAGAATTTGATCACACCATTGTTGACAAAAAAAGGAGCCGAGAATCTAGCGACCGATCATCTTTCTCGTTTGGAAGATCCTCACCAAAGTATTTACGAGCCCAAGGAAATCACCGAAACATTTCCGCCCGAGACACTTGGTGTAGTGAATTCTAAGCTTGATTCTTCCACCCCATGGTTTGCGGACTTTGCAAATTACCATGCGAGAAACTTCATCATTAAGGGTATGACGACTCAAGAAAAACAAAAATTCTTTCGTGACGTCAAGTTCTACTTTCGGAACGACCCTTACTTGTTTCGAACTTGTGCGGATCAAATCATCCGACGTTGTGTATTTGGCACCGAAGCTTCTAACATCCTTAGAGCTTGTCACGAGGGACCCACGGGTGGTCACCATGGTGCTAATCTCACGGCAAAGAAGGTGTTTGATGTCGGCTTCTTTTGGCCTACTATTTACCGAGACGCACAAGATCTTATGAAGTCGTGTGATGCATGCCAACGACAAGGAAAAGCCTCACAAAAAGATGAAATGCCACAAAATATCATCCAAGTGTGTGAGATCTTTGACGTTTGGGGTATAGACTTTATGGGGCCGTTCCCATCATCTCGTGGTAATAAGTACATCCTTGTTGCGGTTGACTACCTATCTAAGTGGGTGGAGGCCAAGGCCTTGCCCACCAATGATGCTCGTCTGGTAGTCAAGTTTTTGAAAAGCTTGTTTTCTCGGTTTGGAACCCCTCGTGCGATCATAAGCGATCGTGGAACCCATTTTTGTAACGACCAATTCGAAAGGGTCCTAAAGAAATATGGGGTTACACATCGGCTTTCTACGGCTTATCACCCACAAACGAGTGGGCAAGTCGAGGTTTCAAACCGAGCTTTGAAAAGGATCTTGGAGAGATCCGTTGGGGAAAACCGACAAACTTGGTCGGATAAGTTGGACGATGCTTTATGGGCCTTTAGGACCGCTCATAAGACGCCCATTGGGTGCACTCCCTATAAGCTTGTGTATGGAAAGAATTGTCATTTGCCTATTGAGTTAGAACACAAGGCTTATTAGGCCCTAAAGCATTGTAATGATGATATGGAGACCGCGGGAAAACACCAGAAAATGCAATTGAATGAATTAGATGAATTGAGGGACATTGCTTATGAAAATTCACTGATTTACAAAGAAAAAACTAAAAAGTTGCATGATTCAAAAATTAAAAACCGGGTTTTTAACATTGGGGATCAAGTTTTGCTTTTTAATTCTCGATTGAAAATCTTTTCCGGTAAGTTGAAATCCCGTTGGTCCGATCCATTCACCGTGACTCAAGTGTTTCCGTATGGGACCATCGAGCTAGCTCAAGATGATGGTCCTAACTTCAAGGTGAATGGACATAGGTTGAAGCACTACTTTGGCGGGGAAGTTCCATCCTTGAACTACCTCGACCAAATCACTTTCCCCAATGATAATTAGTATTGAGGGGATCGAGTCGAGCTCATGACTCGGTAATCAAAAACGAGGCGCCTCTTGGGGGAGTCCCATGTTTATCCTATGTATATATTATCGCTCTCTAATGTAGCTTACGTGCGGGGATTTGTGCCCTTCCAACCTTTGTTCCGTGGTTGTTTGTGAATTGTGAACTTTAGATGATCATGATCTTCACGATTGGAGCCTCTCGTGTTCGTTTTATGGGAGCACTCGATCGTTTGCTTAGAAGACTTTCTCAATATCCATGATTTATCCTTTTGATGTTCTAACCTTAGGTTTATAGCACACTTCATAAACGACTTTAAATTTATTGGTTACACCCTTTCCATGCTAGATTAGGCATTCGACTACGTCTCTAGTATGGGGGTGTTTGCACCCCTAGACTCGAAACATTGAGGACAATGTTTAAGTTTAGTATTGGGGGATGAATAGATACTTGCCTTGCCAAACCTTCATGCTTTCCAAAGTTTATCTTTTTGTTTATCGTTTTGTTGCAAAATAAGGCTAAAAATGGCCAAATTTTAAAAATTTTCTCATGTTTGATAAGTGTTTGAAGACACGAATGTAGATTTTCCGATGGCGAGAATAAGAGTAATTATTGACTCGACCGTGCGTGTTGAGCACTTAGCTTTGATTCCTTAACTACACATTAGGCTAAGTCTCTTAAATGAGGACGAGAAATGATAGGGTTAATTATAAGTTACTATTCTAAACGTAGAGTACTCGTATTCTATCAAAAACTCATGTGTTCTCGTTGTTTGCTTATTCTCCCTTCGCATGTAAATATTTTTTGCTTAATAAATATTGACTTAGCGGTTTAGTTAGGATTGTTGGGTTTCTAGTCTTTTCTAGTAGCTTCCGCGTAATTAAATTGGGAAGACATTAAGGTATCGCCAGCGTCACGGTTTTGAAGTATTGGTACCCGAATAATCGAAAGCTTCACTCAATAATAAGATTTCAAGTGCTCACCTAAATCAAGCAAACAATTTGAAGCCCCACAAGGCCTAAAATCTATGCAAAACTGAAAGTGAATCAAGCCTTAATCTTCGAAGCTTTAAAGATCCAAAATTCGCCTTAGTGTGAGGATATACGTCTTTGGCTAATAAAACCACCGATGAGGCGGATAATAAAAGGCAAGGCAAGACCGAAGTCATAATAAAAGCTTCATGGTGAAGTTGAATAAAAGATGGAGGTAAACCAAAGATAATAAGGCCCTTCCGTTAGGGGGCGTATAAAAGTCTTGGTAATAAGTCTCATGTTCAAAACCGTTATAAAACCATGTTTATCGATTCTTCTTGTCAACTTAATTTTTTGACATCGTTGTCTATTAGGAGGGGTTATTGATTTGATGGTCTTAGTTACACCGTTAGGACTCTATTTTTAGACCTAAATCTCTATTATCGCATAAGTCAAATAATGTATCCTCGTGAAACATTCAAGACAAAATAAAATATAAGAGATACAACTTAGGAATAATGGGAGGATAAGTACGTGATTAGGGCATATAAGTAGTGTTAGCATTACTACCTTATAATGACAATGATCTCGTTGCACACTTGGCATGGAATTGGGGTGAAAATCGAGGACGATGAAATTATTTCTAACGAAGCATTCACGTGTTCTTGTTCTATGAACCTAAACGTCCCATTTTGTGATGAAAAATCATACATTATGTCTAAAACACAAGTAGTAGCAATAGTAGTAGTGTAGCTAGTTTATCATTTAATAAAGTGAATAAAAATGAATTTTGGAGATGCTACGATACTTTATTCTAGCATTGCGTGAGGGCACGACAATGGTTTAGTATGGGGGAGTGATGAGACTGCTTTTATACATAGTCTCATCATCCAAAACGGGCTTAAAATGTATTAAATATCATCAAAATACCTAAATATATGCTTGTGTTTGTTGCTTGTGTATTTTAGGTACGGATATTGAGAAAATGACAAAAGATCACAAGAATCATGCTAAAACGAACACGGGGAACGAAGCTGCACAATGAACCAAGCCCTAATGAAGAATTTTCCAAAGAAAATGTAAAACCCGTAAAAAAAATAAGGTCATAAATTAATTATATTTTTCAATTATTTTGAAGTATTTTATAACGTTAAATACTATTATGCTTAACGGTTTAAGTTGAAACCGATATTAAATATTACATTTTAATATTTTGACGAGTAACGAGGACTACTAGTGATCGCGATACCGACGGATGCCTAAAATTTTATATTTTATTATCGATCGTTTCGATATTTAATACTTTCGACGATATCGTTTTAATTACGTATCGAGTCGTTATATTATTATTTTTCGTGTGCGTTTAAACTTTTTAGTATTTTTACGAAACCCGAGTCTCGTAAATATTTCAAAATTTACAATTTATATTTTCTACCCTCTGAAACTATTTTATTCCATTTTAGACCAAAACTATCACAAATTGGCAAAAACTTGTTGATCCCAAACTTAGATCGATTAGCTTTGTGTATACGAGATTAGATCAAGTATAACACGTAGAGAAACCTTTGTATATGCTTTATGAATCTAAGTGTTATGCGGAATTTAACACTTAAACAAGAACACAAGATGTAAACAAAACTTTCACTTTGATTATGAATGTCGAACTTGCTTACAATGAAAGATGTTTACGAACGAAAACTTATATGAAACTTGATAATAAACTTTAACCTAAAGGCCTTCTTTTATACACACAAGAAGCCTTGTACAATAAGCTACGTATCAACTATTCTAGGTAAAGATAAATATAGAAATTACATTGTCGTTTCTATCCTTACTAGAAGTATTCTAGAATATAATAAACGTGTAGATTATATCTTCCATCAGTGCTTGTCTTCAATGTGTCAACGCTTGACTTTAACCTGTCAACGCTTGAGCTGTCAGCGCTTGTATTGTTCTTGTCAACGCTTGATTTGTTCTTGTCAGTGCTCAAGTGATCTGGCCTTAATTTATTCCCAACAATCCTCCCCTAAACTTGATATCCACTCTTATGATCAAGTTTCTGAATAAGCATTAAGGACTTGGAGGAGTCTGACAAACCTTCTCATATTGGTAATAAATAAATCTGATCAAATCTTTTGCCACGTCACATGAATAATCTATCTCCAGCTGAGTGTCCTTCATCTTTTCCAAAATAGCCTTGGATATGAAATATTGAGCATCCACAAGTAGATACTCAGCAAACTTTGTAGAACTCAAATGGTATACACCAGCAGCTGAATATAACCTCCATTGAAGACCACTAAAGTCATCTTCAAGATCCTTCCAAATTTCAGGATCTTCCTCTTTTGTCCCACACATTCTTTTGAATGTGGTCCAAAGTTTTATTCCATTAGCTGAAGTTGGTACTTCAGCCTCATACTTGGTCTCCAGTAACCTCCAAAGGTCCACCAAGTCTTATCTATCACAACTTGCAAATAAAGATATGAGAGTGGTAAAAGTGTGTACCTCCTTGCCAAATCTGCCAATCTTCCAGAATCCACATTCATCCTCATCATAACTCACAATTGGATTCCTGGAATCTAATGGTAACACTTGCACCATATCTGAAGCTTCTAATGGGGAGAGCTTGAGGCTCTTTCTTATAACTGCTTCACTTGGATATAGTGGATCCATATCTTTTGGAAACTCAAATTTAAATCCCTTCTTCACTGGCCTGGGAATCATCAAAGCTTTCTTGATTTCCATTTCTTCTGCAAGTTGCTCCTTTCTTTCATCTGAAAGATGTCTGAGAGTGTTTGCTTCCTGCACTCTCACCCAAATGGGATAAGCCCAATGTTCCAACTCATCAAATGTCAAAGCCTTAAACTTCTGATGTGTCCATCCAACTCCATGACATCTGAGCAACATAAAGTAGAGCTCCCTTCTATCCCTTTTCAACTCTGAGAGAATATTGCTTGCCTTGTGCTTCAAAATCACCTTACAATCCTTCTGAACTCTAAGAAGAAGCTCCAAACCCCATATTTGATCTGAAATGGTCAAGTCTGGATTATCCATGCAGCTTTCTTCCCAAGAATTATACATTTGAACCACCTCTGGCATGTCAAAGTCAACCTGCAATTTCAATTCTCTCAACTTTTCCCTAGCAAGCTCATCACCATACTCAAGCCTTTCTGGTTCTATAATCATCACACTTGAGTCTGAGCTAGCTCCATCACTTTCTTCTTCAGAAGTCACAACAAATGGTGACTTTTCCTTTTCACCTTGTTCCATCATTTGTTCAGCCAATCTTCTATCAAATTCAACTTGAGCTGCATCCTTTGGAACAATTTCTTCTACTAATTTACCCTTACCCTTATCTGATGGTGCAATGGTTGGTAAGGTTGATGGTAATACCTGAGTAGGAACCTCCTTGATGATAGATGATGACTGGGATACATCACCTTCATGTGCAGGTCTGTCAACGTCCAAATTTATCCTATCAGCGCCCAAAATACTTCTATCAGCGTCCAAATTTGCCTTGTCAACGCTCAAATATTTTCCCTCAGCGCCTTGTGTAACCTCTCTCAACATAGCTGTAAATGATAAATTTAGATTGGTGGGAGAGATTAAGGACGTATCAAAACCTGTTTGTTCCTTCAAAGTTGTAAGGGCTTCAGCAACATCCATTGATTGACCATCTTGACTGCCCTTATCACTCAGATTTCTTTGATCTTCCTCCCCTTTGGAAGACTCCTCCATACCCCTTCTAACACGATCACTTTCCAAAACAACAATCCTCTCCCTCAATTGCTTGAGTTCAAGGCCTTGAGAGCTGACAATTTGTACTAAGTCTGCATTTTGCTTTTGCAAGCTAATGCAGACTGCCGTCAATTCCAAAAGAGTCATTGGTTCCAGTCTGCCCTCTTCTAAAATGGGTGTTTGACCTCCCAAGTCAGATTCATTGGGCAAGGATGAGGACTTAATAATGTTGGGACTGCCTTGGCCAGCATCTAAGCCAGAACCAATAGTCCCAGCCTCATCCAGGTCACCAGCCACACTTGTGGTGGTGGTTCTCTCTGCTACATGGCTAGGACCACTAGTGGAGAACACTCCAGTAGTCCTTTGGCATTTCATCAACCTATATTCAGGTGGTGTGGAAGATGGTGTGGAAGAATGAGTAGATGTGGGTTGGTTAAGGGGTGTTTGGGATTGTGAAGGTTGTATGTCAGCGTTGGAAATAGGCACATCAACGCCAACATTTAATGTATCAGCGTCAAAGGGTTCTTGGTCAATTTGCATATGTTCAGGTGAGGGTAAAGGTTCAAGAATGGGTTCAAGTTGTGGTTGAGGGTCAATTTGAGGTTGGGGGTCTGGTTGGGGTTGTGCTGCTGCAATAACAGCAAGCATGGCTGGGGTTAAAGGTAAGTCTCTATGGGGTGGTGAATTCATCTTCGTAAAAATAGCTTTCTTTTGCTCATGGATCTTATAAAAATCATTGTGATCCCTAGAGCAGTATCCTTGATCATCAAAAACCATTTGCAGAAAACGGGGATAAGCTAAAGTCATTTTTGTCCCCTTGTTTTTACACATCCCTTCAAAAATCATTTTAGAATAGTTATATTTTTGCCCTGTTGCAATGCACACAATAGCACTAGCAATGGATCTATTGATCTCATTGTGTGCAGTACATTTGGGACTCAAACATTGAAGGAGGACGTGGATGAGGTACTTCCAGGCTGGGGGAAATTCCTGCTTATGATACTTGTTGAGAGTACCTTCATCAGGAAATGGATATCCCAAAGCCCTAAGCCCTTGTTCTATTTCATTTATGGGAAGAATGGCTACACCATCAGCATCATCAAGATGCAAGGCTTGGCGTACCAAGGCCTCAGTAACCACCCAAGACCTCCCATGAATAATAGAAGTTAATGTGGTCACTCCATTAACTGTTGAGGAACTAACATTGTTCCAAAACTGCTTAATGTGTGTGACTGGAATGAGTGGTGCATGAGAAAGAGCATACCTTAATGGGGATGCATTCAAATACGCCACCATTTGTGTGTATTGAGGAAACAGAGTATCATCAACAACAAGATAAGCAATCATGTTGTGTTGAGACTTGAACCCCAATTCCAATTTTGCTGAGTTAAACTTTGGTGCCATTGATGAAAGCTGTTAATTGTAAGTGTAGAAGATGAAGTTGATAAGAGAAAAGTGTTAGACAAGAATTATAGATACCCTGTTTAAAATAGGAGCCAAATTTATAGGAGAGAAATAATGCATGTGATTGGCCCAAAAATAGGCAAAGATTTTCAAAAACTAATCATGAAAATATTGAAAAAGTTATAAGTTATCTCATGCATTAAATGAAAGTAACAACTCCTAAAATTACGGCTTGAAAATATGTCAAAAAGTAACAACTGGGTAGGTCCCATTGAGTGTCAACGGTCAAAAATAACCCATCAACGCCCAACGGCTATAATCTTGTCAACGTTTGCCTAAATCCATGTCAGCGTCCAATTTGGTCTCAACAACGCTTGGAAAATTCTTGTCAGCGTCCAAAAATAAAAATATTTTAAAAAGTGAAAAATGACCTTAACAAGTAATTTATCCTAGAGAAGATAACCAAAAGCTGATAATTATTATAGGGCGGCAAGCACTGTCCAGTTATGCACACTTGCATAAGCAAGATAGACATAACAGTCCTCTAGTGTCCCTTGCTAACCAAAACTCTTAACAACAAAGTTACCTTATAAAATCCTTGTTACTCCCAGGTAAATCCCATATCAAAATCATTCCCAAGTCTCCCAACAGACCACAACCAATTCTAGGCCAAAAATGTCTTGGCAGCATGCAAAGTTGATATACTATGCATGCTACAGTGCCTCATGATTTAGTAAAACTAACTCATACTCACCTGTGGACACAATCTAGAATTATGATAAGAGTATCATATGGATACCCAAACATCCTAAAGGTTCCTAAAACCTCCCCTTAAACTATGATACAAAAAGTTTGCTAAAATCATGCATGAACATAAAAAATTTATGTCAAGATAGGAATGAAACATTCCAACTATCATCCATAAATAAAAACTTGTCCAAATGCTTCTCCATTGATCCATAAGCAACTCTGTATCCAATGGTATACTGCTAACACCATCTGCACATTTAGATTGAAAACCACAAAACTAACATTGTTGCTAACAACGCCCCGATAACACATGACATCGTTGAAGGAAGCTTTGTCAGCGTTAGACAATTATATTGCTGACAACGTTGCAAAAACACTTATCAGCGTTCAAACAACCTTTGTTAGTGTTAGAAAAATATAGTAGAAAATCTAAATCATCAATAAGACCAATAATAATAATGCATCATCCTGTATATACTTTTACAAAAAGAATCCAAAACACATATTAAGTGAGATTAACCATTCCAATACTTGTTACCAAGTATTGAAATCTCCCAGCATCAAAAGGTTTAGTTAATAAATCTGACACATTTTCCTCAGTGTCAACCCTATCTGGTTGTATTAAACCTTTTTCAAAGCAATCTCTTATAAAATGGTGTCTAATTTCTATGTGTTTAGTTTTAGAATGATGTACAAGATTCTTAATGATGCATAAAGTACTATTATTGTCAACAAATATCTTAGTATGCATGAAGTTATACCCATAGTCAAACAGCTGGTTCTGAATCCACAACACTTGACCACAACATGCTGTTGCAGCCACATACTCTGCTTTAGTTGTAGAATTAGCCACCACTGTTTGTTTCTTGCATTGCCAAGATATTAACCTACTCCCAAGAAACTGACATCCACCAGTTGTGGATTTCCTATCAAACTTATCACCTCCATAATCACTATCTGAATATGCAATCAGCTCGAATGGTGAATCCTTTGGGTACCACAAACCAAGATTAGGATAGCATCTTAGGTACCTAAAGATCCTCTTCACAGCATAAAGGTGACATTCTTTGGGAGTCACTTGATGGCGTGCACATGCACACACAGCAAACATGTTATCAGGTCTGGAAGCAGTAAGATACATCAAGGATCCAATCATGGATCTATAATGCCTGACATCAACATCTTTCCCATCTCCAATATTTCCCCAAGGGTGTTCTCTATCCATAGGAGTAGTAGCCCTCTTTTCATGTGGAGAAAAGCCAAACTTCTTCAAGATCTCAGCAACATATTTGTCCTGGGAGATGAAGATACCATCCTCTTTCTGCTGAACTTGTAAACCTAGAAAGAAGTTCATCTCCCCCATAGCACTCATCTTGAATTTGTTTGTCATAAGCTTGGAGAAATCCTCACTCATCTTTGGATCAGTAGACCCAAAAATGATATCATCAACATAGACCTGCACAAGCAACACATCCTTGCCTTTCTTCTTTGTAAATAGTGTCTGATCTATGGTGCCCCTCTTGAATCCATTGTCCACCAAATATGTAGACAAAGTACCATACCATGCTCTAGGGGCTTGATGAAGGCCATACATAGCCTTTTTGACTCTATACACTTTATCTGGATGCTCTGGATCCTCAAAACCAGGAGGTTGCATGACATATACTTCCTCAACAATGGTGCCATACAAGAAAGCACTCTTGACATCCATTTGATAGACTGTGAAGCCCATGCAGGATGCATAGGCTAGAAAAATCCTAATAGCTTCAATCCTTGCAACTGGTGCAAAGACCTCCTCATAGTCTATACCCTCCTCTTGTGTATAACCTTGAGCCACTAACCTTGCCTTGTTTCTGACCACAATACCTCTTTCATCTCTTTTGTTCCTGAGAACCCATCTTGTCCCTATAGGTCTGACATATCTAGGACAATCAACCAGCTCCCAAACATCCTGAATTGCAAATTGGTGAAGCCCATCCTGCATTGCTTCCACCCAAATTGGTTCTTTGAGAGCATCAAATATCTTCTTGGGTTCTTCTTGTGACAGAAAACATGCAAACAAACATGCTTGCACAAGAGGGGTATCAACCTTCTTGTGTATATTGGCAATAAACCCACCAAGACCTTGGTGAGATCTTCTAGTCTGAACTGGAGTCATAATATCACCAATTATCTAAGATGTGGTGTGATTCTTCATTGTGGAAGTGAGAACCCCTCCTTCAAAAAGTCTGGTGTCCTCAACCTCACGCTCCATATTGCCAATATCTTCTTCATCAGACTCTCTTTGATCAACATGAACCTCTTCATGAACACTGGAAGGTCCACCTTGTTCAAAACTGGAAGAGAAAAGATGCCCATAAGTGTTGTCAACGTCTGAATCTTGGTTGTCAGCGTCTGGGCTAACAGCGCTTGAAATGTTGTTGTCAACCTCTGAGCCATCAACGTCTGAATTGGTCTTGTCAGCGCTAGATTTATTTGTCAGCGCCTGAAGAACCATGCATGTTTGTATCTGGTGGTATTTGGAAACCACCATTATCTTGTCCAGCAGCAGCAGCAGCAGCAAAAGCATCTGTCCAAATGGGAATTGTGACATATTCAAATGTAGGAGATGCCTTTTCTGCTTGTGATCCAACCGTTTCAAGAACCTGTGTACCTGAAACATTAACAACTTGTTCCTCCACAACATTTGAAGTTACCTTCACAATGTCTGGATTAGTGACAGGCATATAATTTAAAGTTCTAGATAAGGGTTCCAAATCAAACAACCAATTAGGACCACTTTCAGGATCACTAGGTTTATTCTCTAAGAACCTAACATGTACTCTCTCAACAATACGTTTGTCCTCTTTAAGATAAACCCTATAACCCTTGCTCTGGACTGAATACCCCATGAAATAGCCCTCATCACCTTTTGCACTAAATTTCCCTAAGGCATCACTAGTATCTAATACTACTACATGACATCCAAAAGGTCTGAGAAAACCAATATTAGGTTTTCTTCCCCAAAGTAACTCATAAGGTGTTTTGTTCTGAATTTTGTTAACCAATGCTCTATTTTGCACATAGCATGCTGTATTAACAGCCTCAGCCCAAAAGGCTATAGGAAAGTGAGCATCAGCCAACATTGTTCTGGCTGCTTCAATTAGGGTTCTATTTTTCCTCTCAGCAACCCCATTTTGTTGTGGGGTTCTAGCAATACTAAATTGCCTAGTAATTCTTTTCCTGGCACAAAAATCATCTAGCTTCTTGTTCCTAAATTCTCCACCATTATCACTCCTAAGCATTTTAACTTCATTTCCAGACCTTTTCTCAATCTGAGTGATAAACTCAATAAGAACATCAGCTGTGTCACTCTTCATGGCTAGAAAGAATGTCCAAGTAAACCTAGAAAAGTCATCTGTGACAACAAAGCAATATGACTTGCCATTCAAACTTTCTATATTAGTTGGACCAAAGAGGTCCATGTGAAGCATATGAAGAGGTCTGGAACTAGTATGCACCTGTTTGGACTTGAATGAGACCTTGTGCTGCTTGCCTTTAAGACATGCAACACAAGAGTGGTCATTGTGGAAGGCCTTCTCAGGCAAACCATCAACTAAACCAAGCCTCACAAGCCTATTTATATTTTTAAAATTTATGTGCCCTAGTCTCCTGTGCCACAAATTACTTTCATCTACTGAGGCCTTAGCATAAAAACAAGACATATTTGTATTTACTTGAATCCCATTTAAATTCACATTGTATATGTCCTTATGCCTAGGTGTTCTATACTCAATATATTTCTCATCAGGGATCTTAAAATCCTTGCTTAACACCAAACACTCAGTATCAGTAAAAAGAACCTTATTTTTGTTATCACAAACTTGTGATACACTAAACAGATTATAATCCAGTTCTTTTACCAGGAAGACGTTTTCAAAACGTAGATTATTGGTGAGAAGGGTTCCTTTGCCTGTAATGGTGCCATAGCCACCTCCAAAGTATACCTTATCACCATCTTTAATAGGGTGAAATTCGTCAGATAGTCTTCCTTCCCTGTCATGTGCCTTGAGCATCCACTATCCCAATATCCATAATCATTGATCTGTCTTTGAATGCCCTGCACATAAAGAAAACAAATTAGTTTTCTTTGGGAACCCAAGTCTTAGAAGACATAGATTCGTCTGGTTGTTCAATAAGAACAGACTTAGTTCTCATAACAACCCCATTCTCATCCTTTTTAGGATGAAATACCCAGTTAACCCCAATAGGTTTTGTAATGACCTTTGAAATGTAATTAAATCTATTGCAAGTCATTGAAATTCCATTATCATTAGGGTTTTGATCTTTCTTGGGTCTCCATGTTAAGCTTGAAGAAGCTTTAGACCCCTTACCTTGTGGCTGCAAATATTTAGGTCTGGTCACGTTTCTGTCAGCGTTAGATTTTGTCCTATCAACGCTGAAATTACCCTTGTCAGCGTTGAACCTAGGGTTTGCTACAGGAACCCATTGCCTATTTGACCAGGTGTTTGTCTTTTGAAAAGGTCTTTGTCCATGAGTGTTAGACCTTCTAGAAAAGAATGGGGCAGGTCTAATCACTTGTGGACTTTGCTGCACACAAGGTTTGGGTCTGACAACGTTTGACTTCCTAACAACGTTGACTTTCTTCCTATCAGCGCTGAAATTGTTCCTGTCAGCGCTGGCTTTGGGAGCGTTGACACACTTGTATGCCAAATGTGAAAAGCTACCACAAGTGTAACAGGCTTTCTTAGACACACCCTTAGGTCTAGAAGAGAAGAAACCTGTTCCATGATTGCTAACATGGCTCTTAGGTGACCTATTATTCCTATACATCTCTGCATATTTAATGGTAGGTCTTCTAACAGTGTTTGAGCCTAGGTCAACATGTTTACCAGTGATTGGGTTAGTAACCTTAATGGGTGGTGATTCATTGGGACTTTCACATAGCAAACCTCCCTTAACAAATAAAGTAGGGTTAGCTTTCTTCCACTCATTTAGGTCAGTCAGTTTTTGTTGATACTCTTCCACTGGAGTGACAACTCTTGGTGGAGGAATGAATTCCTCCTCTTGGCATTCTGGTATACCAGTCCAAGACAAATCCTTTCTAAGGACACCATAGAAGTCACCAGCTGGTGGTGGAACCAGAGAGTAATCATTCATCCCAATCCGAGTCATGTCTTTAGGATCCCTTTGTTTAGCTACACAGTCTCCTAGGGTTTGGGTGGCTCTATCAAATCTTTGAATCTTGAGGTCAACATTATCTTTATTCTTAATGGCCTCATCTAACTTAGCCTGTATATCTCTATTAACCTTTGTCATGATGTTTCTAACATCCATACTACCCTCTAGCTCATGTTTTAAGATATTGATCTTATCTTTTAAGTCAAATTCCATTTTCTTATATTCAGAAACGGTTTTCTCAGTTTCAGTAAGAGCTAGTTGGTAATTAGACAATTTATACCTTTCAGTGCTCATATCATCTTTTAGTTTTAACACCTCTTTGTTAAGTCTTTCAGTGTTTAACCTACAACCTTTACTACAAAAAGCATCATCATATACCTCATTATCAGATGAAGAGGAGGAGTGTGCCATGAGAGCATATTCAACATGCTCTTCTTCTTCAATATCAGCAACCAAAGCTTTGTCCTCTTCAGCATTCTTGGCCAGATAGCTCCAATCCCATCCTGTACCATCAATTCCTTGAACTGCAACCATGGCTTTGGAATCCTGAGCTTTAACAACCTGACTTGAGGGTTTACCAGCATCAGATCTTCTAGGAGATCTGCATTCCCTCATGAAGTACCCCATACGATGGCAATTGTAGCATTCAACTTTGGATTTATCAAATCCAGATGTGTCTTTAGCATTGAAGGTCATCTTCTTTTTGAACCTTCTGTTCCACCTATTTGCTCTTATACTAGCAAGAGCCATGTTCCACTTGATGTCCATCTCTTCCAAGTGCTCATCACTTATCTGCTCAAGGTCCTCATATGTAATCACTGAACCATTGGGCAAAGAAGCAATGTAAGCACAAACAGTATCCAAATCCAAACCAGCAGGTTTAACTCTTGGAGAGTCATTCTTGAATGTGTCAGCGTCTGAAAAAGAGACGTTGACAGGACTTGTTCCAGCGCTGACATATGATGATCCAGTAACTGGATGCATATAAGAGTCCTTCTGATTGAATTGACCTTCACTATAAGAGAAGAAGGCCATGTTGCTGGTGCTAGATTTGCTTCTATGATCTGAAAGAGTTTCATCCTCCAGCAGTCTTAGTTTGTTGTAGATGTCATCAAACGAGGAGCTCTTGTAAGTATTATTGGCAAGAATAGATCTTGCCTCAATCTTTCATGCCTCACCAAGACTTTTCAGAAAGGTAGCATTGGTGTCAACATCACCAACTTGTGTCCCCATAAAGGACAACTTGCTTGTGATGTCAAGCAATCTGCTTCTCACACTACTCAGTTTCTCATTGGGCTGAGCTTTGAAGACAGCATAATCATGCAGAAGTTGCTTTTTCTTTTCTTCCTTAGTATCTGCATTGCCACCATATGCAACTTCAAGTGCTTCCCAAAGATCCTTAGCAGATTCATAGCCCCTATATTTGTGCTGGTTTTCTGTCCCAAAGAGACTTTCAGAATGTTTAGAGCTTTCATGTCAACCCTTTTCTTTGCAATATCTTCAGCACCTACAGATCTACCATCTCCAGGTTTTTCTTTCTTATCCTCATCAGGGCATCCTTCAACAGTTGATCTTTGAGTAATGGCATCAAGAATCTTTTGAGCCTTATTGAATGAGTTTCCATATTCAATAATCTCCCAGAGTGTGTAGTCATAGATCCCCAGATATTGTTCAAAGTTGAACTTCCATAAGTCAAAGTGGGTTGCATCAAGCATGCGAATCTTGATGTTAGGTAAGGCTGAGGAGGAGGAGGTTATTGCTTCAGACATGATGTTGTTAGGGTTTTGGTGTTTTTAGGGTTTCTGAGAAAATTAGGGTTTTGGTGTTCGTGTATGGTTCTGGTGTTCTTCAAAGATCAAAAGTTCCTCAACAAGCTCTGATACCACTTGTTGATCCCAAACTTAGATCGATTAGCTTTGTGTATACGAGATTAGATCAAGTATAACACCTAGAGAAACCTTTGTATATGCTTTATGAATCTAAGTGTTATGCGGAATTTAACACTTAAACAAGAACACAAGATGTAAATAAAACTTTCACTTTGATTATGAATGTCGAACTTGCTTACAATGAAATATGTTTATGAACGAAAACTTATATGAAACTTGATAATAAACTTTAACCTAAAGGCCTTCTTTTATAGACACAAGAAGCCTTGTACAATAAGCTACGTATCAACTATTCTAGGTAAAGATAAATATAGAAAATACATTGTCATTTCTATCCTTACTAGAAGTATTCTAGAATATAATAAACGTGTAGATTATATCTTCCATCAGTGCTTGTCTTCAATGTGTCAACGCTTGACTTTAACCTGTCAACGCTTGAGCTGTCAGTGCTTGTATTGTTCTTGTCAATGCTTGATTTGTTCTTGTCAGCGCTCAAGTGATCTGGCCATAATTTATTCCTAACAAACAGGTTTTGATACGTCCTTAATCTCTCCCACCAATCTAAATTTATCATTTACAGCTATGTTGAGAGAGGTTACACAAGGCGCTGAGGGAAAATATTTGAGCGGTGACAAGGCAAAGAACAAATTTAGGCCAGATCACTTGAGCGCTGACAAGAACAAATCAAGCGTTGACAAGAACAATACAAGCGCTGACAGCTCAAGCGTTGACAGGTTAAAGACAAGCGTTGACACATTGAAGACAAGCACTGATGGAAGATATAATCTACACGTTTATTATATTCTAGAACACTTCTAGTAAGGATAGAAACGACAATGTATTTTCTATATTTATCTTTACCTAGAATAGTTGATACGTAGCTTATCGTACAAGGCTTCTTGTGTCTATAAAAGAAGGCCTTTAGGTTAAAGTTTATTATCAAGTTTCATATAAGTTTTCGTTCGTAAACATCTTTCATTGTAAGCAAGTTCGACATTCATAATCAAAGTGAAAGTTTTGTTTACATCTTGTGTTCTTGTTTAAGTGTTAAATTCCGCATAACACTTAGATTCATAAAGCATATACAAAGGTTTCTCTACGTGTTATACTTGATCTAATCTCGTATACACAAAGCTAATCGATCTAAGTTTGGGATCAATAAGTGGTATCAGAGCTTGTTGAGGAACTTTTGATCTTTGAAGAACACCAGAACCATACACGAACACCAAAACCCTAATTTTCTCAGAAACCCTAAAAACACCAAAACCCTAACAACATCATGTCTGAAGCAATAACCTCCTCCTCCTCAGCCTTACCTAACATCAAGATTCCCATGCTTGATGCAACCCACTTTGACTTATGGAAGTTCAACTTTGAACAATATCTGGGGATCTATGACTACACACTCTGGGAGATTATTGAATATGGAAACTCATTCAATAAGGCTCAAAAGATTCTTGATGCTATTACTCAAAGATCAGCTGTTGAAGGATGCCCTGATGAGGATAAGAAAGAAAAACCTGGAGATGGTAGAGTTGTAGGTGCTGAAGATATTGCAAAGAAAAGGGTTGACATGAAAGCTCTAAACATTCTGAAAGTCTCTTTGGGACAAGAAAAGCACAAATATAGAGGCTATGAATCTGCTAAGGATCTTTGGGAAGCACTTGAAGTTGCATATGGTGGCAATGCAGATACTAAGGAAGAAAAGAAAAAGCAACTTCTGCATGATTATGCTGTCTTCAAAGCTCAGCCCAATGAGAAACTGAGTAGTGTGAGAAGCAGATTGCTTGACATCACAAGCAAGTTGTCCTTTATGGGGACACAAGTTGGTGATGTTGACACCAATGCTACCTTTCTGAAAAGTCTTGGTGAGGCATGGAAGATTGAGGCAAGATCTATTCTTGCCAATAATACTTACAAGAGCTCCTCGTTTGATGACATCTACAACAAACTAAGACTGCTGGAGGATGAAACTCTTTCAGATCATGGAAGCAAATCTAGCACCAACAACATGGCCTTCTTCTCTCATAGTGAAGGTCAATTCAATCAGAAGGACTCTTATATGCATCCAGTTACTGGATCATCATATGTCAGCGCTGGAACAAGTCCTGTCAACGTCTCTTTTTCAGACGCTGACACATTCAAGAATGACTCTCCAAGAGTTAAACCTGCTGGTTTGGATTTGGATACTGTTTGTGCTTACATTGCTTCTTTGCCCAATGGTTCAGTGATTACATATGAGGACCTTGAGCAGATAAGTGATGAGCACTTGGAAGAGATGGACATCAAGTGGAACATGGCTCTTGCTAGTATAAGAGCAAATAGGTGGAACAGAAGGTTCAAAAAGAAGATGACCTTCAATGCTAAAGACACAGCTGGATTTGATAAATCCAAAGTTGAATGCTACAATTGCCATCGTATGGGGCACTTCATGAGGGAATGCAGATCTCCTAGAAGATCTGATGCTGGTAAACCCTCAAGTCAGGTTGTTAAAGCTCAGGATTCCAAAGCCATGGTTGCAGTTCAAGGAATTGATGGTACAGGATGGGATTGGAGCTATCTGGCCAAGAATGCTGAAGAGGACAAAGCTTTGGTTGCTGATATTGAAGAAGAAGAGCATGTTGAATATGCTTTCATGGCACACTCCTCCTCTTCATCTGATAATGAGGTATATGATGATGCTTTTTGTAGCAAAGGTTGTAGGTTAAACACTGAAAGACTTAACAAAGAGGTGTTAAAACTAAAAGATGATATGAGCACTGAAAGGTGTAAATTGTCTAATTACCAACTAGCTCTTACTGAAACTGAGAAAACCGTTTCTGAATATAAGAAAATGGAATTTGACTTAAAAGATAAGATCAATATCTTAAAACATGAGCTAGAGGGTAGTATGGATGTTAGAAACATCATGACAAAGGTTAATAGAGATCTACAGGCTAAGTTAGATGAGGCCATTAAGAATAAAGATAATGTTGACCTCAAGATTCAAAGATTTGATAGAGCCACCCAAACCCTAGGAGACTGTGTAGCTAAACAAAGGGATCCTAAAGACATGACTCGGATTGGGATGAATGATTACTCTCTGGTTCCACCACTAGCTGGTGACTTCTATGGTGTCCTTAGAAAGGATTTGTCTTGGACTGGTATACCAGAATGCCAAGAGGAGGAATTCATTCCTCCACCAAGAGTTGTCACTCCAGTGGAAGAGTATCAACAAAAACTGACTGACCTAAATGAGTGGAAGAAAGCTAACCCTACTTTATTTGTTAAGGGAGGTTTGCTATGTAAAAGTCCCAATGAATCACCACCCATTAAGTTTACTAACCCAATCACTGGTAAACCTGTTGACCTAGGCTCAAACACTATTAGAAGACCTACCATTAAATATGCAGAGATGTATAGGAATAATAGGTCACCTAAGAGCCATGTTAGCAATCATGGAACAAGTTTCTTCTCTTCTAGACCTAAGGGTGTGTCTAAGAAAGCCTGTTACACTTGTGGTAGCTTTTCACATTTGGCATACAAGTGTGTCAACACTCTCAAAGCCAGCACTGACAGGAACAATTTTAGCGCTGATAGGAAGAAAGTCAACGTTGTTAGGAAGTCAAACGTTGTTAGACCCAAACCTTGTGTGCAGCAAAGTCCACAAGTGATTAGACCTGCCCCATTCTTTTCTAGAAGGTCTAACACTCATGGACAAAGACCTTTTCAAAAGATAAACACCTGGTCAAATAGGCAATGGGTTCCTGTAGCAAACCCTAGGTTCAACGCTGACAAGGGTAATTTCAGCGTTGACAGGACAAAATCTAACGCTGACAGAAACGTGACCAGACCTAAATATTTGCAGCCACAAGGTAAGGGGTCTAAAGCTTCTTCAAGCTTAACATGGAGACCCAAGAAAGATCAAAACCCTAATGATAATGGAATTTCAATGACTTGCAATAAATTTAATTACATTTCAAAGGTCATTACAAAACCTATTGGGGTTAACTGGGTATTTCATCCTAAAAAGGATGAGAATGGGGTTGTTATGAGAACTAAGTCTGTTCTTATTGAACAACCAGACGAATCCAAGTCTTCTAAGACTTGGGTTCCTAAAGAAAACTAATTTGTTTTCTTTATGTGCAGGGCATTCAAAGACAGATCAATGATTATGGATATTGGGATAGTGGATGCTCAAGGCACATGACAGGGAAGGAAGACTATCTGACGAATTTCACCCCTATTAAAGATGGTGATAAGGTATACTTTGGAGGTGGCTATGGCACCATTACAGGCAAAGGAACCCTTCTCACCAATAATCTACGTTTTGAAAACGTCTTCCTGGTAAAAGAACTGGATTATAATCTGTTTAGTGTATCACAAGTTTGTGATAACAAAAATAAGGTTCTTTTTACTGATACTGAGTGTTTGGTGTTAAGCAAGGATTTTAAGGTCCCTGATGAGAAATATATTGAGTATAGAACACCTAGGAATAAGGACATATACAATGTGAATTTAAATGGGATTCAAGTGAATACCAATATGTCTTGTTTTTATGCTAAGGCCTCAGTAGATGAAAGTAATTTGTGGCACAGGAGACTAGGGCACATACATTTTAAAAATATAAATAGGCTTGTGAGGCTTGGTTTAGTTGATGGTCTGCCTGAGAAGGCCTTCCACAATGACCACTCTTGTGTTGCATGTCTTAAAGGCAAGCAGCACAAGGTCTCATTCAAGTCCAAACATGTGCATACTAGTTCCAGACCTCTTCATATGCTTCACATGGACCTCTTTGGTCCAACTAATATAGAAAGTTTGAATGGCAAGTCATATTGCTTTGTTGTCACATATGACTTTTCTAGGTTTACTTGGACATATATTTTCTCCCTAGCCGCCACTCTTAGCCTTAATTTCGTTTCCTTCCCGCTCTCTTTAACCTTCATTCGTTGTTAATTGATCGTATCATAACATTAATTGATTACGGTTTGGTTGAAGGATTTAGGGTTGGTTGTCGTTTTTAGGGTTTCTATTGGTTGTTTTAGGGTTTTTTATTTCTGTCTTGTTCATTCTTGTTTGTATTCCTTTTTTAGATTTGCTGTTTGAGTCGTGGGTTGTTTATGCTCATGTAAGGTGTCAAGGCGGGTTGGCTGGGATCCTATTTTTTAGGATCTGTTCGTTTGGGATTATTAAACAGGTGTTATTAGGGTTTTTTGGGTTTATTGGTTATGATGTCTGAGTTGGATAATCAGGTTGATATGACGGCTCTTTCTGATAGGGTGCAGCGATTGAGAGCAATTATGGCGGACTCAACACATGCTAGGGCTCCTAACGCGGGGGTCTCATGTGGTGAGCATGCTGGGTTCTCGGGAGTTGGTAATCATACGGCTGAAAAGAATGGCGCGGTTGATATAATGAATGACATTAGTCAGGGGCAGCTTAATAGGCAGCCGTCTGCTGCTAGGGTTTCGTCTGAGGATGATGTTACTGCCGCTGCTGGGATTCACGTTACTGCTGCTGTTAATGCTCATATGCAGGTTACGCCGGTTATGTGTGACTTGTCCAAGAAGGCTAGTAGTAATGGTGGTGATATAACTGGTGTGCAAGTTAACCATGATGCGAGGATTGGGAGTTCTATGGCTAGGAAGAATGAGGTCGGGGTTCAACATACGCCTGGGGCTGGTTCTTCATCAGTTGGTGTTTCGACCTCATATGCATCGCTAGTGCAGAATAAGCCGGTGTGTAAGCCGGTTCATATTAAGGAATTGCATAATGACGAACAAGTTGTTGGGGCTGCTGTAACTCTTCCGTATGATGCTGTGGAAGGGATTCGGGCGCATCTTAATAACACACTGTTTGGGTATTTCATTGGGAAGCGTCTTGCGTTTCCGTTGGTAGAAAATTATGTGAAGAATGTATGGGCCAAATATGGTTTAAAAAGAGTTAAACTTCAGGATGAGTTCTTTCTTTTTCAGTTTGATTCTAAAAGTGGTATGGATAGGGTGTTGGAGAATGGTCCGTGGTTGATTCGACATGTTCCGTTAATTCTGAATGTTTGGTCGTCTATTATGGATTTGCATAAAACAGAGATTAAGAAGGCACCGGTGTGGGTGAAACTTCATCATGTGCCTATTGATGCTTATTCGGAGATTGGTCTTAGTTTGATCACAACTCAAATTGGAAGACCTATTATGCTTGATTCTTATACTAGCAGCATGTGTATCAACCCGTGGGGTAGGAGTACTTTTGCCCGTGCTCTTATTGAGATTTCGGCTGATGATGCTTTAAAGAAGTCGTTGGTCATTGCTATTCCGATTGAGAAGGATAGAGGGCACAAATTGAAGACTATTGACATCGAGTATGAGTGGACACCTCCTAGATGTTCTACTTGTCTTATTTTTGACCATATTGATGCTAAATGTCCTAGGTTGCCTAAACAGGTAGTGGTTGAGAAGGTGGTTAGCAGGGAAGATCATAAGGTTGTGGAGGATGATGGTTTTCATGTAGTTAAGAACAAGAAGAGCAAGGGGAAGAATAAGCAGCAACAACAAATTTCTGGCATTAAACTTACGAAACCAGCCCTTAATATTAAGTATCGTAATGTTGAGAGGGGTGAAACGTCAAAGACAAGTGATACCGGTCAGAAGAAGGCAACTCCCCTGCTTAAGAAGGGTTTCTTGAATAACAAAGCCTCGAGTTTTGTTGCTAAGCCTAATAATACGGAGAAGAGTTCTCAAAACTCTTTTAGTGCTCTTTGGGATAAGATAGATGATGGCACCGATTGGGAAGATGGTTCTAATATCAAGGAAGATGTGGTTAATGCTAGTGATAGTGAGGTTGAAGAAGTCATATCGATTGATGATCGGCATGGTGCTCGTCAGCCTGATGTTCGTTCTAAGTGTTAGCCTTGATGTCATTTTATTTTCATTGTTCATGCACCTTTAGGTGGTTTTTTCCTATTGGTGTTATTTGTTTTGTAATTGTTTGTAGGATCATATGGCATGTCATATGATTTAGTGGTTGTTCAAGCTTTTGCTTGAGGTTAATGTAGCATTGCAGCTACATTCCATTGTACTTCAACGCTTTTGGGAATATATTTTACCGGGGTCTTGATTCCCCTTTACCCAAAAAAAGGTTTACTTGGACATTCTTTCTAGCCATGAAGAGTGACACAGCTGATGTTCTTATTGAGTTTATCACTCAGATTGAGAAAAGGTCTGGAAATGAAGTTAAAATGCTTAGGAGTGATAATGGTGGAGAATTTAGGAACAAGAAGCTAGATGATTTTTGTGCTAGGAAAGGAATTACTAGGAAATTCAATATTGCTAGAACCCCACAACAAAATGGGGTTGCTGAGAGGAAAAATAGAACCCTAATTGAAGCAGCCAGAACAATGTTGGCTGATGCTCACTTTCCTATAGCCTTTTGGGCTGAGGCTATTAATACAACATGCTATGTGCAAAATAGAGCATTGGTTAACAAAATTCAGAACAAAACACCTTATGAGTTACTTTGGGGAAGAAAACCTAATATTGGTTTTCTCAGACCTTTTGGATGTCATGTAGTAGTATTAGATACTAGTGATGCCTTAGGGAAATTTAGTGCAAAAGGTGATGAGGGATATTTCATGGGGTATTCAATCCAGAGCAAGGGTTATAGGGTTTATCATAAAGAGGACAAACGTATTGTTGAGAGAGTACATGTTAGGTTCTTAGAGAATAAACCTAGTGATCCTGAAAGTGGTCCTAATTGGTTGTTTGATTTGGAACCCTTATCTAGAACTTTAAATTATATGCCTGTCACTAATCCAGACATTGTGAAGGTAACTTCAAATGTTGTGGAGGAACAAGTTGTTAATGTTTCAAGTACACAGGTTCTTGAAACGGTTGGATCACAAGCAGAAAAGGCATCTCCTACATTTGAATATGTCACAATTCCCATTTGGACAGAGGCTTTTGCTGCTGCTGCTGCTGCTACTGGAAAAGATAATGGTGGTTTCCAAATACCACCAGATACAAACATGCATGGTTCTTCAGGCGCTGACAAAGGCAAATCTAGCGCTGACAAGACCAATTCAGACGTTGATGGCTCAGACGTTGACAACAACATTTCAAGCGCTGTTAGCCCAGACGCTGACAACCAAGATTCAGACGTTGACAACACTTATGGGCATCTTTTCTCTTCCAGTTTTGAACAAGGTGGACCTTCCAGTGTTCATGAAGAGGTTCATGTTGATCAAAGAGAGTCTGATGAAGAAGATATTGGCAATATGGAGCGTGAGGTTGAGGACACCAGACTTTTTGAATGAGGGGTTCTTACTTCCACAATGAAGAATCACCCCACATATCAGATAATTGGTGATATTATGACTCCAGTTCAGACTAGAAGATCTCACCAAGGTCCTGGTGGGTTTATTGCCAATATACACAAGAAGGTTGATACCCCTCTTGTGCAAGCATGTTTGTTTGCATGTTTTCTGTCACAAGAAGAACCCAAGAAGATATTTGATGCTCTCAAAGAACCAAGTTGGGTGGAAGCAATGCAGGATGAGCTTCACCAATTTGCAATTCAGGATGTTTGGGAGCTGGTTGATTGTCCTAGATATGTCAGACCTATAGGGACAAGATGGGTTCTCAGGAACAAAAGAGATGAAAGAGGTATTGTGGTCAGAAACAAGGCAAGGTTAGTGGCTCAAGGTTATACACAAGAGGAGGGTATAGACTATGAGGAGGTCTTTGC
This sequence comes from Glebionis coronaria, assembly GCA_025667525.1. Taxonomy (NCBI): domain Eukaryota; kingdom Viridiplantae; phylum Streptophyta; class Magnoliopsida; order Asterales; family Asteraceae; genus Glebionis; species Glebionis coronaria. The sequence continues at coordinate 314,559,500 of CM046879.1, read as the reverse complement.
ACCAGTTGCAAGGATTGAAGCTATTAGGATATTTCTAGCCTATGCATCCTGCATGGGCTTTACAGTCTATCAAATGGATGTCAAGAGTGCTTTCTTGTATGGCACCATTGTTGAGGAAGTATATGTCATGCAACCTCCTGGTTTTGAGGATCCAGAGCATCCAGATAAAGTGTATAGAGTCAAAAAGGCTATGTATGGCCTTCATCAAGCCCCTAGAGCATGGTATGGTACTTTGTCTACATATTTGATGGACAATGGATTCAAGAGGGGCACCATAGATCATACACTATTTACAAATAAGAAAGGCAAGGATGTGTTGCTTGCGCAGGTCTATGTTGATGATATCATTTTTGGGTCTACTGATCCAAAGATGAGTGAGGATTTCTCCAAGCTTATGACAGACAAATTCAAGATGAGTGCTATGGGGGAGATGAACTTCTTTCTAGGTTTACAAGTTCAGCAGAAAGAGGATGGTATCCTCATCTCCCAGGACAAATATGCTGCTGAGATCTTGAAGAAGTTTGGCTTTTCTCCACATGAAAAGAGGGCTACTACTCCTATGGATAGAGAACACCCTTGGGGAAAGATTGAAGATGGGAAATATGTTGATGTCAGGCATTATAGATCCATGATTGGATCCTTGATGTATCTTACTGCTTCCAGACCTGATATCATGTTTGCTGTGTGTGCATGTGCACGCCATCAAGTGACTCCCAAAGAATGTCACCTTTATGCTGTGAAGAGGATCTTTAGGTACCTAAGATGCTATCCTAATCTTGGTTTGTGGTACCCAAAGGATTCACCATTGGAGTTGATTGCATATTCAGATAGTGATTATGGAGGTGATAAGTTTGATAGGAAATCCACAACTGGTGGATGTCAGTTTCTTGGGAGTAGGTTAATATCTTGGCAATGCAAGAAACAAACAGTGGTGGCTAATTCTACAACTAAAGCAGAGTATGTGGCTGCAGCAGCATGTTGTGGTCAAGTGTTGTGGTTTCAGAACCAGCAGTTGGACTATGGGTATAACTTCATGCATACTAAGATATTTGTTGACAATAATAGTACTTTATGCATCATTAATAATCTTTTACATCATTCTAAAACTAAACACATAGAAATTAGACACCATTTTATAAGAGATTGCTTTGAAAAAGGTTTAATACAACCAGATAGGGTTGACACTAAGGAAATTGTGTCAGATTTATTAACTAAACCTTTTGATGCTGGGAGATTTCAATACTTGGTAACAAGTATTGGAATGGTTAATCTCACTTAATATGTGTTTTGGATTCTTTTTGTAAAAGTATGTACAGGATGATGCATTATTATTATTGGTCTTATTGATGATTTAGATTTTCCACTATATTTTTCTAATACTGACAAAGGTTGTTTGAACGCTGATAAGTGTTTTTGCAACGTTGTCAGCAATATAATTGTCTAACACTGACAAAGCTTCCTTCAACGTTGTCATGTGTTATCGGGGCGTTGTCAGCAACAATGTTAGTTTTGTGGTTTTCAATCTAAATGTGCAGATGGTGTTAGCAGTATACCATTGGATACAGAGTTACTTATGGATCAATGGAGAAGCATTTGGACAAGTTTTTATTTATGGATGATGGTTGGAATGTTTCATTCCTATCTTGACATAAATTTTTTATGTCCATGCATGATTTTAGCAAACTTTTTGTATCATAGTTTAAGGGGAGGTTTTAGGAACCTTTAGGATGTTTGGGTATCCATATGATACTCTTATCACAATTCTAGATTGTGTCCACAGGTGAGTATGAGTTAGTTTTACTAAATCATGAGGCACTGTAGCATGCATAGTATATCAACTTTGCATGCTGCCAAGACATTTTTGGCCTAGAATTGGTTGTGGTCTGTTGGGAGACTTGGGAATGATTTTGATATGGGATTTACCTGGGAGTAACAAGGATTTTATAAGGTAACTTTGTTGTTAAGAGTTTTGGTTAGCAAGGGACACTAGAGGACTGTTATGTCTATCTTGCTTATGCAAGTGTGCATAACTGGACAGTGCTTGCCGCCCTATAATAATTATCAGCTTTTGGTTATCTTCTCTAGGATAAATTACTTGTTAAGGTCATTTTTCACTTTTTAAAATATTTTTATTTTTGGACGCTCACAAGAATTTTCCAAGCGTTGTTGAGACCAAATTGGACGCTGACATGGCTTTAGGCAAACGTTGACAAGATTATAGCCGTTGGGCGTTGATGGGTTATTTTTGACCGTTGACACTCAATGGGACCTACCCAGTTGTTACTTTTTGACATATTTTCAAGCCTTAATTTTAGGAGTTGTTACTTTCATTTAATGCATGAGATAACTTATAACTTTTTCAATATTTTCATGATTAGTTTTTGAAAATCTTTGCCTATTTTTGGGCCAATCACATGCATTCTTTCTCTCCTATAAATTTGGCTCCTATTTTAAACAGGGTATCTATAATTCTTGTCTAACACTTTTCTCTTATCAACTTCATCTTCTACACTTACAATTAACAGCTTTCATCAATGGCACCAAAGTTTAACTCAGCAAAATTGGAATTGGGGTTCAAGTCTCAACACAACATGATTGCTTATCTTGCTGTTGATGATACTCTGTTTCCTCAATACACACAAATGGTGGCATATTTGAATGCATCCCCATTAAGGTATGCTCTTTCTCATGCACCACTCATTCCAGTCACACACATTAAGCAGTTTTGGAACACTGTTAGTTCCTCAACAGTTAATGGAGTGACCACATTAACTTCTATTGTTCATGGGAGGTCTTGGGTGGTTACTGAGGCCTTGGTACGCCAAGCCTTGCATCTTGATGATGCTGATGGTGTAGCCATTCTTCCCATAAATGAAATAGAACAAGGGCTTAGGGCTTTTGGATATCCATTTCCTGATGAAGGTACTCTCAACAAGTATCATAAGCAGGAATTTCCCCCAGCCTGGAAGTACCTCATCCACATCCTCCTTCAATGTTTGAGTCCCAAATGTACTGCACACAATGAGATCAATAGATCCATTGCTAGTGCTATTGTGTGCATTGCAACAGGGCAAACATATAACTATTGTAAAATGATTTTTGAAGGGATGTGTAAAAACAAGGGGACAAAAATGACTTTTGCTTATCCCCGTTTTCTGCAAATGGTTTTTGATGATCAAGGATACTGCTCTAGGGATCACAATGATTTTTATAAGATCCCTGAGCAAAAGAAAGCTATTTTTACGAAGATGAATTCACCACCCCATAGAGACTTACCTTTAACCCCAGCCATGCTTGTTGTTATTGCAGCAGCACAACCCCAACCAGACCCCCAACCTCAAATTGACCCTCAACCACAACTTGAACCCATTCCTGAACCTTTACCCTCACCTGAACATATGCAAATTGACCAAGAACCCTTTGACGCTGATACATTAAATGTTGGCGTTGATGTGCCTATTTCCAACGCTGACACACAACCTTCACAATCCCAAACACCCCTTAACCAACCCACATCTACTCATTCTTCCACACCATCTTCCACACCACCTGAATATAGGTTGATGAAACGCCAAAGGACTACTGGAGTGTTCTCCTCTAGTGGTCCTAGCCATGTAGCAGAGAGAACCACCACCACAAGTGTGGCTGGTGACCTGGATGAGGCTGGGACTATTGGTTCTGGCTTAGATGCTGGCCAAGGCAGTCCCAACATTATTAAGTCCTCATCCTTGCCCAATGAATCTGACTTGGGAGGTCAAATCCCCATTTTAGAAGAGGGCAGACTGGAACCAATGACTCTTTTGGAATTGACGGCAGTCTGCATTAGCTTGCAAAAGCAAAATGCAGACTTAGTACAAATTGTCAGCTCTCAAGGCCTTGAACTCAAGCAATTGAGGGATAGGATTGTTGTTTTAGAAAGTGATCGTGTTAGAAGGGGTATGGAGGAGTCTTCCAAAGGGGAGGAAGATCAAAGAAATCTGAGTGATAAGGGCAGTCAAGATGGTCAATCAATGGATGTTGCTGAAACCCTTACAACTTTGAAGGAACAAACAGGTTTTGATACGTCCTTAATCTCTCCCACCAATCTAAATTTATCATTTACAGCTATGTTGAGAGAGGTTACACAAGGCGCTGAGGGAAAATATTTGAGCGTTGACAAGGCAAATTTGGACGCTGATAGAAGTATTTTGGGCGCTGATAGGATAAATTTGGACGTTGACAGACCTGCACATGAAGGTGATGTATCCCAGTCATCATCTATCATCAAGGAGGTTCCTACTCACGTATTACCATCTACTTTACCAACCATTGCACCATCAGATAAAGGTACGGGTAAATTGGTAGAAGAAATTATGTTGGGTCTACTAGACGTAGATCTTGCAGCCTGTCAGGACCGGTGAATGACTTCTGTAATCACAAGTCAAATCACAAAGAGACTCTATACACAATATGAATGTAGAATATAAATATAAACAAGAGAAACAGAATAACTATAAAGACTTGATCCTTTCTAAGGATTTCTAATATTGATAAACACTAGAACCACGTTTTGTGAAGGTGTGTATAACCCTTCTGCCTAAGGTTCCTTTTATACTACAAGGAAACCCTAATACATCATTAATGAAAACGTGTAAAACTGATATGCATATCCTTTCCTAACATATCTCATGCATATCCTAACAGAATATTAAGTAAATAATAAAGTTTGACTTCGACTAGGACCAGGAGCAGGACTTGCTCCTACTACGACTAGGACCAGGAGGAACTACATACCTCCTAGTCTACCTATTACATATAACTATTACAATGGTCCTAACAATCCTCCCCTAAACTTGAATTTGACCTGTTGAGTTCAAGTTTCCTGGAAAACGTGCAAAGAAACCCCGAGGATTGTATCAGCAAAACAAATAAGAATCAGATCAACAGCCGCATGAAACACTAGAAGCTTCTCCAAAGCTTGGAACAAATCAGCATCAAGGTGAATCTTTTCAGCAACATGAGCAGATTTGATGAGCCTTTACCAAGTAGCTGCTCGCTGTTGGGCTAGCCAGTCATTCTGGTGGAATAAGCATCACCCTGGGAGACTAGAACCCAGCCCAACTCTTAGAACGTGAATCAATGGTGAGTGGGAGTACCCTGATGATTTTAGGCAAACCATCACAGCCGTCAACGGATTTGATGCGTCTTTACCAGAAGCCGTACCCCTCTGGACTCGCCAACTCTTAGCAATAAAGCATCGGTGAGTTGAACACCCTATAGCTTTAAGCAAGCTATTACAGCTATCAACGGATTTGATAAGATCTTTACCAAGAGCCGTACCCCCTTGGATTAGCCACTTTTCAGTCCAAGACTATGGCAAGTGAAAACCATCCAGTTTTAGGTAACCTGGCAACCATCAACGGATTTGATAATCGCACCAGGAGCCGTACCCTCAAGGTGAATCAACTTTTTCTTGTCGATGAGACATGGTAAGTTGAGAACCATTTGTTGTGTGGACCACGTCCAACACCAAGTGAAACCAAGTACCAGAACAAACTCAAACCAGGAACCACATTTTGAACCAGCCAAGGGATATTATGTACAAGTATAAAAGCTAAACTATGTTAAAGTATAAGCAGATATTATATAAAAAATATTTTTTTTTTTAATTTGTGTGTTTGATATATATATATATTTTTTTTTAACTATAAAGAATAAAAGTCACCAATCACTGTACCTATTGGTGAAAAGAATCAAAATAAGAACAAAAATTCAAAGTATAAACACTTACAACCCATTCACCTTACATACCAGAAGCTGCCTTCTTATCCACTAGCAACCGTGCTTGAATACCCTCTACCAAAGTTGTGGCCATACTCGACTCATTCCGAGAAGGAGCAGTAGAAATCTGCAAGTGACTTGCCAACATTGCTTCCATGGAAGAAATAGTCAAAGGATACACAACATCCGTCAACATAAACACCACATGACCAGAACCTAACTCCAACACATGAACTCCACATCCAGCATAAAGCTTCCAGCGAACAATCTCCCATTGCATTTGATCCTTCCATACGCCCAAAGGTGTAGAAGATGGAGGAGGATCCAACATAAGCTTGAGATCGGCCCAAAGACGGATACCAGGCCAGGAAGACACCGCCATGGGGTTAAACGGCATACTGGAATCAACAAGCCCAAACAACGCCATAAGATCCATACGGTCAGCCCACGATAACACACCCTGCAAACCCGTGACCATTCGCACAGTCCCATCACTCAAAGTAATCCGATGGGAGACGCCACCAGGAAGTGTTGTAGACCTCTCAACCGTATAACCCGTAATGCTTCCATTGCCCAAAGGTAAGTCAGAATCGCTATCCGAAGCTGCATCAATTAAGTTCTCAGGATCACGCTTCTCAAAAGGAACTGATTTACCACGGCGAACACGACGAGTAAGTTTCTGGCGAGTGGAACGTCGAGGCGTGGGAGCCGAAGGAGTGGATTCAACCTTCACCTGAACTTCAGCAACAGCAGGAGAAGCAGTAGAAGTAGACTCATGAACATGTCCACCCAAAGAACCACTAGGTGCTGCATCAGAAGTAGGATGAGGTTGTGTTGCAGGAACTTGTGGTGATGAAGATGGCACATCAGATGTAGCAGCAGTAGGGATGGTGGCATCAACAAAAGTGCTTGCAGAAACATGGGTGGTGGTAGTAGTAACAGGTGTGGTGGTGGAAGCATGAGTGGTGGTGGTCGTAACAAAGATGGTAGTAGCAGGACCAGCAGTAGAACCAATAGGAGCAACCAAGGGTGTAGTAGAAGGACCAACAGAAGTAGCAATAGAACCAGAAGGACTACCAGCAGAACCAGGAGTGGGTACAGACGAATGACCAGTAGAAGCAGCAGGCATAGAAGCAGTCACACCACGAGGATGGTAAATAAATCTTTCCGGAATGGGTTGGCTCTGACGCTTCACCATCTTCTCATAAAGGACCTTAAGCTCATCAAATGTCAGAGCCCGCACCCGATTCCAAGACCACGGAGCATTGAAATGAGCAGCAGATTGATATTTCACGTAACGTTGCATCTGCTGGCGCTGCTCAGTCCGAGAAAGAGGTCTGTTCCTTTGCTGTTTCTTTAGTTCTTCAGCAAGAGCCAATTGATGTTTACGCATCATCACCATAGCACGTGGAATACAGTTGTGTTCATCAACATCATCACCTAACAGATCTTTAAACTGAGCATAATCCTGAGTGAGAACAGTCAACACTTGCATCCATTCACCATCAGTCCAGTGCATAGCATCATGCTGAATTTGCGTACGCCTTCGCTCTCGAAGCTCTTCCTCAGCAACCCGATCCTCCTCATCAATCTCAGCCTGAACCCGACGAGCAGCTACTTCACCAAGTCTTTCTTCTTCAATCTGGCGACGAGTGCGCTTGCGAGTAGGAGATGGAGAATCAGTCATTGGGGCTTTTCCCTTTGGATCATTAGAGGGACCAGCATGAGAACCAGCACCAGCATCAGAATCACCACCCATAGAAGGGGGAATAGCACTAGAAGAAGGAGCATTGGAGGACATTGGAGGACCGGGCAGATCATCATAAACTTTATCAGCAAAGGCAGCCTTTGCCAGCAACGTCAAGCCATCCTCAACATTCTCCGCACCCTCATCCTCAGAATCTGAAAGAACCACATGCTTCTTGCGACGACGTTGTTGATTCTCCAACACCTTTATACGATCGGACAGAGGAAGAACAAACTCCCTTGTGAGCTTCCGATGTTGGTTCAAGTCAGCTTCCAAACAAAGCATCCTCTCATGGTACCTGTGCATAAGATCTAGCAAAGATGTCAGTGTAGTAGGCTCCTCCGCCTGCCCACCAAGTGAACTTGGATCAGGGAAAGCATCACGGGAGCCTGAAGCAACATGTGGGTCAACCTGTGGAGAACTAGCAGCAAACGGGATATCAGTCAAGTGTGGGGCAGGGCTAGGAGGTGGAGTCTCCACAAATGGAGACTGGTGTGGAACGGAGGAAGGACCAGCCTTGGAAGGGGATGGTTTTTCAACCACCACTTCCTCAACTAGCTCCTCCTCTACCACAGGAATGTTACCACCAGTAGGAGCCTCCTCCTCCTCCATGGGGTCATCATCTAACACAACCAACTCAGGAGCCTCCTCCTCCTGACCTATAGGACCCTGAGCCAACCCCATCATGGCTTCAGTCAGGGGCCTCCAATCCCCAGTAAACCCATTCATCATATTGTAATACACTTTCGCTGTTAGTTTAGATGGTACATGCTCAGCCCTATCACGTGGAATGCAAACAAGTATTTGTTGAATAAACCTAGGGTACATAAGAAATTTCTTCCTAGAACCAGCAGTTGACAAATTACTAGCCATCCCCTCAAATAAATAATTTGAAAAATTAAACACTCTACCCTGGGCTAAACATATAAGACCAGTAGCCAAAGGAGTAGGGAACGCATCCCAACTCCCCGACTTGGGACTCATACAATGGATTAAATAGTGAACCAGAAGCTTCCACTGAGGGGAAAACCTATTCTTTTGGAAGTTAAACTTCCCCCCATGTTCATAACCTATGGCAGCCATACCCTCTAATACTTCCGAATTGGGAAGTGATACAACACCCCCCTCATCCTTAAGATGAAGAGAAGAGCGAATAGATGCTTCAGTGACCACATAAGCACGTCCATCTATGGTAGCATGGAGTGCTCGTGGACGTCCAGCCACATTCACAAGCTCAGCAGACGCCCAAAATTGACGTACCACACTATCATATATGGTAGGACAAACAGTAAATGCAAACCTTAAGTTTGAAGCTTCAATAAACTCCAAGATATCAGCAAAATGTTCACGATTAGGACCATCACCCAGATAAGCAACACGATTATGAGCAGGTTGGTAAGCAAGAGCAGCCATGGATCTTGATGAATGGATGGAAGAAGGATTTGGATTGGGATGCAAAGAGTAGAAGCGGTTTTTGTGTGTGTTTTAATTGTAATGAGTGAGTCAAGGGTGTATGTTGACCATATAGGAAGAAAGTAGTAACTGTTCATTGACCCCTATTAATGGGGGGTTGCCCTTTCAAATTAAACCATAATGGCATACTAACCACTTGCCCTTTTTAACATAATAACTTACCCCCAATTTATTTGCTGAATTCAAACTTGTAAATACCAGTATTGGGAGCGTTGACCAAAAGTCAAAGTACACAATAGTCAGACCAGGAGCAAAACATGATTAATAAAGGACAAAAGGAATGAACAGTAGCCAGACCAGTACCAGTACCAAGAGTCAAACACCAATAGACATGGAAGGATTTTAAACCACCAGAAAGCAACCAAGCATAACTAGAAGCTGACCAAAGAGGACCAGAAGCCAGTCATGTGAGGCCATATCCACCAGTAGAGAGCAAAAATCCTCCATCAGAAGCACCACACACCATCATAACCAAGACATTATGTTGTTAAATACTATGAATACGTTAGACTGACCTAATATGTACACAAAGCCTCCCCTTAGGCTTTGCCTCCCCTCAATCCTGGACCTCACGGATTGACCATCCCAATATGAACCACCAAGTGGTTAAACCGAGGACCATCAAAAGCTTTAGTCAGCAAATCAGCAACATTATCATCCGTATGAACTTTAAGAACCTGTATCAGCTTCTTCTCATTTGCATCGCGTATAAAATGATGCCGAATCTCAATATGCTTCGTCCGCTGATGGAATACAGGATTCTTCACAATGCAAATAGTGCTTTGATTGTCAATAAAAATTTTGGTATTCATAAAATTGAACCCATAGTCCAACATCTGATTTTGGATCCATAAAACTTGACCACAGCAACTAGCAGCAGCTACATATTCAGCTTCTGTTGAAGAAGTAGCTACGATTGTCTGTTTCTTACATTGTCATGAAATAAGCCGACGACCCAAAAATTGACAACCACCAGTAGTAGACTTCCTATCATTATTAGCACCAGCATAATCACTATCACTGTATGCTTCAAGAACAAAGGGTGATTCTCTAGGATACCATAGACCCAATTTAGGTTGAGCCTTGATATACTTGAAAATCTTCTTCACTGCATTTAAGTTCGAAACCGTTGGAGTCACCTGGTGTCTAGAACAAGCACTTACGGTGGATCTGGCTCATTCTTAAGTTTGATTTTAGCAACTTCATAAGGAGTTGCTGCTGGTCTAAGAGGATCCATGTCAAACTTCTGAAGAATCTCATGAACATACTTGTCTTGACTGATGAAAATCCCATCCGATTGTTGCTTGACTTGAAGACCAAGGAAAAATGACAGTTCTCCCATGGCACTCATCTGAAATTCGCCTTTCATCAAGTTTTCAAACTCATCACACCACTCCTTCCTTGTAGAACCAAAGATAATGTCGTCCACATAAACCTGAACAAGGATAATATCCTTGGAATTCCGCCGAAGAAATAGTGTTTTGTCAATAGTACCTCTTCTATAGCCATTCTTTAACAAGAAAGTGGAGAGCCGCTCATACCAAGCTCTAGGAGCCTGATGTAACCCATAAAGAACCTTGACCACCTTGTAAACTTTCTTGGGATGAAGTGGATCTACGAACCCCTTAGGTTGAGTAACATACACTTCCTCGTCAATTTTTCCATAGATAAATGCACTCTTGACATCCATCTGGAACACCGTAAAGCCAACATACGAAGCAAAGGCCAAAAACAGACGAATGGCCTCGATCCTGGCAACAGGCGCAAAGACTTCAGTATAATCAATGCCCTCAATTTGAGTGGTCCTTGTGCGACAAGCCTAGCTTTATTCCTGACAACAATTCCCCGTGCATCCTTCTTATTTTTGAGAATCTATTTGGTATTGATAGCTGTCTTCCCATCTGGTAAGTCAACCAGAACCCAAACATTCTGAAACAAGAATTGCTGCATTTCCTCCTGCATAGCCTCCACCCAACTTTGATCCTCAAGAGCATGAGAAACAGACCTAGGTTCCACCTGTGAAAGAAAACAAGCAAACAAACAGTGTTGAAAGTTCGTATGATTATTACGCTTTTGATCCTCAATATAGCCCACAAGAGCATGATGATCAGACGAGGCCTTCTACTGCATTCTGCGTGTCTTGACGGTAGAACCAGGATCTCCAATAATTTGAGTGGTAGGATGGTCTTTATGTGGTTGCAAGACTGGATTGGAAGAAACCTCCACTTCTGGTGCCAAGTTATTGAGATCACCAACAAAATCAGCATCATATGAAGCATTTTGGAAAATCCCGTCTACCGGTTGTTTATGAATATCATCCAGCTTGGTAGAAGACTTCTTTTCATGGTTCCCCAAATCAGAAGGACTGGAGAAACGTGTATTGGAAGCAGACTCACTAGCCGGAGTACCAGTAGTTGGGTGACTAGCACTAGGAGCAGAAGCTGGAGTACCAGGAGCAACTTTGTCAGTAGGCTCAACCAAGGGAAACTCAAAACTACCTTGAGCCGCTGCTTTAGTAGCTTCTTGTTGTTGCTTGAGAAGAGTATCAAGAGCTGCTTGGGAATCCTGTACATCCACTGGAGTTGCATCACTAGGAGGAGTAGGAGAAACCGTGGTGGAATAGGATGGAACCACAAAAATGTCATCCTCATCATCTGAATCAGAAAGACTAGAAGGAACACCAGTACTAGAAGTTGCAAACACTTGTGGTCCTGCATCATGGTTAGTTTTGAAACGAAAATATCCTAACGAATCACTAAGATAATCAAGATCAAAATACCATTCTGGACCCGTTCCTTGTATGTTTGTCTTCTCCTCAAAATACCTGAGATTAATAGTTTCAATTATCCGTTTGGCTTGAAGATTGTAGACACGATACGCCCGAGAATGAGCTGAATATCCCACAATATATCCTTCATCAGCCTTGCCATCAAACTTCCCCAAATAGTCACTAGTATTCAGAATGGTGACTGGGCACCCAAACGGCTTCAAATGAGCAATATTTGGAACTTTGCCCGTGAGCAGCTCATAAGGTGTTTTCTTGTGTGGATTGGTAATAGACACCCTATTCAAAACATAACTTGCAGTATTAACACCTTCTGTCCAGAACATGGTCGGAAGCTTGGAATCGGCAAGCATAGTTCTTGCTGCTTCTATTAGTGTCCGATTCTTTCTTTCTGCCACACCATTCTATTGAGGAGTCCTAGCAGCACTATAATCTCTTTTGATGCCCTTAGCATTGCAAAGTGCGATGAGGTCTCTATTTTTAAACTCGGTTCCATTGTCGCATCGAATACCTTTAACTTTCTTGGACAACTGATTCTCTATCAAGGTAAGAAAATCTCGAAGAATTGAGTAGGTCTCACTTTTGGCAGCCATGAAAAACACCCACGCAAACCTGCTATAACCATCAGTCACCACCAAACAGAATTGCTTGTGGTCTATGCTTCTGATGGAAGTAGGACCAAATAAGTCCATGTGTAGAAGCTGCAATGGTTCAGTAATGAGACTTAAAGCAGTAATGGCCTTGAAGGATGCTTTGTGTTGTTTGCCTTTGCTGCAAGCAACACAATTTATGTCATTTCTAAACGTCTTGGGAGGTAAACCAGAGACCAGATTCAGATTGGCAAGTTTATGAATGGTCTTGAAGTTCACATGTCCCATCCTTCGGTGCCATTTTGTGGCTTCATCTTCCGAGGCTTTTGCAACCAGACATGCTAGTTGACCAGTAGGGTTGACTTCATTCAACTTGATGCTATATAGATTGTGTCTTCTAGGGATTCTGAGTAAAACTTGTGAGTCATCCGGAAGCTTAAAATATTTGGAGAGCACAAGTGCATCAGTATCGGTGAAGAGTACAAACTGCTTCTTGTCACAAATCTGAGAGACCGATATCAAGTTGAAGTGTTGAAGTGCTTCCACATAGTAGACCTGCTCAAAATTTAGATTTGGAGTCTTTATCGTTCCTTTGCCAGTGATTCTGCCTTCACCTCCACCAAAATAGACCTTGCCTCCATAAAATGGTACAAAGTTAGAAAGAAGGCTTTTATTGCCAGTCATGCTCCTAGAGCAACCACTATCAACAATGCCTAGACTAGGATCCTGGTATGGAGTAACCTACAACAACAAGATAATCACAGTACAAAAATTAGTGTCTTAAGGGGACCCAAACCTTTTCAGGTTTGAGCCTGCCTTGTGGATCATTAGAAGAATGCCAAGAAGATTGATGAGATCCACTATTGTTTCTTGGTTGTCTATGCATCATATGGGTATTGTTATTGAACCAAGAACAACCTGCTGAGGGCTTAACAGCAGTTCCCATGTTTCCCCTACCAAAAAACGTGTGGTCTAAATTATGCGGATAGTATGGATTAAAATTTTTAAAATAATTACTGGTTGTTTGAAATCCACTATCACTCCAATAATTAGAGGCGAAAGGAGAAGATACTCTAGAAGTATTAAACTTTGGAGCACTAGGATTAAGTCTTCTAGATGCATATGAAGCAGCTCCTGGTGAACCAGGAGCAGGAAAAACATGATTAACAGATGCATGTGTGTCATAATAATCACAATCTTTAATTAAATGAAAGGAACTGCCACAAACAAAACATGTTTTGAAAGACCTTTTATTAGAATGAGACTGTTTCATACTGCCTACTTTATTACACACATTTCTAGGAAAAACATTCTTCCTAGGACTCAATAAACAAGGACCAGACACACTTGACTTGACATCAACTTTTTCTTCACACATCCTAGCACCAGTAGCAGCATGTTCATTTGACTTGGAACTTGTAGGTCTTGACTCTTCACTTGAACCATTAGATGCAGAGTCACCGGCTTTGTCACTGAAAGTACATGAGACAAAGTCGTTAGTATTAGTAGAACTTGTTGGGGACTCAAGCATCTGTGATCCATCCGAGTCATTATGCCATGAGGTGGGCATGAAAGTTCCAGTAAGAGGAGGAGGGACATCATGCATTTCTGCTGCTGGTTTAAACCTATTGTAACTAGGTTTGCCCTCATCCTCTTTGTCGGCATCAAAGACGCTTGAGAAAGATAAATCAAATACATCTTCAGAATCAATATATTTTTCAAATCCTAAGCCTCTTTTAGTTCTGCCAGACATGCTACTATCAATTAATTTTGAAAGATTTTTAGGTGCCTTTTTCCATTTGTCAAATCTTAACATTGTAGCATCTAATTTAGCTTGCATCTCCTCTTTTTCTTTGATACTAGCATCTCTTTCAGTTTCTGTATATTTAAGCATATTTGTAGTGTTTTCTAAATCAATGCTTAGTATCCTGATTTTATCCTCATACGCACGTTGTGTATCTTGTAACCACTTCTTTTGTTGTTCCAATGTGTTTAATGAAGCTTTATAGGCTTGCACCTCTAAAAAATACTTATCATTTTGATCATTTACTTCATTAAATTGGGACAACAGTTCTGTGTATTTATCATGACAACCAAGAGGACAATGTTGTACCTGAGGTGAGATGCCCATAAGAGCAAACTCTTCTACTTCTTCTGCATCAGAGAGATTCCCAGCAATCATTGCCAACACATCAGTCCTGGATTCCGCTGATTCCAGAGTAGAAGCCTGATGATCATTCCAGTTGACCATAGAGTCAACAGATACCAATGCCTTCCTGTCATCTTTAACCTCCTGAACCTTGAAAGCGGAGTACCTGCTCTTCTCCTGATCATTCTTGCTAGGGCACTCTCTTGCAAAGTGACCCTGTTGCTGGCAGTTGTAGCACCGTACCTTGCTTCTATCGAATCTTGCTGGCTCCCGAGGGTTGTAATTAAATTTCCTTCCTGCTTTCTTCTCAAACTTGTGAACCCTAAGAGTAAGCATGGCCATCTGCCATTTAAGATCTATCTCATCCAGATGAAGTTTATTGATCTGTTTGAAGTCATCAAAAGCAAGTTGTTGTTCAGCAGTAACATCAGCCACAAAAGAATGAAGAACAGCTTCTACCATACTACCAGACTTGGCAGCAGGATCAGAAGCAGAAGACATGGGACTAGATGCATATGACATGGGACCAGTATGCTGAATAGTATGCTGGATAGTATGCTGGGGAGAGACAGTATTGCTCGGGCTACTTGCATATGACATGGGACTAGATGCCATAGAGCTCACAAAGGCTGAATTAGCAGGAGTGGGAAAAGAGTCACTCGGATATCCTCTCACATGAGGTTCGAATGTTCTGAGCCTATGAAACAAATCATCAAAGGTGAGATAATCAAGCCCACCTTTGGCTTTGAGAGAGATCACCACCTGGTTCCATGAGTAGGGTAAGGCTTTAAGAAACCTTGCATTAATGTCACCATCATCAGGTTTTGACCGTAGTTGATTCAATTGGCTCAAGATCTTCTGGAACCTATCATACCCTTGATTTAGACCTTCAGTTTCTGAGATTTTGAATTCGGTAAATTCATCTCTCAGCATGGACCTCCGCATTTTCTTTGACTCCTCATTCCCGCCGAACCTTGCTTTTATGCCATTCCAGATCTCTCTGGCATCATCCAAATGGTAGAAGTCACCCATGTGATCTTCAGGAAGAGATTGAAGCAAAATTGTTTTTGCTTTTACCTCCTTCTGAATAGCGATGATTTCCTCATGAGTTTTAGGGTCAAGAAGAGTAATATTACCGTTCTTGTCTCGTCCAGTAAGCTTCCTGTTGTTTCCATTCAGAATGATCTTCCAAAGATCTTGATCAGTGTTGGTGATCCACCATTCCATCTTCATTGCCCAGTTATCATATTCACCCTTCTTCAGAAGAGGGAATTTTCCATTCGTGTTGGAGACCGTAGCCAGGATCTGCTGAGGTTGCACAATTTTAGGAGTGCCTTCTTCTCCTGTTTGAGTAGAAGTTGAGGCAGACATGATAAACAGATTGTTAGTAATAAGAGAACTTGATTCTGCTTGTATAGAGACCCTCCCAGGCTCTGATACCACTTGTTGGGTCTACTAGACGTAGATCTTGCAGCCTGTCAGGACCGGTGAATGACTTCTGTAATCACAAGTCAAATCACAAAGAGACTCTATACACAATATGAATGTAGAATATAAATATAAACAAGAGAAACAGAATAACTATAAAGACTTGATCCTTTCTAAGGATTTCTAATATTGATAAACACTAGAACCACGTTTTGTGAAGGTGTGTATAACCCTTCTGCCTAAGGTTCCTTTTATACTACAAGGAAACCCTAATACATCATTAATGAAAACGTGTAAAACTGATATGCATACCCTTTCCTAACATATCTCATGCATATCCTAACAGAATATTAAGTAAATAATAAAGTTTGACTTCGACTAGGACCAGGAGCAGGACTTGCTCCTACTACGACTAGGACCAGGAGGAACTACATACCTCCTAGTCTACCTATTACATATAACTATTACAATGGTCCTAACAAATTGTTCCAAAGGATGCAGCTCAAGTTGAATTTGATAGAAGATTGGCTGAACAAATGATGGAATAAGGTGAAAAGGAAAAGTCACCATTTATTGTGACTTCTGAAGAAGAAAGTGATGGAGCTAGCTCAGACTCAAGTGTGATGATTATAGAACCAGAAAGGCTTGAGTATGGTGATGAGCTTGCTAGGGAAAAGTTGAGAGAATTGAAATTGCAGGTTGACTTTGACATGCCAGAGGTGGTTCAAATGTATAATTCTTGGGAAGAAAGCTGCATGGATAATCCAGACTTGACCATTTCAGATCAAATATGGGGTTTGGAGCTTCTTCTTAGAGTTCAGAAGGATTGTAAGGTGATTTTGAAGCACAAGGCAAGCAATATTCTCTCAGAGTTGAAAAGGGATAGAAGGGAGCTCTACTTTATGTTGCTCAGATGTCATGGAGTTGGATGGACACATCAGAAGTTGAAGGCTTTGACATTTGATGAGTTGGAACATAGGGCTTATCCCATTTGGGTGAGAGTGCAGGAAGCAAACACTCTCAGACTTCTTTCAGATGAAAGAAAGGAGCAACTTACAAAAGAAATGGAAATCAAGAAAGCTTTGATGATTCCCAGGCTAGTGAAGAAGGGATTTAAATTTGAGTTTCCAAAAGATATGGATCCACTGAAGCAGTTATAAGAAAGAGCCTCAAGCTCTCCCCATTAGAAGCTTCAGATATGGTGCAAGTGTTACCATTAGATTCCAGGAATCCAATTGTGAGTTATGATGAGGATGAATGTGGATTCTGGAAGATTGGCAGATTTGGCAAGGAGGTACACACTTTTACCACTCTCATATCATTATTTGCAAGTTGTGATAGAGAAGACTTGGTGGACCTTTGGAGGTTACTGGAGACCAAGTATGAGGCTGAAGCACCAACTTCAGCTAATGAAATAAAACTTTGGACCACATTCAAAAGAATGTGTGGGACAAAAGAGGAAGATCCTAAAATTTGGAAGGATCTTGAAGATGACCTCAGTGGTCTTCAATGGAGGTTATATTCAGCTGCTGGTGTATACCATTTGAGTTCTACAAAGTTTGCTGAGTATCTACTTGTGGATGCTCAATATTTCATATCCAAGGCTATTTTGGAAAAGATGAAGGACACTCAGCTGGAGATAGATTATTCAAGTGACGTGGCAAAAGATTTGATCAGATTTATTTATTACCAATATGAGAAGGTTTGTCAGACTCCTCCAAGTCCTTAATGCTTATTCAGAAACTTGATCATAAGAGTGGATATCAAGTTTAGGGGAGGATTGTTGGGAATAAATTAAGGCCAGATCACTTGAGCGCTGACAAGAACAAATCAAGCGTTGACAAGAACAATACAAGCGCTGACAGCTCAAGCGTTGACAGGTTAAAGTCAAGCGTTGACACATTGAAGACAAGCACTGATGGAAGATATAATCTACATGTTTATTATATTCTAGAATACTTCTAGTAAGGATAGAAACGACAATGTATTTTCTATATTTATCTTTACCTAGAATAGTTGATACGTAGCTTATTGTACAAGGCTTCTTGTGTCTATAAAAGAAGGCCTTTAGGTTAAAGTTTATTATCAAGTTTCATATAATTTTTCGTTCGTAAACATCTTTCATTGTAAGCAAGTTCGACATTCATAATCAAAGTGAAAGTTTTGTTTACATCTTGTGTTCTTGTTTAAGTGTTAAATTCCGCATAACACTTAGATTCATAAAGCATATACAAAGGTTTCTCTACGTGTTATACTTGATCTAATCTCGTATACACAAAGCTAATCGATCTAAGTTTGGGATCAATAAGTACCCTAACCTTACACTATATATAATAATTCCACTATCTCATTTTCATTTTAAAATTCATTTAACCAAAATTTCTTCCTTCCTCCTCCATTTTTCTTTCTTAGCCATACACCCCATCAACACCAATCATCAAAATTTTTGATGATCAACTTTGATCCATCCAAAAACAAAACAAGTCCCATTCCTATTTTTGAAAGGTGATTCTAATGATACCATTTTTACTTACATGCATCAAGTTTTAGTTTTTTTTATTGTTAGGTGGAGATTTTGATCATGCATATGTTACTAGTGATGATCAAATGATGTTATTGCAATATTTTTGTTAAAAAGTTGATTTTTAATTTTTGGGTTTTTGATTTTGATGATGATACAAGTGTTCGGATTGGTTTATGGTGATATTAGGATGTTAGGTTGATGATAAAAATGATTGGTTTTGATCAAAAACATGATTTTGTGGGAGATTTTGAAAGGTGATTTTGGGCAGTAGGTTTGAGGCTATTTTCGAGGGTCTTAAGTCTGAATATAGGATGATATGATGGGATTATGTTGTAGAGAATTACGTTAGCTTCGATTTGATATAAAGTAGGCCTTCCAACTCCAAACGAGGTGGAAGTTACACTAGTTTGATTTTCGTGTACCGGGAGACGAGTGTTGACACAATCCGAAAATTGTTGTCGATATTTGGATCGAATCTCGGGGACTATAAAATGAGTTTCAAAATGATTCAAGGGCTGTTCTCAGGCTCCAAGTTTAGCATTTTGAGTCTATTTATAGAATGAAGTGGTGGTTTTACAAATGGAGTTGTTTAGAATGGTCAAAATGATTTCGTAAGTCAAGGTCGCTAAACTGTCCGGATTTTGTGATTCAAAGATGAGTCGGGCAGGGAACTTTAGAAGTAAAATCTTTTAATGGGCTCTTGGGAGGACTTTCTACATATAGTAAGTGAGTTCTCTGAGTAGTATCATAAAAATTTGATGTGTCTAAGTATGGGAAAACGGCTTGGACATTTGGTATGTTCCGGCAGATTTTTGTTAAAGGCATAGAACAATAAAATGAATATATAGGAGAGTGTAATAGTATCACTTGTATCGTTTTCTCTCGAGTTTGTCGTGATTTTATGAGTCGAGTTTTATATTCTTATGTATGGGTTATATCTCGAGTCTATTATTAATGAACGCACCTCATTTGATAGGTTGCGGTTCTCGTGTTTGAAAGGCATCATCTATCGTCGGCGATCGTCTCATTACCACTATTGGCTAAGGTGAGTCTATAGCCTCGCTTTATACTAGTTATTAAAATGTTTTTAAACCCGCGAGGGGGAATACATGTTTTATGAACTTAGAACACAAGATTTTTATGGTATGCTTTGTCCCTCTATGAATAGACCCGTGGTTGCCTTTAAATTGCATTAAGTGATTGCCTTTGTTAAAACCTCAATTATGGACCGTTAATTAACCTATGATGGGTTAACCGCTAGTACAATTAATAGATCTATGGGGGAAGCCGCCCCGGTTCAGTTTTTGTGGACTTGTCATAGAAGCCTAGGCCCGACCTCCACACTGTTTGAACATACTGTATTGAGAAGTCAGGTATACGGCAATGTACCAATAATCGGGAGGTAACCGACAATTAATAAATCTCCTGTCTTATCAGACCTCTAAAGGGAGTGTCTAAGGGCTCGGTTCCATGAGCTTATTGCAATTTATGCTATATACAATTATTATTGTTGATGCAAATTATTATTTGATGCTTGTTGCCTTTAAGCATGCCACAAACTTATAATCTTTGCTTGTGTTCAAAATGATTATATAAACCTATAGATTCACTCGACATTTTTGCTGATTGTTTTACTCACATGTATTTCAGGTAATCAAGAAGTGGAAGCTTGGAGGTCACGGGGAATGAAGTTGTGCACTGCTTTTGTTGTTCAAACTCTTTGATTTATTTATCGTTCCATTTTTAAAACAAACTAATATGTTGTTTTAACTTATCTTTTGGTAACGATTACTTGGGACTACGCTACTCTGACAAATGTTTTAGGAACGATAAATCTAAAACGTCTCTTTTTGAGTCGTTCTTTATAAATTATGTGTTGTAGTATCATTGTTTAGCAACCAAAGATGTATTCCGCTGCGTGTAAATTTGGGGGTGTTAAAGATTGGTACCAGAGCCATGAGTTATAGAGAACTAGGTCTTTATTTTAAAAACCTAAACTATAACTGTCAGTTTTTATTTTTCAAAGAGTTGGTGCACATGATTTCGCGTGACTTCAGGTTCAAGCTACTTCTGGGGTTACAACTTTAGTATACATTATTATGTATGCCTTATTGCTAAGTATTTCAAAATAAATACTATAATCCTTTATCGATATATATTTATGTCGTTAAACTTTTGATAAAAGTTTATCATTTATTAATGATTAACTTAAATAAATACAATGAATTTTCAAGATCTTTATGTATATATTTTTGAAGTATTTAAATTGCTTTTATTGAAAAAATTTTATATTATGACCTTACATACCTTCATCTGCGCGCGTTACTTTTATTGCTTAACCCTTTGAGATATCTATATAGATATTCAAATCGTCTTCCAGCTATTTGTGCTTGGACGTCTTTTAACGTAATTTCTAGACCATTGTGTAGCTCAATGTGTCTTTGGAATAGACTAACCGCTATTTATTGACATTTATATGTATCGACTCCGAAGTGTATTGTTCACTTATATCTCGGTAACGTCATCGTCATCTTATAAATCATCGTCTAGATTATGGCGCTAGATTAGAATACAATTTTACTTCTATAAAATTGTATCATTTGTTTTTTATTAATCTTCTCGCTCCCGGAGTGTAGCATGTTAATGTTCTATTCTTTTCTTGTTATGTTTTGTGTTTTTGACAATCGTGACACCAAGGAGATTTGCCTACATTGCATTTTGAAATCTAAATTACGAACGTCTTTCACCGTCTTGCTTCCTAAATTTCGTGTTGAATACCTTGAAGCATTTTATGTCATTCATCATGCTATATTTTATTTGATGCTCATTACGAGATTTATTTTTCGTTGTTATAAAATCCACAAGACATGTGTGTATATATGTATATATTTTGAGCCGTTAAGAAGTGTCGAAAAATACACTTTATGCAGAAACTGTAGGGGCAGTATAAACAGGTCAAAACTTAAAAGTAAAACCTGCGGTTTTTTTAAAATAAAATAGTCAAACCTGCACAGAACTTGCAGGGGTATTTTGGTCATTTTACATTGGGTTTCAGGTCTCGAGTAAAACTAGAAAGTCGTCTGAAACATCGTTTTGCATCAAAATGCTTTAGACTCCGAGCCTTGGAGATGTCGTTTATCGGGTCAATTAATCGGCTCATATTTAAAAGTTAAATCTGATAGAAAATTCAGAACATGGGTTTTATACGTTTCAAAGTAGTTTTGAGTTCATTTGAGATCGTAAAATTTTAACAAATATTATTTTACAACTAACTAATACTAGTTGCATGTGAAAATGTTTAAAAATAGAAAATTACAGGATTAACAATTACCGGATTAATGGTGTAATTTGAAAATGAATAATATACTTTCTTAAAAGCATGTTGTGTCGAGTATCTTACATAGAATACACATATGGATTGTTTTATTCTTTTTATATATATGACTCATTTGTCATTCGATGTTGTTTTATTTTTGTTTTCTTTTAACCTTCCACTAATTTGGGTCGAGTTTTGAAGTTTTGTCTTCACATTCTTCGTCGATATTTTTATCACATGTCGCATGGCATTTCGTCTAAACCTTATAACCTTTTGAAACCTTAACAACTTGTAACCATTTCATTGATTGTTTTACGAGCTACTATTTGCTACTTTTTGCAAACCTTTGGCTACTTTATACGTTTTCATAATGTCACCTTATAAATAAATCTGATATTGTTTTATGATTATTTTCACCAATTCTTTTTACTTTGGTCTTATAAAATACTTTTCGTAACATAAAAAAAATTGCTTATTGAGTATCTCACAAATTACTTGTATCCTATAAATTTTTAAACTATTTTTTGAATTCCATTTTACAAATGGCATGGTTTATATATAAACATAAGAAGCGTAATACTTTTCGACGAAACTGAGCACTGCATTGCTAGCCCTAAATTATACATGGCCTGATCACCTATGTCTAATTTAGAAGGAGCCATGCTAGGCTGAATAGTAATCACCAAAAAAAAAATCTTGATAATAAAGAACTTTTTACTTGTATTTATGATAAAGATAAATAAAATGAAATAAAGTGAAAAGAAGTTTTGAAAACCTTTATATTTTATGCAAGTAGCACAATTTCTATGTATCCACATATGTTTTCTTACCTTCTCTTGAACGAATTACGCGCTTACGGGTATGTTTTTACTCGACGATCGTTTTTCTACTTGTTACTTCATTTTTTCTTATAACTGATTTCTTTTGACCGTTCGTCTAATTACTGACTGTTGATAAAAGACTTGAAAGTCTCGATGTTTTATCCTTCCTTCTCGTCCAATCTTCTTTATGCGACCGGGTAGATCTTTGGAATGTCTCCGCACGTGAATAATGACGTATCACTAGAGCGATTTTCATATATCCGGGATGACGTCCGTCACTCTCGTTTGTCTCGAAATCCACTCTTGTGAACCGTGCTTTGACTCTCTCTTTAAACACTAACATCGTTCATTTGATTTGTTGTAATTACAAGTGATTATTAGGAATTTTCTTTGATTAAAATTTTTGTATGGATCTTATTTCCGATCATGTATCGACCACCGCTAAGTTAACAAACTGATATTGGTGAACCACCGACCGCACTAACAAAATCGACAACTTGTTTAATCTGTTATTTCTTGTCGTCTTACCATCAACGCCTTTATTTTATTATTCTCTTAAAGAATTCATATGACATTTGCTTCGTTCTCTTTTGTACCGCTGATTTCGTGCTAGTTGTTGACTATTATTTCCATTCGTATTCGTTTGTTATTTTGTCACATTTCGAAACCCGAATATATCCCATGTTTATTTTGAAATAATAAACACCTTTATGTATTTCTACAACGTATTATAAATTTTTTTATAGAACTTTTATACATTTTCCAATGATTTTCAATTATCGAAATAACCATCATAAGAAAAAGGTCAAATTTATACATCATATTTTGTATAACTAAAAATAATGTTTAAATTGAAATTATGTTTTTATCTTTTGAAGTAATTGACTTATCATACTTTACTTTAAATGTAATGAAATTATCGGTTTAATTTATATTCCTGATAATGATTTAATTTGGAAATTATATTTTCTAATTGTAAACATCAATACGAGTTTAATTAATAAATTCATGTCAATCTTTCAAAGTTTCTTAAGACAACCAAAATAAATTATGAAGCTATCCAACTCCTATTTTGATATATCATCTTTATCAAGAAAGTACCTCAATTGCGTTTTAAGGTAATACCAAAACCGGGATGGATGATTGTGACAAATGTTATTTTAATGTTAATATTTAATTCATTCTTCGCTCTTATTTTTCTAGTATTGTGAATAATTATGTTTTACGGTTACGTGAGTCGAGATCCCTCGTCGATCGTTAATCTTAAATCATTTTACCACATCTTGTTCGTTTATGCGTTTATTGAAGTCATTTTTATCTCGTTCTGTTCCTCGTATTGAAGATCACTATTTTATTATGAGTTTAAAATGAATCTCGGGAAGCAGTGTATAAGAAGAAACGATAAGTGTCACCAGGATTTATGTGTGTACTCGTGGAATGATTGAGGACCGAATCTCTTAATGAATGGAGTTAATAAATTCGTTACGACCTCGAGGAGTATGTTGAAGCCGACACCGCAAGTGGAAAGACTCTTGAGATATTATCAAGGGTTCGTTCAAGGTTTTCTCGATGATTAACGGTGGAGATCTATACTCGATGTTTGTGTTCGACCTTTTCTTTTATGTACTTATATGGTGTGTGATCTAGTCAAATGATCGTAAGTTGTGAGAACTTGAGACAACATCATCCGATGACGTCCGATCATGTAGAACATATATTATGTAATATCTTTTTGACTTCCAACGACGATGTTTATTGAGACCTTAATGCGCGTTGGCGAAAGTGAGATGGTGTCTTTGTATTATCTTTTGAGTAGGGACCCGCGTGTGAGCACCCTCCGATGACGAAAATATTTTTCTTGTTAGTTCTTTTTGATGTGTGTCCATGACTATCCGGCCGATGGATATCCTTTAATTTGCAACATTTTTTTTAACTCGACTTACCCGTAAACCCTGTCATCTATTCTTGTCGTCGAATGAGCTTCGTGTGATTCATAAAATTTTCATGTGTCGAGCTTGACGGGTGACTGGTGGATAATGATTTATTTATTCCTTTATGGTGAGATACAAGTTGCGTTTTGTAAAAGAACCAGTGGAGATCGTGGATCGAGATTCACGTGGGAACGTAAGGACTTCTTATTAAGGAATGTCGTCATCCTTCCGGGTAGTGAACAACTCGTGTATGAGGCGAGTTGAGCGTCGGGACGTCGCTCCCTTAAGGTGGTGAGGATGTAAAACCCGTAAAAAAAATAAGGTCATAAATTAATTATATTTTTCAATTATTTTGAAGTATTTTATAACGTTAAATACTATTATGCTTAACGGTTTAAGTTGAAACCGATATTAAATATTATATTTTAATATTTTGACGAGTAACGAGGACTACTAGTGATCGCGATACCGACGGATGCCTAAAATTTTATATTTTATTATCGATCGTTTTGATATTTAATACTTTCGACGATATCGTTTTAATTACGTATCGAGTCGTTATATTATTATTTTTCGTGTGCGTTTAAACTTTTTAGTATTTTTACGAAGCCCGAGTCTCGTAAATATTTCAAAATTTACAATTTATATTTTCTACCCTTTTAAACTATTTTATTCTATTTTAGACCAAAACTATCACAAATTGGCAAAAACTACCCTAACCTTACACAATATATAATAATTCCACTATCTCATTTTCATTTTAAAATTCATTTAACCAAAATTTCTTCCTTCCTCCTCCATTTTTCTTTCTTAGCCATACACCCCATCAACACCAATCATCAAAATTTTTGATGATCAACTTTGATCCATCCAAAAACAAAACAAGTCCCATTCCTATTTTTGAAAGGTGATTCTAATGATACCATTTTTACCTACATGCATCAAGTTTTATTTTTTTATTGTTAGGTGGAGATTTTGATCATGCATATGTTACTAGTGATGATCAAATGATGTTATTGCAATGTTTTTGTTAAAAAGTTGATTTTTAATTTTTGGGTTTTTGATTTTGATGATGATACAAGTGTTAGGATTGGTTTATGGTGATATTAGGATGTTAGGTTGATGATGAAAATGATTGGTTTTGATCAAAAACATGATTTTGTGGGAGATTTTGAAAGGTGATTTTGAGCAGTAGGTTTGAGGCCATTTTCGAGGGTCTTAAGTCTGAATATAGGATGATATGATGGGATTATGTTGTAGAGAATTTCGTTAGCTTCGATTTGATATAAAGTAGGCCTTCCAACTCCAAAAGAGGTGGAAGTTACACTAGTTTGATTTTCGTGTACCGGGAGACGAGTGTTGACACAATCCGAAAATTGTTGTCGATATTTGGATCGAATCTCCGAGACTATAAAATGAGTTTCAAAATGATTCAAGGGCTGTTCTCAGGCTCCAAGTTTAGCATTTTGAGTCTATTTATAGAATCAAGTGGCGGTTTTACAAATGGAGTTGTTTAGAATGGTCAAAATGGTTTCGTAAGTCAAGGTCGCTAAACTGTCCGGATTTTGTGATTCAAACATGAGTCGGGCAGGGAACTTTAGAAGTAAAATCTTTTAATGGGCTCTTGGGAGGACTTTCTACATATAGTAAGTGAGTTCTCTGAGTAGTATCATAAAAATTTGATGTGTCTAAGTATGGGAAAACGGCTTGGACATTTGGTATGTTCTGGCAGATTTTTGTTAAAGGCATAGAACAATAAAATGAATATATAGGAGAGTGTAATAGTATCACTTGTATCTTTTTCTCTCGAGTTTGTCGTGATTTTATGAGTCGAGTTTTATATTCTTATGTATAGGTTATATCTCGAGTCTATTATTAATGAACGCACCTCATTTGATAGGTTGCGGTTCTCGTGTTTGAAAGGCATCATCTATCGTCGGCGATCGTCTCATTACCACTATTGGCTAAGGTGAGTCTATAGCCTCGCTTTATACTAGTTATTAAAATGTTTTTAAACCCACGAGGGGGAATACATGTTTTATAAACTTAGAACACAAGATTTTTATGGTATGCTTTGTCCCTCTATGAATGGACCCGTGGTTGCCTTTAAATTGCAATAAGTGATTGCCTTTGTTAAAACCTCAATTATGGACCATTAATTAACCTATGATGGGTTAACCGCTAGTACAATTAATAGATCTATGGGGGAAGCCGCCCCGGTTCAGTTTTTGTGGACTTGTCATAGAAGCTTAGGCCCGACCTCCACACTGTTTGAACATATTGTATTGAGAAGTCAGGTATACGGCAATGTACCAATAATCTGGAGGTAACCGACAATTAATAAATCTCCTGTCTTATCAGACCTCTAAAGGGAGTGTATAAGGGCTTGGTTCCATGAGCTTATTGCAATTTATACTATATACAATTATTATTGTTGATGCAAATTATTATTTGATGCTTGTTGCCTTTAAGCATGCCACAAACTTATAATTTTTGCTTGTGTTTAAAATGATTATATAAACCTATAGATTCACTCGGCATTTTTGCTGATTGTTTTACTCACATGTATTTCAGGTAATCAAGAAGTGGAAGCTTGGAGGTCACGGGGAATGAAGTTGTGCACTGCTTTTGTTGTTCAAACTCTTTGATTTATTTATCGTTCCATTTTTAAAACAAACTAATATGTTTTTTTAACTTATCTTTTGGTAACGATTAGTTGGGACTACGCTACTCTGACAAATGTTTTAGGAACGATAAATCTAAAAC
Source organism: Glebionis coronaria (assembly GCA_025667525.1). Taxonomy (NCBI): domain Eukaryota; kingdom Viridiplantae; phylum Streptophyta; class Magnoliopsida; order Asterales; family Asteraceae; genus Glebionis; species Glebionis coronaria. The sequence goes on along the minus strand of CM046879.1, from coordinate 314,532,210 downwards.
GTCTCTTTTTGAGTCGTTCTTTATAAATTATGTGTTGTAGTATCATTGTTTAGCACCCAAAGATGTATTCCGCTGCGTGTAAATTTGGGGGTGTTAAAGAAAACCCTTGAAGATTTGAAGAATTATGAAGAAGGGTCCTCCAATATGGAATAATTGACACTTTATACCCTTGTATCTTCATAATTACAAGTTTGGTCCCTAAACTTTGTCAAAATTACAAAAAAGGACCCTTAACTTTGAAGAATTGGCAAATTTAGTCCCTCAACAAAACTAAATTGTCAATATTGGTGCTCCAAGAAGTCAACAAACAAGTCAAAACCTTGAAGAATGAAGAAAATGCCAAAATCGGTCCTTCAAATATCATAAAAGTGCATGAATAGTCCTTATTTATGGCTTGAAAAGTTATTGTGCCAAATTTACCAACTGCCCAAAGTTATTTATAAAAGGAATTCAAGTTTATGGCTGTTTTTTACAAAGTGAAGAAAGGATGGAAGACAAGGGACTGCTTTTGGCCAGACAACCAAACTCCATACCACCATTCCTAGCTTGACACGTCACCCATAATCCACCATCAACCAATCACAATCCCACCCCACGCCATGTCACCCCTCCACTCAGTTTAAATAACTTATTAATCTGATTATTTAATTTTTCCCACCAAAACAATTATTTAAACCTATTAATCCCCAAATCAGATCAAAACCCACACTAATCCTCCCATAAACCCTAATTATGCCCAGGTGCGATTAAGCACAAAACAAAGGGGTTTTTGCCCAAACCTTCCAAATTGCTAATTTTCCCCAACTTAAACCCATCCCACACCCAAAAATACATTCACATGCACCCCTGGACCCCCCATGAGATTCCCTATTCACGTCCCTTTCCCTCAAAACCAAAGCAGGGGACATGATCAACGTCCCACAAGAATTTACTTGTCCTCCACACCATTTGAACGTCCCAAGATGATCCTTTACAGCTGGTCATCACTCTCATCACATGCATACGAATTTTGACCAAGTTTGAATCTTCAGTCAAAGGGCATTCCAGGAAATTCAGTAATTAGGGTTTAGGACATTTCATTATTTTATTGTAATTTTAGTATCTTCTATTCAGTACTATAAGTATAGGGTGAAATGCACCCATACTTCTTGTTCCTGATTTTTCCTTTGGTCACAATCTTGTAAAACCCGTTTTGTTAATGAATGAAACTTGGTAAAGTATTGATGATGAAAAATCCAGGCTCCATTTTACTTACTGCTGTTTGATTGTGTTCCATTTATTATTTGTTTTTGAGTTTTCAAAAATCAGTCTTGTTTTCAAGTTTCTGAAAAAGGGAGATTTTTTGGTAAAATCTTGTTCAAACTTGGTTTTCCAGGTTTTTAAGTGTTTGTTTAAGTGTTTTTGAAAGGAAAAGAATTTGAGAGAGTTTTGTGAAAAAGGTTTTAAAAGTTTCAAAATCAGAAAATATTGGTTATATTATTCCCATTTGTTGATCTTAGCAGGTTTCATTGGAAGCTTGTTTTGCCCAAGGATCTGCACAGGCCCGAGCCTGTTTGGAGATGGCAAAGCAGCCATTGTGAGACCTGGATGTGGGTCCCACAAGGTAACCACCTTGTTCCTTGATTTCAGTCTTCAAAAGTTATGATTTATGTGATTTTGTGATTTATTGCATGAAAATTGTTTAAGTGTTGTTTTCATGGTTTGATATTGTTCATCTAGGATTGTTTGCATGTTAGAAGTGTTTTAATTCAGTTTGGATTGGATTTGATGTGATTTGGTTTGAAAAAGATCAAAGTTCAGAATTTAAGGGGTGTTTGGATTTGCATGTTAACTGAACTCCTTGGGGGATTTTTGTGTTAAAATCAGTCTAGACTTACTCATTAGGTTGCTAGTAAGTGTTATATGTACTTAGGATTTCAGTTTGGGTAGAATTTAAACAAGTTTGCATGTAAAAAATGGTGTTCACTAGCAAAAACAGTCAAGCCCCATTTCTGTCTGAATTGTGAGGAATTTGTTCATCATAGCTTGTTCATTGTTAGATCTTGGTTCACCCTAGGGTTTGCAATCGTTTATGTGCTATTTGGTGGATGTGTATGCAAGTTATTGGCTTTTAAAATTCGTTTTTGTGCATGTAACAAGTTACCATTCATCGGTAACTGTTTGCATTCATTAGTAAGCTATTTTGAGCTATTTGTGCTTGATTTTGTTGAGTGACTTGTGTGTTTTCTTGCATAAATTGACTCCCTATACTCAACTGAGTATAGGGGTGCCTTTTGTTCCAAAAGAAACCAATCCAACAAGCTTTCTTAAGCTCAAAGGTCACCAGACCTGAAAATTGCACTAGCAATGGGAAAAAGGTTCCCCCTGCTAATACACAAGTTGGTACTGCTAAACAAACAGACAAAAACATGTCACATGTCCCTTTCAGATTTGAACTTTTTTGTCTTTAGTGGGTAAATTTAGGAGTTAGGGTTTCAAACTTTTTGCATTATTTTTCTAATTTTATTTCTGATTTTTCTGTTTAATTAGAATTTTTATTACTGTTCATTTGTTTTTTTTTACATTTAATAGCTATTTTAAATACTTTTAATATTTCTGTTTTTGGCATTTAGTGCCAAAAATCATTATTTTTCAGTTTAAACATTTTTCATAGATTAAGAAAAACATTTTAAGATTTTTAGTTAAAAAAGTTTTTACTGTTCACTTTTCATTTTTTTAGAATTAAATTAGTTTAATTAGGGTTTTAATTCAAACTGTTTTTGTCTTTTAGTGAAAAATTTAATATTTTTCAAACTTTTTCATTTTTCTACTATTCCTTAGAGTAAATTAGGATTTTTAAAATTGTCCAATTATTTTTAGCATTACTTAATTATTTTTTATAATTATTTTGGTTTAAAACTAGTTTTTAGTGATTTAAAAATAGAAAAATAGTTTTTAAAATTTAGGAAAAATACTTTTTAGTCTTTAGATAATATAAGTAAGTTATTTGTTCAATAAAATAATATTTTGGACATTTAGATTAATTATATTTAATTTTAGGGCTTTAATTAGCATTTAAAATTGAATATTTAATTAATAAAAGGTTTTAAAATATTTTTATTGGATTTTTATTCTTATTTATATTATTTTAGACTTATTTTAGCTTTTAATTAATTTTTAGTTTTAAAATTTTTTAATTTGTAGTTTTTTTACGGTTTTACGTGAACGCCTTTTCGTCTTAGCTCGATCCGTCTTCGTAACCGTCATTCTCTTCTCACCCCATTTCTATTTTCTTTTCTTTCTCAATATAATCACAAATAGTTAATCATCTCTTAACACAACGCACTTTCCTCCTTGGGAAACGAACTTGAACTTATTTGGTCATTAGTGCTCGGTTTTCCTAATCCGACACTTAATACTTGCCATTTTTGCCATCCTTTTCCTAAAGGGGTAAAAACACTACAATCACTTATATGAAAGACAAGGTAATAGCGGAGGGTGGTGGTGGTGGCTTGTTGGAGATCTCATAATCAAAGTGAAGAGAAGGCTTGATTAAGAGACTCTTGATGTAGCTCAACTCCTCATAGATGTGTACCATAGCAAGGTGTTGATATTGACAACATTGACAATATGTTCCATGATGCATGACATTATCATGAGAAGGAGGAAGAACACTAAAGGGTGGTGGTGGAAGAAAAGATGTTCCACAATCAACATTCTTGGTAGGAGACATGTGATTAAGAGTGTTCTTGGGTGGGTTTGGATTGAAAGCAATTGGAGAAAATGGAGGAGATTCAAGGCTTTCATTGGGAGAATAAGACATTTTGGATGTGAAGTAATGCAAAATGCTTATGGTTTAAATAGGGAAGGCTTAGGGTATTTTTAGGGTGGTCAAAGGGTTTGAAACAAAGATTCTCAAAAATGTTGGAGCAAATCTGGAGTTTCAGACAAAAACCCGAAAAAGGAAGGCACTGTAGGCGGTTCCTTATCTAGGGTGGCGGTACCTTATCAATAAGGTACCGCGGTTCACATATGGAACCGCCTGCAGAAGCAGGGTTTGGTGATAGGAGGAAGATTTTCCAGCAAATCTTATTTTTCTAGTCTAACTTATCATAGGGATATGCTTAAAAGCAAAGATAGACAAATAAAACATATGCAAACTTACCAAATAGAGATTTGACCAAAATACATGGATTAAAAATTCGATGTAGGAGGTGTGTAAGACAAGACCTTAAGTCATGACACAATGATCCTCCATGATTCTATCTTGTTCTTGCTATGTTTGAGAGAATCATACATATGAATTATGTAAGCTCTAGATTAATAGCGAGAATCTATGAAAAATCGTTTTTAGATTGAATTAACAATGTCAAACGAATTTCTCAACCATTTTCGAAAGAGACTTTGAGAATTTTGAAAAGGAGAGGAGAAGATTTTTCAAAAGGAGTTTAAAAGACTCAAAGTGGTAAAAGAAAACACACAAGAAGAAAAGAATTTAAGAAAGATGTTCCATTAATCCTAGACCTAGACGCAAGTAATTAAAAGGTTCCCTCTTAAGTGGCTTAGTGAAGATATCGGCTAAGTTGTCCTCGGAGGGCACCTTTTCAATAGAAATGTTCCCCTTTTGAACATTATCCCTAAGGAAATGGTGTCTAATTTCCATGTGTTTGGTTCGCGAATGTTGCACGGGATTCTTGCTTAGGTCTATAGCGCCTTTATTATCGCACATGATGGGAACATCATCAATAGAAATCCCGTAATCAACAAGCGCTTGCTTCATCCATAGAGCTTGTTGGCATGCTTTTCCGGCACTCACATACTCGGCTTCCGTGGTGGATATTGCAAGAGCGGTTTGTTTCTTGGAGAACCAAGAAGTTAAACAATAACCCATGAAGGTACAAACTCCACTAGTGCTTTTCCGGTCCATATAGTCTCCCGCATGATCCGAGTCCGCGTAGACAATGGTTTCTACGTCAGTCCCTTTAGGATACCATAATCCTAAATGTATAGTGCCTTTAATGTATCGGAAGATACGCTTAACCGCTTCAAGGTGAGAGGTTTTGGGAGCCTCTTGGAAGCGAGCACAAAGGCAAACACTAAACATGATATCCGGTCGACTTGCCGTTAGGTACAACAAACTACCAATCATACCTCTATATTTGGTGTTGTCTACCGACTCACAATCATCATCTACGGTGAGTTTAGTATCCGAGGGCATAGGGGTCTGCATTGGTCTAGATTCTTCTAATCCAAATTTCTTTAGCATTTCTTTAGCGTACTTAGATTGACTAAAGAAAATACCATCGTCCATTTGTTTAATTTGGAGTCCTAAAAAGAAGTTAAGTTCTCCCATCATACTCATTTTAAACTCATCATGCATGATTTTGGCAAAGTCATCACACAATTCTTGACAAGTTGAGCCAAATATAATGTCATCAACATATATTTGTACGATTATGAGGTGAGGACCTTTCTTCTTTGTAAAGAGTGTATTGTCTACCATTCCCATGGTATACTCATGTTTAACAAGAAACACTTTAAGTCTATCATACCAAGCTTTTTGTGCTTGTTTGAGTCCATAAAGTGCTTTCTTAAGCTTGTAAACATGGTCCGGTTTCTCAAAATCAATGAAGCCGGGAGGTTGAGCCACATATACCTCCTCATTGATCAAACCGTTAAGAAATGCACTCTTTACATCCATTTGTTGAAGCTTAAAATCTAAGGCACAAGCGTACGCTAAAAGGATTCTAATTGATTCTAATCTAGCTACCGGTGCATATGTCTCGTCATAATCAATCCCTTCTTGTTGATTATAGCCTTGTGCTACAAGTCTAGCTTTGTTACGAGACACAACACCATTTTCATCTAACTTATTCCTATATACCCATTTGGTTCCTATAATGGTAGAACTTCTAGGTGGAGGAACAAGTTCCCAAACATCATTGGCAATAAATTGGTTCAATTCTTCTTGCATCGCAATGACCCAACTCTCGTCCGACAAAGCTTCTTTAACATTCTTTGGTTCAATCAAGGAGACAAAACAAAAGAAGTTGCTTTGGTTTTGAACTTGAGATCTTAGGGTCCTTTGATTAAAGTCACCAATGACATTATTGAGAGTATGATCCCTAGACTCCGTAATGTTTACTTCCTTTTCAATACTAAGGTCTTCAACTCCTATTTTTCTAACCTCTTTGGCTTTAACTACTTCTAATTCATCCAAGTCATCATCAACCAATGGTGGTGTCTTGGGCGAAGGAGGGGTTTCATCAAAGGTTATGTTGAGTGATTCTTCAATAACCCCCGTGGTTCTATTTAGGACTATGTAGGCTTTACTAGTTTGGGAATAACCTAAAAGGATACCTTCGTAAGACTTTGGGTCAAACTTGGTAAGGTAGTCTTTGGTGTTGAGGATAAAGCACTTGCTTCCAAACACCCTAAAGTATTCTAATGATGGTTTCTTACCTTTAAGAATCTCATAGGGGGTCTTTCCTAGGAAAGGTCGAATAAGAATTCGGTTGAGAATATAAGTCGATGTGTCCACGGCATTGCACCAAAACTTTTTAGGCAAAGATTGCTCGTTTAACATCGTCCTACTCATCTCTTGGTGAGTCCTATTCTTCCTTTCAACTACCCCATTTGATTGTGGAGTGCGAGGAGCCGAGAAGTTATGGGTAATACCATGAGCTTCACAAAAGGCACCAAATTGCACTTCATTATCAAATTCCCTACCATGATCCGTCCTAATAGAAACAATTGAACATCCTAGTTGATTTTGAATTCTTCGACTAAAGATTTTGAAGTGATCGAAAGCTTCATTCTTAGATGCCAAAAATCTAGTCCAAGTGAATCTAGAATAGTCATCAACTATAACTAGGGTATAAAGGTTACCTCCATAACTCCGTATGGCGGAAGGTCCAAAAAGATCCCTATGTAGGAGCTCTAAGCACCGAGAGGTCGAAACCAAATTCTTGGCTTTGTGACTTGAGTGAACTTGCTTTCCAACTTTGCAAGCATCACAAAAGCGACTATCAAACTTAATCTTGGGGATGTGTCTTACCAACTCCTTAGAGACTAAAGATTGAATTAAACGCATATTAGCGTGACCTAATCTCCTATGCCAAAGAGTAGAACTATCATCTATAGTCGCAAGACATATATTGTCTTTTGACTTCTTATTAACCTTCATGACATAAAGCCCATGCTTTCTAACACCTTTTCCAATGACTTTTCCATCTTTTACGATTTCACTATCATGTTCCGAAAAGATGACCTTACACTTATTATCACAAATTTGACCTATACTTAAAAGGTCAAATCCTAAGTTATCTACGTGCTCAACATTTTCAATGGTCATGGAGTCAAGATAAACCGTACCTTTGCCAATGATATTACCACGTAGACTACTAGCGAATGTGACGTTACCTCCATCATATGCTTTGTAATGCGAGAACAAACTTCGATTACCCGTCATGTTTTTAGAATTCCACTATCCTTAATCCACACATCGGGCTCCAAATCAATTCCCAAGCATATCTAGGTAACAACACACAAGATCAAACATTTGGTCCCCAATATCTCATGTGTCCAAAATTGTTAGTTCCAAACATCCCTTGCATTTGGTTGGGATGCATGAATGAAGAAGGGGTTCCCCATGGAGAACAAAATGGAGGAGGGTAGTAATTCATGTAACCATTTTGTTGTTCATTATTTCTCCTAGGCGTATTTGATCTAGGTTTAGAGTTATGATTATTCCTTCTAGGTGTTGGAGTTTTACTTCTAGATCGTGAATTGTTTTGATTATCTCTTCTAGGCGTTGTCGTTCTACTTCTAGGCTTAGACTCATTTCGTACTCTAGGTGGAGTAGAGGATAGTCTAGATAAACTTCTATTTCCCATGAGAGGTTTACTTAATGGCTTGTAGAACTTACCAATAGCATTGTCGTCAAGTATGGGTAATTTTACCTTATTAACAGTAAGATGCTTTAGTTTTTCATTTAACTTATACTTTTCAGAAAGTTCAGGATTTTCACCAAAATCATCCTCTGCCCGCGGTACCTTATCTATGGCCGCGGTTCCATAGTGATAAGGAACCGCGCCATACAATTTGGAACCGCGTACAGTGGGCATTTTTTGTGAAAACCTGACTTGTTTTTGTTCACTGGTTGAGGCTTCATTTGAGTTAAAACCTAGACCAAGTCTTTCCTTAGAATGAACTTGTTTGTTTAACATATCATCAAGAGCACTAGTACCTTTCATGAACTTTTCCAATTTAATGGAGGTGCTCTTGAGATCTTCATTCTCTAATCTAAGTTTCTCACAACTTAAGCAACTTAAATCAACCTCTTTATTTTTCTCAAGTTTAGCCAATTTCTCCCTATGTTCATTGATCTCATTTTCAAGCTTAGTTTTGGTTGATTTTAAGGTTTTATTCTTTTCTATGAATTTAAGACTAATTTTGTGTAAACTATCATATTTGCCTTCAAATTCAATATCATCAAAAGTGGAACTATCATTGCTATAATATTCGGTTTCGGAATGTACCTCTTTAGAAGTGTGAGCCATAAGACATTTCTCCTCTTTGGGGTTGTCATCATCATCTTCACCGCTATCGCTCCAAGCGCCACTAACGAACGCCGTGTGGTTCTTATCACGAGCGGGCTTTGGACAATCACCAATGAAGTGATTTGGATCACCACATCTAAAGCAATTCCTATCACCTTTTTCGTTCTTGAAAAACCGATTCTTTGACAATGGTTTCTTGTCATAGTTGGGTTGCCTAACGTGTTGACCTCGTCTCTTGAAGAACTTCTTGAAATCTCTCACCGCCAATGCATACTCCTCGTCATCGCTTTCCGAGGAACTATCATGGTCACTTTGTGCCTTCTTGGCTTTAAGTGCAAGAGATTTCCTTTCACTCTTGGTTTTCACTAATTCCGAGTCCTTCAAAATTATCATCTCATGAACCTTCAAGTTTCCTATGAGTTCATCGATTGATAAAGTTGAGAGATCTTTCGACTCTTCAATCGCCATGACTTTTGCTCTCCACTTTGGATGTAAAGCCCTTAGAAACTTCCTAACATTGTTCTTGCTAGAAAAAACTTCATCAAGTGCTTTTAGACTAGTAATAATGGTGTTAAACCTAGCAAATGCACTATCAATAGTTTCATCTTCTAAGATGACAAATTGTTCATATTGTTGGACAAGAAGATCGATTTTGCTTTCTTTGACTTGGCTATTACCTTGGTGGGTTACTAAAAGAGTGTTCCAAATATCTTTAGCGGTTTCACACATTAAAATTCTTTCATACTCTTTCTTAGGCAAAGCATTATAAATCACCATTTTAGCCTCATTATTTTTTGAAAGTTTCTTTTTAGTATCGTCATTAGCTTTGTCAAAAGTGACCAATTCTTTTGTTTTAGAAAGTTCATTAAATTGAAAGGGTAAAAAATCACCATTGGTAATAACATGCCAAAGATCTAAATCTTTTGATTTCATGATAGGTGTGAAAACACCCATCCTTTTACCACTTAATTCTGGCTAAAACGAGACCAAATAACGTATTTAATATCATTTGTTTGGAATTATGCGTGGTTTTTGTGTTTATTGTGTTTTCAGAGTCAACCGGATGAATATTGTAGAAAACATGGGATTGCACGGGTTTTATCGAAGAAAAAGACTCAAGACGAAGTCTATTGACCAAGAGATGCAAAAGATTTGAAGACATTGTGCCTATTTGAAGATTTATTGAAGAATATAGCCAAAGATGGAAGATTCATATATGTCGAAGAACTCGAGTCTATTAAATAAAAGATTATAAGACGAGTTGGAATTATTCACCGACACTTCTCAAAATCCAAAGTCGGAAACGTTTATTTAAAGAGACGAGAAGACTAAAGAAGGAAGAAGAAAAGAAGCCCAAAACCAAGCCCATTGACAAAGCCCACAAGACTTGCCTATAAATAGGACTTTACTTCACAAAATTTGTAGTTAGTTTTTACACTTAGTCTTTTAGGTAGTTTTTAGTTTTAGAGAGAGAAAGTTCTAAACTTTCTCTCACTAGATTTCATCTTTTTCTCTTTCAAGATCAAACTTTTGTATTATCTTTCATTAATCAAGTCCAAGTTTTTAGCTTTTAATCTTTAATCTCATCCTTCCTTTCTTTGATTTTGATTGATTTTGGTACAAATCTAGTATGATCCGTGTTGTTCATCAATGATTTGTGCTTAAAAAGTTGATTTCTTTTATGTTTACTTAAGTTTATACACAAATAAGCTTTGAGATCCTTGTTCTTATTGGCTTATTTGTTGATTTAGCTTATTTACTTTTGAAAGTTTTTATAAAAAGTTCATATTTTTATCATTTGATTTATGCTTTTGCTTATTTGAAGTTTAGATAAGTTGTTCTTAAGTGCTTATTTGATCAGCTTATATTGGATTCGAGCTTGTTCGGGAGATAGCTTATTCCATAAGCTTATTTCCCTTGCTTAAGTTTCGGTTTAGCATAGTTTTCGGAAAGGGTAACTCCCTTTTCCGATCGGGTATTCTGACCATGCACCATCCCTTCTTTCCGATCGTATGATCAGAAAAGGGTTTAGTGGATTCCGATTGTTGCATTGTTTTACCATATTCCGATCGCAGCAAGCTTTTCAGTTTTTCCGATTGGCCCATATTCACCACATTCCGATTGAAGCTTGTTTCCATATTCCGATTTGCCCCATTTTTATATATTCCGATTTGAACCTGTATTTCACATATTCCGATTGTACAAGTTTTAGATTATTCCGATTGGTGATTTTCATGTATTCCGATTGATTCATCTTCGAATATTCCGATTGCTCTCAATTCTAAGATATTCCGACAGGAGGTGTTGCCATATTCCGATCATCAGATCGGAATACATTCCGATTGACCCTTTTTTAGTGATATTCCGATTTGACGTGTTTGGCTATATTCCGTTCTTACTTTCTTTTAGTACTTTTCAATTAAGTTCATATTTTTGCAAAGTTTTCCAAGTGTTAGTTTTTATTGAATGTAAACTTATTTCTCTAATATAATCTTTAAGTTTTCAAGCATTTACTTTTAACTTGCCTTTTTAGTTTAAACTTTCAAGTCTTTAATTTTACTCTTCGACACTTAAATTCTTGTCATTAGTTTAAAATAGATAAACAAACCAACCACTTTTTATTAACCAAGAACAAATCTTTCCACTTAGAGCCGAGATCAATTCGAGAGGATTCCGAGAACAATTGAACCCCATAGTAAATCAGAGTATCAAATGGCGCCGCTGCCGGCTCTTCTCGTTAAGATCAACAGTTTTTTGTGAGAACTTGGATTTTGGGATCCGTTCCCCGTGAACGTTACTTTTTCATAAAAATTTTCAAAAACCCTAAAAATATAAAATTTTCAAAAATACAAAAAAATTAAAAAAAACATAAAAACCAAAAATATTTTTGCTTTGTTTTTCTTTGTTAGTTCTTTTGCAGGTGTATGCGCACTCGATCAACGTCTTATCAAGAGCCCGAGCCTCTCGATAACCTAGACATGGCCGGTGTACAAAACAACAACAATAACCCACCTCAAAACAATAATAACAATAACAACCCACCTTTCAACAACATGAATAATAACAACAACAATGAGCCTCTACCGGATAATCGCCCGATAATTGAACTACTGCAAGCCCATGTAGATGGCAACACTGATCCAATTGTTATACCCACGTTTGCAGCCAACAACTTTGAGCTCAAATCAGGCTTTATCCAGATGGTCTCTGCTCAACCATTCTTGGGACGTACCATTGATGATCCACATGACCACATCAAGAGATTCTTGCAACTCACCAATACGGTCAAATTCAATGGTGTTCCACAAGAGGTAATCCGTTTACAACTTTTTCCCTTTTCTTTAGAGGGACAAGCCCGGCATTGGCTTGCTAAGGAACCTCCACAGAGTATTCTTTCGTGGACGGATTTGGAGACCAAGTTTATCAATTACTTTTTCCCACCCTCTCGTACTACCGCTTTGCGGAATGAAATTATCAATTTTGAACAAAAGTACGATGAGTCGTTTAGTGAATCTTGGGATCGTTTCAAAGATCTTTTAAGAAAATGCCCACAACATGGTTTTACCAAAGTGCACCAAATTAACACTTTTTATAATGGTTTAAGCATGAGTGACCAAGATTCACTAAACAGTGCCTCGGGGGGTAATCTTTTGGCTAAGACTTCCAACGCTGCTTGGGATATCATTGAGAATAAGTCTCGTGTGCAAACCAAGAGTGCTCGGACCAATGTCGCTAGTGCTAGTACTAGTGACAGCGATAAGCGACTTGACAAAATCACCACGTTTCTTGAATCGCTTGCTACCCAAACCGCCAGCAACACCAACAGCATCAACGCTAGAAACGCTAAAGACGCTCAAGTCAATGCTGTTAGCCAACCATGCGAGATATGCGGGGGTCCTCACTCTTACACCACTTGTACTGCCACCCAAGACTACCCTTCTGAAAATGTGAATGCAGCTTATGGCACCTATCCTCAACCCGCTTATCAAGCCCGTCCTCAAGGTGACCGTAACTTGCTTAGCTACCGCTCCAACAACTATCTCTCACCACCTGGTTTTAATCCTAACAACCCAAACCAACAACAAAACCTCAACCGCCCTCCTCAACAACAACAACAATCTCGTAGACCATACATACCACCTCACAAACAGCAACAACCACCTCAACAAAACAACCAAGTTTACCAGCAACCTGCTTATCAACCACCCGCATACAATGCTCCTTCCAACCAAACCCCCGCATTACATCAAGACATTGGAACCTACATGAAGACTAACGATGTGCTCATGGACAATCTCCAACAGGAAGTGCGCAACTTGAAAGCAGACCTGGTGAAACAAGGGAACGATCTGAGAGCTGATATGAGAAACACTATGGATAGTCAAACGAATGAATTAAGAAACATGATGGCTAGTTTCTTCCACGATAATCAACCCTCTTCTTCGGGTACTCTTCCGAGTAACACCGTTGCGAATCCAAGAGGGGAGATGAAAGCAATCACCACTCGTAGTGGCAAAGGTACCAAGGAACTTGAGCTTCCTATACCTCCACCGGTGGTTGTGACTAAGGAGAACGAGTCACCTGCTCCTATTCCTCATCCGTCTCCTTCCCCAATTTCTCCACCTCTTACTTCTACCCCTCCTCCACCCAAGGATGTGAGTGATCCTTCGATTCCGAAGCCTTCCTCTTCTTCCGATATACCTTATCCCTCAAGGTTGAGGAAAGAGAAGCTCAAAAGCAAGGATGATATTCAGGTTTCGAACTTTCTTAAAATGTTTAAACAATTGAATTTTAACATCTCCTTTGCTGAGGCTCTCGCTCACATGCCTAAGTACGCAAAAATGTTTAAAGATCTTCTGAGTGACAAGGAAAAGCTTCTTGATATTGCCAACACCCAACTTAATGAGAATTGCTCTGCAGTACTCTTAAGGAAATTGCCAACCAAGCTTGGTGATCCGGGTCGTTTCTTAATCCCTTGCAATTTCCCGGGAGTAGAGAATTGCATGGCCCTAGCCGATCTAGGTGCCAGTATTAATCTCATGCCTCTAAGCGTTTGGAAGCAATTATCTCTCCCTGAGCTAGTCCCCACTAAAATGACTTTGGAATTAGCTAATCGTACGGTTGCTTATCCAGTGGGGATATCCGAAGACGTCTTTGTAGGAGTCGACAAATTCACTTTTGCTGCCGATTTCGTCGTCGTCGACTACGAGATGGACCCTCGTGTTCCCTTGATCGTGGGTCGTCCATTCCTGAGGACCGGTCACACTCTCATCGATGTTGAAGCCGGTGAGCTTATCATGAGAGTGGGTGACGATAAAATCGTCTTCAAAATGGGAAAGTTGTCTAAACAACCTTATTCATACGAGAGTGTTAATTGTATTGACGTTCTTGATGAGGCTTGTGAAGAACACTTCAAAGATGCTTGTAAAAGTATTCCTCCCTCTCTTCCCAATGTTGAAACCGTTTCCTCTATTGATTCATCACTGTCTCTATTTGGAGAAAGTGATTGTTTTAGAACAATCTTGAAGACACCATGGGAGATGTGAATTTAGCTACTGATGATTCTCCCACCGATGGGGATGAAGACATGCATTTCTTTGACAACCTTCTCAACGAAGACAATCCTTCTCCTCCATCTCCCACGGTTATTGCTATCGATACTCCGACTTTGAAAACGCCTCCCGTCGAAAATCCTCCGGATTTAGAACTTAAGGAGTTGCCGCCCCATCTTGAGTATGTATTCCTTGAAGAAGAGAAGAAGTCGCCAGTCATCATTGCTAAGGACCTAAAGGAAGAAGAAAAAGCCCGACTTATCACCGTGTTGAAAGATCATAAGAAGGCTATTGCTTGGAAAATTTCTGATATTCGCGGAATTGATCCTCACTTCTTCACACACAAAATTCTCATGGAGGAAGACTTTAAGCCCACAATTCAAAGCCAACGAAGGGTGAATCCAAAAATCCATGAAGTCATCAAAACAGAGGTTATCAAACTTCTTGATGCAGGTATGATTTACCCTATTTCAGATTCACCATGGGTTAGTCCAATCCATTGTGTGGCCAAGAAGGGCGGAATAACCGTTGTTCCCAATGAACACAACGAGTTGATTTCCACTCGTCTCGTTACTGGGTGGAGAGTTAGTATAGACTACCGCAAACTCAATGATGCCACGAGAAAGGATCATTTCCCTCTACCTTTTATGGACCAAATGCTTGAACGTTTAGCGGGTAATGAATATTACTGCTTTCTTGATGGTTTCTCGGGTTATTTCCAAATACCCATCGATCCCCAAGATCAAGAGAAGACAACATTCACATGTCCCTATGCCACATTTGCGTACAAAAGGATGCCTTTTGGCTTATGTAATGCCCCCGGGACTTTCCAAAGGTGCATGTTAGCTATCTTCCATGACATGGTTGAACAAACCATGGAAGTCTTCATGGATGATTTCTCGGTCTTCGGGGATTCCTTCTCTTCTTGCCTTGCCAATTTGGAACGTATGCTTAAGCGGTGCGAAGACACTCGCCTTGTTCTGAATTGGGAAAATGCCATTTCATGGTAAAAGAAGGCATCGTGCTAGGACACAAAATTTCCAAGGCCGGTCTCGAAGTAGACCTTGCTAAAGTCGATGTTATCGCCAAGTTTCCTCCACCTTCAACCGTGAAGGGTGTGAGAAGTTTTCTGGGTCATGCGGGTTTCTACCATCAATTCATCAAAGATTTTTCTCAAATCGCTCGCCCGATGACCAGCCTCTTGGAAAAAGATACTCCTTTTATCTTTTCCAAAGAGTGTCTTGAAGCCTTCAACTCGCTTAAGGATAAGCTAACTAAGGCACCCGTCTTGGTTACCCCTAATTGGGAGCTTCCCTTTGAGTTGATGTGCGATGCTAGTGACTTTGCTATTGGAGCGGTTTTGGGCCAAAGAGTGAACAAACACTTCCAACCAATCCATTACGCTAGCAAGACAATGACAGGGGCCCAATTGCATTACACGACAACCGAGAAAGAAGTTTTAGCTGTTGTCTATGCTTTTGAAAAGTTCCGCCCCTATCTTGTCCTTTCCACGACAATCGTTTACACCGATCATTCCGCGTTGAAGTACTTGTTGACAAAGCAAGATTCCAAACCAAGACTTCTTCGCTGGGTTTTGCTACTCCAAGTATTTAAAATCGAAATTCGCGATAAAAAAGGAGCTGAAAACCTAGCCGCGGATCATCTCAATAGACTTGAGGATCCTTACCAGGAGGATCATCTGAACAAAGAAATCAATGATTCTTTTCCCTTGGAGACCTTAATGTCTATCAACTCGACTGCTGATGAAACCCCGTGGTTTGCGGACATTGCAAACTACTTGGCGGGTGGAATTCTCGTTGACGGGTTAACATCCCAGAAAAATAAGAAGTTCTTTAACGACATTAAGACTTACTTTTGGGATGACCCGTATCTATTCAAACACTGTGCTGATTTGATTATTCGCCGATGTGTTGATGGACCGGCAGCTTTGGAAATCCTTGATGCTTGCCACAAAGGACCCACCGGTGGTCACTTTGGTCCCAACTACACCGCCAAAAAAGTGTTTGATTCGGGATTTTATTGGCCCACCATCTATCGTGATGCTCACGAGATGGTTAAACGATGTGATGCTTGCCAAAAACAAGGCACGATCACACATAAGGACGAGATGCCTCAGAATTTCATTCAAGAGTGTGAAATCTTTGATGTTTGGGGTATCGACTTTATGGGGCCATTCCCTTCCTCTAAAGGAAACAAATACATCCTTGTAGCCGTTGACTACGTTTCAAAGTAGGTTGAAGCCAAAGCTTTACCTACTAATGATGCAAGGGTGGTTTGTAACTTTTTGAAATCGCTGTTCGCTCGATTCGGCGTTCCTCGTGCTATTATCAGTGACCGCGAGACTCATTTTTGCAACGATCAATTTGCAAGAGTCATGGCGAAGTATGGTGTCAATCACCGTCTTTCCACCACTTATCATCCTCAAACCAACGGTCAAGCCGAAATATCCAACCGTGGATTGAAGAGAATTTTGGAGCGTACTGTGGGAGAGCATCGTGCCGCGTGGGCCGATAAGTTAGATGATGCTCTGTGGGCTTTCAGTACTGCTTATAAGACCCCGATCGGATGTACACCTTATCGTCTTGTGTACGGGAAAGCATGCCACCTTCCCATCGAGCTGGAACATAAGGCGCATTGGGCCTTGAAGTGGGCTAACTTCGACATCAACAAAGCCGGTGATCATCGCAAGACTCAACTCAACAAGCTCAACGAACTGAGGAACGAAGCTTATGAGAACTCGCTGATCTACAAGGAGAAGACTAAGATCCTTCATGACGCAAAAATCAAGAACCGAGAGTTCCTCGTTGGGGATCAAGTCTTACTTTTAAACTCTCGGTTGAAGATCTTCTCTGGCAAGTTGAAGAGCCGCTTGTCTGGTCCATTCACCGTCGCCAACATCTTTCCATATGGGACCATTGAGCTTTCTCAGCCAAATGGGCCCAATTTCAAAGTGAATGGTCAGCGTCTGAAGCTGTACTTTGGTGAGGACATCTCTCAGGAGATGATTCCATCCCTCACCACGTTCCCCATGAACTAATTATGGGTCGAGTCAGGCTCGTGACTCGGTTATCAAAAACAAGCGCTCCTCGGGAGGCAACCCGAGTATCTATCCTTTTATGTTTTAACCTCCTTAGTGTAGGGGGGCCTATCTAGGTGTTTGTCTTTGTGTGGTGATGTGATTACAGGGATAAGTGCACTCTTGGAACCTTTGAAGTACCGTGCTCCCATGTTATCTGAAATCCAGTTCTATCTCTCAACTATCGTGATTCAATTTTCTTCATACTCACATTTGAAATTGATCACTTTAGTCGTCTCTTCCATAACTCGAGTCAACCAACGTGCACAATGTCCTAAGTGTAGGGGAAACTTTTCCCACATGCTTAAACATTGAGGACAATGTTTATCTTAAGTGTAGGGGGGACTTCTATCGAAGTTTTAAGTGGACTTTTCCATGAAAATGCCTTCATTTAACCGGAAAATCAACTTTTTCAGCATTTTTCAAATTTTTAATTAACTTTGGCCATGTAGTCGTAATTTTTAAATTTTTATCGTTGCTTTCATATGTATATATCCCGCAATAAAGTCAAAAATATTAATAAAGTGGTGTAGCTAGTTTAGAAATCTTTGACATATTAGGCCCGTTGCGATTATTTTGACTCAACCCGAATAGACTTATTCAAGTTTATTCTAGCTAGTATCCTTAACCATGTAGACCTTAATTGGTTTATTAGGCTAAGCATCCACGAGTCTCATTACTTGAGATTTTAAATTGTGGAGGACGAGAAATGATAGAGTCAATTATAAGTCGGTATTCTTGCACAAGCTCACTTGGTGTAATTATTTGCCTATTCTCCCATCACTTGCTAATAATTTATCTGCAATAAGTAAGGTCGTACGATTTGAAAAGTTACTTAGCTTCTAGCCCAAGATCGTTTAAAAGTTGCTCGGTAATGATAAGAGTTCATAGCCAAGGCATAACTTATGAAGCGGGGCGCGAAGATTGGCGAGTCCGAAAAGGCCCTAACAAGGCATGAGGATTCCATTTTATTGCTGAAGATCCAAAGTGATGTGAAAAGCATTATTCCCAAAATCGATATGAAGGATCAAGACTCACGACGAAAAGCAATCAACTCCCATAAAGATCATGGAGAAGTCTATCCGAAAAGACCCTAACAAGGTATGCGGATAAATAGATCCAAGTCCGAAAAGGAGGCGGATCGTTGTATCTCGAAATCCCAATTAGAGATTGAAGAGATAATCATGAAGTCGTGGTCGACAAAGTTGGAGTACCCCTCAAAAGTCTCCAAGTGAAGAAACTTTATTACGATGAGAAGACCATTATCTCAAGAACGTCTCTCAAGATATGAAGTATGAAGTACATGCCAAATATCGGCCCGAGAAAGGTCTCAAATCGCGAACCAAGTTATGCCAAGATATGAACTTTTTGATATCCCGAGAAGCAGTTTTAAGAGATTTTGTCCTTTAGCTAACTATTGATCAAATCGTCCTGCTTTGCTTTCAGCCTAACTAACTATCGAAATAAGTCCAGAAATGCATCTTCATGATCATTCTAAGACAAAAATAAAATATAAGAGATACACCTAGGAATAAGGGAGTTTAAGCATTTAATTAAGCCATGTGTGTAAGTGTTTGAATTGCTAACTTATAATAACAATGATCTCGTTTTTAAGCTTAGTTTGGGGAACGTGAAACTTGAGGGTGATGAATCTTCGCAGCACCAAAGCCCTAATGTAAGTCCTTGATCTCTTTGCAAGCTATTTCCATCCTTTTGTTTACTTTAAAGTTTTAATTTCTTTTAGTACTTCCATTTTTGTTTAGTAGTATATTAATAAGGCCAAGGTTGATTGATTATGAGAAAAGTGTAAAATGTGCTTTGTCACTAAGCATTGCATGAGGGCATGGCAATGGTTAAGTGTAGGGGATTTGATAGGTGTGAAAACACCCATCCTTTTACCACTTAATTCTGGCTAAAACGAGACCAAAACACGTATTTAATATCATTTGTTTGGAATTATGCGTGGTTTTTGTGTTTATTGTGTTTTCAGAGTCAACCGGATGAATATTGAAGAAAACATGGGATTGCAGGGGTTTTATCGAAGAAAAAGACTCAAGACGAAGTCTATTGACCAAGAGATGCAAAAGATTTGAAGTCATTGTGCCTATTTGAAGATTTATTGAAGAATAGAGCCAAAGATGGAAGATTCATATATGTCGAAGAACTCGAGTCTATTAAATAAAAGATTATAAGACGAGTTGGAATTATTCACCGACACTTCTCAAAATCCAAAGTCGGAAACGTTTATTTAAAGAGACGAGAAGACTAAATAAGGAAGAAGAAAAGAAGCCCAAAACCAAGCCCATTCACAAAGCCCACAAGACTTGCCTATAAATAGGACTTTACTTCACAAAATTTGCAGTTAGTTTTTACACTTAGTCTTTTAGGTAGTTTTTAGTTTTAGAGAGAGAAAGTTCTAAACTTTCTCTCACTAGATTTCATCTTTTTCTCTTTCAAGATCAAACTTTTGTATTATCTTTCATTAATCAAGTCCAAGTTTTTAGCTTTTAATCTTTAATCTCATCCTTCCTTTCTTTGATTTTGATTGATTTTGGAACAAATCTAGGATGATCCGTGTTGTTCATCAATGATTTGTGCTTAAAAAGTTGATTTCTTTTATGTTTCCTTGAGTTTATACACAAATAAGCTTTGAGATCCTTGTTCTTATTGGCTTATTTGTTGATTTAGCTTATTTACTTTTGAAAGTTTTTATAAAAAGTTCATCTTTTTATCATTTGATTTATGCTTTTGCTTATTTGAAGTTTAGATAAGTTGTTCTTAAGTGCTTATTTGATCAGCTTATATTGGATTCGAGCTTGTTCGGGAGATAGCTTATTCCATAAGCTTATTTCCCTTGCTTAAGTTTCGGTTTAGCATAGTTTTCGGAAAGGGTAACTCCCTTTTCCGATCGGGTATTCTGACCAGGCACCATCCCTTCTTTCCGATCGTATGATCGGAAAAGGGTTTAGTGGATTCCGATTGTTGCATTGTTTTACCATATTCCGATCGCAGCAAGCTTTTCAGTTTTTCCGATTTGCCCATATTCACCACATTCCGATTGAAGCTTGTTTCCATATTCCGATTTGCCCCATTTTTATATATTCCGATTTGAACCTGTATTTCACATATTCCGATTGTACAAGTTTTAGATTATTCCGATTGGTGATTTTCATGTATTCCGATTGATTCATCTTCGAATATTCCGATTGCTCTCAATTCTAAGATATTCCGACAGGAGGTGTTGCCATATTCCGATCATCAGATCGGAATACATTCCGATTGACCCTTTTTTA
Source organism: Glebionis coronaria (assembly GCA_025667525.1). Taxonomy (NCBI): domain Eukaryota; kingdom Viridiplantae; phylum Streptophyta; class Magnoliopsida; order Asterales; family Asteraceae; genus Glebionis; species Glebionis coronaria. Next base: position 314,511,728 of record CM046879.1, on the reverse strand, counting down.
GTGATATTCCGATTTGACGTGTTTGGCTATATCCCGTTCTTACTTTCTTTTATTACTTTTCAATTAAGTTCATATTTTTGCAAAGTTTTCCAAGTGTTAGTTTTTATTGAATGTCAACTTATTTCTCTAATATAATCTTTAAGTTTTCAAGCATTTACTTTTAACTTGCCTTTTTAGTTTAAACTTTCAAGTCTTTAATTTTACTCTTCGACACTTAAATTCTTGTCATTAGTTTAAAATAGATAAACAAACCAACCACTTTTTATTAACCAAGAACAAATCATTCCACTTAGAGCCGAGATCAATTCGAGGAGATACCGAGAACATATAATTGAACCCCGTAGCAAAAACATAGTATCATTTCACATAAGTTTAAAATCTATTTTTCCAATAAATAAAACTATCGGTTTCAAAAAGTGGTGGTCTTTGCATAGATTGCCCTTCTAGGTATTTGTTGGAATCCATAGATCGATTCAAGTTTTAAAATACAATATACTTTAAAAATTCTTGAGCAACCCGCTCTGATACCAATTATAGAAACTAGAAGGGGGGGGGTTGAATAGTTTCTTATATTTACTTGTTAAAATGTGGTTTCCAAAAATCCTTTTTCAAAAACTTAGGCTTGGGGAAATATGTGAAATCTTCTTATGCACAATATGAACAATGATAGTGTAACTAAACTAATACTAACAAAAATATATCCACAAAGAATAAAGAATGATAGTGTAACTAATCTAATACTAACACATGTATATGCATAAAGAATAAAGAATGTAAAGAGTTAAGGGTAAAGAAAGATCAAACCGAACACCAAGGATTTATAGTGGTTCGGCAACGAAGCTCGCTCCTCGTTCCTACTCCACTCCTCGAGTACTCCTTACTCGAGAGTTCACTACACAACAAGCTCCTTATGGTGGAGAAAACCGTACACGTCGCATAACCAATTTCCGACTCTAAGCTAAAAGTCGAGCCCTAATCGTAGCTAGGACCAATCTACACAACTATACTTAGTACATACACAACTTCCAAATAGACACAACTACTTGGATCTTCACAACTATGACACAACTACAAGTGTATAAAATTAGATCTTCAATGGATCTTTGGTGGTGGACTCAACACTTCACAAGGATAGTGTTCTTCTCTTTGCACTTGGAGAGGAAGGGATGGAAGAACAAGATTCACTTCTTAAACAAGTAATAATCAAACAAATGATCAAAGATTTGAGTGATTAAAGAAGGGGTTTGAATCTAGAAATAAATGTGCAAAAGAGGTGAGATGAAAAGCTGAGAATGGTCCACTATTTATAGGACAAAGGAGCCAACAGCTAGTTCTGCCCGCGGTACCTTATCTTAGCCCGCGGTACCTTATCGATAAGGTACCGCCTAGGTGCTAAGGTACCGCCGGACTAGACTCCGCTCCTTTTTGTCCTTTAGTGGTGGAGGTCTTATCTGGGTATAAAAAATATCCTGAAAGGATATTCTTAACCAAATAAGAATATGCCATTTTCAAATTTCAAATAATTAATTTAATAAAACATTTTCTTAAAAAGAAAGTTTAATAAAAACTTGTCACACTTAATAAAAAGTGAGTTTTAAGAAAAGATTAAATCACTTGATCACTTGATTAAGGTTAGTACTTGTTTATCCATACCTTAAGTGAAAATGGGTAAAATGAAAAATACTTGAACTCAAGAATTCGTTTTTTGTTGTTTTCGTAAATGCTTGTTTTTACATATTGTCGTAATCAAAACAAGGCGAGACCGAAAAATGCAAGTAACGTTTTTAGGCATTTATTGCATTAACAAAGACGTTGGACATTTCCCTCCATTTTATTTGCATGAGTTTTAAGTTCATTAGCAAGTTCGTTTTTAAGCTCGTTTTCAACTCGGATCTTAAGCTAATCATCTCACGTTGCATTTTATCAAACTTAGCATCATTTGCTTTAGCATAATCTAAAAAATTCTCCTGGAAGATTTTTAGTGTGAGCATTTTGAAAACCTTGTGTAGTGTTTTAAAAATCACGGTTTTGGTTTTGATTAGTGACTTATCCATTCCCACTTTGATAATTCCCCTTGTTGTAGTTACGTGAATTGCCTTGGTAATTACCACCTTGGTTGTTGTTTCGATAGTTATTAGCATTTTGATTTGGTGGAGCTTGATTTGGGCGGGAACCTCGGCCGTTTTGGTTATAAGTTCCTGTTGCTACGTAAGCACTCGAAGTGTTACCGTTCGCGGTAATGCACTCGGAAAGATCATGAGCTCCACCACAAGACAAACAACTCTTAGCAACCTCTTTAACCGAAGCGGAATTCAAAGCCTCTTGAGCTTTCCAATGAGTCATAAGATTAGCAAATCTATCGAAAAACCAATTTTCCTCATTAGCTTCATCATGTAAGGCATTAATGCTACGAGACGATGACGACGATGATGAACCCAAATTGGCAACACTCGGTGTGTTACGAGGGCTATAAACCTTAGATGTATTCTCGATAATCTTTAAAGCTTCATCGGTCGTTTTGCACAAAAAATTACCACCCGCGGCGGCATTCAAGTAATCTCGTTCATGATCATTAAGCCCATTATAAAAAGTATCAATTTGATGCAATTCCGAAAAATCATGGTGTGGACATTCATGTAACATTTCTTTAAAGCGTTCTCATGCCATTGAAAAACTTCCATTATTTCGTTGAACAAATCTTGAAATCTCATTTTTCAAATGTGTTGTTTTAGAAGTTGGAAAAAATTTGTTCACAAACTTAGAAACGAGATCACCCCATGTCAAAATTGAATTTGGCGGTTCTTTCTCAGGCCAAATTTTAGCGGGTCCATCTAACGAGTATGGAAACAACATCATCTTAATGGCGTCATGTGGAACATCCTTAAACTTGCTAGTGGCGGTGAGACGATTAAAATTCCTAATGTGGTGATGCGGGTTGTCTTTCTCATGACCTCTAAACTTATTAGCTTGCAACATCGACATTAAACCCGTCTTAATCTTGAAATTCTCCGCTAGGATAGCGGGAATCACAATGGCCTCTCCAAAACCCTCGGTGGGTGCTTGTAGCAACTCCATCATAGTACGATTAGCCATGACGACTTCTTGTTCTACAATAGGTTCAACAATTGGAGGTTGTTCTTCAATCAACGTTTCTTGATTGGCTTGCTTTTGAAGACGTTTACGAGCTCGTTTTGCTTGATTACGAGTGATCATAAACTTCAAGAAGAATGGGAGGTGAGCAAAGAAGATTCTTTTTGGGTGTTTTGTGAATTTTCAATTTTTTTGTGTTTTTGATTGTTTTTAATTTTTTTGGATTTTGGTGTATCTTCCTAGACAACAATCTACCAAATCTCTTCTCGAAGCAGATTTCATACTCAACAATTTGAAATAAGCATAGTCACTATCCATCAAACACGTGTACAACATCAAATTTATACACGCTATCCTAATTGCATGCTACGTGTTCTGTAAGTTGACATCTTAAGTTTTTATATCTAAATATTCGGATCCCTTTTTTACGGCAAATTTAGATATGGTATTCCATCAATAAAAGCAAGAAAAGTTAACTAAATAATAGCCGTGATCATGGCTAAAGTTTATTAAAATACTTCAATCGAATTTCAGATATCCAGGATGAGTCCGAATGGATTTAACGTTAGTATTCATGTTTGCATCAGTATTTATACTAGTGCATCGCGACTTTGAATCATTTGTCTTTCCGCATGAAGCTAAGGTACCGCTCAACATCGTCTCAATATTTTGATTCCCTATACGTTACAATATTGAAACTAAATACTTGAAATGAACAACAATTGGGACATGAGATTCGAATGAAATGTAACTTTTCACGTCAAAATAGTATGCAAAATGCTTTCATGCATTTTAAATGGATATTTACATGTTTGATCCTTGATTTATAAAGATTTATCCATATAAATGTTATACATTTCTAAAATAGCATTTTTGGTCCTTCTTCATTTTATAACTTTCAAAACTAATCCTAAGATTATAATTTAGTTATTTTATCAATAAATTTTGTTTATAAAAATCATTTCAACTTTGTCCGTTGTCGTGTATATTTCTAAGACGCGCCAATTTATTTTAGGTCGTCGTTTGAAGCTTGTGGTTTCTCGACTTATCTTATTTCGTCGATTCACTCGTGTCACTATTATCTTGATCGTTATCCTCATTTAATATCGATATCGCTAAGGTGAGTTCATAGCCTCGCTTTTATTGTCTTATATGTGTTTATAAACCCGCGAGGGGGAATACATGCTCTTGGTATAAAAATATGATGTTTATATATATGGTTTTGAGAGATACATGTTTATGAATAAACATGTGGTTTGCTAAATGCTTTGAACGAATACATGTTGTTGTAAATGAATGTAAGATGGTTGATTATGTGCTTTTGAAAGATGAACACAAGCGTTGATTGTATTGATTGTGAACCGCTATTTGCTAACTGTTGTATTGCCAAAATTTAGAAGTCCCTAAAACCCATGAACCGTTAACTACCTGTAATGGGTAGGCGCTGGTACAAACGGATGGATCCATCGGGGATGGCCCCCACCTGGGCAGGTCGCACTTGTGGGTTGGAGGTTCAGCCAGGTGTGTTGTATTAGAAGTAAGGGGGTATTCGACAAAATACCTGACTAGGGCATTATTATACTTAAGGCTTCGGTGTCATGGCTTAGTAGAATAGCGCGGACTTTGGATATTGTATGTGTTACAATATTGACAGTGGATGAGATTCATGTGTTCAAACGCTTTATGGTTTATTTAAAATCCCTATATTGTTTTTTTAAAAACCTATGAATTCACTCAACCGTTGTGTTGACTGGTTAGCATGTATTCTCAGGTATGTAGGTTTCAGAGCAGTTGGAGCATGGAGCCGCGCGGGATAAAGTAAAGGCAAAACAATCAATTTCCATTCGATACATTTGACAAATCTTTATTTTTATTCAAGTTTGAAATAGCTATTGGGACCTCTTTTTATTGAACTCTGATTTAATAAAGTTATAGAATGGTTTATTTTGTAAAACGTCTCTTTTGAGGTCATTTTCTATGACTATGTGTGATGTGCTATGAAGTAACACCCAATTTTGATATTCCGCTACATTGTGAATTTGGGGGTGTTACACTAGTGGACTCCGGCTCTCGCACCAAGTGAAACTTGCTTTAGGACCCTACGCATTAAACAAACACCGTTAGGATTACCATGGGTGTGTTACCCACGATTAGACTCCGACGTGAGAGTATGTAATCGATTTGAGTATATAAGTGTTTAGGGTATTGTGTGTATCGTACCTTTGTGGAACCAGAGGGGTTCCTTTTATACTCGAGAGAGTCCAGGCTGGGCTCCCTGCTCTTGCGGCCTAAGAAAGAGATAATGACTCAAAATAGCTTGATCTTCATTATCCAACTAAGGTAAGTGTATATCCCTTTTCCTTAGGCGAATATAACTTTAATATAAGTTATATTCGGTCTAATCCTGTCGCACTGCGACGAGGACTTGGATAAGTAATCAACCTCTTGTGCAACAGCGGCTTACCGGGCTTTATGGGCTATGTGCGCACATCGCACAAGTATTCAACCCATCCTTGATGGATGTGGGTAGTACCCGTGAGTCGGACTATCCAGCCTGACTAGGGACTATACGTCATCATGTCCCCCCCAGTCTAGTGGTCGCAGGTCCAATCCACGGCTACTAGACTATAATCATACCGAAATAGTCGCATATTCCAAGAATAAACTCATATTTTAAACATTCCCGCCAAGAAGACAAACATCCACCCTTTTACCTAACCTCCTTGGTACTCGGAATAAGTGCTTGCCATGTCATAGTTACCCCTTCACATTCTACCGTTAGATCTAGGAAGTGGGGGACACGTGGCACACATCTGACTATGAACAGTAAAACTCAGGAAGCCTATATAAACCCATCACGCCTCCTTTCGACTATTTACCATCTACAAACCTCCAAACCACCATTAACTCCTCTATTATTCACCATCATCACCAGATCTCTTATTAAGGTAATCCGCGCGACTACAATTTTGTACACACAGCACCATGGTGAAACAACTAACCGACACCACGTCTATCTTGACCATTGAGCAGCTAGATGAATTCACCTCTGAATTTTACATACCCGATTATCTGCACCCAGAAGTTCCTAACCCACAACATAATATAAGTCAGTTCCCCGCTGGGAAGATAGGGTTGTACACCCGTTACTTTGATTACGCAAACCAGCGTATACCTATGTCGCGCTTTCTTCTGAGCGTATTAATACACTACGAGACCCATGTCTCCTAACTTCATTGCATAGGGGCAGCGAAAATTTCGAATTTCGAAATAAACTGCCACACCCTAGACATAGAACCCACAGTAGATCTCTTTCGCGTTTTCTACCAACGGAATTTAGCCAATGGCTGGGTGTCTTTTTCTAAGCGAAAGGGTGGTATGAAATGCTTTGATGGAAAGATAGATTCCTTAAGGAATTGGACCGACAGATTCTTCTGGGTTGACGACGATGCCTTTCCCTTCCACTTTCCATTCTTGACCCCTGACACCGTGAGGAAGGACCCCCTACCTGGCCGCAACTTCTATAATGCTGCAGATGGGGAGACTCTGAACAACAACCACATTCCCGTGCAACCCTACCCAGAGAGTGTGTTAGTAACTCTTGGCCTAAGCTGCGCAGTCATCTGTGGCGAGCACATGGTAATAGCGTCCCGTAGAGAGAGTGTCCAGGGTTAGTAGTCCTTCCCGCCTTCACTATAACCTTCTGTAAGTAACGTCACATATTAGGATACTAAAATATGTTTCCCTGTCTTCTGTTTGCTTCCTTTCGCAGTTATGGATGTTCTTGACCTTGTCCGTGGTGCGTTTCCCGAAAATTTGCTGGTGTACTCTCGCCCTCAACAGGTAAATGAAGAAGCGCTCAGTGATCGTGCGCAGAAGAACACCATGGACTTAGATATTGAGGAGCCATCTATCGCCCAAGGGAGCGAAGGCACTGGCGCGGACCAACCACCATCATCTCCACCAGGTCAACAATTGGAACAACAGCCGCCCGTACAACAACAACCACAACCCTTTCTCAGTTCCTCACTGTCTTCAGATGATTATACCAGGGATGCTGAAAAAACCATGGCTGAGCTTGAGGAAGATAACAGTATCTCTCTAGGAAAAAGACGCAGAAGCCCCCCATTATCGCCACACAAAGTCACATGCACCAGGGCTGGTCCCTCCAGGACAGGGTGCGCACCACAGAGGAAGAGTTTGAAGAGAACCTTGCAAAGACCCCTCCACACACTCCCCCCACAACTATCAATCTGAGGTAACCACTTTCTTCTATATGGTAGCGTAAACAATACATTCTTCGTTGCATTTCTACGTGATTATACTTTAAACTTCCGTCTAACTATTACTTGTATACAGCAGCGAGGAACATGAAAGATCTTCTACAAATGCCAAGATAACACCCTCCCCCCACAAAGAGGCTTCATCAGCGGGAGGGGATGCGTTCGCCCAGGATCCTACCTTCGCCCCTGACTGGGAGCTCCCTGTATTATCCGATCTCACAAGTGCATTTGACTACACAAGCTTTCTAGACAACATCGTGCCCCCTGGCCGAAAGGTAGTACTTGAAGGGATGAGTGACTCTGTCCTGGGCGATGAGACAAGCTACCTAGCAGCACAGCAGGTCACGCTGACATCGCACCTCAAGAAGAGATTCCTGGAAATGTCTGCCAAACTCCATACGACAGAGGAAAAGTTGAAGCAAGTTACTAAAGAAAAATCCTCCGCTCTCGGCGACATGCAAGAAAAGATAGACCAAGAAGCCGAGAGAGGAAGAAAAGATGCAGACCTCATCCATTCCTTAACTCAAGAAAGGAACATGTTATCTGCCGCCCTGGATGAAGAGCGCACCCATTTTCGCCAGATAAAGGCCTCCAACGTTGTTGCTATGGGGCCTTTGAGGAGGGGAAGGATCGGTTTGTTGCTGATGTTGATGATCTGGGTACGAGGGTAAAGGAGGATGTAAGCGATCTCAGTTGCCAATTGAAGAGACTGAGTGTCAAACAGGATGAGCAATTGTACCCTCGCTTAATGGAGGAGATAGCCGAGAAGCGGTGGTTAGTGCGACATGGTCTACGCCTAGCTGCAATGGTTGCACTGGAAGACCCCACCTTGCGAGCCTCATTCTCCAAGTCTGTCACAGCCGCCATTAATGAGGGTACTTCAAGAGGCTTGGCGACTGCACACAAGGAGAAGCTATTGAATCGAGAACTATCAGAGGTGCCCTTTTACGATCCGAAGGCCGATGCCAAGCTCACCACAACCATGAAGGAAATGAGTGTATGTCTGCTGCCTTCTTTTGGTTTGGAGGATAAGGATCATGAAGTGCCTATTGAAGTGGTAATGGAGAGCCTCACATTGGCGCGCCATAAGGCAGAGGGCGTAAAATCATTGGCAGACTTTCACCTAAAACCATCCATGGAGTAATTGACCATGCCAGTATTCGTGCATCCCAATGATATCCTTGCCCCTTCAAGATTGAGAAGGAAGTGCCACTATCTAAGGTCCTTGCGGCGTACGAGAGTCGCGCTGCTGCCAAGAAAGCCCTGCTGAACATAGAAGCAGCGCCTTCCGCTGGTGCGGCCCACCTTGCTCCTACCATCCCTGTGTTGCCATTGCTATTACTAGAGAGGGATTCGCGCCTGCTGTACCGGATGGAAAAAAGCCTGAAGGACCACCGCACCACTTCTTACTATCCTCCTTTGCTAAAACTGAAAAGATCCTCCTCTGAGACCCATCTGCTCTCCAATCACCTTAAAGACTTGTAGACATATGTTCATGTTTTGTATCTTCAAATGTTTGCTTTGTAATAAACACTATCCTTCTTTTGTTATAGAAAGTATATTTTAATGTTTATAGCGTAATTTCGCATAATAAGCTAATGTAAACTTATAAATGGTCCATATGGGTTTGAGAAGTTCATTACATGTGGTATACCGCTACTACCATAAGGACGGTCAGGTGAGGCTGACCCATTGTTAGGTGTGCACAAGTGTGTCTTAACAGTCTCAGAGTTTACTGGCTGCATAACTTGCTACAACGTCATTAATAGCAAGGGGCCTAACAAGGATACACGATCCATGGTCGAAGGGGGTGCATCCCACTTACTCGACGAGTCTAATTAGTAGGGTAGGCTCATTCCTCTTTTTTCTCCTAGAAACGTTGTACACGCGTGCGCCAATAGGCAATATACAATAAGAAAAAAGTATGTATAGCTGATGAGACTACTTTTATACATAGTCTCATCGCCCAAATCGGGCTTAAAATGCATTAAATATCATCAAAATACCCAAATATATGCTTGTGTTTGTTGCTTGTGTATTTTAGGTACGGATATTGTGAAAATGACAAAAGATCACAAGAATCAGTCAAAAACGAACACGGGAAACGAAGCCGCACAATGAACCAAGCCCTAATGAAGAATTTTCCAAGAAAACCCTTGAAGATTTGAAGAATTATGAAGATTGGTCCTCCAATATGGAAGAATTGACACTTTATACCCTTGTATCTTCATAATTACATGTTTGGTCACTAAAGTTTGTCAAAATTACAAAAAGGACCCTTAACTTTGAAGAATTGGCAAATTTAGTCCCTCAACAAAACTAAATTGTCAATATTGGTCCTCCAAGAAGTCAACAAATAAGTCAAACCTTGAAGAACGAAGAAAATGCCAAGATCAGTCCTTCAAATATCATAAATTTGCATGTTTAGTCCTTAAAACAAGTTTAAAAACTTGTTGTGCCAAAATTGCCAACTGCCCAAAGTTATTTATAAAGGAAATGAAGATTGTTGCTGATATTTACAAAGTGAAAGAGTTAAAAGAACCAAGGGGCCAAAAATGCCAAGACCACCAAACCACTCCCCACCAATCACCCAGCCACATCACCCCACTCCACCACTCACAACTCTCCACCTCACACCCCTCTCCACGTCACCTTCCACCCAACTTTAAGTAATCAGTATTAACTGATTATGTAACTTTCCCTCCAAACACCCCATTTAAATCTAATCACCCCCAAAACGGATTAAATACACTCTAATCACCCCATAAACCCTAGAACTTGCCCAGGATCAAACTCACCAAAAACAAAGGGCTTATGGTTATAATTTTCCAGATTGATAATTAACCATCACCTAAACCAAACCCAACTCCCAAATAACCCGTCACTCTCACCCATGTGATACCTTGGCCCTCCCCTACACAACAAAACAAAATGTACAAACCCATCAACGGCCAAAAAGCTTATTCATGCCCATTACGTGTCATCCAACGCTTCAAAAACACTTTGACACCTCTGGCACCCCCACAACAAGTCAAGAAATTCACATGGCACTCTTGACAAAATTCAAAATAGGCATCTTTCTGGCATCAAAAAGATTCGACAAGGGCAAAGATGGAAGTTCATGTCATTAGGGTTTTAGCTTCTTTTTAGTTCTAGAATGAATGTAAGCCTCTATATAAAGGCCTCATAGGACTTAGTTTAGACTGTTCTTGTTTTCCTGTTTCACAACCTTGTAAAGCTTTCTTTTCTGAATGAGAAATTAAGTTTAGTGTTGGTGATGAAAACGAGTTCCATTTTACTTTCAGTTGATATAATCTGTTTGGAGTTTGTGTTTCAGAAAAATCTTTTCTTTTCCTTTTTAAGTTACTGAGTTTGGTTTCAAAAATTCCCAAGTCATTTTGCTAAGTACCTAGAGTTCTAATAGGCTAAGTGATAGGCTCATAGTTGATCATAGCCAACTGATCTTGTTGATCAAGGGGTACTGAGACTGTGATAGGATATTGCATAGGCTGTGGGACCTTGAGTCTTGCATAAGACTTGTTTCTTTACTTGTCTGATTTTTTGATATTCTCCATAAGCTAAGCTCTACCTCTCTTCTAGCTTCATCCATAAGCTATGGGTAAGCCTTTATCTTTTACACAGTCTTTTCCTTCTCTCTTTTTGGCAGGTTCAAAACAAGATCTTAGAACATCATCATCATCATCATAATCATTTTGTCTTTTAATTGCCAAAAGTCTGCACAAGCCTGGGCTTGTTTGGAGGTGACTTTTCAGTCACTATTGGGCCTGGATGTAGGTCCAACAAGGTACCTCCTTGTTCCTTGATTTCATTTTCAAATTTGTGATTTAAGTGTTATTGTATGAAGTTGCATGAATCTCATTGCTAGTTTTTCAATTGTTATCTGTTGGTTTAAGCTTAATTGATGTTAATATGCATGTTAGAAGCTTGTTTGGTGAGTTTGGTTAGGTTTTGAATAGGTTTGCTTTGATAAATTTTTGTTTTCAGAATTTAAGGAGTGTTTGGATCTAGTATTATTTGAGTTCGGTTAAGGATTCTTGGCTTATAAACAGGTCTAACACACTTCTTAGGGTGTTATTAGATAATATATACACTTAGGATTCTATTTGGTAGAGTTTAAAAGCAGTTTGCATGTTAAAAAGTAAAAACATAGCCTAAAATCAGTAAAGTGCCCTTGCTGCCTGTTTTGTGGAATTTGAGCCTTCAAATCTTGATTATTGCTAGAATATAGGTTGTTTTAGGTTTGTGTATCTGTTGTGTGTGCATTGGTGGATTTTTGTGCAAGATTTGAGTAGTTGAAAATCACTTTTGTGCATTATACATCAGCAAATTGTTCATCAGAAACATACATCCTTCATCAGTAACATTGTGTGTTTGATTTGCTTGATTCTTGTGTTAGAACTTGTGAGTTTCTTGTTTAATTGACTTCCCACAACCCAAATGGTTGTGGGAGTGCCCCTATTGTCCATCAAACATCATCAAATCTCACTGAACAAGCTCATCTTGTTCATATCTTCACTTGTGAAGATTCATCCTTGTGTTCATTAAACTAGCAGCCTATCTGGGCATGTTTTTGCTTTCTAAGGCATTGAATCTTGCCTTTTTGTTATTTAATTTGTGTTTTTAAGTAAGTTTAGGTTACTGCTTTTGAGTTTTAAAGTTTAAAAAACAAAAGAAAAAAAAAGTTTTACAAAAAGGACGTGGCCAGGACTCGAACCTGCGCCACTCCTCTCACACACCAACGTGATAACCAGTTGCCCTAGGGTCTGTGACTGGTTTTCACTTGGTATGTTTATTATTTAAGGAGTATTGTTTGTTAGCTTATTTAACTAATCAACTTATTTAGAAGCTGATTCCAGCTTATTTCTTTTAGGTTTTTGCAAGTTACATTTTTCTTGTGTTCTTATTAGGGTTTAGGACTTTTTAGTTCAAAAACTTTATTTTTCACGTGCTTATTTAATTTTCTAGGATTGTTTTAATTTTAAATTTTGAAAGGTAAATTAAAAATAGGAAAAAGTATTTTAAAAATCTGAAAAAATAGTTTTTAGGTTTTTAATTATATTTTTGAGGTTTACAGCTATTTAAGTTTTCAATTTAACTTATTATGATTTTATATGATTTTAGGGTTTTTAACCAACTTTGAAATTTAATATAAATTATTTAAAAGGTTTTGGAAACTTTTGATTGCATTTTTGTCTTAGTTACATTATTCTAGATTTTTGGTAATTTTTTAGAATTTTTTTATAAACTTTGAATTTTTTTGAATATTTTAATATTATTTTATTATTAAAAATTGAAAGTTTGATTTTTTAAGTTTTTACATTTTTCCTAGATTGTAACTTTCCAAATATTTTTAGGGCTTTTCAATTATTTTCTAGGATTAATTTAAGTTTTAATTGATTTTAATAGTTTTTAAGTGTTTAAAAATAGTTTTACTTGGTTTGAAAATAAAAAAAAAATTACTTTTTAGCTTAATTAGGTTATTTTTGAGGTTTACAAACTTTAAAATCTTGTTTAGGGCTTTTTAATAATTAATTGTGATTTTTAGGGCTTTAATTATCATTAAAAAGTCATTATCTAATTAATTAAAAGGTTTTAGCAAGTTTGGATTTTTTGTAAACTCTTAGAATATTGTGGATTTTTAGGTTAAAATTTTAATTTTGGTAGTTTTTACGGTTTTACGTGATCGACCTTTTCGGCTTAGTTTAATCCGTCGTCGTAACCGTCTTCCTTTTCTAATCTCATTTCTTTCTTTATTTTTCAATCATATAATCACAAATCAAAATCAATTCATTACACAACGCACTTGCCTCCTTGGGAAATGAACTTGGACTTATTTGGTCAATAGTGCTCGGTTTTCCTAAATCGACACTTAATACTTGCCACTTTTGCCTTCCTTTTCCTAAAGGGGTAAAACCACTACTATCATTTTGGCGCCGCTGCCGGGGAGGCGTGTTGTGTTTTGATTTGAACATTGTTGTTTTTATATATAGCCATAATAGCTAATTGTATTAGTAGCACTCTACTAATACGTATTATCGGTTTTTCGTTTTTTGTGAATACTATTACTATATTGTATACGTAGAACAATAATTTCACAAGTACTCCAAATACGTGAGAAATCAGAACCTTGACTTGGGAGGTCATTACCCAATCATTGTATTCGAATCTCAAACCAAAGAAAAAAAGGCAAAAATAGATAAATACTTTCGTGAAGCTCGATTTTGAAATATACAAACTATAAGGTGGGTATAAGGCGGTTGTATTTCACGACCTAAAGGAAAAAGGCTCTTAAGTGCTTCGCTCCTCCTCGTTTCCTCCGCTTGCTTGTGCGTATTTTGAGATTGAAAGCTAATCGAGAGTTTTGCCGCCCAAAGTATTACTTAAGTATCATATATATTTTCTTGGTTTCATTTGATTAAACCCTCTTGAACGTTTTGGTGTTCCACCAACGTTCTAAAGTCATCGAAGGCGTTCACTTCACGTGATCGTTTTCATTCCTTGAGGCTTCTTTAATCGATAGATTTGATTAAGGAGGAGATTTGTAGATTTTGGTCTACTTAATACAATTCCAAAAATCCAAAAAAAGTAAAAACAATCAAAAACCACAAAAAAATTGAAAAAGTAAAAACACCAAAAAAGAATCTTCTTTGCTCACCCTCTCGTTCTACGTGACGTTTATGCAAACTCGCTCCAAATCAAGACGTGCTCGTAAACGAAGAAACAGATCAACCACTCCTTCTAGTGAGGAGTCTCCTATTGACGAACCCATCGTAGTGAAAGAAGCACCCATGGCTAATCGAACTATGATGGAGTTGCTTCAAGCACCCACCGAGGGTTATGGAGAAGCGATTGTGATTCCCGCTATCCTTGCGGAGAATTCTGAGGTTAAGACGGGTTTGTTGTCCATAATTCAAAACAACAAGTTTCGAGGTGACGAAAAGGACAACCCTCATAACCACATTCGCCAATTTAATTGTCTTACCGCCACTTGCAAGTTTAAGGACGTCTCTAACGACTAGATTAAGATGATGCTTTTTCCGTATTCCTTAGCGGGGCCCGCAAAAATTTGGTTAGAGAAAGAGCCACCCAATTCTATATTGACGTGGAAGGATCTCGTTTCAAAATTCGTGAACCAATTTTTTCCGCCCTCTAAGACTACGCATTTGAAAAACGAGATTTCAAAGTTTTCGCAAGAGTATAATGAGAGTTTTTCAACGGCTTGGAATAGGTTTAAGAAAATGTTGCACGAATGTCCTCATCATGGTTTTTCCGACTTGCATCAAATTGACACGTTTTACAATGGCTTGAACGATCATGAGCGTGATTATCTTAATGCCGCCGCGGGTGGTAATTTTTTGTGTAAAACGGTCGAGGAAGCCTTGTTAATCATTGAGAATAGGTCTAAGGTCTATTGTCCTCGTAGCACGTCGAGTGTTCGTAAGACTTCGTCTTCGCCTTCGCCTTCATTGTCACATACCGTTGATGCTTGCCAAATCGAGGCTAATTTGGAGAACAAGATTTTTGATAAGCTTAAGGGATTGTTAATTGAGTTTAAAGTTGGTGAACAACCCACTCCCGCTACGGCTAAAGCGGTTGAGGTTTCTTGTATGTATTGTGGTGGAGCTCACGATTATTCCGAGTGCATTACCAACGGTGGTAACACTTCGAGTGCCTTCGCGGTCGCGGGAACTTATAACCAAAACGGTCAAGTTCCCCGCACTAATCAATTGACTCCATCGGGTTTTCCACCAAATCAAAATGCTAACAGTTATCGAAACAATCAAGTTGGTTACCAAAACAATCAAAGAAACAATTACAAGGGTAATAACAACTATGGGAATCAAGGAAGTAGTAGCCAATTGCAAAATCAAAACCAAAACCGTAATTTTCAAAACACAAGTCAAGGTCTTCAAAATGTTTACACTAAAGAACTTCCAATGGACTTTTTGAATTACGCTACGGCAAATGATAAGATTTTGGAAAACATTCAAGAGCAATTGGCTAGTCAAGCTAGGGACACGGCTAAAAACACCAAGGAGTTAGCTAATTTTGTGAAGGAAAATCTTAACATGAGAAATGAGTTGAAAAATGATTTTGCTAATCAAATTAGAGGTCAAAACAATAAAATTGAATAAAGTCATGCTTGGCTTGAACAAAGAATTGACCAAAAAGCCGCTAGTCAAGATGTTAAGCTTAATGCTATTTTAGAAGCCGTCATGGGAAACAAAGCCTCTACTTCGGGTAGTTTGCCTAGTAAAACCGTTTCAAACCCGAAGGGAGAAATGAAAGTGATTACCACACGAAGTGGTAAGAAACTTAAAGAACCGACTCCTCAACCAATTACTCTAACGGTGGAGGAAATTGAGGAAGAACCCGAGGTGGTGGTCGAAAAGGAGCATATCTCAAGCCCACAAAGTACCACTCATGCCACACCTACGGTTGACCCTTTACCAACATTGGAACCCGAGATTCCAAAGGCTATGCCTATGCCCCAACCCACACCACCCTTACCTTTCCCATCGAGACTTAGGAAGGAGAAACGACAAGAGCACGACAACTACGAATTTGAGCTTTTTATGAAAATGTTTCGTGAGTTGCACCTTAATGTGAGTTTCGCCGATGCTTTGGTCATGATGCCTCGATTTGCCGCTAACTTTAAGAGTATGTTGAAGAACAAGGAGAAATTGCATCAATTGTCTAGTTGTTCGTCGGTTTATCTTAATCGCATACCTCAAAAAGTCGGTGATCCCGGTAAATTTTTGATCCCATGTGCAATTCAAGATATGGAAGAATGCTATGCCTTGGCCGATCTTGGTGCTAGCATTAATTTGATGCCACTTGCAATCTTCAAGTCGCTCAATCTTCCTAATCTTACTCCTTCACTAATGTCTATCGAGATGGCCGACCATTCCACGATTCGTGCATGTGGTTTGGCGGTAAGACGTTTTTGTGAAAGTGGGAAAGTTCTACTATCCCGTAGACTTTATCCTCGTTGATATCCCCACGGATCCTCAAGTTCCTCTCATTTTAGGTCGTTCGTTTTCAGATACGTCTATGGCTTTAATTGATGTTCATGCTAGAAAGATCACCTTACGTTTCAACGACGAGGAACTTGTTATAAACGCAACTCAAAATTCTCAACTTTCTCATGTTTATTCCGTTGCTACCATAAACCTCGTTGATATGATCGACGTGGTTTACGAGGAATTTTTACAAGAAGTTTTAGGGTTTGGTGATGAAGAAACTAGTGGCAATCCCACTATGTTAGATCCAATTCTTGATAATTCGACACCAACCTTCACTCCATTTGAAGGTGGTGGTTTTACGTTGGAAGAATGCAATGTTCCACGTACTTGTGACGAAGACCTCGACAACGATGAGGACTTCTCGATTATCAAGGATTTTCTCAACGATTTCCCATTTCCTCCACCCGAGGAGGTTATGAGTATCGAGCCCAAATCTTCACTTGAGGAACCACCTATCCTCGAGTTGAAAGATTTACCTCCTCACCTCGAATATGTATTTTGGGGGAGGACGACAAGTTGCCAGTTATTATTGCGAAGGAACTTTCGAATGATGAAAAAACCGCACTTGTCGATGTTCTAAAGGATCACAAAGGGGCGATTGCGTGGAAGTTATCCGACATTAAGGGAATCGATCCCAAGTTTTGTACCCACAAAATCTTAATGGAGGAGGATTTCAAGCCCACAATCCAAAGTCAAAGGAGGGTGAACCCCAAAATTCACAACGTCATCAAAAAGGAGGTCCTTAAACTCCTTGACGCGGGAATGATTTACCCTATTTCCGATAGCCCTTGGGTGAGTCCTATTCATTGTGTCCCTAAGAAGGGAGGAATGACCGTTGTGCCAAACGATGCCAATGAGTTGATTCCCACTAGACTCGTGACCGGATGGAGAGTGTGCATTGACTATCGAAAGTTGAATGAGGCCACTCGAAAAGACCATTTTCCCTTGCCCTTCATGGACCAAATGTTGGAGCGTCTTGCGGGAAACGATTTCTATTGCTTTTTAGATGGTTTTTTCCGGTTACTTCCAAATTCCCATCGATCCTCGTGATAAAGAAAAAACTACGTTTACGTGTCCATATGGAACGTTTACCTATCGTAGAATGCCATTCGGACTTTGCAATGCACCGGGAACCTTTCAAAGGTGCATGATGGCTATTTTTCATGATATGATCGAGAAGACGATGGAAGTCTTCATGGATGACTTTTCCGTGTTTGGTAATTCGTTCACTTCATGTTTGTCGAACCTTGAGGGAATGTTAAAACGTTGTGAGGAAACCAACCTTGTGCTCAATTGGGAGAAATGTCATTATATGGTTAGGAGTGGAATCGTCTTAGGGCACAAGGTCTCGAAAGCGGGGATTGAGGTAGATCAAGCTAAGGTAGACGTCATCGCCAAATTACCTCATCCCAAAACCGTTAAGGGAGTTAGGAGTTTCCTAGGCCATGCGGGCTTTTATCGTCGATTCATCAAGGATTTTTCAAAGATCTCTCGACCCATTACACATCTTCTTGAAAAAGAGGCACGTTTTGTCTTTGACGAAGATTGTGTACGAGCCTTTGAAATCCTTAAGAGGAAACTTACCGAAGCTCCCATTCTTGTTGCTCCAAATTGGAACCTCCCCTTTGAGCTCATGTGTGATGCTAGTGATTACGCTACTGGGGCCGTTTTGGGGCAACGTCATGATAAGCACTTCTTGCCTATTCACTATGCTAGCAAGACGATGACCGAGGCTCAACTAAAATACACTACAACGGAAAAGGAGTTCCTTGCCGTGGTGTATGCATTTGAGAAATTCCGACCTTATCTCGTCTTGACGAAATGCATAGTGTATACGGACCATTCGGCTATTAAGTATCTTATGGCAAAGCAAGATGCTAAGCCTAGATTACTTCGTTGGATTCTCCTCCTTCAAGAATTTGATCACACAATCGTTGACAAAAAAGGAGCCGAGAATCTAGCGGCCGATCATCTCTCTCGTTTGGAAGATCCTCACCAAAGTGTTTACGAGCCCAAGGAAATCACCGAAACATTTCCGCTCGAGACAATTGGTGTAGTGAATTCTAATCTTGATCCTTCCACCCCATGGTTTGCGGACTTTGCAAATTACCATGCGGGTAACTTCATCATTAAGGGTATGACGACTCAAGAAAAACGAAAATTCTTTCGTGACGTCAAGTTCTACTTTTGGAACGACCCTTACTTGTTTCAAACTTGTGCGGATCGAATCATCCGACGTTGTGTATTTGGCACCGAAGCTTCTAACATCCTTAGAGCTTGTCACGAGGGACCCACGGGTGGTCACCACGGTGCTAATCTCACGGCTAAGAAGGTGTTTGATGCCGGCTTCTTTTGGCCTACTATTTACCGAGATGCACAAGATCTTGTGAAGTCGTGTGATGCATGCCAACAACAAGGAAAAGCCTCACAAAAAGATGAAATGCCACAAAATATCATCCAAGTGTGTGAGATCTTTGACGTTTGGGGTATAGACTTTATGGGGTCGTTCCCATCATCTTGTGGTAATAAGTACATTCTCGTTGCGGTTGACTACCTATCTAAGTGGGTGGAGGCCAAGGCCTTGCCCACCAATGATGCTCGTGTGGTAGTCAAGTTTTTGAAAAGCTTGTTTTCTCGGTTTGGAACCCCTCGTGCGATCATAAGCGATCGTGGAACCCATTTTTGTAACGACCAATTCGAAAGAGTCTTAAGGAAATATGGGGTTACACATCGGCTTTCTACGGCTTATCACCCACAAACGAGTGGGCAAGTCGAGGTTTCAAACCGAGCGTTGAAGAGGATCTTGGAGAGATCCGTTGGGGAAAACCGACAAACATGGTCGGATAAGTTGGACGATGCTTTATGGGCCTTTAGGACCGCTCATAAGACACCCATTGGGTGCACTCCCTATAAGCTTGTGTATGGAAAGAATTGTCATTTGCCTATCGAGTTAGAACACAAGGCTTATTGGGCCCTAAAGCATTGTAATGATGACATGGAGACCGCGGGAAAACACCGGAAAATGCAATTAAATGAATTGGATGAATTGAGAGACATTGCTTATGAAAATTCATTGATTTATAAAGAAAAGACTAAAAAGTTGCATGATTCTAAAATTAAAAACCAGGTTTTTAACATTGGGGATCATGTTTTGCTTTTTAATTCAAGATTGAAAATATTTTCTGGTAAATTGAAATCCCGTTGGTCCGGTCCATTCACCGTGACTCAAGTGTTTCCGTATGGGACCATCGAGCTAGCTCAAGATGATGGTCCTAACTTCAAGGTGAATGGACATAGGTTGAAGCACTACTTTGGCGGGGAAGTTCCATCCTTGAACTACCTCGACCAAGTCACCTTCCCCAATGATAATTAGTATTGAGGGGATCGAGTCGAGCTCATGACTCAGTAATAAAAAACGAGGTGCCTCGTGGGGGAGTCCTATGCTTATCCTATGTACATATTATCGCTTTCTAATGTAGCTTACGTGTGGGGATTTGTGCCCTTCCAACCTTTGTTCTGTGGTTGTTTGTGAATTGTGGACTTTAGATGATCATGATCTTCACGATTGGAGCCTCTCGTGTTCGTTTTATGGGAGCACTCGATCGTTTGCTTTGAAGACTTTCTCAATATCCAAATGATATATCCTTTGATGTTCTAACCTTAGGTTTATAGCACACTTCATAAACGGCTATTAATTTATTGGTTACACCCTTTCCATGCTAGATTAGGCATTCGACTACGTCTCTATTATGGGGGTGTTTGCACCCCTAGACTCGAAACATTGAGGACAATGTTTAACTTTAGTGTGGGGGTGAATAGATACTTTCCTTGCCAAACCTTCACGCTTTCCAAAGTTTATCTTTTTGTTTATCGTTTTGTTGCAAAATAAGGCTAAAAATGGCCAAATTTTAAAATTTTTCTCATGTTTTATAAGTGTTTGAAGACACGAATGTAGATTTTCCGATGGCGAGAATAAGAGTAACTTTTGACTCGACCGTGCGTGTTGAGCACTTAGCTTTGATTCCTTAACTACACATTAGGCTAAGTCTCGTAAATGAGGACGAGAAATGATAGGGTTAATTATAAGTTACTATGCTAAACGTAGAGTACTCGTATTCTTTCAAAAACTCATGTGTTCTCGTTATTTGCTTATTCTCCCTTCGCATGTAAATATTTTTTTTGCTTAATAAATATTGACTTAGCGGTTTAGTTAGGATTGTTGGGTTTCTAGTCTTTTCTAGTAGCTTCCGTGTAATTAAATTGGGGAGACATTAAGGTATCGCCAGCGTCACGGTTTTGAAGTATTGGCACCCGAATAATCGAAAGCTTCACCCAATAATAAGATTTCAAGTGCTCACCTAAATCTAGCAAACAATTTGAAGCCCCACAAGGCCGAAAAATCTATGCAAAATTGAAAGTGAATCAAGCCTTAATCTTCGAAGCTTTAAAGATCCAAAATTCGCTTTTGCGTGAGGATATACGTCTTTGGCTAATAAAACCACCGATGAGGCGGATAATAAAAGGCAAGGCAAGACCGAAGTCATAATAAAAGCTTCATGGCGAAGTTGAATAAAAGATGGAGGTAAACCAAAGATAATAAGGCCCTTCCGTTAGGGGGCGTATAAAAGTCTTGGTAATAAGTCTCATGTTCAAAACCGTTATAAAACCGTGTTTATCGATTCTTCTTGTCAACTTAATTTTTTGACATCGTTGTCTATTAGGATGGGTTATTGATTTGATGGTCTTAGTTACACCGTTAGGACTCTATTTTTAGACCTAAATCTCTATTATCGCATAAGTCAACAATGTATCCTCGTGAAACATTCAAGACAAAATAAAATATAAGAGATACAACTTAGGAATAATGGGAGGATAAGTACGTGATTAGGGCATATGAGTAGTGTTAGCATTACTAACTTATAATGACAATGATCTCGTTACACGCTTAGCATGGAATTAGGGTCAAAATCGAGAACGATGAAATTATTTCTAACGAAGCATTCACGTGTTCTTATTCTATGAACCTAAACGTCCCATTTTGCGATGAAAATCATACATTATGTCTAAAACACAAGTAGTAGCAATAGTAGTAGTGTAGCTAGTTTATCTTTCAATAAAGTGAATAAAAATAAATTTTGGAGGTGCTACGATACTTTATTCTAGCATTGCGTGAGGGCACGGCAATGGTTTAGTATGGGGGAGTGATGAGACTGCTTTTATACATAGTCTCATCGCCCAAATAGGGCTTAAAATGCATTAAATATCATCAAATACCCAAATATATGCTTTTGTTTGTTGCTTGTGTATTTTAGGTACGGATATTGAGAAAATGACAAAAGATCACAAGAATTAGTCAAAAACGAACACGGGAAACGAAGCCGCACAATGAACCAAGCCCTAATGAAGAATTTTCCAAGAAAACCCTTGAAGATTTGAAGAATTATGAAGATTGGTCCTCCAATATGGAAGAATTGACACTTTATACCCTTGTATCTTCATAATTACAAGTTTGGTCCCTAAAGTTTGTCAAAATTACAAAAAGGACCCTTAACTTTGAAAAATTGGCAAATTTAGTCCCTCAACAAAACTAAATTGTCAATATTGGTCCTCCAAGAAGTCAACAAACAAGTCAAACCTTGAAGAATGAAGAAAATGCCAAGATCAGTCCTTCAACTATCATAAATTTGCATGTTTAGTCCTTAAAACAAGTTTAAAAACTTGTTGTGCCAAAATTGCCAACTGCCTAAAGTTATTTATAAAGGAAATGAAGATTGTTGTTGATATTTACAAAGTGAAAGAATTAAAAGAACCAAGGGGCCAAAACTGCCAAGACCACCAAACCACTCCCCACCAATCACCCAGCCACATCACCCCACCCCACCACTCACAACTCTCCACCTCACACCCCTCTCCACGTCACCTTCCACCCAACTTTAAATAATCGGTATTAACTGATTATTTAACTTTCCCTCCAAACACCCCATTTAAATCTAATCACCCCCAAAACGGATTAAATACACTCTAATCACCCCATAAACCCTAGAACTTGCCCAGGATCAAACTCACCAAAAACAAAGGGCTTATGGTTATAACTTTCCAGATTGATAATTAACCATCACCTAAACCAAACCCAACTCCCAAATAACCCGTCACTCTCACCCATGTGATACCTTGGCCCTCCCCTGCACAACAAAACAAAACGTACAAACCCATCAACGACCAAAAAGCTTATTCTTGCCCATTACGTGTCATCCAACGCTTCAAAAACACTTTGACACCTCTGGCACCCCCACAACAGTCCAAGAAATTCACATGGCACTCTTGACAAAATTCAAAATAGGCATCTTTCTGGCATCAAAAAGATCCGACAAGGGCAAAGATGGAAGTTCATGTCATTAGGGTTTTAGCTTCTTTTCAGTTCTAGAATGAATGTAAGCGTCTATATAAAGGCCTCATAGGACTTAGTTTAGACTGTTCTTGTTTTCCTGTTTCACAACCTTGTAAAGCTTTCTTTTCTGAATGAGAAATTAAGTTTAGTGTTGGTGATGAAAACGAGTTCCATTTTACTTTCAGTTGATATAATATGTTTGGAGTTTGTGTTTCAGAAAAATCTTTTCTTTTCCTTTTTAAGTTACTGAGTTTGGTTTCAAAAATTCCCAAGTCATTTTGCTAAGCAACTAGAGTTCTAATAGGCTAAGTGATAGGCTCATAGTTGATCATAGCCAACTGATCTTGTTGATCAAGGGGTAGTGAGACTATGATAGCATATTGCATAGGTTGTGGGACCTTGAGTCTTGCATAAGACTTGTTTCTATACTTGTCTGATTTTTTGATATTCTCCATAAGCTAAGCTCTAGCTCTCTTCTAGCTTCATCCATAAGCTAGGGGTAAGCCTTTAGCTTTTACACAGTCTTTTCTTTCTCTTTTTTTGGCAGGTTCAAAACAAGATCTTAGAACATCATCATCATCATCATAATCATTTTGTCTTTTAATTGCCAAAAGTCTGCACAAGCCCGGGCTTGTTTGGAGGTGACTTTTCAGTCATTGTTGGGCCTGGATGTAGGTCCAACAAGGTACCTCCTTGTTCCTTGTTTTCATTTTCAAATTTGTGATTTAAGTGTTATTGTATGAAGTTGCATGAATCTCATTTCTAGTTTTTCAATTGTTTGTTTATCTGTTGGTTTAAGCTCAATTGATGTTAATATGCATGTTAGAAGCTTGTTTGGTCAGTTTGGTTAGGTTTTGAATAGGTTTGCTTTGATAAATTTTTGTTTTCAGAATTTAAGGAGTGTTTGTATCTAGTATTATTTGAGTTTGGTTAAGGGTTCCAGGCTTATAAAAAGGTCTAACACACTTCTTAGGGTGTTATTAGATCATATATGCACTTAGGATTCTATTTGGTAGAGTTTAAAAGCAGTTTGCATGTTAAAAGTGAAAACATAGCCTAAAATCAGTAAAGTGCCCTTGCTGCCTGTTTTGTGGAATTTGAGCCTTAAAATCTTGATTATTGCTAGAATATAGGTTGTTTTAGGTTTGTGTATCTGTTGTGTGTGCATTGTTGGATTTTTTTGCAAGATTTGAGCAGTTGAAAATCACATTTGTGCATTATACATCAGCAAATTGTTCATCAGAAACATACATCCTTCGTCAGTAACATTGTGTGTTTGATTTGCTTGATTCTTGTGTTAGAACTTGTGAGTTTCTTGTTTAATTGACTTCCCACAACCCAACTGGTTGTGGGAGTGCCCCTATTGTCCATCAAACATCATCAAATCTCACTGAACAAGCTCATCTTGTTCATATCTTCACTTGTGAAGATTCATCCTTGTGTTCATCAAACTAGCAGCCTATCTGGGCACGTTTTTGCTTTCTAAGGCATTGAATCTTGCCTTTTTGTTATTTAATTTGTGTTTTTAAGTAAGTTTAGGTTACTGCTTTTGAGTTTTAAAGTTTAAAAATAAAGAAAAAAAAAGTTTTACAAAAAGGACGTGGCCAGGACTCGAACCTGCGCCACTCCTCTCACACACCAACGTGATAACCAGTTGCCCTAGGGTCTTTGACTGGTTATCACTTGGTTTGTTTATTATTTAAGGAGTATTGTTTGTTAGCTTATTTAACTAATCAACTTATTTAAAAGCTGATTCCAGCTTATTTCTTCTAGGTTTTTGCAAGTTAGCATTTTTCTTGTGTTCTTATTAGGGTTTAGGACTTTTCAGTTCAAAAACTTTATTTTTCACGTGCTTATTTAATTTTCTAGGATTATTTTAAGTTTAAATTTTGAAAAGTAAATTAAAAATAGGAAAAAGTATTTTAAAAATCTGAAAAAATAGTTTTTAGGTTTTTAATTATATTTTTGAGGTTTACAGCTATTTAAGTTTTCAATTTAACTTATTTTTGATTTTATATGATTTTAGGGTTTTTAACCAACTTTGAAATTTAATATAAAATTATTTAAAAGGTTTTGAAACTTTTGTTTGCATTTTTGTCTTAGTTACATTATTCTAGATTTTTGGTAATTTTTTAGAATTTTTTTATAAACTTTGAATTTTTTAATATTTTAATATTATTTTATTATTAAAAATTGATAGTTTGATTTTTTAAGTTTTTACATTTTTCTTAGATTGTAGACACTTAATTAGGAGTTTTGTAACTTTCCAAATATTTTTCGGGCTTTTCAATTATTTTCTAGGATTAATTTAAGTTTTAATTGATTTTAATAGTTTTTAAGTGTTTAAAAATAGTTTTATTTGGTTTTAAAATTTTAAAAAATACTTCTTAGCTTAATTAGGTTATTTTTGAGGTTTACAAACTTTAAAATCTTGTTTAGGGCTTTTTAATAATTAATTGTGATTTTTAGGGCTTTAATTAGCATTAAAAAGTCATTATCTAATTAATTAAAAGGTTTTAGCAAGTTTAGATTTTTTGTAAACTCTTAGAATATTATTGTGGATTTTTAGTAATTTTTAGGAATTTTTAGGTTAAAATTTTAATTTTGGTAGTTTTTACGGTTTTACGTGATCGACCTTTTCGTCTTAGTTTAATCCGTCGTCGTAACCGTCTTCCTTTTCTAATCTCATTTCTTTCTTTCTTTTTCAATCATATAATCACAAATCAAAATCAATTCATTACACAACGCACTTGCCTCCTTGGGAAACGAACTTGGACTTATTTGGTCATTAGTGCTCGGTTTTCCTAAACCGACACTTAATACTTGCCACTTTTGCCTTCCTTTTCCTAAAGGGGTAAAACCACTACTATCAATAGCATAAAGGAAGAGTTTTGAGAATGCGCCGAGGAACTAGCTAGGGACCACGACTGTTTTTTTAGTACTTACAATATTTTTGAACACAAATAATAAAAAGAAAAAACAATACATTCACTTGCGAAGTTTCACCTTTAAAGGTAGCACTTCTTTAGATGGCATATGTTCCAAGGTCTTTGTAGGTCACGACCATCCATGTCGCGTAGCCGGTAGGCACCATTTCCAAGTGCGTTTGTCACTATGTAGGGTCCTTCCAATTTTAATCCAAGCTTCCTTGTATTCTCAACGAGACATGCCGCGTTTGAGCGATACACAAAATCACCTGGTGTGAAGGAGGTCTTGCGTACCCTAGAATCATAGTAACCTTTCATCTTTGCTTTTGATTTAGCTTCACGGATTGCTGCTAAGTCTCTTCGTTCCTCGATTATGTCTAGGTTTAATCGCAGCTCATCATTGATGAGATGGCATTTATACATGATCTCATCGTTCTTTTCGGGCTTTAAATGCATAAAAACGTCATAAAATACCATATATATGCTTGTGTTTGTTACTTGTGTATTTTAGGTATGGATATCGTGAAAAAGACAAAAGATCACAAGTTACAAGGAAAAACGGACACGAGAAACGAAGCCGTACAAAGAACCGGGCCCTAATCATGGAATTCTCAACAAAATACCTTGAAGACTTGAAGACAAACAAGATTGATCCTCAATTATTTAAGAAATGACACTTAAAACCCTTGTATATTCATAATTAAAAGTTTGGTCCCTTAAGTTTGTCAAAATTACACAAAAGGTCCCTCAACTTTGAAGAAATGGCAAGATTAGTCCCTCAACAAATCGAAATTGCCAACAATGGTCCCTCATGAAGCCAAAGATACATTGAAGACCTTTGAAGATCAAAAATGTCCAAGATCAGTCCTTCAAATATACAAAAGTGCCAAAAACAACCCTTGAAACACTTTTCAATTACCTTGACACACACTTAATTCACACGCCCAGAAACCCTTCCCAACCTTAAAACACTCATTCCCACTCACAATGGACCCCACCCCCAAATACCCGTCCACCAATCATGTGACAACTTAACCTCCAAGTCATCCTATGTGGCAAAATCAACAGCCAAGGACCTTAGCTTCATCCTAAAGCTAAAATGTACGTCCTTGATCACTTTGGACAGCTCACACCAAAGAATTATCTAGAAGACCTCAAGGGCACATTTGGGAAATCAGTTCTAGGGTTTGTGAATAGTGTTTGCCAGGCATTTGCCTATAAAAGGAGACCTCAACATGTGAGAGTCCATTTGTTCCACTTTTAGGCTATCAATCTTTGTAATTCCTTTTTAAGTAATAAAATTTGATTTTCTGAATTTTGAGAAATCTTGTTCTTGTTTATTAAAAGTTGGTGTTAGAATAGCCTAATTCTGAGTTCCATTTATATGATTGAAGGTTTTTGAGGCAAGGTTTTAGTTGATAAAGCTTGGGTTTCAAAAATCAGAAAGTGCTTGTTTATTTGATCTCACCTTATTGTTTGTTTATCTTAGCAGCATTGGAAGCTGGTACTTGTTCTGCTAGTACCTCAGCTCAAACAATTCAGGGCCTGGATGTAGGTCTTGGAGGTTTGCACCCTTCTCCTTTTTCAATTTTCTGAATTTTTGGTAAATTTGCATGTTTATGGTTGAATCTGTGGTATTGTGGTTGATTATTGTTGATTTGGCTTGGATTGATGTTATTGAGATGTTATTGATCTGATTTGTGGGTTAGAACTGGATAATCCTTTGAAAATTTGTGAAAATAGGTTTTTAAGGGGTGTTTGGGTCAACTGCATAATTTGGATTTGTGGTTTGTTAAGTGTTGGTATTGTGTTGTTTATTGCTTGTATCTGCTTATTTGGTGCTATTGCTCATTTGTTTGCAGGTTTTGAGGTTTGAAACACCTCAAATCCATAAAAGGGCTTTAAAATCTTCATAACTTGGTAAAATTGGCTAGGATTTTGAGGACACCTAGATCTAGGCTTAGGCTAGGGCTAACATGAGCTAAATCATAGTTAATCACACCAGGGAAGAGGTATTTGAGGCCTGAAATTGGATTAAGTGTCAAGTATATCAGCAAAACTTGTCTGCATATTGTTCATAGTTCATCAGAAACATTTTGTGCTTTGATCTTGCTATTTACTTTGATTCAGTGTTTGATTCTTGTTTCTTTGTGTTTGTTCTTAGTTTATATAGCTTATGTATGCATCCTGTTAAGTTTGGTTGGCTTATTTTGCTTAAATCTGCTCATTAAGTGCTTAACTGCTTATTTGCATATCTGGAGCATATCTGTGGACTGTTTGGCTTATTGTGGCTTATTGTGTGAACCATTTTGTGATTTTATTGTTGCTATTGACTCCTTGTGATTCACTGATCACAAGGGTGCCTTTGTTTCCAATTGAATCAAACCAGAACTCTCAAATAAGCTTGGTCAATTAGTCAAAGCAGTGGGAACTCCTTTCCCCTTCTGGTTGCCATTGATAGTGCAAATTTGGTGTCAGCTTATCAATAAGCTATAATAGCTTATTTTAACCAGCAACAACTTTGTTTTTGTAATAGGTGCTCATATTTTGACCCATTTGTTCATACTGGAGCATTTGGGTGGTTGACTTTTAGGTTTGACTAGAAAACCAACTCCTTTGACTTTTACATAAGTTCATGTGTGCTTATTCTGGCTTATTGGTTGTGCTTATTGGATTTTTGTTGATTGAATTTGCTTATTGAGTCCATTTGAAAGCTTTTGCAAGTTGAATCAAGTCCTGAGGTGCATTATTTCTCAAAAACGACTATTTTGTCGTTTTGTGGATTTTTACTTTTCTATTTTCTGGCTTATTGAGTGTGCTTATTGGAAATTTCTTTTGACAGATCTCTTAAGCATCCTAAAAGAGGGTTGTGTGTCAAATTAGAGCTTATGGCATTAGCTTATGGCTTAATGGGCTGAAAAGCCCAATAAGAATAAGCTTTGTGTTCAATAAGCTGTGATAAGCTCACATTCAGCTTTTGGGCCTTTAGAGTTTTGTTCTTAGAATTAAATTTTAAGTCAGATAGGGCTTTCCAAGTCAATTGGGCCAAGTTTGACTTTTTGGGCCCAAAAGCCCATTTGTGTTGACTAAATTTGGATTTGGCCCATTTGAGGGCCCATTAGGGGTATTTTGGTAATTTCACTTTGATTTTCTGATTATTTAGGTTAAAATAAACTAGTTTGCAAGTTTTTAGAATTTTTTATAATTTTTGGATTTTTAATATTACTTTATTATTATTTTATTATTATTTTTGAAATTTCACATTTTCCAACTTTTTACATTTTTCTTAGGTTAATTACATTAAAATAGGAATTTAGGAACTTTTAGAATAATTTTATCACTTTTAGATTAATTTTTATAATTATTTTAAGTTTTAATAGTTTTTAAATCATTTTAAATAGTTTTTATTAGTTTTAAAATTTCTAAAAATAGTTTTTAATCTTTTTAGGTCATTTTAGAGTTTTACCAATTGAAAAATCTTTATTTGGGCTTTTTGATAATTTATTTGATTTTTAGGGCTTTAATTAGCATTTAAAAATTGAATATTTAATTATTTAAAAGGTTTGAAAAAGTTTCGATCATTGGTAAACTCTTAGTTTATTATTTTTGATTTTTGGTGAATTTTTGGTAATTTTTAGAATTTATTTTTATTTTTGTGATTTTTAAGGTTCTACGTTTTAACTTTCTAGTAGTGATTTTTGTTATTTTTTATTTTTTTTACGTCTTCGTCATCTTCTTTTCTAAATCCCTTTCTAAACCAATCATTAATCACAAACATTTAACAAGTTTTTCACAACACATATACCTCCTTGGGAAACGAACTTTCACACCATCAAGGGTCATTAGTGTTTACGTTTTCCTAAACGTACACTCAATACTTACCGCTTTTACGCCTTTTCCCTAAAAGGTGTAATTTTCCACAATCACTTTGGCGCCGCTGCCGGGGAGGTGTGTCGTGATTAATTTGAATTGTTGTTTTTAATATTAACCAAATAGTATTTGTATTAGTAGAACTCTACTAATACGTATTATTGGTTTTCTTGGTTTTTCTTATACAAATATTATTACTATATTGTATTAAGTATCACAATAAATTTACAATATCTCCATAAGTGTGAAAACACAACCTTAATTGGGATTTCATCACTCAATTATTGTATTCGAATCTCAAACAAAAAGAAAAAGGCAAAAATAGATAAATACTTTCGTGAAGCTCGATTTTGAAAGATACAAACTATAAGGTGGGTATAAGGCGGGTATTATAAAATATACCCTAAGGAAAAAGGCTCTTAAGTGCTTCGCGCCGCCTCGTTTCCCCGCTTGCTTGTGAGTATTTTGAGATTGAAGGCTAATCGAGGGTTTTGCCGCCCAAAGTATTATTACGTATAGTATATTTGCTTGGTTTCTTTGTGATTAAACCCTCTTGAACAATTTGGTTTTCACCAAAGTTCTAAAGTCATTGGAAGACGTTCACTCCACGTGATCGTTTTCATTCCTTTGAGGTGTTGATCCCAAACTTAGATCGATTAAGCTTTGTGTAAACGAGATTAGATCAAGTACTACACTTAGAGAAACCTTTGCTTATGAATAAAGTAACAAAGTGTTATGCGGAATTAACACTTGATCTAAAACACAATGATGTTAAACAAACTTTCACTTGTATTAGAATAATCTTGTTGATTACAATGAAAGGTTTAACTTGCGAATACTATGAAAACTGATATTAAACATTAACCTAAAAGATCTTCTTTTATAGAACAAGAAGTCTTGTACAATAAGCTACGAATCAATTATTCTAGGTAAAGATAAACATAGAAAATACATTGTCGTTTCTATCCTTACTAGAAGTAATCTAGAATATAATATACGTGTAGCTCACATCTTCCATCAGTGCTTGTCTTCAATCTGTCAACGCTTGACTTTATCTTGTCAACGCTTATGCTGTCAGCGCTCACTTTGCTCTTGTCAACGCTTGAGTTGTTCTTGTCAGCGTTCAAGTGTTCTGGCCTAAATTTATTCCCAACAATCCTCCCCTAAACTTGATATCCACTCTTATGATCAAGTTTCTGAATAAACATTAAGAACTTGGAGGAGTCTGACAAACCTTATCATATTGGTAATAAATAAATCTGATCAAATTCTTTGCCACGTCACTTGTGTAGTCTATCTCCAACTAGGTGTTCTTCATCTTCTCCAAAACAGCCTTGGATATGAAATACTGAGCATCTACAAGTAAATACTCAGCAAACTTTGTAGAACTCAAATGGTATACACCTGCAGCTGAATATAACCTCCATTGAAGACCACTGAGGTCATCTTCAAGATCCTTCCATATTTCAGGATCTTCTTCATTTGTCCCACACATTCTTTTGAATGTGGTCCAAAGTTTTATTCCATTGGCTGAAGTTGGTGCTTCAGCCTCATACTTGGTCTCTAGCAACCTCCAAAGGTCTACCAAGTCTTCTCTGTCACAATTTGCAAATAAAGATATGAGAGTGGTAAAAGTGTGTACCTCCTTGCCAAATCTTCCAATTTTCCAGAATCCACATTCATCTTCCTCATAACTTACAATTGGATTCCTGGAATCTAGTGGTAACACATGCACCATATCTGAAGCTTCTAATGGGGAGAGCTTAAGGCTCTTTCTAATGATTGCTTCACTTGGATATAGTTGAGACATATCTTTTGGAAACTCAAGAATAAATCCCTTCTTTACTGGTCTAGGGACTATCATAGCTTTCTTGATTGCCATCTCTTCTGCAAGTTGCTCCTTTCTTTCATCTGAAAGAAGTCTGAAAGTGTTCTCTTCCTGCACTTTCACCCAAATAGGATAAGCCCTATGTTCCAACTCATCAAATGTCAAAGCCTTCAGCTTTTGATGTGTCCATCCAACTCCATGACATTTGAGCAACATAAAATAGAGCTTCCTTCTATCCCTTTTTAATTCAGAGAGAATGTTGCTTGCCCTGTACTTCAACATCACCTTACAATCCTGCTGAACTCTAAGAAGAATTTCCAAACCCCATATCTGATCTGAAATGGTCAAGTCTGGATTATCCATGCAGCTTTCTTCCCAAGAATTGTACATCTGAACTACCGCTGGCATATCAAAATCAATTTGCAACTTCAAATCTCTCAGCCTTTCCTTAGCAAGCTCATCACCATGCTCAAGTCTTTCTGGTTCAACAATCATCACACTTGAGTCTGAGCTAGCTCCATCACTTTCTTCTTCAGAAGTCACAACAAATGGTGACTTTTCCTTCTCACCTTGTTCCATCATTTGCTCAGCCAGTCTTCTATCAAATTCAATCTGAGCTGCATGCTTTGGAACAACTTCTTCTACCAACTTACCCTTACCCTTATCTGTTGGTTCAATTGTTGGTAGGGTAGATGATAATACCTGAGTAGGAACATCTTTGATGATAGATGATGACTGGAATACATCACCTCCTTCAGCAGATCTGTCAACGCCCAAATTTCCTCTATCAGTGCCCAAAATACTCCTATCAGCGTCCAAATTTGTCTTGTCAACGCCCAAATATTTTCCCTCAGCGCCTTGTGTAACCTCCCTCAACATATCTGTAAATGATAAATTTAAATTTGTTGGAGAGATTAAGGACGTATCAAAACCTTTTTGTTCCTTTAATGTAGTAAGAGCTTCAGCAATATCCAATGATTGACCATCTTGACTGCTCTTATCACTCAGATTTCTTGCTTCCTCCCCTTTGGAAGACTCCTCCATACCTCCCCTTGAATGAGCACTCTCCAAAACAACAATCCTCTCCCTCAAGTCTTTGAGTTCAAGGCCTTGGTTACTGACAATTTGTACCAAGTCTGCATTTTGCTTTTGCAAGCTAATGCAGACAGCCGTCAATTCGAAAAGCGTCATTGGTTCCAGTCTGCCCTCTTCCAAAATGGGGATTTGACCTCCCAAGTCAGGTTCATTGGGCATGGATGAGGACTTAATTATGGTGGGACTGTCTTGGCCAGCTTCTAAGCCAGAACC
Organism: Glebionis coronaria; assembly: GCA_025667525.1. Classification (NCBI taxonomy): domain Eukaryota; kingdom Viridiplantae; phylum Streptophyta; class Magnoliopsida; order Asterales; family Asteraceae; genus Glebionis; species Glebionis coronaria. The sequence continues at coordinate 314,478,987 of CM046879.1, read as the reverse complement.
AATAGTCCCAGCCTCACCCAGGTCACCAGCCACACTTGTGGTGGTGGTTCTCTCTGCTTCATGGCTAGGACCACCAGTGGAGAACACTCCAGCAGTCCTTTGGCGTTTAATCAACCTATATTCTGGTGGTGTGGAAGATGGTGTAGAAGAAGGTGTAGATGTGGGTTGGTTAAGGGGTGTTTGGGATTGTGATGGTTGGGTGTCAGCTGTTGAAATAGGCATATCAACGCCCATATTAGATGTGTCAGCGTCAAAGGGATTTTGGTCTAGTTGCATTTGGTCAGGTGAGGGTAAAGGTTCAGGGATAGGTTCAAGTTGTGGTTGAGGGTCAATATGAGGTTGAGGGTCTGGTTGAGGTTGTGCTGCTGCAATAACAGCAAGCATGGCTGGGGTTAAGGGTAGGTCTCTATGAGGTGGTGAATTCATCTTGGTAAAAATAGCCTTCTTTTGTTCAGGGATCTTATAAAAGTCATTGTGATCCCTTGAACAATATCTTTGAGCATCAAAAACCATTTGCAGAAAACGGGGATAAGCTAAAGTCATTTTTGTCCCCTTGTTTTTACACATTCCTTCAAAAATCATTTTAGACCAATTATAATTTTGCCCTGTTGCAATACACACAATAGCAGATGCAATGGATCTATTGATCTCATTGTGTGCAGTACATTTGGGACTCAAACATTGAAGGAGAATGTGAATTAGGTACTTCCAGGCTGGGGGAAATTCCTGCTTATGGTACTTATTAAGAGTACCTTCATCAGGAATAGGGTATCCCAAAGCCCTTAGCCCTTGTTCTATTTCAGATATGGGAAGCATGGTTATACCATCAGCATCATTAAGATGCAAGGCCTGGCGTACCAAGGCCTCAGTAACCACCCAAGGTCTCCCATGTACAATAGAATTCAATGTTGTCACTCCATTAACTGTTGAGGAACTAACAGTGTTCCAAAACTGTTTAATGTGTGTGACTGGAATGAGTGGGGCATGAGAAAGAGCATACCTTAATGGGGATGCATTCAAATACTCCACCATCTGAGTGTATTGAGGGAACAAAGTATTATCAGCAACAAGATAAGCAATCATGTTGTGTTGAGACTTGAACCCCAAATCCAATTCTGTTGAGTTAAATCTTGGTGCCATTGATGAAAGCTGTGAATTTGATGTATAAAAGATGAAGGTTGATAAGAGAAAATTGTTAGACAAGAATTATAGATACCTTGTTTAAAATAGGAGCCAAATTTATAGGAGTGGATGAATGCACGTGATTGGCCCAAAAATAGGCAAAGATTTTCAAAAATCAATCATGAAAATATTGAAAAAGTTTATAAGTTATCTCATGCATTTAATGAAAGTAACAACTCCTAAAATTACGGCTTGAAAATATGTCAAAAAGTTACAACTGGGTAGGTCCCATTGTTTGTCAACGGTCAAATATAACCCATCAACGCCCAACGGCTATAATCTTGTCAACGTTCGCCTAAAGCCATGTCAGCGTCCATTTTGGTCACAACAACGCTTGGAAAAATCTTGTCAGCGTCCAAAAATAAAATTGTTTTAAAAAGTGAAAAATGACCTTAACAAGTAACTTATCCTAGAGAAGATAACCAAAAGCTGATAATTACCATAGGGCGGCAAGCACTGTCCAGTTAAGCACACTTGCATAAGCAAGATAGACATAACAGTCCTCTAGTGTCCCTTGCTAACCAAAATTCTTAACAACCAAGTTACCTCATAAAATCCTTGTTACTCCCAGGTAAAACCCATATCAAAAGGATTCCCAAGCCTCCCAACAGACCACAACCAATTCTAGGCCAAAAATGTCTTGGCAGCATGCAAAGTTGATATACTATGCATGCTACAGTGCCTCATGGTTTAGTAAAACTAACCCATACTCACCAGTGGACACAATCTAGAATTGTGATGAGAGTATTCTAAGAATACCCAAGAGTCCTAAAGGTTCCTTAAACCTCCCCTTAAACTATGATACATGAGTTCTCAAAATATATATATGAACATTAAAAATTTATGTCAAGATAGGAATATAAATATTCCAACCATCATCCATAAACAAAAACATGTCCAAATAGCTCTTCAAAGATCCATAAGCAACTCTGTATCCAATGGCATAAAGCTACCATTACCTGCACATTTAGATGAAAACCACAAAACTAACATTTGTTGCTGACAGCGTCCCGACAACACTTAACAGCGTTGAAGGAACTCTTGTCAGCGTTAGACAATAATATCTCCAACAACGGCAAAATAACACTTGACAGCGTTACATTTACCTTTGTCAGTGTTAGAAAAATAATGTGGAAAATCTAAATCATCACAAAGACCAATAACAATGCATTATCCTGTACATACTTTTACAAAAAGATTCCAAAACACATATTAAGTGAGATTAACCATTCCAATATTTGTTACCAAATATTGAAATCTTCCAGCATCAAAAGGTTTAGTTAATAAATCAGCTACATTATCTTCAGTATCTACCCTATCTGGTTGTATTAAACCTTTCTCAAAGCAATCTCTTATAAAATGATGTCTAATTTCTATGTGTTTGGTTTTAGAATGATGTACAGGATTTTTAATAATGCATAAAGTACTGTTATTGTCTACAAAAATCTTGGTATGCATAAAATTATACCCATAATCCAACAGCTGGTTCTGAATCCATAAGACTTGTCCACAACAAGCAGCTGCAGCAACATATTCTGCTTCAGTTGTAGAGTTGGCCACCACTGTTTGTTTCTTGCATTGCCAAGATATTAATCTGCTCCCAAGAAATTGGCATCCACCAGTTGTGGATTTCCTATCAAACTTGTCACCACCATAATCACTGTCTGAATATGCAATAAGGTCCAATGGAGAATCTTTTGGGTACCATAATCCAAGATCTGGATAACATCTTAGGTACCTAAAAATTCTCTTTACAGCAAAAAGGTGACATTCTTTAGGAGTCACTTGATGGCGTGCACATGCACACACAGCAAACATGATGTCAGGTCTTGAGGCTGTAAGATACATCAATGACCCAATCATTGATCTATAGTGCCTAACATCCACATCCTTTCCAGCTCCAATCTTTCCCCAAGGGTATTGCCTATCCATAGGAGTGGAAGCCTCCTTCTCATGTGGAGAAAAACCATATTTCTTCAAGATTTCAGCTACGTACTTGTCTTGGGAGATAAAGATACCATCTTCTTTCTGCTGAACTTGTAACCCTAGAAAGAAGTTCATCTCACCCATTGCACTCATCTTGAATTTATCTGTCATGAGCTTGGAAAAGTCCTCACTCATTTTTGGATCAGTAGACCCAAAAATGATATCATCAACATAGACCTGCACAAGTAACACATGTTTTCCTTTCTTCTTTGTAAACAGTGTCTGATCTATGGTGCCCCTTTTGAAACCATTTTCCACCAAGTAGGTGGACAATGTACCATACCATGCTCTTGGGGCTTGATGAAGTCCATACATTGCTTTCTTCACTCTATAAACCTTGTCTGGATTCTCAGGATCTTCAAAACCAGGAGGCTGCATTACATAAACCTCCTCAACAATTGTGCCATAGAGGAAAGCACTCTTCACATCCATTTGATAAACAGTAAAATTCATGCAAGAAGCATAAGCTAAGAAAATTCTGATAGCTTCAATTCTTGCAACTGGAGCAAAGACTTCTTCATAATCAATTCCTTCCTCTTGAGTATAACCCTGAGCTACCAAACGTGCCTTGTTTCTGACCACAATGCCTCTTTCATCTTTCTTGTTCCTTAGAACCCATCTTGTCCCAATTGGTCTCACATATCTAGGACAATCAACCAGCTCCCAAACATCCTGTATAGCAAATTGGTGAAGCTCATCCTGCATTGCTTCCACCCAACTTGGTTCTTTGAGAGCATCAAAAATTTTCTTGGGTTCTTCCTGTGACAGAAAACAGGCAAACAAACATGCTTGTACAAGAGGGGTATCAACCTTCTTGTGTATATTGGCAATAAATCCACCAAGACCTTGATGGGATCTTCTTGTCTGAACTGGAGCCATAACATCACCTATGATTTGAGATGTGGGGTGATCCTTAGCTGTGGAAGTGAGAACTCCTCCTTCAAAAAGTCTGGTGTCCTCAACTTCACGCTCCATGTTGCCAATATCTTCCTCAGATTCTTCTTGATCAACAGAGATCTCTTCATGGACATTAGAAGGTCCACCTTGTTTAAAATGAGAAGAGAAAAGCTGTGTAAAGGTGTCTCCAAAGTCTGAACCTTGATTGTCAGCGTTTGGGCTAACAACGTTTGAACTGGTGTTGTCAGCGTTGGAGCCATCAGCGTCTGAATTGGTCGTGTCAACGCTTGATTTCCCTTTGTCAGTGCCTGAAGAATCATGCCTGTTTGTAGTTGGTGATATCTGAACACCACCATTATCTTTCCTTGCAGCAGTAGCAGCAGCATAATACTCATCTGTCCATATAGGAAGTGTAACATATTCTTGTGTGGGAGATGATTTAGCTGCTGGTGGTCCATCCTCCTTAGCAACCTGTATACCTGAAACATTACCAATTCTCTTTTCCAAAACACTTGAAGTTACCTTCACAATGTCTGGATCAGTAACAGGCATATAATTTAAAGCTCTAGACAAAGGTTCTAAGTCAAACAACCAATTTGGACCACTCTCAGGATCACTAGGTTTACTTTCTAAAAACCTAACATGTACCTTTTCAAGTATACGTTTTTCCTTTTTAATGTAAACCCTATATCCTTTACTCTGCACTGAATAACCCATGAAGTAGCCTTCATCACCTTTTGAATCAAATTTACCTAGGGCCTCACTAGTTTCTAACACAACTACATGACAACCAAATGGCTTAAGAAAGCCAATATTGGGCTTCCTTCTCCAAAGTAATTCATAAGGTGTCTTATTATGTATCTTGTTGACCAATGCCCTATTTTGAACATAACAAGCTGTGTTAACAGCTTCAGCCCAAAAGGCTATAGGAAAGTGGGCATCAGCCAACATGGTTCTGGCTGCTTCAATAAGGGTCCTATTCTTCCTCTCAGCAACCCCATTTTGTTGTGGGGTTCTAGCTATGCTAAACTGCCTAGTAATCCCTTTCTTGGCACAAAAATCATCCAACAACTGATTTCTAAACTCACCCCCATTGTCACTTCTAATAATTTTGACCTCATTACCATTTTTCTTTTCAATTTGGGTAATAAAATTAATCAGACTTAGGGCAGTTTCACTTTTCTTGGCTAAAAAGAAAGTCCATGTAAACCTGGAGTAATCATCAGTAATGACAAAACAATATGATTTACCCTTCAAACTTTCTATATTAGTTGGACCAAAGAGGTCCATATGCAATAAGTGAAGAGGTTTAGAACTAGAGTGCACCTGTTTAGACCTGAATGAGACCTTGTGCTGCTTGCCCTTAAGGCATGCAACACAAGAGTGGTCATTGTGGAAAGCCTTTTCAGGCAAACCATCAACTAAACCAAGCTTCACAAGTCTATTAATATTCTTAAAGTTTATGTGCCCTAATCTCCTGTGCCAAAGATTACTTTCATCTACTGAGGCTTTAGCATATAGACATGACATTTTATTATTTACCTTAATTCCATTAAGATTCACATTATATATGTCTTTATGCCTTGGTGTTCTAAAATCTATGTATTTCTCCTCAGGGAGCTTATAATCTTTGCTTAACACCAAGCACTCAGTATCTGTGAAAAGAACCTTATTTTTGTTATCACACACTTGTGATACACTAAACAAATTATAATCCAGATCTTTCACCAAGAAGACATTATCAAACCTTAGATTGTTGGTGACAAGGGTTCCTTTTCCTGTGATTGTGCCGTAGCCACCTCCAAAGTATACCTTATCACCATCTTGAATAGGAGAGAAATTGGTCAGATAGTCTTCCTTTCCTGTCATGTGCCTTGAGCATCCACTATCCCAGTATCCATAGTCATTGATCTTCTTCTGAATGCCCTGCACATAAAGAAAACACATTAGTTTTCTTTGGGAACCCAAGCCTTGGAAGACTTGGATTCATTTGGTTGTTCAACAAGAACAGACTTGGTTCTCATAACAACTCCATTTTCATCCCTGTTTGAATGAAATTCCCAGTTAACCCCAATTGGTGTTGACAATGCCTTTGAAATATAATGAAACCTGTTGCATGTCATAGAAATACCAGTATTATTAGGGTTCTGGTCTTGTTTTGGTCTCCATGTTAAGCTAGTAGAAGCTTTAGACCTATTTCCCTGTGGCTGCAAATACCTAGGTTTGTCAGCGCTGAAGTTTCTCTTGTCAGCGCCCCGATTGCTCCTATCAGCGTTGTACCTAGGGTTTGTTACAGGAACCCATTGCCTATTTGACCAAGTATTTGACTTTTGAAAAGGTCTTAGGCCTTGTGTGTTAGACCCTCTAGAAAAGAATGGGGCTGGTCTAACAACTTGTGAACTTTTGTTCACAAAGGTATTGGGTCTGACAGTGTTTGACCTATGTTGACTTTTGTCAGCGCTGAAATGGTTCCTGTCAGCGTTGACATTGGAAGCATTGACACATTTGTAGGCCAAATGTGAGAAGCTACCACATGTGTAACAAGCTTTTCTAGACATAGTCTTAGGTCTAGAAGCAAAGAAGCCTGTTCCATGATTACTAACTTGGCTTTTTGGTGACCTAGAATTTCTATACATCTCTGCATATTTAACACTAGGTTTTCTAACAGATTGTGGGCCAAGGTCAACAGCTTTGCCAGTGGTAGGGTGTGTGATCTTAATAGGTTTAGGATCAAGGCTCTTGATTGGTGTGGGCTCATTTGGACTTTCACACAATAACCCTCCCTTAACAAACAAAGTGTGGTTAGCTTTCTTCCACTCTTCTAGGTCAGTCAGCTTTTGCTGATATTCCTCAACTGGGGAAGTCACTCTAGGTGGAGGAATGAATTCCTCCTCTTGGCATTCTGGCAAGCCAGTCCAAGATAAGTCCTTTGATTGGACACCATAGAAATCCCCAGCTGGTGGTGGAACAACAGTATAATTATTCATCCCAATCCCACTCATATCCTTAGAGTCTCTTTGTTTACTAACACACTCTCCTAGGGATTGTGTGGCCTTATCAAATCTCTGGATTTTAAGACTCACATTATCTTTATTTTTGTTAGCCTCCTCTAACTGTGCTATCAAATCAAGATTAACCCTATTTACTATATCTTGGACATCCTTACTCTGATGTAACTCATGTTTTAAGATATTTATTTGATCCTTTAAATCAAACTCCATTTTCTTATACTCAGATACTGTCTTTTCTGTTTGGGTTAGAGCTACTTGATAGTTAGATACTTTGCATCTTTCAGTACTTGCCTCATCTAATAATTTAACTATCTCTTGTTTTAATTTTTCAGTATTTAAACGACAACCCTTAGAACAGAAAGCATCATCATATACCTCATTATCTGATGAGGAGGAGGAGTGTGCCATGAGAGCATATTCAGCATGCTCTTCTTTAACCTCAGCAACCAAAGCTCTGTCCTCTTCCTCATTCTTAGCCATCCAACTCCAATCCCATTCTCCAACACCATCAATTTGTTGAACAGCAACCATGGCCTTGGGATCTGGGTTCTTAATCATTTGGCTAGAAGGCTTCCCAGCATCAGATCTCCTTGGAGATCTACATTCCCTCATAAAGTGCCCCATCCTATGACAGTTGTAGCACTCCACCTTGGACTTGTTAAAGCCAGCAACATCCTTAGCATTAAAGGTCATCTTCTTCTTGAACCTTTTATTGAACCTGTTTGCTCTTAAACTTACAAGAGCCATAGTCCACTTGATATCCATCTCTTCCAATTGTTCATCACTTATCTGCTCAAGATCTTCATAACTAATCCTTGAATCACTAGGCAAAGAAGCAATGAATGCACACACAGTATCAAGATCAAAACCAGCAGGTTTAATTCTATCAGCGCCATGATTGTGTGTGTCAGCGCTTGAGTACAAAGCGTTGACAGGATATGATCCAGTGCTGACAGACTGACATCCAGCACTGACACCTTGAGATCCAGAGGCTGAATGTCCATAAAAGTTCATGGAATCAAATTGGCCTTCACTTTGTGAAAAGAAGGCCATGTTGCTGCTGGAAGATTTGTTATCACTTTCCAATTGCCATTCATTCTCCAATAGTCTTAACTTGTTGAAGATGTCATCAAAACTGGAAGTCTTGTGGGTGTTATTGACAAGAATGGATCTTGTCTCAATCTTCCATACATCACCAAGGCTTTTGAGAAAAGTAGCATTCAATTCAGGATCATCAATCTGTTTTCCCATGAAGGAAAGTTGACTTGTGATATCAAGAAGTCTACTTCTCACACTGCTGAGATTCTCATTAGGTTGAGCTTTAAAGACAGCATACTCATGCAATAGTTGCTTCTTCTTTTCTTCTTTTGTGTCAGCATTGCCACCATGTGCTACTTCAAGAGCTTCCCAAAGCTCTTTTACAGACTCAAATCGTTTGTACTTGTGCTGATTCTCATGACCTAGGGCATGTTTCAAGATGTTCAGGATTTTCATGTCCACTCTCTTCTTGGCTATGTCTTCAACAGCAACAGCTCTCCCATCTTCAGGTTTTTCCACCTTATCAGATTCAGGACAATTAGGAACAGCTGTCCTTGTGGCAATAGCAGCAGTAATCTTTGTTGCTTTATCGAATGTGTTCCCATATTCGATAATTTCCCAAAGAGTGTAGTCATGAATAGCTATGTATTGCTCAAAATTAGACTTCCAAAGCTCAAAGTTCCTGGCATCAAACATGGGAATTTTAATACTAGGGTTTGAGAAGTTGTTTTGTAGCAAAGCAGGAGGTTGATTTGTGCCAGACATGGTGTTTTTAGGGTTTTGAGAATTTAGGGTTTTTAGGGTTTGGTGTTTTTAGGGTTTTGAGAATTGTGGAACCTATAGATCGTTCGACTCAATGGTTAGGAACCATATATCTAGGTTTGATCATCATTCATATGATAACATAGCGGAAAAGAACAATGATCATGACAAGGTGTTTGGACACAAAGAACACGAATTAAAACACAATTGGGATGTTCATTATATTAATAACAAACATCCACTAGACGTGTATACATTGAATCCCACGTCTAGTGCGACACACACTTTAGGTTTACATTGTGAATGAATAATATGATTAAAAACCTATGACCCTTGGTTCCTTTTATAGTGTAAGGATTAGGGTTTACAAGAGATAAGAATGAATAAACAAGTAAATCTTCTATTTAAATAAACTTATGCAAAATATCTTTTGCATGTTTATCTAAATAGAAGCTTCCATTAGCTTCTTTTGTCTACGTGTTGTCAATGCTTGAATTGCATGTGACAATGCTTGGATTGCTCTTGACAATGCTTGATTCCATCAACGCCTAAATAACTCTTGTCAACGCTTGGAATGCTCTTGTCAACGCCTAGACAAATACTTCACGTTTTCTTCATTTTTGAGTTTCTGCCACATCAACTTTTTGACCCAACAATCTTCCCCTAGTTGATAGTGGCAAAACTCTATGTATATCTCTTGTAAGTTGTACATGATCTTCAGATTGCTTCCCCTCAAGTGTAGCACGTATTTTCTTCCCCTTTTTGTCACATCAACAAGGAAGTAAACAATGTATGCAATCTTGAAAATTCTCCAAAAGTAGCTCTATGTAATGATCCTGAAGAAAAATAAATAAAGTATTCTTGATGTAGAAGTAAAATAACCCAAACTTATATTCCATATCTTGTACGATGATGTGATGAAGTGTGTTGCTGATACAAAAATCCTCATCCTTTGTGAGACACTGAGCACGATAATGTAACTCCTTCAAGTGATAGCAAATATGTGCATAGAGAACCATAAGAAAAATCACATATTCCTAGACCTTGTATCACTTCATCAGTAACCATGTAAGCATAAACAAGTTACCTTTAAAGTCAGTGGCTGGAAGTCCATGACTTTAAGATATGATAGAACATAAACTCGCGAAAATCTTCTTCAATCATCAAAACTTACCATAAGAATTCTTCCCCTTAAGCTAACACCTCTTCATGACAAATCAATATCTTCATATGTAAAAGCTGTTAACGAATAACTACAAGGTTATCCCGATTACATACTCCAATAAATAACTCCATGAATGGTTGCTAACTCGCCTTAAAATCATTAATCCATTTAAATATATCCGAGCCATAAATATCAACTTGATATTCTGAATAAAACGGAGATTCCATGTACCTTTTGTGTGTCTTTCCCTTCTTTTTGTGTGCTTAAAAACGTACCAGTTTTTCTCAAACAGCAGCTATCCATGTGTTGTCCAATATCTCTTCTGTCAGATGTATTGTCCGATATCTGACAATACGTATCAGCGTTGAAGCTCATATATCGGACGACACTGTCAACCTATCAGCGTTGACTTATTCCTTGTCAGCGTCGAAACCCTTCCTGTCAGCGCTTGAATTACACACGTCAGCGCCAACCTTCAATCTTGTCAGCGTCCATTTTTATCAGTGTTACACCAAGACTTTGTCAGCGTTGCTCCAAGATTTTGACAATGTCAAAATAAGTCCCATCAGCGCTTAAAAAGTGACCTACATGAATTACTTCAAACAATAAACCACGTCCTATTACGTAACCCATGATTTGCTTTAATCCTTGCCGTGTGAACACAGATATAAATAACCAATCATAGCTTCTTGGCCGTGTGAACACAAAGCTATCTTCAATCGTGTGAACGCTAAGCTTCTGTACCAATCACAATTTACAAACCGTGTGAACACAATTTCTTAACCAATAGAAATTGAAGGCTCACGGTAATACCGTGCACTAGCATGCATGGGATCACAAACTAATTGAAACACAGAAAGTTTCATCCAATCAGAATCGGTTTATATGCTGAACTTTTGACTTGCTTCCCACGTGAAACAGATTACGTTTAGAAAACCTAATTTACGTAACCAAAACACCAAATCTTTGACCAATAGTTTTGAGCAAATCAGCCACGCATCTTGTAACAGCATTAACCAAACAAATCGTTTCATAACAGCGATCTAGGGTTTTGAACTTTTGTGCATCGAAACCCTAATTAGGGTTTGTAAATAAACCTTAGATCCTGAATTAACAGCCACCAATTTCAATTCTTCCTGCTTTTTAAGTAGATCTAGGGTTTGAAGAACCCTAGTTCATGATTTCATGTGAAAGCAGAAAAACTGAAAATCATTGATCAGCCAACTTCGACGCTTAATAACTTTTGCCTGGGGATAAAACTCGACAATCCCTCCGGTGGATGTTTAGATCTATGTATGTAGAACACACATCTAAAATTTCGTGACGATCCAACGGTTAGATCAAAAGTTATGACCTTCTGAATACTGCTGCGCACACAAAAACGTCCAGAAAAACTCAATACGAATTTTTCTTCTCTTCACCATACACGAACACCTCGTCGGACCTAGATATCATGAGCCTTAGGCTCTGATACCAATTGTGGAACCTATAGATCGTTCGACTCAATGGTTAGGAACCATATATCTAGGTTTGATCATCATTCATATGATAACATAGCGGAAAAGAACAATGATCATGACAAGGTGTTTGGACACAAAGAACACGAATTAAAACACAATTGGGATGTTCATTATATTAATAACAAACATCCACTAGACGTGTATACATTGAATCCCACGTCTAGTGCGACACACACTTTAGGTTTACATTGTGAATGAATAATATGATTAAAAACCTATGACCCTTGGTTCCTTTTATAGTGTAAGGATTAGGGTTTACAAGAGATAAGAATGAATAAACAAGTAAATCTTCTATTTAAATAAACTTATGCAAAATATCTTTTGCATGTTTATCTAAATAGAAGCTTCCATTAGCTTCTTTTGTCTACGTGTTGTCAATGCTTGAATTGCATGTGACAATGCTTGGATTGCTCTTGACAATGCTTGATTCCATCAACGCCTAAATAACTCTTGTCAACGCTTGGAATGCTCTTGTCAACGCCTAGACAAATACTTCACGTTTTCTTCATTTTTGAGTTTCTGCCACATCAACTTTTTGACCCAACATGAGGCTTCTTTAATCAAGAGTTTGATTCGAGGAGAGATTTTGTAGATTGTTGTCTACGAAGATACACCAAAATCCAAAAAATTAAATATCATCAAAAACACAAAAAAAAATTGAAAATTCACAAAATACCTAAAAAGAATCTTCTTTGCTCACCTCCCATTCTTCGTGAAGTTTATGATCACTCGTAATCAAGCAAAACGAGCTCGTAAACGACTTCAAAAGCAAGCCAATCAAGAGACGTTGATTGTTGAAGAACCTCCAATTGTTGAACCTATTGTAGAACAAGAAGTCGTCATGGCTAATCGTACTATGATGGAGTTGCTACAAGCACCCACCGAGGGTTTTGGAGAGGCTATTGTGATTCCCGCCATCCTTGCGGAGAACTTCGAGATTAAGACGGGTTTAATGTCTATGTTGCAAGCAAATAAGTTTAGAGGTCACGAGAAAGACAACCCGCATTACCACATTAGGAATTTTAACCGTCTCACCGCCACTAGCAAGGTTAAGGATGTTCCACATGACGCCATTAAGATGATGTTGTTTCCATACTCATTGGATGGACCCGTAAAAATTTGGCTCGAGAAAGAACCGCCAAATTCGATTTTGACATGGGCCGATCTCGTTTCTAAGTTTGTGAATAAGTTTTTTCCACCATCTAAAACAACACACTTGAAAAATGAGATTTCACGATTTGTGCAAAGAAATAATGAAAGTTTTTCAATGGCATGGGAACGATTTAAAGAGATGTTACATGAATGTCCACACCATGATTTTACGGAATTGCATCAAGTGGATACTTTTTATAATGGGCTTAATGATCATGAACGAGATTATTTGAATGCCGCCGCGGGTGGTAATTTTTTGTGCAAGACGACAAATGAGGCTTTACAAATCATTGAAAATAGATCTAAGGTTTATAACCCTCGTAACACACCGAGTGTTGCCAATATGGGTTCGTCATCTTCGTCACAATCGTCTCGTAGCATTAATGCCTTACATGATGAAGCTAATGAGGAAAATCGGTTTTTTGATAGATTTGCTAATCTAATGTCCCATTGGAAGGCTCAAGAAGCTTCCAATTCCGCTTCGGTTAAAGCGGTTGCTAAGAGTTGTTTATCTTGTGGGGGAGCTCATGATCTTTCCGAGTGCATTACCGCGGATGGTAACACTTCGAGTGCTTATGTAGCAACGGGAACTTACAACCAAAACGGTCAAGGTTCCCGCCAAAATCAAGCTCCACCAAACTAAAATGTTAACAATTATCGAAACAACAACCAAGGTAATTACCAAGGCAACACACGCAATTACAACAAAGGGAATTATCAAAGTGGGAATGGACAAATTTCTAATCAAAACCAAAACCGTGATTTTCAAAACACTACACAAGGTTTTCAAAATGCTCACACTAAAAATTTGCAAGGAGAATTTTTGGATTATGCAAAAGCAAATGATGCTAAATTTGATAACATGCAACGTGAGATGATTAGCTTAAGATCCGAGTTGAAAAACGAGCTAAAAAATGAACTTGCTAATGAACTTAAAACTCATGCAAACAAAATAGAAGGAAATGTCCAACGTCTTCAACAAAATCAACAAAAGATGGAATTAGGACAACATGATATTAAGCAAGAGTTATTAAAAGCGGATGCCAGGCAATCAAAATTTGAGGACCGAATGGCTAAGATGTTTGAAGCAATCATGTGTAAACCCTCTTCCTCGGGTGGTCTTCCTAGTGATACCATTAACAACCCGAAGGGAGAAATGAAAGTTATTACTACACGAAGTGGTAAAACTTTCAAGGAACCAATCTCTCGTCCAAGTACTTCTACGAAGAAGGAAATCGAGAAAGAACCCGAGGTGATGGTCGAAAAGGAGCACATTACAATCCCACGAAGTACCGCTCATACCTCACCTACGGTTGAACCAATACCAATTGTGGAACCCGAGTTTCCAAGGCCGTTGCCTAATGACCAACCCACACCACCTTTACCTTACCCTTCGAGACGAAACAAAGAGAAAGCACAAGAACGGAACAATTATCAGTTTGAGCTATTTATGAAAATGTTTCGTGATATGCATTTCAACATAAGTTTTGCCGACGCTCTTATCATGATGCCTCGATTCGCCGCAAACTTCAAAAGTATGCTAAACAACAAAGAGAAGTTACAACAATCGTCTAGTTGTTCATCGGTTTTTCTTAGCCGCATACCACAAAAAGTCGGTGATCCCGGTAAATTTTTGATTCCGTGTGCTATTCAAGATATGGAGGAATGCTACGCCTTGGCCGATCTTGGTGCTAGTATTAATTTAATGCCTCTTGAGATCTTCAAATCGCTTTCGCTTCCGGCTCTTACTCCTTCGAACATGTCTATCGAGATGGCCGATCATTCTACGATTTTAGCATGTGGAGTAGCCGAGGATGTTTTCGTTAAAGTCGGAAAGTTTTACTATCCCGTTGACTTTATCGTTGTAGACATTTCTATCGATCGAAAAGTTCCTCTCATTTTGGGTCGTTCATTTTTGGATACATCAAGAGAACTTATCGATGTTCATGCTCGAAAAATCACCCTTCGTTTCAATGAGGAAGAACTTGTCATCAATGCAACACAAAACTCCAATCTTTCTCATGTCTATTCTATTGCAACCTTAAACCATGGTGATTCAACCAATGTCGTTTACAAGGAATTTTCACCAAGAGTTTTAGGAAATGTCGCCAAAAACAATTTACCATTTCCTCCGCCGGTGGAGGTTATGAGTGTAAAGCCTACAAAGAAGAAACCGTCAATACTTGAATCGAAAAATCCTTCGCCTAACCTCGAACATTCATTCTTGAAAAGTGTTGATAAGTTGCCGGTTTCTACGGAAAATCTTTCGGATGATGAATATGTAGACCCCGATGGGGAGGTTTTCTTCGTCGATAAACGTTTTGAGAACTTGCCACCACCAAAACCAAAACAATTTATAAATGTGAGAATTTTTAGTGTGACTAACATCGTCTTAGAAACACCGAATATTTTCGACATAATCAAAAAGGATTTTCATAAGGAGAGTTTAAAAGATAAAAAAAGAAAAGATCTTAAATGTGATTTAATTGATTTTTCTACAAATCTAACTCCGTCATCACCACGTGTTTTGAGTGCTACAAGCTCGTCTACTCCTTTTGACGATGCTTTGTGTGGTTTTAGTATGGGGAAGCCCCTTATATTCCCTCATCCTTGTCCACCGAGGACGAGATATTCGATCCCGGAATTTCATGTAAAGGGAAATCTCGGTCTTCCACCGATGCAATAAATGGAAAATCTTTTCATTTGATTGGTGCGAGTCTACCTCGAGTAGCTCAAAAGTTTGACTTACCAATTGTCCCACCCTTCTACTTCTCATCTCTTTTCTTCAAACTCTTTGAGTTTATGGCACATGTTGAAGTGGCGTTAATTTGTTTTTCCAATGAAAACGAGAACGCCATTTTCGATCCCGGTATTTTGCATCATCAAAGGACTTAGTCCTTAATACCGGTTGCTTTTTGGGCCTTGTTTATCATGTAAGCCCCATTGACCATACCACGATTTTCCCTAAATGTTCACATTTTGAGGGGATCGAGTCGAGCTCATGACTCGGTAATCAAAAACGAGGTGCCTCGTGGGGGAGATCCCATGCTTATCTTTATGCTCACTATTCACTAATAAGGGGACTTGTACCCTTTCAACTCGTTGTCTCGTGGTTGTTTGTGATTGTGTTATCTAGATCATCATCATCATCTACGATTGAAGACTCTCGTGTTCGTTTACGTGAGCCTCCATCGTTTGTATGAAGAAGTTTTTCACGATTCCATGACATATCCTTTATTGTTCTAACAATTATCTTTTAGCATACTTAATAAACGGCTTTAGATATATTGTTGATCACCCATTCTATGCTAGATCCTAAGCATTCGACTCTTCGTCTCTAGTATGGGGGTGCTCCACCTTTAGACTCGAAACATTGAGGACAATGTTTACTTTTAGTATGGGGGGGGGGGTGAATAGGTACTTGCTTTGCTACGCCTTCACCTTTCCAATTTTCAATGTTTTGCTAATAAGGCTAAAAATGGCCAAATTTTAAAATTTTTCTTAAGTTTTCATAAGTGTTTTTAAGACACGAATGTATATTTTCCGTTGGGTAGAATAAGAGTTAATTTTTGACTTGATGGCCATTTGGAGCCATTTACATTCCTTAACCCGCTCAATTTAAGTTTTGCTAGACTTTTATATAGGGAGCTTTAAAACGCATTCTCTAAACTTGAAAAAGTCCAAGAAAGTGCAAGATCCTATAGGTGGCTTGAGAACCCAAAACTTTGATTTGATATAGTCTTAATGAAAGCTAATCCAAATCTGGTTTAATTTTGACTTGCATGGCTAAGTATTCACGAGTCTCTTTAATTAGAGGTCTTTATATAGTGAAGAACGAGAAATGATAGAGTTAGACAAGTGATCATGCTAAACGTAGAACATGAAAGTGTTCTTTCAAAAACTCATATGTTTTTAATTGTGGCTTTTTCTTCCCATAAGATCAATGCATTAGGAATAAATCATAATTGCAATAAGTAAGGTCGTACGATTTGAAAGGTTACTTAGCCTCTAGCGCAAGATCGTTTAAAAGTTGCTCGGGGTTGAACAGAGTTCATAGCCAAGGCATAACTTATTGAAGCGGGACGCGAAGATTGGCGATTATCCAAAAAGGCCCTAACAAGGCATGAGGAGCTCTATTTTTTTGCTAAAGATCCAAAGATGATGTGAAGTATCATTATTCCTAAATCAATATGAAGGATCGAGACACACGACGAGAAGTAATTACTCCCCTAAAGATCATGGAGAAAGTCTATCCAAAAAGACCCTAACAAGGTATGAGGATAAATATATCCAAGTCCGAAAAGGCGGCGGATCGTTGTATATCAAAATCCAAAATAAAGATTGAAGAAAAATGATGAAGTCATGGTCCAATATGAAGAATCTCTCAAAAACGTCAAGTGAAGAAATTCCAAATATATGAAGAGAAGACCATAATTTCAAGAACGTCTTCCCGAGATTTGAAGTATGAAGTACATGCCAAATATCGGTCCGAGAAAGGTCTCAAATCGTGAAACGAGTTATGCCAAGATATGAACTTAAGGAGATACATGAGAAGCCGTTTTAAAAGATTTTGTCCTTCGGCTAACTATTGATAAAATCGTGCTACTTTGCTTTCGGACTAATAACTACTCAAATAAGTCAATATGAATCACTTGTGATCCATGACAAATAGATAAAAAATGCTAGTAACCCATTTCCTTTTATAATAACTAGGATTGCGGGGAGAAAAAGTATTACACAATTTGGACGTATGAGTAGTGTTAGCATTGTGACTTGTACCAACAATGATCTTGTTTTTGCACTTAGCATGGAATGTATGACAATCAAGGATGACGAAGTTTACTCTAAGGGACATTCACTTGTTTCTATTCTTTGACCCTAAAAGTCACTTTTTGTGATGAAAATCATACATTATGTCTTTACACATCATCGTAGTATGTTGCAAGTTTTTTACTCTTCAATAAAGGTTAATAAATTTGAACTTTGGTGATGCTTAGATACTTTATTCTAGCATTGCGTGAGGGCACGGCAATGGCTAAGTATGGGGGAGTGATGAGATGGCATTTATACATGATCTCATCGTTCTTTTCGGGCTTTAAATGCATAAAAACGTCATAAAATACCATATATATGCTTGTGTTTGTTACTTGTGTATTTTAGGTATGGATATCGTGAAAAAGACAAAAGATCACAAGTTACAAGGAAAAACGGACACGAGAAACGAAGCCGTACAAAGAACCGGGCCCTAATCATGGAATTCTCAACAAAATACCTTGAAGACTTGAAGACAAACAAGATTGATCCTCAATTATTGAAGAAATGACACTTAAAACCCTTGTATATTCATAATTACAAGTTTGGTCCCTTAAGTTTGTCAAAATTACACAAAAGGTCCCTCAACTTTGAAGAAATGGCAAGATTAGTCCCTCAACAAATCAAAATTACCAACAATGGTCCCTCATGAAGCCAAAGATACATTGAAGACCTTTGAAGATCAAAAATGTCCAAGATCAGTCCTTCAAATATACAAAAGTGCCAAAAACAACCCTTGAAACACTTTTTATAAAGTTTTGTGCCAAAATTGCCAAATGGTGAAAGTTGATACAAGTGTAAATGGGCGATGATAGACTTTTCAACACAAATGCAAAAAGAAAGGAAAAAGAAGGGCTAATGTTGTGCATTTGAAACATTCAAATGATATTTGCGCCAAACACTTCCCCAATCCACCAAAAACGGATCAAAAAGGGTACTGTTTACCTTTTCACCACCCAGATTTTACACCACTTAAATCAAGGGGTAATTTTCAATTACCTTGACACACACTTAATTCACACGCCCAGAAACCCTTCCCAACCTTAAAACACTCATTCCCACTCACAATGGACCCCACCCCCAAATACCCGTCCACCAATCATGTGACAACTTAACCTCCAAGTCATCCTATGTGGCAAAATCAACAGCCAAGGACCTTAGCTTCATCCTAAAGCTAAAATGTACGTCCTTGATCACTTTGGACAGCTCACACCAAAGAATTATCTAGAAGACCTCAAGGGCACATTTGGGAATTCAGTTCTAGGGTTTGTGAATAGTGTTAGCTAGGCATTTGCCTATAAAAGGAGACCTCAACATGTGAGAGTCCCTTTGTTCCAGTTTTAGGCTATCAATCTTTGTAATTCCTTTTTAAGTAATAAAATTTGATTTTCTGAATTTTGAGAAATCTTGTTCTTGTTTATTAAAAGTTGGTGTTAGAATAGCCTAATTCTGAGTTCCATTTATATGATTGAAGGTTTTTGAGGCAAGGTTTTAGTTGATAAAGCTTGGGTTTCAAAAATCAGAAAGTGCTTGTTTATTTGATCTCACCTTATTGTTTGTTCATCTTAGCAGCATTGGAAGCTGGTACTTGTTCTGCTAGTACCTCAGCTCAAACAATCCAGGGCCTGGATGTAGGTCTTGGAGGTTTGCACCCTTCTCCTTTTTCAATTTCTCTTTTATTTTCTGAATTTTTGGTGAATTTGCATGTTTATGGTTGAATCTGTGGTATTGTGGTTGATTATTGTTTATTTGGCTTGGATTGATGTTATTGAGATGTTATTGATCTGATTTGTGGGTTAGAACTGGATAATCCTTTGAAAATTTGTGAAAATAGGTTTTTAAGAGGTGTTTGGGTCAACTGCATAATTTGGATTTGTGGTTTGTTAGGTGTTGGTATTGTGTTGTTTATTGCTTGCATCTGCTTATTTGGTGCTATTGCTCATCTGTTTGCAGGTTTTGAGGTTTGAAACACCTCAAATCCATAAAAGGGCTTTAAAATCTTCATAACTTGGTAAAATTAGCTAGGATTTTGAGGACACCTAGATCTAGGCTTAGGATAGGGCTAACATGAGCTAAATCATAGTTAATCACACCAGGGAAGAGGTATTTGAGGCCTGAAATTGGATTAAGTGTCAAGTATATCAGCAAAACTTGTCTGCATATTGTTCATAGTTCATCAGAAACATTTTGTGCTTTGATCTTGCTATTTACTTTGATTCAGTGTTTGATTCTTGTTTCTTTGTGTTTGTTCTTAGTTTATATAGCTTATGTATGCATCCTGTTAAGTTTGGTTGGCTTATTTTGCTTAAATCTGCTTATTAAGTGCTTAACTGCTTATTTGCATATCTGGAGCATATCTGTGGACTGTTTGGCTTATTGTGGCTTATTGTGTGAACCATTTTGTGATTTTATTGTTGCTATTGACTCCTTGTGATTCACTGATCACAAGGGTGCCTTTGTTTCCAATTGAATCAAACCAGAACTCTCAAATAAGCTTGGTCAATTAGTCAAAGCAGTGGGAACTCCTTTCCCCTGCTGGTTGCCACTGATAGTGCAAATTTGGTGTCAGCTTATCAATAAGCTATAATAGCTTATTTTAACCAGCAACAACTTTGTTTTTGTAATAGGTGCTCATATTTTGACCCATTTGTTCATACTGGAGCATTTGGGTGGTTGACTTTTAGGTTTGACTAGAAAACCAACTCCTTTGACTTTTACATAAGTTCATTTGTGCTTATTCTGGCTTATTGGTTGTGCTTATTGGATTTTTGTTGATTGAATTTGCTTTTTGAGTCCATTTGAAAGCTTTTGCAAGTTGAATCAAGTCCTGAGGTGCATTATTTCTCAAAAACGACTATTTTGTCGTTTTGTGGATTTTTGCTTTTCTATTTTCTGGCTTATTGAGTGTGCTTATTGGAAATTTCTTTTGACAGATCTCTTAAGCATCCTAAAAGAGGGTTGTGTGTCAAATTAGAGCTTATGGCATTAGCTTATGGCTTAATGGGCTGAAAAGCCCAATAAGAATAAGCTTTGTGTTCAATAAGCTGTGATAAGCTTACATTCAGCTTTTGGGCCTTTAGAGTTTTGTTCTTAGAATTAAATTTTAAGTCAGATAGGGCTTTTCCAAGTCAATTGGGCCAAGTTTGACTTTTTGGGCCCAAAAGCCCATTTGTGTTGACTGAATTTGGATTTGGCCTATTTGAGGGCCCATTAGGGGTATTTTGGTAATTTCACTTTGATTTTCTGATTATTTAGGTTAAAATAAACTAGTTTGCAAGTTTTTAGAATTTTTTATAATTTTTGGATTTTTAATATTATTTTATTATTATTTTATTATTATTTTTGAAATTTCACATTTTCCAACTTTTTACATTTTTCTTAGGTTAATTACATTAAAATAGGAATTTAGCAACTTTTAGAATAATTTTATCACTTTTAGATTAATTTTTATAATTATTTTAAGTTTTAATAGTTTTTAATTCATTTTAAATAGTTTTTATTAGTTTTAAAATTTCTAAAAATAGTTTTTAATCTTTTTAGGTCATTTTAGAGTTTTACCAATTGAAAAATCTTTATTTGCGCTTTTTGATAATTTATTTGATTTTTAGGGCTTTAATTAGCATTTAAAAATTGAATATTTAATTATTTAAAAGGTTTGAAAAAGTTTCGATCATTGGTAAACTCTTAGTTTATTATTCTTGATTTTTGGTGAATTTTTGGTAATTTTTAGAATTTATTTTTATTTTTGTGATTTTTAAGGTTCTACTTTTTAACTTTCTAGTAGTGATTTTTGTTATTTTTTATTTTTTTTACGTCTTCGTCATCTTCTTTTCTAAATCCCTTTCTAAACCAATCATTAATCACAAACATTTAACAAGTTTTTCACAACACATATACCTCCTTGGGAAACGAACTTTCACACCATCAAGGGTCATTAGTGTTTACGTTTTCCTAAACGTACACTCAATACTTACCGCTTTTACGCCTTTTCTCTAAAAGGTGTAATTTACCACAATCAATCATCGTTAGTAACCATGTTTACCTCTGCTGTGCGGAGTGTTTGTAGTCCTATCTCAGCTGGAATGACTGCTTATGTCCCATATGTAAGGGCGAAGGGGGTATCACCTGTGGCCGTCTTGATCATCCTATGATGTGCCCACAAAACATGCGACAACTCATCGACCCACTTCTTATTATGTTCCCCCTACCGTGCTTTTATGCCATCCCCCAAACTCCTGTTTGCTCTCTCCACAAGTCCATTCATTTGTGGGTGGGCAACCGATGCGAAACGTTGATGTATCCCATTCTTCGCGCACCAATCCTTGAATGGGTTCTCTGCGAACTGCTTTCCATTATCTGAGATTATTCACCAGGTAGTCCGAAACGACATACTATGTTGTCCTATACGAACCTTTTCACCTGATTCCCAGTTTTTGTTGCGACTTCCTTTGCCTCAATCCACCTTGTGAAGTAATACATCGCGACTATGAGGAACTTAACTCCTCTCGCAGCTACAGGGAAGGGCCCCGCTATATCGATTCCCCATTTGAAGAATGGCCAATGGGAGGTAATTGGCATGAGCTCCTCCTGAGGTTGCCTCGGTAATGGCCTGTGCACCTTGCAGTCATTGCATTTGTTAATGAGTGTTCGCGCGTTTGTATGCATAGTTAGCTAGTAGTACCCGCTGCGCAATGCTGTCGCCACCACGGACCTTGGTCCTGCGTGCATTCCGCATGATCCCTCATGGATTTTGCTAATGATATACTGCGCCTGTCGTGGTCCTACACATCTTAACTATGGTTGGAGAAATGACCGCTTATAAAGGATCCTATCTCTGACTTCAAATTGCCTCGAACGTCTTCGTACTCGCCGTGACTCATTTTCATCATGCGGGAGTGAGTCATTCGTTAAATAATCTATAGTCGATGTCATCCATGTAGGGCCTTCTTCCTCTACGACCGACGCGACCTCTTGCTCTTTCATTGACTTGTCCTTTAGGATTTCCACTAGGACTTGTTTCGATAGGTGCGCAAAACTGGTGGAAGCTATTTTGCTAAGTACGTCTGCTTTCTTGTTCTCCCCCTGGGTACTTGGCGTATTTGGAACCTATGGAACCCCTCAATCAATGCTTTGGCTTTTTGTAAGTGTTGCACCATATTGTCCTCTTTTGCTTCATAATCACCAAGTATATGGTTTGCTACCAGCCGAGAATCTACATTTGCTTCGACATTGCGCACGCCCATTCTCGCTGCGATTCTTAGCCCTGCTATCAGCGCTTCATACTCTGCCTCATTATTTGTGGCTGTGAATTCAAAACGTAATGCATATGTAAACTCCATTCCTTCTGGATTGACGAGTATGAGTCTCGCGCCTGATTCATCTGTGCAGGATGACTCATCTTTGAACAAGATCCACGGGGCTTGGTCTTCTTCCTTTTGATCTAGCCCTTGAGCGCCCTCCTCTAGCTTTTCAATGATAAAGTCCGCCAGGATTTGACCTTTCACGGCGTTGCGAGGTCTGTAGGTAATATTGTGTTCCCCCATTAGAACACTCCATTTTTGAAACCTGCCTACGACATCTGGTTTTGAGATCACCTGCTTTATGGGTTGATCCGTTATCACCACTATCGGATGTGCTTGGAAATATCTGCGTAACCTTTTTGCTGCGAACACTAGCACGAGCACTAATTTCTCCATCGGGATGTAATTTAGCTCCGAGCTCTGTAACGCTCTACTTATAAAGTACACTGGTGTTTGCACATTGTCCCTGTCTGTCATTAGCACCGCGCTGATTGCTCCATGCGTTGTGGATAAATATATTATGTAGATATGTAAATCTTGCTTATGTTTTAGAGAGAGAAAGAGATTGAGAGATGGTGGAACTCACGCAATTCTAGAGAGAGAAACAAAAGTTTACTATGTTTAAAAATGAAGAACCACACACCCTCTCCATCTAAGGAGAGGGTTTATATACACAAGCCCTTGTCATGGGCTTGTGCTTACATTTGGGCCGGCCTACACATGTTGTAGGCTAGGCTTGGGTTTGTTTGTTAAATAAAGATAAGTAACTAAACTACGAGCTATTACATGGACTATCGTTGAAGTGACCGATCCTTCTTAATACGTAAAATGTATTTCCAACAATCTCCCCTAAGAGAGGTCACTCCAAAAAAAGGCATTACCCAAGTTAAAATAATAAGATAAACCTAACATACTATGCTTGTCTTGAGCTCGTAGTCTTCTCTTTCTTTTTCTTTTTCTTTTCTGGTGAACATGATGATGTGATCTTTGATATCAATCTTGAGAATTAATCTCTTGCCTTGATCTCGTGCATCCATCCCTTGCGATCTTCGCCTCTTCGTGACACCATGTCCCACATACTTATACCTTCGTAATTCTTAAAAGCTTCAGAGTTCCATACAGAGGAAGACTTAACTTCTAGGCTTTCTTGAATTAGATGAGGTATTAAGTGCATAAAGTATAAGTATGCGGGGACGACTTCTTCTCTGATTCCGCAACACCACCGTCTTCAAATGCCGCAACATAAGTAGACACGAACGAAATGGCTTTGAACATTTCATTCTAATTCGATAGCATTTTACCTCTGGTCGGTGAAGACCGTTGGACGATATAAAATATCGTACTTGTGGCAGGTAGATTTAAAAAATCTCCTTGACAAGATTTCGCAGGTAACCCGTTCTCTTTACTCGACCGTCCAAAGCTGATTGCGAACGTAAAGAGTGAATCATTTGGATAAATTATCCGCATGATTGAAGCCGTTAATTCTGATTCTTGGAACAAGTTTGATTCATTTAAGAATCGCACCATCGTTTCTTTCCAGTTGTCACGAGCTTGATTCGTATAGAATCTTGCAAGTTACCTACCAAGTGCTATTTGAGGTTAACACTAGAAGGATTTCCACTCATCACTATGAACACTAAGGTGTCACTCTGAGTGTTCTGGCAAGATCACTAAGATACTGCGTAGAGGTCTGGAACGTGTTTAAGTTCAGTTAAGAATTAAACCACTGTTGCTTTCTAGTTATCACAAGTTTGATTCATAAGAATCGCACAAGTCACCTACCATGAGCATTTTTATATTCGCTCAAGAAGGATTTCCATCTTCATTGTAGATACTTTCGTATTACTCGGATGTTCAGGCAAGATCATGAAGATTTTGCGTAGGACTCTTAAGATCTTTCTTACTTTTCACAGTGTGTGAAGAAGCAAGGAAATATGAAAGTGTGTCCTAATGAGATATGTGATGATCTCAAATGGCTATAGACTCGATCGTGCATTTTGGATTTTAGTGATCGGAGGCTGGAGAGGAGTGCCACCTTTTCAATACCAATTTATTCGGAGTGAATAAATCAATAGATAATGTGTTGTCTCTGTGTGATTAAAACAAATACCTTTTGAGAGATATTTGAGTTAGCTGGGATGGGTTGTGCATTGCATCACTGGGTCCATGATGTCTGTCTTCAATATCAAAAATCATTAAAATGATCTCAATAGCATATGTGTTGACCCGGTTTCTGCCTAAAGTTGTAAGGAGGGCTTCTTTCTTTACACCCTTTATCTTTACAATTCTTTTTCATTCTTCAACCCCTTCAATGCTTACCAATACGTCATAACTAGCACCTTGTTGTGATTGTTCCAGTGCTAACTTAAGTACTTGGTCGGCATTCAGCTACGTTCACAATCTTTCTCCAACGTTCCTAAGGACTACTATTTCTAGCTATGGAATGTCCTTGGGAAGATTCCTCCGGTTCTAGAAGAATCATAGGACTTGACCTATCCTACCATCCTTATGTCACCACATTCTTCATCGTCGTGAAATAAATGGGTTTTGGGTAAGTATATGTCACAATGAAAATCCATTTTGCTATGCAAATCCGTTTTGCTCCCCCTTAACATATGCCACGATATTCGAAAACATTTCGCATATGTCGGGATGAGCCATCACGTTAAGTCAAACCATTTTTGATAATTTCCCATAATAAATCACATTTTCTCCCCCATATTAAAAATATTAAACCATTCGATGTTTTTAATATCAATTGATTTAATGAAGTTTTAACAAAGGTTCTGGGAAGAAAAATGCAAGTCCGTTTTATATTCATGATACCAAATGTATGAGATATGGTACCGATATGTAACATGATCACATATTCACCATATTAGAAAAAATTGATAAGGTTGGACCTGATTGATGAGAACATCATATGATAAGATTAAATGGTTCTTGTTAGCATATGTTGGTCGCCTCGTCACGCCTGAAGTCATCTCTTGACACCACATGTACGATTGGTATTGTTGTCTTGACGCCAACTTGTGAGCTTGGCACTTTCGACATCGAAGATTCTGAATGCTTGACAATTGCTCCCCCTCAATTGTTGACCCGTGTTCTATTGAAAGAGTTGTAGTCGTCGGTTGAGTAGTCGCATCGTTGAGTATGTAGATACCAATTGTAGATTGCTATGGTTGTAGAGATGATAGCTTCATAAAAAACAAGACTTCTCTTATTTTAACAAATAAATGCACTGAAACGTACATAGATTTGTGTGAGACCAAGTTATAAAGTAAACTTGATCCCTTACAAGGTTTTAAAGTAAACCTTGCCCGAGAAAATTAATTCCCGTTGAGAGCCAAAGCTTTCATAAGAAATACTTGACTTTAATATGAAAACCAGGTTGCAGTCAGAAATAACTACAAGCCATATAGGCATGTTTTATGAAATATATACAACTTTTGTACGAACTCTATTTATGGCGCTGTGTCAATATTAATCAACATGTCTAAGGCCGTAAATATTATCGTACCAAAAGACATGCCTTTGAAAAATAAAGTAAAAATATTTTTGGATTTTTCTATATTTTTCAATTTTTATGGTTTTTATATGGTTTTATATTTTTGTATTTTGCTTTTGTGGATAAAAATATAAACAATATATACAGATGATCACCACAGATACAGAGAATAGTTTACCATCATTATTCTTTCGCTTCATCTGCCAATTCCTTTAGAGTCTCAGGCGAGAATGTTCTCATTCCTAGCTTGTCGGCCAAAAATTCAATTCGAGCGCGATCTAAAGCCTTCGTGAAAATATCCGGCAATTGATACTCATATCGGACAAAGTAAAGCTCGATTACTCCATTTTCCACTTGCTCCTTGATGAAGTGGTAGTGAATGTCAATGTGCTTCGAACGGGAGAATTGAACGTTGTTGCAGCATAAGGCAATGGCACTCTTGTTGTCACAGTACATCGAAATTTTGTTGAAACCTAGACCATAGTCGGTTAATTGCGATCTCATCCAAAGAATTTGAGCACAGCAACCGGACATAGCTATGTATTCTGCTTCCGTACTGGAAATTGCAGCACTTTTCTGCCTTTTCGATGCCCAACTGATTAGACGGTCTCCTAGTAGTTTCAAAGTTCCACTCGTGCTACGCCTTGTATCTTGACAACCCGCGTGATCTGTAATATAGAGAGATTTTGTATGTATTTTCGTTCCACGGATCGACTCGAATTGAAATCGGACTAAACGTTAGACTATATTTTGTTTTTGGTGGAAAGTATTTTTGGTATTTTTAAACTAATTAAAAAACTATTCAAAATAAAAGCTATTTAATCTAATTTAAAAATTAAACTAATTTAAAAAAACTTTTAAATGAAAAATACTTTAAAATAAAACTTAATTAAATTGTAAACTAATTTTTAAACTAAAATTTAAATAAGAATGTAAAAACTATTTTTAATCTATAAAAACTATTTTAAAATTATAAAATAATATATATATTTTTTTTATCTTTTTTTTTATAAAAACTGAATTAACCTTTTTTACTATTAATTAAATTTAATTAAACCTAAAATTGATTTAAACTAATTAATTTAAAACTGCAGTAAAGATTAAACCCTATATTAAATACAAAGCGTGTAAACAATCACAAAAAGTGGTCTAGCACAGTTGGCTAGGTTGTTTGGCAACTGGACAGGAGGTCCAGGGTTCGAGTCCTGGTGGGACTATATTTTTGCTAAATAATTTTATTTTTTGGATTTTTGATTCACTCAGACAAATGTGTCTGAGTGTTTATATGCAGCAGCAATAAGCTAGTGAAACGAGACAAATAAGCCAAACAGCAAAGACAAATAAGCAGTGAAAACAAATAAACCAATTAAGCAATTTAAGATAATAAGATAAAATGAAATAAACTACACAGGCTAAACCAACTTAACTAAGCAGATATGTTATATCTAAAATAAGCAATCCCTAACAACTTAACATATATAAGATAAGCAGATCCGAACAACTCTTCCAAATCCAAACAGGTTAAATAAACAGCAGATTCAAAAAGCAGATAAAACAGATCGAGTAATCAAAATAAGCAGAAACATCAATCTAATAAAACTCGAATCAAAATAAACAGATAAAAAAAATGAAAAGCAAACTGAAATAAATGAAAAGCAAACTGAAATAAGCTAAGCAGTCTTAACTCACAACCAATATAGCAGATTATTAAAACTAAGCAAATCCAAATAAGCTACTACTTAAAAACTTGAACAGGTAAACAAATTACGCAGACCCAAACAACTCCTAATCCAAACGAAAACTAACAAAAATCTTAAGCAGATTCAGCAGCACAAAACACTAGCGGTTATAATAAATCATAAACATTAACATAAAAAAATAAAAAAATAATAAAAAGTAAAACAAACCTAATGGATATAGCCTTTGAGCAGTAGGTGGGCGTTGTACCCCCTAACATTCGAAACCGAGACCAACGAATCAAACAAACACCACCGTTTCTTTACCCAAACTCCATCGTCACCATCAATAACACCATAACCAGTAATCAAATCGAACCATATATTGTTTATAATTTCCCAGTAGGGGAGATTATCTCTTATCTTTTTAATCTAATAATTATTTAATCAAAAATAAATTCAAAGTAACTTGTAGTAAACTAAAACGAGACACAAATTTTAATAAAACTGAAATTCCATTAATATAAAAATTCGATTACAATACTTTAAAAAGAGAAAATAAAATTACCCCTAATTCTATTTTTCAGAAAATAAATATTAAACTAAAGAGAAAAGGTACTCCAAAATTACAGATTGGAGGGGTTTTTATAGGAGAAACCCCAAGAAACCCTCTTCTTAGCTTCAACATTAAGCAACAAATCCTAGCCGTAGAATCCATCAATCTTCTTCTCTCTCTTCAATTACTTCAATCTTGCGGTGGAGAATGAATTATAGGACACGGATTGCCATGCTGGTAAGAGATGTATTTGTTGTGCTAGTTGATTGGTGATGTGGACTTCTCTGATTGGGGAGTTTAGTGGTGGACAGGTGGCATAGCCAATCAAATCAAAGGATTTGGCCACGTATGGAGAGAGAGAGGACCATCACCCTTGGTGTATTGCTCCGTTTTTCATGGGGATTTAATCCCAATCCATGTGAATCACACGAATTGGGTAAAACCCCCAATTTTGGGTGAGTTAATTTTGTATAGTAAAAATTAGGGTTTGGGTATGGCTGCTAGTTTTGGGGAAGAAAGAGAAGTGGGTGGTGGAAATTTTACTTCGTTTGTATCGAATGATAAGTGGGGAAAGGTAAAAGTTTTATTTATTTGTGTGGTGGGGTGAATGGGGATACACGTGTGAGGTAAGCTGGGGTGCGTGTGTTTGTGTTGACCTGGGGTTGACTAAACTTGCAAAGCAAAAATGAATAAGCTTCTCTTTAGCAATCCGTTCCAAGTAAATGGGCTTGAGGCCCAATTTTCCTTTCCAATCCGTGAATTTGTTTTAGAAAATGGCTTGGCCTAATTTCCTTTAATCCGTCCCATGAATAATGGATTTTGGGCCTTTTGATCCATGTATAAATTTAGCATCTTCTCAAATAGGCTTGTGGGCCCAATAAGCAAATGTAGGACCTACAAAGCTAGAATATCTCAAATTATATTAAATCCACTAAGAACGAGCTCGATTTCGGCTTTGTCGATCTTTTCTTCAAAACCGTGTTGATTTTTCCGGTTTTCGTGATCTTCGGCACACTTTGGGTCTTTTGACTTTGTCTTTGTCTCTTTTTGGACTTTTCTTCAACATTTGACCGTGAAATCCCGTGTTTTCTCTTCTTTTGATCATTTGTACCTATTTTAACACAAAAACACAAAACCACGCGTAATTCCGACTTTTACGACATTAAACACATGATTAGGTCTTGTTTTTCCTTGATTTTAGTGGTAAAAGGATAAGTGTTTACACACTTATTAAATCTCCTACACTTGATCATTGCAATGACCCCATGCAATGCGTTATTTTAAAGCATATAGTTACATTTTTCTCATAAGTAATCCATCATGGCCTTTATTACTATTACTACTACTACTACGATGAAAAGATAAAAACTTTAAAGGAAAAAAAAGTTATAACAATTTATTAACTTGGAAATTATTTGATGTAAGAAACTCGTAAAGAAATCTAAGACTTGAATTAGGGCTTTCGTGTCATGAATATTAATCATCCTCAAGTTTCACGTTCCCCATACCAAGCTTAAAAACGAGATCATTGTTTACCATAAGTTAGCATAACTAACACTTACTCGTGTGGTTTAATTAATCACTTAGACCCCCTTATTCCTATGGTGTATCTCTTGTATTTTATTTTAGTCTTGAATGATCACGAGGATATTTCGATAATTTATTAAGGCCGGAAATAAAGTAGGACGATTTAATAAATATTTAGCTAAAGGACAAAATCTTTTAAAACGGCTTCTCGAAACCTCATAAAGTTCATATCTTGGCATAACTTGTTTCACGATTTGAGACCTTTCTCGGACCGATATTTGGCTTGTACTTCAAACATCAAATCTTGAGAGACGATCTTGAAATTATGGTCTTCTCTTCATTTTGGGATACATATTCATTAGGAGTGAAAGATGCTTCAAATGTTGACCACGACTTCTTCATTTATCCTCTTCTTTATTTAGGATTTTTGGTATACAACGATCCGCTTCCTTTTCGGACTTGGATCTATTTATCCTCATACCTTGTTAGGGTCTTTTTGGATAGACTTCTCCATGATCTTTAGGGGAGTAATTTCTTCTCGTCGTGTGTCTTGATCCATCATATTGATTTGGACTAATGATCTTCACAATCTCTTAGGATCTTTAGCAAAAAAGTGAATCCTCATACCTTGTGAGGGCCTTTTTGGACTCCGGTATCCTCATGCCTTGTTAGGGCCTTTTTGGATACGCCAATCTTCGCGTCCCGCTTCAATAAGTTATGCCTTGGCTATGAACTCGAATTAATCCCGAGCTACTTTTAATCGATCTTGGGCTAGAAGCTAAGTAATTTTTCAAATCCTACGACCTTACTTATTGCATTTATTTATTTACAAGTGATGGGAGAAAAAGCTCATAATTAACTCACATAAGTTATTGAAAGAATACCAAACTTATAATAAACTCTATCATCTCTCGTTCTCCACAATTTAAAATCTCAAGTAATGAGACTCGTGGATGCTTAGCCTAATAAACCAATTAAGGTCCATATGGTTAAGGATACTGATACTTAGATTTTGCTAGGTTCAATTGTTGTTCTCGGTCTCTTAACGAATTGATTTTCGGCTTAAAGTATGACTCTATTGTTTTTGATGAAAAAGAATATTTTGGTTGTTTTTAAAATAAAAGTGTGAAACTTTAAAGTAAAAGTGCAATTAAAGTAAATCTAAAACTAATTTAAAGTACGTGCAAGTATTTAAAAGCTAATTCTAACTTAAAGTAATGGGTGCAAGTATTTAAAACGTGACCAGAATTAAAAGGTACTACAGTAAATAACGCAAACTTAAATCTATCTAAGGCAAACTTAAACGCAACTAAAACTTAAACTAAGGCAAGGCTAAAATAAATCTAAGGCAAGTAATCTTAAAGCGCGACTTCGGAAAAAGGCGGGAAAAATAAAGCTTGAAAATTAAAAATTAAAAACAGAAACTAAAAAGAACCTGAAAATACCTAACTTGGAATAATTACTCGTTTGGAATGTCACCTTCACCCGGAATAATTCTTCTTCGTTCGGAATAAATCAACACAAAACACTCATTCAGAACTTTGGTTCGGAACTTCCTTGGTTCTGAACTTTTCTTTGGATTGATTCCGAACTTTTCCTTGGATTGATTCTGAACTTTTTCCTTGGATTGATTCTGAACTTTTTCCTTGGATTGATTCTGAACTTTTTCCTTGGATTGATTCTGAACTTTTTCCTTGGATTGATTCTGAACTTTTTCCTTGGATTGATTCTGAACTTTTTCCTTGGATTGATTCTGAACTTTTTCCTTGGATTGATTCTGAACTTTTTCCTTGGATTGATTCTGAACTTTTTCCTTGGATTGATTCTGAACTTTTTCCTGGGATTGATTCTGAACTTTTTCCTTGGATTGATTCTGAACTTTTTCCTTGGATTGATTCTGAACTTTTTCCTTTGATTGATTCTGAACTTTTTCCTTGGATTGATTCTGAACTTTTTCCTTGGATTGATTCTGAACTTTTTCCTTGGATTGATTCTGAACTTTTTCCTTGGATTGATTCTAAACTTTTTCCTTGGATTGATTCTGAACTTTTTCCTTGGATTGATTCTGAACTTTTTCCTTGGATTGATCCGGAACTTACATGGGAATCACAGTAACAGAAACAAATACCCCCGAAGAACAGGGAAATGCAATATACACGAATCTAATAACAATTTAACCAAAATCAAACATAAGATTTAACTAAACTAATAACAAAACATCCAATAATCATAAACAAACTTTCCAAATCAATAAAACTAACAATACTAACCACAATAATCAAAACCTACTTTGATCAAAATAAGAATATGAACATGAACATAAACATAAACATAAAAATCAAAGATCAAGAAAGGTAGATAGGAGATTAACAAGATAAAGTCAAGATTGACAAGAATTAAATGGAAACTTACTTGAAATTAAAGGAATTTAAGGTGCAAGACAAGGTAATTAAATTTGACAAGTATTTAAATGACATGAATTTAAAGGTGCAAGGTAAATAAATGGAAGACTAATTGTCACACTTAGCCAACAAAGAAAAAGTGATTAACATCTAATCTATATATAGGGGAGGATTAGGAAGCTTCCGCCCCTCCTTCATTTTCTCTTAATTGCATCATTAGGCCCTTCCTTCTTAATCTCTTTGTTAATTGCATGCTTAGTCCTTTTCTTCTTATCTTCTTTAATCTTGGACTTTTAATGACTTTTGGCTCGGGATTTCTTTGAACTCGTCTTTTAATTCTTCAATAAAGTAGACTTGAGTTCTTCGGCTTTAAGTAAACTTCCGTCTTTTGACTTTTTCTTCGATAAATCATCAGAATTGGTCTTGGACTTCCGTTATTTTTGCACTCTTGACTTCTTGACTTCGTCTTTCATCTTTTTCTTCAATAAAAGCCCGTGAATGCCCGTGTTTTATCCACCTTTCACATTTTCGTCCTAAATCACAACAAAAACACAAACCACGAATAATTCCGACATAAAAGACATAAAATACACGTTTTGGCTCGGTTATTATTGTAATTAAGTGGTAAAGAGGATGGGTGTTTACACACCTATCAAATCCCCTACACTTGACCATTGCAATGTCCTCATGCAATGCATTAGTTACAAAGCACGTTTACATTTTTCATCATAATCAATCCACATTGGCCTTTATTAAAGAGATAGAAAACTATAAACATTCAAAGTAAAGAAATCAAAAGCATACCTTGGGTTTTGGAAATGTCATGAATAATCATCATCCTCAAGTTTTCACTTTCTCCAAACCAAGCTTATAAACGAGATCATTGTTATTATAAGTTAGCAGACTAACATGAACTCATGTGGGCCAATTATTCACCTAGACTCCCTTATTCCTAGGTGTATCTCTTATATTTTATTGTTGTCTTGAATGATCACGAGGATACATTGTTTGACTTATTTTGATAGTTTATTAGGCCGAAAATAAAGTGAACGATTTAATCAATAGTTAGCTAAAGGACAAAATCTTTTAAAACTGCTTCTTGGGACCTCATAAAGTTCATATCTTGGCATAACTCGCTTCGCGATTTGAGACCTTTCTCGGACCGATATTTGGCAGCGACTTCATACTTCAAACCTTGAGAGACGTTCATGAAATAATGGTCTTCTCTTCATATAGGAATTTCTTCACTTGAAGTTTTGAGAGATTCATACTTGGACCACGACTTCTTCATTTTTCTCCAATCTTTATTTTGGACTTTGATATACAACGATCCGCCTCCTTTTATGACTTGGATCTATTTATCCTCATACCTTGCTAGGGTCTTTTTGGATACACTTCTCCATGACTTTTGGGGAGTATTTGCTTTTCGTCGTGTGTCTCGACCCTTCATATTGATTTTCGATAAATGATTCTTCACGTGACTTTGGATCTTTAGCAACAAAATATAGCCCTCATGCCTTGTTAGGGCCTTTTCGGACTCGCCAATCTTCGCGTCCCGCTTAAATAAGTTATGCCTTGGCTATGAACTCTAATCCATACCGAGCAACTTTTAAACGATCTTGGGCTAGAAGCTAAGTAACTTTTTAAATCGTACAACCTTATTTATTGTAGATAAATTTATTAGCAGGCGATGGGAGAATAGGCTTATAATTAACTCACATAAATTCAAGAAAGAATACCGAACTTATAATTGGCTCTATCATCTCTCGATCTCCACAGTTTAGAATCTCAAGGAATGAGACTCGTGGATACTTAGCCTATTAAATCAAAGTTTTGAGTTTTCGAGTCGCCTATAGGATCTTGCAAACTCTTAGACTTTTTCAAGTTTAGAAATCGCGTTTTAAAGTTCCCTTAATAAACGACTCTCTAGGATCAATTATAGGAACTTGCGAAAAGTTCTTGTTCTTAACCCGTGAGAGTTAAGACTTTCGCGTTTTATATCTCCCTATATAAAAGCCTAGCAAAACATGACTTAAACACGTTAAGGATACTAGCTTGAGTAAACTCGGGTTGAGTCAAAAGATTCATAACGTTTGAAAATTAAAACCACTTTATTAAAAATTTATTCTAGCAAGGAAAGAAAATAACTATATAAAGGGAAAAACTAATAGGCCAAAATAGATCAAAAATTTTGAAAAATGTCGAAAAAATTGATTTTCCGGTCAAAATAAGGACAAATACAAGGAAAAGACCACTTAACTTCGATAGAAGTCCCCCTACACTTAAGATAAACATTGTCCTCAATGTTTAAGCATGTGGGAGTAAACTCCCCTACACTTACGACATTGTGCACTTTGTTTAAATCTCGCTAAGGAAAGGACAACTAAAGAGATTCTTATTTTAATATTGAGAAAATATAAAATAGTGAATCGAAAAGAGTTTAGGATAGAACCGGGAAAAAGTGAACACGGAATCACGGGTCGTCAAGAATCATCAAGAGTGGATCATTGAGCGCTCGAATCCCTGATTAAGAAAGGAAGGGAGAAAAGCAAACCAACGGGTCTCCCCCCTACACTTATGATAAAGAAAGCTAAAAGATAGATGCATGGGTTGCCTCCCAAGGACAACAATTGAACCTAGCAAAATCTAAGTATCAAATGGCACCGCTGCCGGGGATAATTCTTCTTCGTTCGGAATAAATCAACACAAAACACTCATTCGGAACTTTGGTTCGGAACTTCCTTGGTTCTGAACTTTTCCTTGGATTGATTCCGAACGTTTCCTTGGATTGATTCCGAACTTTTCCTTGGATTGATTCTGAACTTTTTCCTTGGATTGATTCTGAAATTTTTCCTTGGATTGATTCTGAACTTTTTCCTTGGATTGATTCTGAACTTTTTCCTTGGATTGATTCTGAACTTTTTCCTTGGATTGATTCTGAACTTTTTCCTTGGATTGATTCTGAACTTTTTCCTTGGATTGATTCTGAACTTTTTCCTTGGATTGATTCTGAACTTTTTCCTTGGATTGATTCTGAACTTTTTCCTTGGATTGATTCTGAACTTTTTCCTTGGATTGATTCTGAACTTTTTCCTTTGATTGATTCTGAACTTTTTCCTTTGATTGATTCTGAACTTTTTCCTTGGATTGATTCTGAACTTTTTCCTTGGATTGATTCTGAACTTTTTCCTTGGATTGATTCTGAACTTTTTCCTTGGATTGATTCTGAACTTTTTCCTTGGATTGATTCTGAACTTTTTCCTTGGATTGATCTGGAACTTACCTGGGAATCACAGTAACAGAAACAAACACCCCCGAAGAACAGGGAAATGCAATATACACGAATCTAATAACAATTTAACCAAAATCAAACATAAGATTTAACTAAACTAATAACAAAACATCCAATAATCATAAACAAACTTTCCAAATCAATAAAACTAACAAACCTAACCACAATAATCAAAACCCACTTTGATCAAAATAAGAATATGAACATGAACATAAACATAAACATAAAAATCAAAGATCAAGAAAGGTAGATAGGAGATTAACAAGATAAAGTAAAGATTGACAAGAATTAAATGGAAACTTACTTGAAATTAAAGGAATTTAAGGTGCAAGACAAGGTAATTAAATTTGACAAGTATTTAAATGACACGAATTTAAAGGTGCAAGGTAAATAAATAGAAGACTAATTGTCACACTTAGCCAACAAAGAAAAAGTGATTAACATCTAATCTATATATAGGGGAGGATTAGGAAGCTTCCTCCCCTCCTTCATTTTCTCTTAATTGCATCATTAGGCCCTTCCTTCTTAATCTCTTTGTTAATTGCATGCTTAGTCCTTTTCTTCTTATCTTCTTTAATCTTGTACTTTTAATGACTTTTGGCTCGGGATTTCTTTGAACTCGTCTTTTAATTCTTCAATAAAGTAGACTTGAGTTCTTCGGCTTTAAGTAAACTTCCGTCTTTTGACTTTTTCTTCGATAAATCTTCAGAATTGGTCTTGGACTTCCGTTCTTTTTGCACTCTTGACTTCTTGACTTCGTCTTTCATCTTTTTCTTCAATAAAAGCCGTGAATGCCTGTGTTTTATCCACTTTTCACCTTTTCGTCCTAAATCACAACAAAAACACAAACCACGCATAATTCCGACATAAAAGACATAAAATACACGTTTTAGCTCGGTTATTATTGTAATTAAGTGGTAAAGATGATGGGTGTTTACACACCTATCAGATACTAGCTAGAGTAAACTTGGATAAGTAAACTCGGGTTGAGTCAAAATATTCACGACGGGCCTAATATATCAAAGATATCAAAACTTGTTAAAACCATTTTTATTATTGATTTTTTTTACTTTATTCTTGAATAAAAATAAGATGCGATGACAAAAAGGAAAGAAAATAAAACAAAATACTACTAGGCCAAAATAGATAAAAAATTTGAAAAACGTTGAAAAATTTTTAAATTTTTCCGGTTAAATGGGGTCAAATTCATGGAAAAGCCCACTAAAATTTGATAGAAGTCCCCCCTACACTTAATATAAACATTGTCCTCAATGTTTAAGCATGTGGGAGAATAAAATCCCCTACACTTGGGACATTGAGTACGTTGTTTAAAATCGAGCTAAGGAAGGGACAACTAAAGTGATTACATTTATTCGTCTTATTTATATACATGTATGAATCACAATAGTTTTGATAGAACCGGGTACACGGGAACACGGGATCATGGGTCGCGTCAAAAGTACCAATAGTGGATCATCAAAGCACATGTCCCTGCACAACATCACAACACACAAACAACCTACTTGGCTCCCCCCTACACTTATTGGTGGAAATGGATGAAGGTGAAAAAGGGTGGAAAGGATGGTAAAGGTAAAAATCTAACCTAGTTAAACGATGCTTGATTTATTTATCACGAGTCTCTAGCTTGACTCGATTTCCCGAATTAATTCAAGGGAAATGTGGAGAGGGATGGAATCATCTCATGAGAGATGTCCTCTCCATAGTACAACTTAACCCGTTGGCCATTCACCTTAAAGTTGGGCCCATTTAGTTGGGATAACTCAATGGTGCCATAAGGGAAGACTTGGGCCACGGTGAATGGACCGGACCAACGGCTCTTAAGTTTACCCGAAAAGATTTTTAACCGAGAGTTAAAGAGTAAAACTTGATCACCAACATGGAACTCTCGGTTTTTAATCTTGGAATCATGAATGAGCTTAGTCTTCTCCTTGTAGATTAACGAATTTTCATAAGCCTCATTCCTAAGTTCATTAAGTTCATTGAGTTGGATTTTCCTATGATCACCGGCTTTGTTTATATCAAAATTAGCCCATTTCAAGGCCCAATAAGCCTTATGCTCCAACTCAATGGGGAGGTGGCACGCCTTTCCGTACACAAGGCGATAAGGGGTACAACCTATAGGTGTCTTATAAGCGGTACAGAAAGCCCACAAAGCATCATCTAATTTATCGGCCCATGAGGCACGATGCTCTCCCACGGTTCGCTCTAAGATTATCTTAAGACCACGGTTGGAAACCTCGGCTTGACCATTAGTTTGAGGATGATACGCGGTGGAAATTCGATGATTGACACCATATTTAGACATGACTCGTGTGAATTGATCATTGCAAAAATGAGTCCCGCGATCACTAATAATAGCACGAGGCACACTGAATCGAGCAAACAATTGTTTCAAGAAGTTAACAACCACCCTCGCATCGTTAGTAGGTAAAGCCTTTGCTTCAACCCATTTTGATACGTAGTCATCGGCTACGAGGATGTACTTGTTTCCTTTGGATGATGGAAACGGCCCCATAAAGTCGATGCCCCATACGTCAAAGATTTCACACTCTTGGATGAAATTTTGAGGCATCTCATCTTTATGTGTGATCTTGCCTTGCCTTTGGCAAGCATCACAATGCTTAACCATTTCATGTGCATCATGATAAATGGAGGGCCAATATAATACGGAGTCGAAAACTTTTTTAACGGTGTAATTAGGACCAAAGTGACCACCGGTGGGTCCTTTATGGCAAGCTTCAAGGATTTGTAAAGCCGCCGGCCCATCAACACATCTACGAATGATTAAATCCGCACATTGCTTGAAAAGATAAGGGTCGTCCCAATAGTACGTTTTAACGTCCTTGAAGAATTTTTCTTTTGTTGGGACGATAACCCTTCGATAAGAACACCACCCGCCAAATAGTTTGCAATGTCCGCAAACCATGGGGTATCATCAAGATTGGAATTAATAGACATTAAGGTCTCAAGGGGAAAGTATTCATTAATCTCTTGATTTGGATATTCCCCTTGATAAGGATCCTCAAGTCTACTAAGATGATCCGCAGCTAAGTTTTCCGCTCCCTTTTTATCACGAATTTCGATTTTAAGTTCTTGTAGGAGCAAAACTCAACGAAGGAGTCTCGGTTTAGCATCTTGCTTGGTCAACAAGTATTTCAAGGCAGAATGGTCGGTGTAAACGATGGTGGTGGAAAGCACAAGATAGGGGCGGAATTTCTCAAAAGCATACACTACGGCTAAAAGCTCTTTTTTGTAGTGGTATAATGCAATTGAGTCCCCGTCATTGTCTTAATAGCATAATGAATGGGTTGGAAATGTTTGTTAACTCGTTGACCTAACACCGCTCCTACCGCGAAATCACTAGCATCGCACATGAGCTCGAAAGGTAACTCCCAATTTGGAGAGACTAAGACCGGTGCCTTAGTTAATTTACCTTTAAGAAGTTCGAAAGAGTCGAGACATTCTTGAGAGAAGATGAAAGGAGCATCCTTTTCTAAGAGATGAGTCATTGTACGAGCTATTTTGGAGAAATCTTGGATGAAACGTCGATAAAATCCCGCATGGCCTAAAAAACTTCTAACTCCTTTGACGGTGGTAGGTGGAGGTAACTTAGCAATGACGTCAACTTTAGCACGGTCTACTTCGATACCGGCTTTGGAAATTTTATGACCGAGGACGATGCCTTCTTTTACCATGAAATGGCATTTTTCCCAATTAAGAACGAGACGAGTGTCTTCACACCGTTTAAGCATACGTTCTAAATTAGCAAGGCAAGAAGAGAAAGAATCACCATAGACCGAGAAATCGTCCATAAAGACTTTCATAGTTTCTTCAACCATGTCATGAAATTGTTGGGAATAAATTATAGCCAGTCTACTTGAGCGTTGACAAGAGTAAAACAAGTGTTGACAGGAGTAATACAAACGCTGACAGCTCAAGCGTTGACAAGACAAATTCAAGCGTTGATACATTGAAGACAAGCACTGATGGAAGGATATACTCTACGCGTTTATTGTATTCTAGATTACTTCTAGTAAAGATAGGAAAAACAATGTATTTTCTATATTTATCTTTACCTAGAATAGTTGATATGTAGATTATTGTACAAGGCTTCTTATGTCTATAAAAGAAGACCTTTAGGTTAATGTTCAATATAAGTTTTCATACGAAAACCACTTTCATTGTAAGCAAGTTTGATATCATTAATCAAAGTGAAAGTTTGTTTATATCTTGTGTGTTCTTGTTTAAGTGTTAATTCCGCATAACACTTAGATTATCATATACATATACAAAGGTTTCTCTAAGTGTATTACTTGATCTAATCTCGTATACATAAAGCTAAATCGATCTATGTTTGGGATCAACAAGTGGTATCAGAGCTTGTTGAGGAACTTTTGATCTTAAAGAACACAAGAACCCTAAAAATCACCAAAACCCTAATTTTCTCAAAACCTTAACAACATCATGTCAAATCCAGAAATAACCTCCTCCTCCTCACCTTTACCAAACATCAAGATTCCCATGCTTGATGCAACCAACTTTGAATTGTGGAAATTCAACTTTGAGCAATATCTAGGGATCTATGACTACACACTCTGGGATATTATTGAATATGGAAACACATTCAATAAAGCCCAAAAGATTGCTGATGCTATTGCTGGAAGAGCACCTGTTGCTGGATGTTCTGAAGCAGCTAAGAAAGAAAAGCCTGATGATGGTAGAGCTGTGTCTGCTGAAGACATAGCAAAGAAAAGGGTTGACATGAAAACCCTAAATATTCTGAAACTCTCTTTGGGACAAGAGAACCAACATAAATACAGAGGATATGAATCTGCTAAAGACCTTTGGGCAGCTCTTGAAGTTGCATATGGTGGCAATGAAGATACTAAGGAAGAGAAGAAGAAGCAACTCATGCATGATTATGTTGTCTTCAAGGCTTAACCTAATGAAAAGCTCAGCAGTGTGAGAAGCAGATTGCTTGACATTACAAGCAAATTGTCCTTCATGGGGACACAACTTGGTGATGTTGACATTAATTCCACTTTTCTTAAAAGTCTTGATGAGGCGTGGAAAATTGAGGCAAGATCTATTCTTGCCAATAATACTCACAAAAGTTCCACGTTTGATGATATCTACAACAATCTGAGGCTGTTGGAAGATGAAACTCTTTTGGAGCATGGAAGCAAGTCCACCAACAGTAACATGGCCTTCTTTTCTCATAGTGAAGGTCAATTCAATCAGAAGGACTCCTACATGCATGCAGTTACTGGATCATCATGTGTCAACGCTGGAACATGTCCTGTCATTGTCTCCTTTTCAGACGCTGACACATTCAAAAGTGACTCACCAAGAGTTAAACCTGCTGGTTTGGATCTGGATACT
Source organism: Glebionis coronaria (assembly GCA_025667525.1). Taxonomy (NCBI): domain Eukaryota; kingdom Viridiplantae; phylum Streptophyta; class Magnoliopsida; order Asterales; family Asteraceae; genus Glebionis; species Glebionis coronaria. Next base: position 314,437,798 of record CM046879.1, on the reverse strand, counting down.
GTGTGTTCTTATATTGCTTCTTTGCCCAATGGTTCAGTGATTACATATGAGGACCTTGAGCAGATAAGTGATGAGAACTTGGAAGAAATAGATATCAAGTGGAACATGGCTCTTGCTAGTATAAGAGCAAACAAGTGGAATAGAAGGTTTAAGAATAAGATGACCTTCAATGCAAAGGACACAGCTGGATTTGATAAATCCAAAGTTGAATGCTACAACAGTCATCGTATGGGGCACTTCATGAGGGAATGCAGATCTCCTAGAAGATCTAATGCTGGCAAACCTTCAAGCCAAATTGTTAAGGCTCAGGATCCTAAAGCCATGGTTGTAGTTCAAGTAATTGATGGTATGGGATGGGATTGGAGCTATCTGGCTAAGGATGTGGAAAAGGATAAAGCTTTGGTTGCTGAGATAGAAGAAGAAGAGCATGTTCAATATGCTCTCATGGCACACTCCTCCTCTTCATCTGATAATGAGGTATACGATGATGCTTTTTGTAGTAAGGGTTGTAGGTTAAACACTGAGAAACTTAACAAATAGGTGTTAAGATTATTAGATGATGTGAGTACTGAAAGATGCAAACTGTCTCATTACCAACTAGCTCTCACTCAAACTGAGAAGACAGTTTCTGAATACAAGAAAATGGAATTTGATTTAAAAGATAAATAAATATCTTAAAACATGAGTTGAATGCTAGTAATGATATTAGGAGTATCATGGAAAGGGTTAATGGTGAGTTACAGGCTAAGTTAGATGAAGCCATTAAAAACAAAGATAATGTTGGCCTTAAAATCCAGAGATTTGATAAAGCCACACAAACCCTAGGAGAATATTTGAGTAAACAAAGGGATCCTAAGGACATGACTGGGATCGGGATGAAAGACTACTCTGTGGTTCCACCACCAGCTGGTGACTTATATGGTGTCAAACAAAAGGACCTATCTTGGACTGGTTTGCCAGAACTCCAAGTGGAGGAATTCATTCCTCCACCAAGAGTTGTCACCCCAGTTGAAGAGTATCAACAAAAGTTGACTGACTTGAATGAATGGAAGAAAGTTAACCCTACCTTATTTGTTAAGGGTGGCTTGCTATGTGAAAGTCCTAATGAGTCAACTCCCATTAAGGTTACAAACTCAATCACTGGTAAAGCTGTTGACCTTGGATCAAACACCATTAGAAAACCTAGCATTAAGTATGTAGAGATGCATAGGAATACTAGGTCACCTAAGAGCCAAGTTAGCAATGATGGAACAGGCTTCTTCTCTTCTAGACCTAGGGTTGTGTCTAGAAAATCCTGTTACACTTGTGGTAGCTTTTCACATTTAGCATATAAGTGTGTCAACGCTCCCAAAGTCAACATTGTTAGAAAGTCAAACGTTGTCAGACCCAAACCTTGTGTGCACCAAAGTCCACAAGTTGTTAGACCTGCCCCATTCTTCACTAGAGGGTCTAACACTCATGGACAAAGACCATTTCAAAAGACAAACACTTGGTCTAATAGGAAATGGGTTTCTGTAGCAAACCCTAGGTTCAACACTGACAAGGGTAATTTCAGCGTTGACAAGACCATATCCAACGCTGACAGAAATGTGACCAGACCTAAATATTTGCAACCACAGGGTAAGGGGTCTAAAGCTTCTTCAAGCTTAACATGGAGACCAAAGAAAGATCAAAACCCTAATGATAATGGGATTTCAATGACCTGCAACAAATTTAATTACATTTCAAAGGTCATTACAAAACCTATTGGGGTTAACTGGGTATTTCATCTAAAGAGGGATGAAAATGGGGTTGTTATGAGAACTAAATCTGTTCTTATTGAACAACCAGATGAATCCAAGTCTGCTAAGGCTTGGGTTCCCAAAGAAAACTAACTTGTTTTCTTTATGTGCAGGGCATTCAAAAACAGGTCAATGATTATGGATATTGGGACAGTGGATGCTCAAGGCACTTGACATGGAAGGAAGATTATCTGACGAACTTCACTCCCATTAAGGATGGTGATAAGGTTTACTTTGGAGGCGGATATGGTACTATCACAGGCAAAGGAAGAATTCTCACCAAGAACTTGCATTTTGAAAACGTATTTTTGGTAAAGGAACTTGATTACAATCTTTTTAGTGTATCACAAGTTTGTGATAACAAAAATAAAGTTTTGTTTACTAACACTGAATGTTTGGTGTTAAGCAAGGATTATAAGATCCCTGATGAGATATATATTGACTATTGAACACCTAGGCATAAAGACATATACAATGTGAATCTGAATGGGATTAGAATGAATAACAATAAGTCTTGTTTTTATGCTAAAGCTTTAATAGATGAGAGTAATTTATGGCACAGGAGACTAGGGCACATAAATTTTAAGAATATAAACAGGCTTGTGAGACTTGGCTTGGTTGATGGTTTGCCTAAAAAGGCCTTCCATAATGACCACTCTTGTGTTGCATGTCTTAAAGGCAAGCAGCACAAGGTCTCATTCAAGTCCAAACAGGTGCACTCTAGTACTAGACCTCTTCACTTGCTTCATATGGACCTCTTTGGTCCAACCAATATAGAAAGTTTGAATGGTAAGTCATACTGCTTTGTTATCACAGATGACTTTTCTAGGTTTACTTGGACCTTCTTTCTAGCTATGAAGAGTGAGACAGCTGACACTTTAATTGATTTTATCACTCAGATTGAGAAGAAAACAGGCAATGAAGTTAAAATGCTTAGGAGTGATAATGGTGGTCAATTTAGGAATAAAGTGTTAGATGACTTTTGTGCCAGGAAAGGAATTACTAGGCAATTTAGTGTTGCCATAACCCCTCAGCAAAATGGGGTTGCAGAAAGAAAAAATAGAACCCTAATTGAAGCAGCCAGAACCATGTTGGCTGATGCTCATTTCCCAATAGCCTTTTGGGCTGAGGCTGTTAATACAACTTGCTATGTTCAAAATAGAGCATTGGTCAACAAAATTCAGAACAAAACACCTTATGTGTTACTTTGGGGAAGAAAACCTAATATTGGTTTTCTCAGACCTTTTGGTTGTCATGTAGTAGTTTTAGATACTAGTGATGCCTTAGGTAAATTTAGTGCAAAAGGTGATGAAGGCTACTTCATGGGGTATTCAGTGTAGAGCAAGGGATATAGGGTTTATCTTAAAAAGGAAAAACGTATTCTTGAAAGAGTACATGTTAGGTTTTTAGAGAACCTAGTGATCCTGAAAATGGTCCAAATTGGTTGTTTGACTTGAAACCTTTGTCTAGGACTTTAAATTATATGCCTGTCACTAATCCAGACATTGTGAAGGTAACTTCAAATGTTGTGGAAGAACAAGTTGTTGATGTTTCAGGTACACAGGTTCATGAAAAGGTTGGATCACAAGCAGAAAAGTCATCTCCTATACAAGAATATGTTACCATCCCCATATGGACAGATGCTTTTGCTGCTGCTGCTGCTGGAAAAGATAATGGTGGTCCCCAAGTACCACCAGATAACAACATGCATGGTCCTTCAGGCGCTGACAAAGGAAAATCTAGCGCTGACAAGACCAATTCAGACGTTGATGGCTCAGACGCTGGCAACAATAGTTCAAGCGTTGTTAGCCCACACACTGACAAACAAGGTTCAGGCGTTGACAACACTTCTGCACATCTTTTCTCTTCCACTTTTGAACAAGGTGAACCTTCCAATTTATATGAAGAGGTTCATCCTCATGTTGATGAAAGAGAGTCTGAAGAAGAAGATATTGGCAACTTGGAGAATGAGATTGAGGACACCAGACTGTTTGAAGGAGGAGTTCTCACTTCTACTATGAAGAATCACCCCACTTCTCAAATCATTGGTGATTTTATTACTCTTGTTCAGACTAGAAGATCTCATCAAGGTCTTGGTGGGTTTATTGACAATATTCACAAGAAGGTTGATACCCCTCTTGTGCAAGCATGTTTGTTTACCTGTTTTCTGTCACAATAGGAACCCAAGAAGATATTTGATGCTCTCAAAGAACCAAGTTGGGTGGAAGCAATGCAGGATGAGCTTCACCAATTTGCAATTCAGGATGTTTGGGAGCTGGTTGAGTGTCCCTGATATGTCAGACCTTTAGGGACAAGATGGGTTCTAAGAAACAAGAGAGATGAAAGAGGTATTGTGGTCAGAAACAAGGCAAGATTAGTGGCTCAGGGATATACACAAGAGGAGGGGATAGACTATGAGGAGGTCTTTGCACCAGTTGCAAGGATTGAAGCTATCAGGATCTTCTTAGCCTATGCATCCTGCATGGGCTTCACTGTCTATCAAATGGATGTCAAGAGTGCCTTCCTCTATGGAACAATTGTTGAGGAGGTATATGTGATGCAGCCTCCTGGTTTTGAGGATCCAGAGAATCCAGACAAGGTGTATAGAGTCAAGAAGGCTATGTATGGACTTCATCAAGCCCCTATAGCATGGTATGGTACTTTTGTCTACTTATTTAGTGGACAATGGATTCAAAAGGGGCACCATAGATCAGACACTATTTACAAAGAAGAAAGGTAAGTATGTGTTGCTTGTTCAGGTCTATGTGGATGATCTCATTTTTGGGTCTACTGATCAAAAGATGAGTGAGGATTTTTCCAAGCTGATGACAGACAAATTCAAGATGAGTGCTATGGGGGAGATGAACTTCTTTCTTGGTTTACAAGTTCAGCAGAAAGAAGATGGTATCTTCATCTCCCAGGATAAATATATGGTTGAGATCTTGAAGAAGTTTGGATTTTCTCCACATGAAAAGAGGGCTACTAATCCTATGGATAGAGAACACCCTTGGGGGAAGATTGGAGATGGAAAGGATGTTGATGTCAGTCACTATAGATCAATGATTGGTTCATTGATGTATCTCATAGCCTCTAGACCTGACATCATGTTTGCTGTGTGTGCTTGTGCACGCCATCAAGTGACTCCTAAGGAATGTCACCTTTATGCTGTGAAGAGGATCTTTAGGTACCTAAGATGCTATCCTAGTCTTGGTTTGTGGTACCCAAAGGATTCACCATTGGAGCTGATTGCATATTCAGACAGTGACTATGGAGGTGATAAATGTGATAGGAAATCTACAACTGGTGGATGTCAGTTTCTTGGGAGCAGGTTGATATCTTGGCAATGCAAGAAACAAACAGTGGTGGCTAATTCTACAACTGAAGCTAAGTATGTGGCTGCAGCTGCTTGTTGTGGACAAGTTTTATGGATTCAGAACCAGCTGTTGGACTATGGGTATAATTTCATGCATACCAAGATATTTGTTGACAATAACAGCACTTTATGCATTATTAAGAATCATGTACATCATTCTAAAACTAAACACATAGAAATTAGACACCATTTTATAAGAGATTGTTTTGAAAAAGGTTTAATACAACCAGATAGGGTTGACACAGAAGAGAATGTGTCAGATTTACTAACTAAACCTTTTGATGCTGGAAGGTTTCAATACTTGGTAACAAGTATTGGGATGATCAATCTCACATAATATGTGTTTTGGAGTCTTTTTGTAAAAGTATGTACAGGATAATGCATTGTTATTGGTCTTTTTGAGGATTTAGATTTTCAATTATATTTTTCTAACACTGACAAAGGTTGCTTGAACGCTGATAAGTGTTTTTGTGACGTTGTCAGCAATATATTTGTCTAACGCTGACAAAGCTTCCCTCAACGCTGTTATGTGTTATCGGGGCGTTGTCAGCAACAATGTTAGTTTTGTGGTTTTCAATCTATATGTGCAGGTGGTGTTAGCAGTATCCAATTGGATACAGAGTTGCTTATGGATTATTGAAGAAGCATCTGGACATGTTTTTATCTATGGATGATGGTTGGAATTTTTAATTCCTATCTTGACATAAATTTTTATGTTCATGCATATTTTTAGCAACATATGTATCATAGTTTAAGGGGAGGTTTTAGGAACCTTTATGATGTTTGGGTATCCATATGATACTCTTATCACAATTCTAGATTGTGTCCACAGGTGAGTATGAGTTAGTTTTACTAAATCATGAGGCACTGTAGCATGCAAAGTTGATATACTATGCATGTTGCCAAGACATTTTTGGCCTAGAATTGGTTGTGGTCTGTTGGGAGACTAGGGAATGATTTTGTCATGGGTTTTACCTGGGAGTAACAAGGAATTTTATAAGGTAACTTAGTTGTTAAGAGTTTTGGTTAGCAAGGGACACTAGAGGACTGTTATGTCTATCTTGCATAAGCAAGTGTGCATAACTGTACAGTGCTTGTCGCCCTATAATAATTATCAACTTTTTGGTTATCTTCTCTAGGATAAATTACTTTGTTAAGGTCATTTTTCATTTTTAAACATTTTTATTTTTGGACGCTGACAAGTATTTTTCCAAGCGTTGTTGTGAACAATTTAGACGCTGACATGGCTATGGCAAACGTTGACAAGAATATAGCCGTTGGGCGTTGATAGGTTATTTTTGACCGTTGACACTCAATGGGACCTACCCAGTTGTTACTTTTTGACATATTTTTAGGCCGTAATTTTGGGACCTGATAACTTTCATTTAATGCATGAGATAAACTTATTCTTATTCAATATTTTCATGATTACATTTTGATAATACTTGCCTATTTTTGGGCCAATCAGATGCATTTTCTTCTCCTATATATTTGGCTCCTATTTTTAAACAGGGTACCTATTATTCTTGTCTAACACAATTTTCTCTTATCAACTTCATCTTTATCAATCATTTTCACAGCTTTCAACAATGGCACCAAAGTTTAAACCATCAGATTTGGAATTGGGGTTCAGAAGTCAACACAACATGATCACGTATCTTGAAGCTGATGATACTCTGTTTCCCCAATACACACAAATGGTGGCGTATTTGAACGCATCTCCTTTTAGGTATGCTCTTTCTCATGCAACACTCATTCCTGTCACACATATTCAACAGTTTTGGAACAATGTCAGTTCCTTAACAGTTAATAGAGTGACTACATTATCTTCTATTGTTCATGGGAGAACTTGGGTGGTTACTGAAGCTTTGGTACGCCAAGGTTTGCATCTTGATGATGTTGATGGTATAACCACCCTTCCCATTAGTGAAATAGAACAAGGACTAAGGGCTTTGGGTTATCCTTTTCCTGCTCAAGGAACTTTAAATAAATATCATAAACAGGAGTTTCCCCCAGCCTGGAAGTACCTAATACATGTCCTCCTACAATGTTTGAGTCCCAAGTGTACTGCACACAATGAGATCAATAGATCTATTGCAAGTGCTATTGTGTGTATTGCTACTAGGAAAAAATTTAATTATTCCAAAATGATTTTTGAGGGCATGTGTAAAAATAAAGGGAACAAAATGACTTTAGCTTATCCCAGATTTTTACAAATGGTTTTTGATGTCCAAGGATACTGCACAAGGGATCATGATGATTTTTATGAGATCCCTGTACAAAAGAAAGCAATTTTTATGAAGATGAACTCACCCCCACATCGTGACCTACCCCTCACCCCTGTTATGATTGCTGTCATTGAAGCAGCACAACCCCAACCAGACCCCCAACCCCAAATTGACCCAATACCTGAACCATTACCTTCACCACAACATATGCAAATTGACCAAGAACCCTTCAACGCTGACACATTAAATGTTGGCGTTGATGTGCCTATTTCAAACGTTGACACACAACCTTCACAGACCCAAACACCCCTTAACCAACCCACATCCACCCAATCCACATCTTCTTCTCCCCTAACACATTATAGGTTACAAAAACGCCAAAGGACTACTGGAGTGTTCTCTTTTTGTGGTCCTAGCCATGTAGCAGAGAGAACCACTACCACAGGTGTGGTTGGTGTTATGGATGAGGCTGGGACTATTAGTTCTGGCTTAGAAGCTGGCGAAGACAGTCCTATCATTATTAAGACCTCATCCATGCCCAATGAATCTAACTTGGGAGGTCAAATACCCATTTTAGAAGAGGGCAGATTGGAACCAATGACCCTAATGGAATTGACGGCTGTCTGCATGAGCTTGCAAAAGCAAAATGCAGACTTGGTACAAGTTGTCAACACACAAGGCCTTGAACTCACGCAATTGAGGGAGAGGATTTTTATCTTGGAGACTGCTAGTACAAGGAGAGGGATGGAGGAATCTTTCAAAGGGGAGGATGAACAAATAAATGTGAGTGATAAGGGCAACCATGATGGTCAATCTTTGGATGTAGCTGAGGCCCTAACAAGTTTGAAGAAACAGAGAGGTTTTGATACGTCTCTAGTCTCTCCTACAAACTTAAATATATCATTTACAGCCATGTTGGAGGAAATTGAAAAAGGCGCTGAGGCAGGAAATTTGAGCGTTGACAAGGAGAATTTGAACGCTGACATGAGTATCTTGCGCGCTGACAAAGCAGAATTGGGCGTTGACAGACCTACAAATGAGGTTGGTGTATTCCAGTCATCATCCATCATCAAGGAGGTTTCTTCACAGGTATCACCATCTACCTTACAAACAATTGATCCATTAGATAAGGGTACGGGTATTATGGTAGAAGAGGTTGTTCCAAAGAATGTAACACAAGTTGAATTTGATAGAAGGTTGGCTGCACAAATTGTGGAACAAGAAAAGAAAAAGGTGGGTGAATCACCTTTTGTTGTCACTTCAGAAGAGCAAGAAGGAAGTGATGGAGCTAGTTCAGACTCAAGTGTAATGATCATAGAACAACCAGAAAGACTTGAGTATGGTGATGAGCTGGCCAAGGAGAAATTGAATGAGTTGAAATTGCAGGTTGATTTTTATATGCCAGAGGTGCTTCAGATGTACCATGCTTGGGAAGAAAGGTGTATAGAGAATCCACATTTGACCATTTCAGATCAGATATGGGATTTGGAGATTCTTCTCAGAGTATAAAAGGATTGCAAGGTCATACTGAAACACAAAGCAAGCAATGTTCTCTCAAATTTGAAAAGGGATAGAAAGGAGTTGTACTTCATGCTGCTCAGATGTCATGGAACAGGTTGGACTTATAAGAAATTGACTGGGTTGACATTTGATGAGTTGGAATTTAGAGCTTATCCCATTTGGGTTAGAGTGCAGGAAGAGAACACTCTAAGACTTCTTTCTGATGAAAGAAAAGAAGAACTTGCAGAGGAAATGGAGCTCAAGAAAGCAATGTTTGTTCCCAGACCAGTGAAAAAGGGAGTTTCTCTTGAGTTTCCCAAAGATATGGATCCATTACATCCAAGTGAAGCTGTCATAAGAAAGAGCCTCAAGCTCTCACCATTAGAAGCTTCAGATATGATACAAGTGTTACCACTTGATTCCAGAAACCCAATTGTAAGTTATGAAGAAGATGAATGTGGGTTTTGGAAGATTGGCAGGTATGGAAAAGAGGTGCACACTTTTACCACTCTTATATTTTTATTTGCAAGTTTTGACAGAGAAGACTTGGTAGATCTATGGAGGTTATTAGAAGCCAAGTATGTGACTGAAGCACCAACTTCAGTCAATGGAATAAAACTGTGGTCAACATTCAAGAGAATGTGTGGACCAATTGATGAAGATCCTGCTATTTGGAAGGATCTTGAAGATGATCTCAGTGGTCTTCAATGGAGATTGTATTCAGCTGCTGGTGTTTTTTATTTGAGTTCTACAAAGTTTGCTGAGTATCTACTTGTGGATGGGCAGTACTTCATGTCCAAGGAGGTCTTGGAGAAGATGAAGAACACTCAACTGGAAATTGATTATTCAAGTGACGTGGCAAAAGACTTGATCAGATTTATTTATTACCAATATGAGAAGGTTTGTAAGATTCCTCTTAGTTCTTAATGTTTATTCAGAAACTTGATCACTAGAGTAGATATCAAGTTTAGGGGAGGATTGTTGGGAATAAATTATAGCAAGTCTACTTGAGCGCTGACAAGGGTAAAACAAGCGTTGACAGGAGTAATACAAACGCTGACAGCTCAAGCGTTGACAAGACAAAGTCAAGCGTTGATACATTGAAGACAAGCACTGATGGAAGGATATACTCTACGCGTTTATTGTATTCTAGATTACTTCTAGTAAAGATAGGAACAACAATGTATTTTCTATATTTATCTTTACCTAGAATAGTTGATATGTAGATTATTGTACAAGGCTTCTTATGTCTATAAAAGAAGACCTTTAGGTTAATGTTCAATATAAGTTTTCATACGAAAACTACTTTCATTGTAAGCAAGTTTGATATCAATAATCAAAGTGAAAGTTTGTTTTATATCTTGTGTGTTCTTGTTTAAGTGTTAATTCCGCATAACACTTAGATTATCATATACATATACAAAGGTTTCTCTAAGTGTATTACTTGATCTAAACTCGTATACATAAAGCTAAATCGATTTAAGTTTGGGATCAACAGAAATATCGCCATCATACACCTTTGGAAAGTCTCGGGAGCATTGCATAAGCCGAAAGGCATTCGTTTGTAAGCAAATGTTCCATAGGGACAAGCAAATGTTCCATAGGGATCAACAGAAATATCGCCATCATACACCTTTGATGCACTTTAGTGAAACCGTGTTGTGGACATTTTCTCCAAAGTTCTTTAAATCGATCCCAAGACACACTAAACGTTTCCCCATATTGTTGTTCAAAGGTGATGATTTCATTCCTTAAAGAAGTGGTCCGTGATGGTGGGAAAAAGTAGTTTATGAACTTGGTCTCTAAGTCGATCCATGTGGTAATACTTTGGGGTGGTTCCTTATCAAGCCAAATCCGGACTTGTCCCTCGAGGGAAAAAGGAAAGAGTTGCAAACGAATAGCCTCTTGTGGCACCCCATTGTATTTGACGGTGTTGGCTAATTGTATGAATCGTTTGATATGAGCGTGTGGATCATCATTAGTACGGCCTAAAAATGGTGTAGCGGAAACCATTTGAATAAAACCCGATTTAAGTTCAAAATGATTTGCTCTAATATTCGGCACCACAATCGCGTCATCGTTTCCTTCAACGTGAGATTGTAGAATCTCAATCATTGGTCGATTATCCGTTGCCATCGTATTGTCGAAAGCTCGATTCTCAGGATCGGCTTTAATGATGGTCTTTTTGTTTTTCTTCTTCTTCTTCTTTTTGGAAGAAATGGAAGAGTTTGGTACACCAATCGGTATGTATGTATGCGCGCGAGTGTGCATACAATTAAAACTTTGGAATGAGGTAGGTGACCTCGGTCGACTTTGAGAGTAAAAGGATTTTCCCTCTCGAGGAGCAATATGAAAAAGCTACAAAAATATATACTTAAGTACTAATTGAGTTGGCAAACCAATAATCGGTCGTCCCTCTCAATATACACACAAGCAAGCAGGGAAACGAGGTGGCAAAAAGCACTTAAAAACCTTTTTCTTTAGACGGCCTTTTATAGCGTTTCGCCTTATACCCACCTTATAGTTTGTATATATCGAGTTCAAACGTCTTACTAGTATTTATCTATTTTGCCCTTTTATTTCGTTATGGATGCGAATACAATAGTTAGGTGATGAAATTCCAACTAAGGCCTTATTTGAAAAGTAAGTAAATCTATTGTGCTACGTAATATAATATAGTAAAAGAAAAATCTTTTTGTATTTTTTAAGAAAAATATATATTCAAAAGAAAAATCGAATGAAATCGAACTAAGAAATAACACTAATACGTAATATTTTTGGTGTAATACTTTTAGGAAAAAGTATTACTTTTGGATTTTTTAATTTTTTTGGTGCAAATCTTAGGAAAGAATTTGCTTTTGTGATTTTTTAATTTTTTTGTATTTTTAAGTTTTTAATTTTTTTGTGTTTTTGATTTTGTTACACGAAAATTAACGTTCAAAAATGAACGGATCCCAAAATCCAAACGTCTTCACGAAAAATCGTCAATCGTACGAGCGAAGCGGCAGCGGCGCCATTTTAATATAGAGAGATTTTGTATGTATTTTTGCTCCACGGATTGACTCGAATTGAAATCGGACTAAACGTTAGACTATATTTTGTTTTTGGTGGAAAGTATTTTTGGTATTTTTAAACTAATTAAAAAACTATTCAAAATAAAAGCTATTTAATCTAATTTAAAAATTAAACTAATTTAAAAAAACTTTTAAATGAAAAATACTTTAAAATAAAACTTAATTAAATTGTAAACTAATTTTTAAACTAAAATTTAAATAAGAATGTAAAAACTATTTTTAATCTATAAAAACTATTTTAAAATTATAAAATAAAATATATATTTTTTTTATCTTTTTATTTTTTTATAAAAACTGAATTAACCTTTTTTACTATTAGTTAAATTTAATTAAACCTAAAATTGATTTAAACTAATTAATTTAAAACTGCAGTAAAGATTAAACCCTATATTAAATACAAAGCGTGTAAACAATCACAAAAAGTGGTCTAGCACAGTTGGCTAGGTTGTTTGGCAACTGGACAGGAGGTCCAGGGTTCGAGTCCTGGTGGGACTATATTTTTGCTAAAAAATTTTATTTTTTGGATTTTTGATTCACTCAGACAAATTGTGTCTGAGTGTTTATATGCAGCAGCAATAAGCTAGTGAAACTAAACAAATAAGCCAAACAGAAAAGACAAATAAGCAGTGAAAACAAATAAACCAATTAAGCAATTTAAGATAATAAGCTAAAATGAAATAAACTACACAAGCTAAACCAACTTAACTAAGCAGATATGTTATATCTAAAATAAGCAATCCCTAACAACTTAACAGATATAAGATAAGCAGATCCGAACAACTCTTCCAAATCCAAACAGGTTAAATAAACAGCAGATTCAAAAAGCAGATAAAACAGATCGAGTAATCAAAATAAGCAGAAACATCAATCTAATAAAACTCGAATCAAAATAAACAGATAAAAAAAATGAAAAGCAAACTGAAATAAATGAAAAGCAAACTAAAATAAGCTAAGCAGTCTTAACTCACAACCAATATAGCAGATTATTAAAACTAAGCAAATCCAAATAAGCTACTACTTAAAAACTTGAACAGGTAAACAAATTACGCAGACCCAAACAACTCCTATTCCAAACGAAAACTAACAAAAATCTTAAGCAGATTCAGCAGCACAAAACACCAGCAGTTATAATAAATCATAAACATTAACATAAAAAAAATAAAAAAATAAAATAAAAAGTAAAACAAACCTAATGGAGATAGCCTTTGAGCAGTAGGTGGGCGTTGTACCCCCAAATATTCGAAACCGAGACCAACTAATCAAACAAACACCACCATTTCTTTACCCAAACTCCATCGTCACCATCAATAACACCATAACCAGTAACCAAATCGAACCATATATTGTTTATAATTTCCCAGTAGGGGAGATTATCTCTTATCTTTTTAATCCAATAATGATTTAATCAAAAATAAATTCAAAGTAACTTGAAGTAAATTAAAACGAGACACAAATTTTAATAAAACTGAAATTTCATTAATATAAAACTTCGATTACAATACTTTAAAAAGAGAAAATACAATTAACCCTAATTCTATTTTTTCAGAAAATAAATAAACTAAAGAGAAAAGGTACTCCAAAATTACAGATAGGAGGGGTTTTTATAGGAGAAAGCCCAAGAAACCCTCTTCTTAGCTTCAACATTAAGCAACAAATCCTAGCCGTAGAATCCATCAATCTTCATCTCTCTCTTCAGTTTCTTCAATCTTGCGATGGAGAATGAATTATAGGACATGGATTGCCATGCTGGCAAGAGATGTGTTTGTTGTGCTAGTTGATTGGTGATGTGGACTTCTTTGATTGGGGAGTTTGGTGGTGGAGAGGTGCCATAGCCAATCAAATCAAAGGATTTGGCCACGTATGGAGAGAGAGGACCATCACCCTTGGTGTATTGCTCCGTTTTTCATGGGGATTTAATCCCAATCCGTGTGAATCAAACGAATTGGGTAAAACCCCAAATTTTGGGTGAGTTAAATTTTGTTTAGTAAAAATTAGGGTTTGGGTATGGCTGCTAGTTTTGGGGAAGAAAGAGAAGTGGGTGGTGGAAATTTTACTTCATTTGTATCGAATGATAAGTGGGGAAAGGTAAAAGTTTTATTTATGTGTGGTGGGGTGAATGGGGATACACGTGTGAGGTAAGCTGGGGTGCGTGCGTTTGTGTTGACCTGGGGTTGACTAAACTAGCAAAGCAAAAATGAATAAGCTTCTCTTTAGAAATCCGTTCCAAGTAATTGGGCTTGAGATCCAATTTTCCTTTCCAATCCGTGAATTTGTTTTAGAAAATGGCTTGGCCCAATTTCCTTTAATCCGTCCCATGAATAATGGATTTTGGGCCTTTTGATCCATGTATAAATTCAACATCTTCTCAAATGGGTTTGTGGGCCCAATAAGCAAATATGGGACCCACAAAGCTAGAATATCTCAAATTATATTAAATTCACTAAGAACGAGCTCGATTTCGGCTTTGTCGATCTTTTCTTCAAAACCGTGTTGATTTTTCCGGTTTTCGTGATCTTCGGCACACTTTTGGTCTTTTGACTTTGTCTTTGTCTCTTTTTGGACTTTTCTTCAACATTTGACCGTGAAATCCCGTGTTTTCTCTTCTTTTGATCATTTGTACCTATTTTAACACAAAAACACAAAACCACGCGTAATTCAGACTTTTACGACATTAAACACATGATTAGGTCTTGTTTTTCCTTGATTTTAGTGGCAAAAGGATAAGTGTTTACACACTTATTAATCCGCATCTACATATGCTATAAGTGCAATCGAAGAGTCCTTCGAATACCAAAGTCCCCGATTAATGGTTCCTTTAAGATATCGAAAGATCCGTTTCATAGTAGCCAGATGTAACTCAGTAGGCCTAGTATGATACCGAGCACACATACATATAGCAAACTGAAGATCAGGTCGACTAGCTGTGATATACAAAAGGGTACTGATCATTCCACGATAAAGTGTCGGATCAACGGCAACTCCATGTGGATCTGCATCAAGCTTAGTTCGTTCCACCATTGGAGTATCCACGGGGTCGCAAGATTCCATCTTATAATTCTTAACCGATTCAAGGGCATACTTGGATTGATTGATAAAGATGCCTCTGGGACTCTGAGATATCTAAAGACCTAAGAAGAATGATACCTTGCCCATCATTCACATCTTAAATTTGGAAGACATGAGTGTCCCAAACTCATCTGATACGGTTTGGGTCGAGGCTGCAAATATAATATCATCAACATATATTTGTACCATAATCATATCTTTACCTCGTTTCGGAATGAACAGCGTGGGATCCACCTTGCGTTTAGCGAAGCCTTGTGTAATGAGGAATTGTGACAATAGATCATACCATGCGCGAGGAGCTTGCTTCAACCCATAGAGAGCCTTCTTAAGCTTGTACACATGATTAGGATATTTAGGATTCACAAAACCATCCGGCTGTTGAACATAGACTTCTTCCTTGATTTCACCATTAAGAAATGTCGTCTTTACATCCATCTGATAGACGATCATATTCATATGGGCCGCATAAACGAGAAATAGTCTAATAGCTTCCAAACGGGCAACAGGTGTAAAGGATTCCATAAAGTCGATGCCCAATAATTACTTATATCCACGAGCTACGAGTCGAGCTTTGTTTTTCAATATTCCGCCTAACTCGTCGAGTTTCACCTTGTAAACCCATTTCAATGTGAGTAACTGCACTTGATCCGGGCATGGGACAAGTTCCCATACTTCAAGACGTATAAATTCATTAAGTTCTTCTTGCATAGCTTCTATCCAACAGGATTGAGTAAAAGCTTCTTGCCATGTCTTAGGTTCAACTTCAGTGATAAAAGCATCAAAATTACAAAACATTGCATTTTCTTGTAGCTGACTTCATGTGGATACCAGACGATTAGGGTCACCAATGATAGAATCTATGGGATGATCCTTTCTTCACTTGATGTAATGTTCACGAATCCGTGGATTGGAGTAAACTGTAGAAGGAGCTTCCTCTGAGGTGTACGACCCGGCTTGATTAGGGTCGGAATTGGTACACCAAAGAATGGAAGTTCACGCATTTGAGCGAATTCCAAATCGTGATCATCATCATCCTCTTCATCATCAATAGGCATGACATGGGTAGTTGATTCGGGTGTTGGTAGAGAAGTACTTGTTGAAGGTATATCTTGACCGATTGTAGGTGCAGATGTGTCTGATTGTGCTTCGGTTGCTGGAGCGACAACTTCGGTTACCGGAGCTATTACCTCAGGTTCTGGAGAAACAATACTTGGAGGAGTAAAGAATTCATCAAAGAACGGTTGAAACAACGTATCCCATTCAGTCCTAGAAGGTGGCGTAAATGATGATGAAGTAGGGTTGTTTGGGACAAGACCAGAACTAATGTTACTGGCTCCCATTTCATGAAGTGCGGGTTCAGAGCTGCTTTGCTCAGAAGCCATTGTTGTCAGCTCATCAAAATCAACATTCATAGTTTCAAGGATCTTACGAGACTTACGATTGTAGATTCGGTATGCCTTCTTTGCGGGTGCGTAACCAATGAAAATACCAATATCAGCCTTTGGTTGAAGTTTTCCCAAATTTTCACCATCATTATTTGGATAGCATAGAGAACCAAATACAAGAAGATATGACAAATCAGGTACTTTTCCATGGAGAAGCTCATAAGGTGTTTTACCATGGCGTTTACGAATTAGTGACCGGTTTTGGGTGTACACTGCTGTAGATACTGCTTCTGCCCATAAAAACAATGAAGCCTTTGCGTAAATTAACATCGTTCGAGCAGCTTCCATAAGTGTGCGATTTTGCCTTTCAACGACACCGTTTTGTTGTGGAGTGCGTGCAACGGATGTTTCATGAGATATACCAACTTCTTCATAATAATCACGCAAGATTTGATTCACAAATTCGGTTCCATTATATGTACGAATGCGTCGGACAGTAGTGTTGAGACGCACTTGAATCATCTTGAGAAATCCGATGATGAATTTAGGTGCCTCATTTTTTGTTGTAAGAAATTTCAACCATATAAACCGAGAGTAATCATCGACAATTACGAGGATGTACTTTTTGCCACTAAGACTTTCAACACGCATTGGCCCACAAAGATCCATATGTAACAGATAAACTTTCTCTTGGTTTGTGTCTTCCGTCTTGGGATTGTAAGATTTCTTAGTACTTTTCACCATTGTACACGCGGAACACAAATGATCCTTGTGAAATGATAGTTTAGGAAGACCACGAACAAATTCGTTTTTCGCCAAGTGATGAATAGCGTCAAAGTTAAGATGAGATAACCGTCGATGCCATAACCATGACTTAGTATTCGATGCTTTGGAGAGAAGACATACGGGAGAAGCTGTAAAACCCGCATGCTTTTACCATGAATAGTACCCTTAAGATCATACATACTAGATTAAAACTTTCCTATTATAGCATGATTACGATTACGTGTTATGATTTTACGTATTACGTACGTGTCAGAACACGATAAGTATTTACTACGCACGAGCACGCAATAATTATTTGACAATAATTAATCACGAACATGCGATCATGAATCACGAACGTAATTAAATCACGAACTATTATTAATTACATATATATTTATTACGGGCGTAAATAAATATATTAGGTCACGGTAATTATTTAACGAGAACACACAAAACGTGAACACAAATAAACACGAACAAACACGTAAAACACAAACATATGAACACACTTATTAATTAGACACGGAAAATGATCGGGTTACCCCTTGTGGGCCCCATTACCACGAAATTAGGGAGGGAGGATGGGCTTAGCCCATCAATTTTTACTAAAGGGGTTAATAATTTTTACACTACTCATTTTTCATTCACAGAAGATTTTAGATAAAAACCTAAAACCCTCCTTCCTTGTTCTTTTTGTGCCGCCACCCTACAAACACCACAAGGAGGTGGTTTGTGATCTTGGATCTTGGATTATTAGTTGGTGATCGTGTTTGTTCTTCGTCCTTTTGATCCACGAATTCGGTAAATCCTTTTTAAACTTTTCCTTTTGATTTGATCTTATAATAAATCAAGAACATGTTATGTTTTATTACAAAAACCTAATAAATAAACATGGATCTAACATGATTTGGGGTTTAATAAAATCAAAAGTATGTTTTTAAGGGGTGTTTGTTTTGGCCGCAGGCTGCACCAAACCCGAAGGGGTTTCGGTTTGGCCAACCGACCACCACTAAGACCATATGGTCTTGGTTGGTTGGTGTGGGTCCCACGGCAGCCTCAAGACATGGGGTACCCCGATTTGGTTCGGGGTACGGTGTCGATTTCATGTCCGGTTCATGCTTTTTGATTCTAGATCCGGTTCATGGTGTATGTTTAGTTTTCATGTTTTATGATCTTATGTAAAAAATTAAATTAATAAAATGACATGATTAATTTAATAACATGACTTAGGTTATTTTTAATTATTAATAATCATGAAATTAATTAACCTAAGTATTTTATATTTTAGACTTATAATTAATTAATTATTTGAAAACCATGATTATAATTAATTAATTAACATGACTTAGGTTATATTATTAATATATAATAATACATGTTTTAACCTAAGTATTTAACTTTATTTAATTAAAAACATGTTATACTTTAATTAAATATTTTAACCTATAGTTTAATTTAATTACATGGAATAATTATTAAACTATACATTATATCATATGACTTAGAGAATAATCATGAAAACACTTAGGCTTATATACTTAGCTTATTTAACCAGCTTATTTCTAATTATGGAAACTTTCTATTTTTAGAAACTTAATTAAATAAGGCAGCTAATCTATTAATGGAAACTTTCTATTTTTTTTAGAAACTTAATTATTTCAGGCAGCTAATCTATTTATAGAAACTTATTTAATTAAGGTAGCTGATCTATTTATGGAAACTTTCTATTTATGGAAACTTTCTATTTTTAGAAACTGATCTATTTTAAGCAGTAATTCTATTTTTGGAAACTTTCTATTTTTGGAAACTTTCTATTTTTGGTAACTTTCTATTTTTGGAAACTTTCTATTTTAGAAAACCTGCTATTTTTGGAAAGTTACTTATTATTACACAGTAAGTATAATAATACATGAAATACAAGAAATACTTAATCAGATTAAACAGAATATAAGATAAACACGGTTTAAGGCTTTAAAACAGTAAAACATGGTAAGAACACATAAAATAAGCTAAGACATGACATAAAACCAGCTACGTATTTAGTAAGCAGATACTTATTCATGTATGTATTTATGTAGCACGAGTGATTCAGAAGTAGGATTCCGCTCAGTTCATCTTCTTCGTTCACTGGACATAAGGTACGGATTCCTGTCCTTTCAGTATGGACATTCTTTCCTTATTAGGATTCCCCGTATGCAGCCAACTGTTTTCCCGTAGTATAAGTTACGTGTTTGATTTCTTATGTTTAATTAAGATTACCTATAGCCATATACATGCATGACCAGCTTCACCTAGTTATGGAGGTACCATAACCATAACATTTTGGCCATTTATATTATATTTATCATGTGGGGCGTATGGGTGCATCCTAGTTACATGTTTTCAGACAAGATTTCATGGTGAATGTGGTGTGTGCCTTGCATCCTTCACAAGGAGCTGATCCCTCCTACCCAAAAAACAGTATATTAAATTAGAGGCAGCCCCTCTAATTTGCATGATGAGGTCACCCCTCCAAGTATTCATGCACGGTGGATTTTCATGACCTATATTGGCTAATGGTAAAATATGTTAAACAGTTTTCATAAGATAAACATAAGGCTTTTCAAACTATAAAACCAGTTTTATGAACATGTTCCAGGTTTTCCAGGACTTATACTTTTCCGCTGCTATTAAGTCTTTATTATGCTTAGTCATTCATACTATGTCTATATCTGTGCACTGAGCGTTTTGCTCAGCCGTTACTTTCCTTTCCATGTACCAAAACGGTAGGTACCCTAGGGAAGACTCGAGCATTTGGAGGACGTGCATATGATGGAAGCTGCTAGAGACTTCTTTTCCTTTTTTCCTTCATATACTTATGCTTGTTTAGTCTTTCATTCATTTCTTTTGGCTTTATTATGTTTTGGGCTTATGTTTGGGAAACGATGTTTGATTCCGGTTTTCCCTATGGTCATGTATGTTTTAGTACATTTACCTTGCATGCTTTGATGACACGCCATAATTACGCGTGACATTCCATTTATCAAAATGGGGTGTTACAATTATGGTATCAGAGACAAGGCTTCGACCTGTAGGCTCTAAAACTCGACCTGTGACTAGTGGGTAGTCACCAGGAGCTTCCTAAGCCAACGTTTGTTATTCCACGTATTGATGTTTTCAGCGCATTGTTGTTTTAACCATGATGTTTTCAGCACCTTGAGGTTTTAACCTTGATGTTTTCATCGATATTGTTTTACTAATATGGATGGATAACTGTCATTCATATTTAGTTATGTGTCATTGTTTCATGCATAATGTTCCTCATGAACTGTGGCTATGTGGACTGAACCCCAGTAGTTCATAATTAGTCACATTAATTTTTTTTTTGATAAGTTTTGACAGATGATTTTCATTTATTTATGTTTCATGTATCATTGTTGCAGGGATTATGACTAAGTAATGGTTGGTACAGGACCGGCCCTATTTAGTCGCATGTGCTTTTATCGAAAATTTTAACTTTGGGACCGACCCATAGGCGTCCCCTCGCCATGTCTTTTGTTTGGGACCGATCCATAGGCGTCCCTTCGCACATATAAAGGTTTTTATAAACTACATTACGCATTCATGCACTGTTTTTCATGCATAAAATTTTTCTCATGATTTAAATTGGCATAAAAAAAATTTCATGTCCCCTCATAAGTTATTATGTTTTTATGTCAAGTATGTTTTCATACTGTCATGGTTAACTTCAGTTTCATGCTGATTATGTTATACACTTCTTCATGATAGATGGTTTCATGTTTCTTCATGATAATTCCGTCTTCATGTTGATTATGTCTTACGCCTCTTTTATTATTTACGTTTTCCTGCAAGACATTGTTAGATTTCATCGAATCATGCTTTCATGATAGTCATGGTTGGTTTTCATTGATCATGCTGTCAAGCAAATCATCGTTGAGTTTTGTGTAACCACACTTTAACGTTTCCGTTATAACCAGAATGATGTCTATGCTAATACTGCTAGGTTATCATGATGGTTTTCCTAACCGTTTAACCGATATACTTTCCTTAAATCATGATAAATGATCGATCCCATACCGATCATTTCATGTGCATTCCACGTGTACTCCACGTACCGTATTTCATGTGTATTACACGTACCTTAATCCATGTGTATTTCATTTGCAATACTTTACGAGTATTCGCTAGTCGATTCTGAATCACCTCAGGCGTATTTTCAATTGCTGATATTCTACAAGATTGCTGATGCCGCTCATAACTGGGAGATGTTACTAAAGGTTGATGTTGCTGACGTTCGGAGACGCTACGAGATGCAGATGTTGTTCACAACCTGGAGATCCTACAAGATGAAGACAAAGGCGTCAGAGCAAAGCAATTGGACGAGAAGATGCTTCACCATCAGATGATTTCCATCAATCATTGTCCCTAATTCTTAGTTACATGTCACATGTCATTCGGCTGTCATTTCAGCCATATGAGTGCAAACCGGTACCAGCCGGCCACTCAGCTGAACAGTTACATGAATTACGGTCATGAGAATGACCGTCATGGAACTGACAGACAGGACGATAGTAACCACTACTATGACAGAAACTATCCTAGAAATCTCAACCGAGGCTCCAGCCACAGACGTGATCAGACATACAAAGGATCCGTAGTCCAACCGATCCGCCAAGTCTGGCATAATAACCTATTATTATAGTTCTATTATTTTACGTGTCTCACGTATACTTTCTGAAGACACATGTCAACCCATCAGTCAAGACACATGTCTCACGTATACTTTCTGAAGACACATGTCAAGACATCAGTCAAGACACATGTCTTGTCACACCCCACCATGGCGGAACATGGGGCGCGACGTATGGATATCATCACAACATGGCGTGTCTATAGAGATAACTATATGAAATAAGAAATGTCGTAAAAATGGTGACACGAAGGTCATGACAATATCTCAACAAATGCAAGGGGTCTAGGTAAGTAAGTAACAGTCCTACTTCTTACCCAAGACAACAAATACCATACCAAAACAATCATATGTGTGCCACAGTATCACTTATTAAAATGAACAAACAAATAAAACTAAGAAGGAAACGGGGATTCTCCTTCTATATGCATTCCTAAGCTTCTCCAATCCTAGCCACTTATGTTCTCATGCTTAACCATAGTATCACCTGAAAGAGACACTAAAACACGTCAACATAAAGTTGGTAAGAGTCATAGTTTTAGACTCCAACACAAGACAAGTCATAAGCTGTGAATACCATAAACCAATAAACATATGGACAATGCGCTACAATCATGTACTAACAACTAGCATTCACGTTCAATCAATCATTACAATTCCAAGGCATCACGCCTTACCAACAATCACAATTTCCAAGGCATCACGCCTTACCAACAATCACAATTTCCAAGGCATCACGCCTTACCAACAATCACAATTTCCAAGGCATCACGCCTTACCAACAATCAAAATTTCCAAGGCATCACGCCTTATCAACAATCACAATTTCCAAGGCATCACGCCTTACCAACAATCACAATTTCCAAGGCATCACGCCTTACAAACAATCACAATTTCCAAGGCATCACGCCTTACCAACAATCACAATTTCCAAGGCATCACGCCTTATCATTAACCATAGGTCCCATAGGCGCCCATACATCTATGTACCTTTCTAATCCAGATCACACACAAAAAAGAATCACATAGCAGTTAATCACATAAATGTACACACAAGTCCATCTCAAACCTTAAACATTCACAGCATTAATTTAGAAAATAATTCAACACAGTGTCTCTTCCATCCCATCTGGAAGTCAAAAACAATAGTAAACATGGGACTATGAAACTCACCTGATAGCTCCTTCACGAGTCCTTGCACTAGCAACAAGCTAACAAACAAAAACACGCAATCAATACACGAACCAATCACTAAGATGGCTCATTAACCTATGATGGACATCTAGCCTATTCCCACATATTTACCTCATTGATAAGCTCTAATCACCCCATTACCCTTCCTTAACAAGTCCTTAACTTGGTTAAGTTTAATAACTAACCCGTTCATATTTTACCAAAAACAGTCCCAGTTTTTAGGTCTTAAAACATTAAGTCAAACATCCACTTAAACATACCCATGGTTTCTGTAAAAGGAATATTCATACCCTTACGTATGTTGGCTAACACCTCCCACTTGACCTAACCTTAAAGCTACTGTTAAGGCCCCGATATACATATATCTACTTCTATCATTCCAGATTTCCTGATTTTAAACGTACTAAACGTTTGTTACCATTAAGGGGTCTTACCCTAAACCACAACCTTAGCCCAAGTGCAGATACTTACTACAATATATAAAACATCTCTCATGTTCGTGAGAAGATCCCAATGCAATCCTAAGTACCCCAAACAACCCAATACTTAAAAAGAAAACAGGCTGAATTCAAAACTGTTTTGACCTCTGATTGTTGTAACCTGTTTTTGACCCACTTCCCGACCTCCAATTTAGTTCTAGTTTCTTGCATTGGAAAGCAACTTCAAATATCTTTCCAGGGGTACTTGGATCGTAAAATAATAGTTTATAGAACTCCCGATATGATTAAAACAATTGACACAAAATCTGCCCAGTTTTTAAAAACGGGTTTAACAAAATCAACCTCATTAATTAACCCTAATCCCTCTAATTACAAGCCCTAATTTATATGATCATCATATTATGATTATCACATCATTAATTTACGGATTTTATATGAACACTAACCCTAATTCCATCATAAGAATGATTATAAAAACATAAAAACATAAAAACAATTAAATTAAAAAGGGTTATGAAGGTTTACCTTTGATTTATGAAAACCCCAAAAATTATGAAGAACCCTAAAAACCCTCATGAAAACCCACGAATTTGTTTAATCTCCAGGGAATAATAGTGAATTTTGATTGTGATTAAAAACAATATATAGGGTGTACATAAAATCCTAGTCCAAAAATAAGCCCACTTTCCTTTTTTTTCCTCTTTTTCCCTTTTTCCCTTCTTTTCTGCGTCCAAAACCGACTATGCACCCTTAAAATTCGTTTTTTCCCCTTTTTATTATTAATATATGTATTACTAATATTACCTTAATTTTCCTTAATTTATTTCAGCTCCTAAAGCCTCCAAAACCTCAAAACCGTAAAACTAGTCAGTTTTTACGCGATTACCGTAAAAGACGTAAAATATACACTTTTAAAAAAAATATCAAATTTTGAAATAAACTTTATAACTAAGTCCTAAATGACTTAAAACCATCCCAAAAAATATTCATATGGATAATTACCTCACCCGAGACCTCTAAATGCTAAACCGTAAATCCTAAAAAAAATACTTACTATAATACTTATACGTATACGTAAACACCAAAATATCACCATTTCATTTCATAGTCACTAATTGTGAGCTCATGAACATGAAATAACCGTTCCTCGATTTACTTATGAGTACTTCAATACTCATAAATGATAACCACACCAACCTCGTTCACACAAAATAAACACGTAAACACACAATTCAAGTAAGCACAAATAAAATAACTTAAAAGTAAGACCAAGTGACAAATCCAAAACCTAGGGTTGTCACATCACTCCCTCCTAATAGAAATCTCGTCCCGAGATTTACTCCCAAACTCCAACTTATTCTCAGCAAACAAACGAGGATACATATCCCTGATAAAACCTCCACATTCAAACGTGAACTCAGTTTATACTAAAATAATCTCAACCAACAAGACAGGAGCCTTAATCGTCCGCGAGGAAACCTATTAAAACCATAAAGTTATGTAACCAACCTAACTAAATCTCGCAACTCATCAAACAAGAACTGTCTTGAAACCAAGTTAGGAGCCATCACAAAACTCGACGGGTTTAAAACTGTCACCCCGATTTCAGTCTTACTCATAAATACCATAAATAAAAACTCATCAAATATAACCACGTATTCTAAAGTCTAATGAACTCTCACATTCCATCCCAACTCATCTCTATGTTAACCCTCCAAGTGTTCATTACCGCAAAATACCCAAAACACGAGTTTAAACCATGTTGTCCGAAAATTAACCTTGAACTCAACACTTGTACAATTATTTCGACCAAGCTACTGACTTCCAATTACGAAACTTTCTGAATATTTGAAAAGTATGTTCCGAGTACATAATTTTAGGCTTTTGATTCACCCAAAAACCTTTAAAAACGAATAAGTTATGACCAAAACGATTTTTCTCAAAATCTGCCTAGGCATTAGCGATAGTTTCTGACAGTTAGCGACATATTTTGACAGTTTAGCGACATATTTTGACAGTTTAGCGACAGTTTCTGCCTACTCCGATTTATACCAAAAAAAACGATTTTTAAACACTAAAACCCCCCATTAATTACCAAAACTAGAACCTAATTTATTTTAATTCCAGAAAATTAAAACTCTATTAATTACATGATTTTAACATATTTCACTAAATAAGAACAAAATTTGTAACTTAAGAACAATAACCTTAGGTGATCAAAACCAAAATATTTTAAAATAACCGAGTCATGCTTATATGTTAAAGAATTTATATTCCACCTTATTTGAAACATGATCCCGACACTTCCTTATTTCATCGACTACCAACAACTATTTTTTTTTTCAATTTGCAAGTTCTATTTTTTTTACCATGTATAACACGAAACAAAAGACATCGTTACCCCAAAAAGAAAGCTCCACCATCTCAAAATCCTTCACGCCAAAAGTACCGTACAAACAAACACGTGAAATGAGGACCCGAGAAATGCGCTACTACAGAAGTTGAACATCTCAAAAAGAAACGAGCTAGCAACCATCCCAAGAATACAACCGGTAAGTAGAAAATAATTTTACATACATAGGCATAAGCGTACCTACACTCAAATCCATCCAACATATACTATACAAGCATGTATTAACTCTCTTTCATGCAATCATACTTGAAAGTCCAGTGGTGTTGTGGCACATATATAATTATGTAGGCCTCCATAATTATACATGTTCCATTTCACCAATGTACTCCCTCCTATGATGATACTTATAAGAAATTAATTCTACACATAACACATAATCCAACAACTCACAAACACATAACCACACAAGATAAGATCCAAAACCCCATGTATTAAAATAACATAGCCAATGCACGAAACACATAAACTCGTAGTCCAACTGAACCAGCGTAGACAAAATTCAAAATGTATAAAGAACATGAAAACATAATTAAGCGAAATCCAACAATGACTAGCGTATACGACCATGGTTCCACCCGCACTAATCAAAACTCGTAAAGAAAATAACAAGTAGTTAAGTATGAACTTACTATGGTTCAATTCATACTAGTCAAAATATCACAATAAATAACATCCAAACACATCAATTAATACAAAATGCACACATACTCCTATGACGCCTATATGCAGAGACCCTTAAGCTATAGACTAGGCTACGCGACTAGACAACCTAATTCTCTATAACCATTGTCTTTGATACCATTTTGTCACACCCCACCATGGCGGAACATGGGGCGCGACGTATGGATATCATCACAACATGGCGTGTCTATAGAGATAACTATATGAAATAAGAAATGTCGTAAAAATGGTGACACGAAGGTCATGACAATATCTCAACAAATGCAAGGCGTCTAGATAAGTAAGTAACAGTCCTACTTCTTACCCAAGACAACAAATATCATACCAAAACAATCATATGTGTGCCACAGTATCACTTATTAAAATGAACAAACAAATAAAACTAAGAAGGAAACAGGGATTCTCCTTCTATATGCATTCCTAAGCTTCTCCAATCCTAGCCACTTATGTTCTCATGCTTAACCATAGTATCACCTGAAAGAGACACTAAAACACGTCAACATAAAGTTGGTGAGAGTCATAGGTTTAGACTCCAAAACAAGACAAGTCATAAGCTGTGAATACCATAACCAATAAACATATGGACAATGCACTACAATCATGTACTAACAACTAGCATTCAAGTTCAATCAATCATTACAATTCTAAGGCATCACGCCTTACCAACAATCACAATTTCCAAGGCATCACGCCTTACCAACAATCACAATTTCCAAGGCATCACGCCTTACCAACAATCACAATTTCCAAGGCATCACGCCTTACCAACAATCACAATTTCCAAGGCATCACGCCTTACCAACAATCACAATTTCCAAGGCATCACGCCTTACCAACAATCACAATTTCCAAGGCATCACGCCTTACCAACAATCACAATTTCCAAGGCATCACGCCTTACCAACAATCACAATTTCCAAGGCATCACGCCTTATCATTAACCATAGGTCCCATAGGCGCCCATACACCTATGTACCTTTCCAATCCAGATCACACACAAACAAGAATCACATAGCAGTTAATCACATAAATGTACACACAAGTCCATCTCAAACCTTAAACATTCACAGCATTAATTTAGAAAATAATTCAACACAGTGTCTCTTCCATTCCATCTGGAAGTCAAAAACAATAGTAAACATGGGACTATGAAACTCACCTGATAGCTCCTTCACGAGTCCTTGCACTAGCAACAAGCTAACAAACCAAAACACGCAATCAATACACGAACCAATCACTAAGATGGCTCATTAACCTATGATGGACATCCAGCCTATTCCCACATATTTAACTCATTTATAAGCTCTAATCACCCCATTGCCCTTCCTTAACAAGTCCTTAACTTGGTTAAGTTTAATAACTAACCCGTTCATATTTTACCAAAAACAGTCCCAGTTTTTAGGTCTCAAAACTTTAAGTCAAAAATCCACTTAAACATACCCATGGTTTCTGTAAAAGGAATATTATGTTGGCTAACACCTACCACTTGACCTAACATTAAAGCTACTGTTAAGGCCCCGATATACATATATCTACTTTTGTCATTCCAGATTTCATGATTTTAAACGTACTAAAAGTTTGTTACCATTAAGGGGTCTTACCATAAACCACAACCTTAGCCCAAGTGCAGATACTTATTAAAATATATAAACCATCTCTCATGTTCGTGAGAAGATCCTAATGCAATCCTAAGTACCCCAAACAACCCAAAACTTAAAAAGAAAACAGGCTGAATTCAAAACTGTTTTGACCTCCGACTGTTGTAACCTGTTTTTGACCCACTTCCCGACCTCCAATTTAGTTCTCGTTTCTTGCATTGGAAATCCACTTCAAATATCTTTCTAGGGGTACTTGGATCGTAAAATAATAGTTTATAGAACTCCCGATATGATCAAAACAATTGACACAAAATCTGCCCAGTTTTTAAAAACGGGTTTAACAAAATCAACCTCATTAATTAACCCTAATCCCTCTAATTACAAGCCCTAATTTATATGATCATCATATTATGATTATCACATCATTATTTTACTGATTTTATATGAATCCTAACCCTAATTCCATCATAAGAATGATTATAAAAACATAAAACAATTAAATTAAAAAGGGTTATGAAGGTTTATCTTTGATTTATTAAAACCCCCAAAATTATGAAGAACCCTAAAAACCCTCATGAAAACCCACGAATTTTTTTAATCTCCAGGGAATAATAGTGAATTTTAATTGTGATTAAAAACAATATATAGGGTGTACATAAAATCCTAGTCCAAAAATAAGCCCACTTTCCTTTTTTTTTTCCTCTTTTTCCCTTTTTCCCTTTTTTTCTGCGTCCAAAACCGACTATGCACCCTTCAAATTCGTTTTTTCCCCTTTTTATTATTAATATATGTATTACTAATATTACCTTAATTTTCCTTAATTTATTTCAGCTCCTAAAGCCTCCAAAACCTCAAAACCGTAAAACTAGTCAGTTTTTACGCGATTACCGTAAAAGACGTAAAATATACACTTTTAAAAAAAATCTCAAATTTTGAAATAAACTTTATAACTAAGTCCTAAATGACTTAAAACCATCCCGAAAAATATTCATATAGATAATTACCTCACCCGAGACCTCTAAATGCTAAACCGTAAATCCTAAAAAAAATACTATTACTATAATACTTATACGTATACGTAAACACCAAAATATCACCATTTCATTTCATAGTCACTAATTGTGGGCTCATGAACATGAAATAACCGTTCCTCGGTTTACTTATGAGTACTTCAATACTCATAAATGATAACCATACCAACCTCGATCACACAAAATAAACACATAAACACACAATTCAAGTAAGCACACATAAAATAACTTAAAAGTAAGACCAAGTGACAAATTCAAAACCTAGGGTTGTCACATGTCTCACGTATACTTTCTGAAGACACATGTCAAGACATCAGTCAAGACACATGTCTCACGTATACTTTCTGAGGACACATGTCAAGATACCAGTCAAGACATATGTCATGCTTATAGTTCCAAGACACGAGTCAAGACACATGACTCACGTCCAACTATGGAACATTTCTAAGAAATTCAGGGTACCCTCCAAGGGTATATCCATTTTGTTGTGCCATGTATTAATCAGGCCACAAGAATTTCTATACCATTATCGGCGCATCAGTGAGAACTGTCACGTTGCCGATGTCACTTTCATTTCTTTCACCATGGTTCATATATTCATGACCATGAAGGACGCATTTCGTATTCCCACATATACGAAGGTTTTCCTTCAGCTTATTGATGAGATCCAAGCTGCTAACGCATTTCCTCGGACAGACACGAGATGAATTTTATCCTAATTATGGACTATGAACAGCACACCATGCTACGATTCATAATTATGTACAGTAATGTTCAGGCTCCTGAATACATTCAGCTTGATTTTCCATCAGGAAAATCTGTACAAATTATCTATGCTTCCCAAGCATGTGCTTTGTTAGCCATGATTGCTAAAATTTTCTAGTGGTCAGTAAGACACGAATACTAAAGTCCTTTTACGCATAACCAACGGATTATTCCAAAATTGTTCCTTACACTCCAGAAGAAACTTCAAGGAGAAGGACGGTAACATAAGATTATGTGTTGAGACGCACTTGAATTATCTTGTGAAATCCGATGATGAATTTAGGTGCCTCATTTTTTGTTGTAAGAAATTTCACCCATGTAAACCGAGAGTAATCATCGACAATTACGAGGATGTACTTTTTGCCACTAAGACTTTAAACACGCATTGGCCCACAAAGATCCATATGTAACAGATAAACTTTCTCTTGGTTTGTGTCTTCCGTCTTGGGTTTGTAAGATTTCTTAGTACTTTCCCCATTGTACACGCGGAACACAAATGATCCTTGTGAAATGATAGTTTAGGAAGACCACGAACATGTTCGTTTTTCGCCAAGTGATGAATAGCGTCAAAGTTAAGATGAGATAACCGTCGATGCCATAACCATGACTTAGTCTTCGATGCTTTGGAGAGAAGACATACGGGAGAAGCTGTAAAACCCGCATGCTTTTACCATGAATAGTACCCTTAAGATCGTACATACTAGATTAAAACTTTCCTATTATAGCATGATTACGATTACGTGTTAGGATTTTACGTATTACGTACGTGTTAGAACACGATAAGTATTTACTACGCACGAGCACGCAATAATTATTTGACAATAATTAATCACGAACATGCGATCATGAATCAGGAACGTAATTAAATCACGAACTATTATTAATTACATATATATATGTATTACGGGCGTAAATAAATATATTAGGTCACGGTAACTATTTAACGAGAACACACAAAACCCGAACACAAATAAACACGAACAAACACGTAAAACATGAACACGTGAACACACTTATTAATTAGACACGGAAAATGATCGGGTTACCCCTTGTGGGCCCCATTACCACGAAATTAGGGAGGGAGGATGGGCTTAGCCCATCAATTTTTACTAAAGGGGTTAATAATTTTTACACTACTCATTTTTCATTCACAGAAGGTTTTAGAAAAAAACCTAAAACCCTCCTTCCTTGTTCTTTTTGTGCCGCCACCCTACAAACACCACAAGGAGGTGGTTTGTGATCTTGGATCTTGGATTATTAGTTGGTGATCGTGTTTGTTCTTCGTCCTTTTGATCCACGAATTCGGTAAATCCTTTTCAAACTTTTCCTTTTGATTTGATCTTTTAATAAATCAAGAACATGTTATGTTTTTTTACAAATACCTAATAAATAAACATGGATCTAACATGATTTGGGGTTTAATAAAATCAAAAGTATGTTTTTAAGGGGTGTTTGTTTGGCCGCAGGCTGCACCGAATCCGAAGGGGTTTCGGTTTGGCCAACCGACCACCACCAAGACCATATGGTCTTGGTTGGTTGGTATGGGTCCCACGGCAGCCTCAAGACACGGGGTACCCCGATTTGGTTCGGGGTACGGTGTCGATTACATGTCCGGTTCATGCTTTTGATTCTATATCCGGTTCATGGTGTATGTTTAGTTTTCATGTTTTATGATCTTATGTAAAAAATTAAATTAATAAAATGACATGATTAATTTAATAACATG
The DNA here is from genome assembly GCA_025667525.1 of Glebionis coronaria. Classification (NCBI taxonomy): domain Eukaryota; kingdom Viridiplantae; phylum Streptophyta; class Magnoliopsida; order Asterales; family Asteraceae; genus Glebionis; species Glebionis coronaria. Next base: position 314,406,085 of record CM046879.1, on the reverse strand, counting down.
ACTTAGGTTATTTTTAATTATTAATAATCATGAAATTAATTAACCTAAGTATTTTATATTTTAGACTTATAATTAATTAATTATTTGAAAACCATGATTATAATTAATTAATTAACATGACTTAGGTTATATTATTAATATATAATAATACATGTTTTAACCTAAGTATTTAACTTTATTTAATTAAAAACATGTTATACTTTAATTAAATATTTTAACCTATAGTTTAATTTAATTACATGGAATAATTATTAAACTATACATTATATCATATGACTTAGAGAATAATCATGAAAACACTTAGGCTTATATACTTAGCTTATTTAACCAGCTTTTTCTAATTATGGAAACTTTCTATTTTTAGAAACTTAATTAAATAAGGCAGCTAATCTATTTATGGAAACTTTCTATTTTTTTAGAAACTTAATTATTTCAGGCAGCTAATCTATTTATGGAAACTTATTTAATTAAGGCAGCTGATCTATTTATGGAAACTTTCTATTTTTAGAAACTTATCTATTTTAAGCAGTAATTCTATTTTTGGAAACTTTCTATTTTTGGAAACTTTCTATTTTTGGACACTTTCTATTTTTGGAAACTTTCTATTTGTGGAAACTTTCTATTTTTGGTAACTTTCTATTTTTGGAAACTTTCTATTTTAGGAAACCTGCTATTTTTGGAAAGTTACTTATTATTACACAGTAAGTATAATAATACATGAAATACCAGAAATACTTAATCAGATTAAACAGAATATAAGATAAACACGGTTTAAGGCTTTAAAATAGTAAAACATGGTAAGAACACATAAAATAAGCTAAGACATGACATAAAACCAGCTACGTATTTAGTAAGCAGATACTTATTCATGTATGTATTTATGTAGCACTAGTGATTCGGAAGTAGGATTCCGCTCAGTTCATCTTCTTCGTTCACTGGACATAAGGTACGGATTCTCGTCCTTTCAGTATGGACATTCTTTCCTTATTAGGATTCCCCGTATGCAGCCAACTGTTTTCCCGTAGTATAAGTTACGTGTTTGATTGCTTATGTTTAATTAAGATTACCTATAGCCATATACATGCATGACCAGCTTCACCTAGTTATGGAGGTACCATAACCATAACATTAGAGGCACTGATGTTATGACTTCACCTCGGCGGAGTGATTGCTCGTGGCGTCCCTTCAGCTTTTGGCCATTTATATTATATTTATCATGTGGGGCGTATGGGTGCATCCTAGTTACATGTTTTCAGACAGGATTTCATGGTGAATGTGGTGTGTGCCTTGCATCCTTCACAAGGAGCTGATCCCTCCTACCCAAAATCCAGTATATTAAATTAGAGGCAGCCCCTCTAATTTGCATGATGAGGTCACCCCTCTAAGTATTCATGCACGGTGGATTTTCATGACCTATATTGGCTAATGTAAAAATATGTTAAACAGTTTTCATAAGATAAACATAAGGCTTTTCAAACTATAAAACCAGTTTTATGACCATGTTCTAGGTTTTCCAGGACTTATACTTTTCCGCTGCTATTAAGTCTTTATTATGCTTAGTCATTCATACTATGTCTATATCTGTGCACTGAGCGTTTTGCTCAGCCGTTACTTTCCTTTCCATGTACCAAAACGGCAGGTACCCTAGGGAAGACTCGAGCATTTGGAGGACGTGCATAGGATGGAAGCTGCTAGAGACTTCTTTTCCTTTTTGCCTTCATATACTTATGCTTGTTTAGTATTTCATTCATTTCTTTTGGCTTTATTATGTTTTGGGCTTATGTTTGGGAACCGATGTTTGATTTTGGTTTTCCCTATGGTCATGTATGTTTTAGTACATTTACCTTGCATGCTTTGATGACACGCCATAATTACACGTGACATTCCATTTATCAAAATAGGGTGTTACAGAAGCGGCCATCATGTCTTGTAGAGACAAAGTATACAAATTATTTCCTCGAGTACCTTTCAATAAATCAACCCCTTCCAAATTACGAAAGAAGCAGGTATGCTCTCGAAAAGAAACTTCTAGGTTTGCATCACAAAATTGTCCCACAGAAAATAAGTTGTGACCGAGACCTTCCACGTAATACACTCTTGAAATTATAACATTCCCAATATGATATTCACCATAACCCATTATCTTTGCAATATGATCATTTCCAAATCTAACCGTACCAAGAAACTTGTTGACGAAATTTCTGAGCTGAGAGCGATCTCCGGTCATATGCTAGGAGCAACCAGAGTCCAAATACCAGAGAACAATTTCGACCACCTGTTTTCAATAACAACGGTAGACAATGCATTGGAAACTATTGGTTCCGGAGTGTTAGTAGATAGAGATATAAGATTATCAGAATTGCTAGCATTTATGAGACCCTTAGATTTCCTGCGTTTTCTAATGTGAGTTTTAGCACTAACAGGTTTTACAGTTCCAACTTTCTTAGGTTTTGGATTATTCGCGGGCACTACAGTTGGAGTAGACCTATTTAAAGGGCACTTGGTTCCTACAGTAGTGTCAGTGTTCCTAGTTAAAGGACACGCTTGTGTTTTGGTAGTCTTGGTACTCCTAGTTAAAGGGCACGCTTTCTTCACTTCAGTGGGAGTGATCCTAGTTAAAGGGCACATATTTCCTACTATAGTGAAAGTTCTACCAGTGGGGTGCCACAACCAACCAACTTGGGTTAACACTTTCCCAGTCGGTTTCCATTCTAAACCATTTTTCCGGGCATGCATCTCATTCATATGGTCAATAAGGCAAGAATCATGACGACTAGAAAACATACATTCATTGCTATTCCAACATTTCAAATTAGAATTCACAGTAGGCTTAGAACGCTGCACAACCGCAGAGCCTTTAGGTTTAGCTACATGATTCTTTTTATTCAAAATAGAAATAACATTCCTAGGATGGGCTTCTACTTTCTTCTTCACTTGACTACTAGATGGGGACAAGATCCTATCATTCTTCTTGTTTCTTTGAAGCTTAGATCTTTGAGCCTTAGTAGTGGTGCTTACTCCTGTAGAAGGCAAGACGGGAATATTAGAAGCTGGTTTTGATTCCGCCTTATCTTTAGTGACCAAAGTTTGAGATGGTTTAGTCCTAGGGCCCTTATTAAATGGTGTGACGGCTATAAGGTTCCTTTTGATTGCACTAGAGGGCGATGCTGAGACAGTGGCTACGTTATCCACAACATTCTTACCTTTTAGAGTACGAAGTGTTTTCTTTAACTCAGCCAAGACCAGATTTTTATCACAAATTTGTTCCATCAAATCAGATATTTCCACCGACTTTCGATTCAATTTTTCAATCAATGATTGATTCTGTGCAGTGGTGTTAGCACATGCGGGCTTTACTGAATCGAAGAGTCGTATATTTTTCTATTTTAAGTTATTAACTTTGGACAAAATCTTGGAAACTCGATTATCTAGATCAAGTTTAAAATTCTCAGCGGCCTCAAGTACGTTCACACAGTTAAGCTCCTTAGATTTCTCTATTTCTATCGGCAAAGATTTAGCAACTTTGTCACTTGGCTGATGCTGTTTTGATTGTAAATTCAATCAAAAATTCTTTTCAAAGTTTGCATCATCGATATTAACACCTTCGAATGACGTTTCAAAGATTTCTTGAATAAATTGTTGCTTGCATTCAAGCGAAATACAGTGTGTTTGAATCTCATCAAAACGTTTTGAAAGCGAAGAATATGAATCTTGAAGCTTTAAAAATTCAGCGTCAGATTCGTGACAAGTACTATCTACCACATTATCCACAGATTCAACATTATGTACATTAGAATCATTATCTACACTTTTATTCACACAGACGGAAACTATATCATGAGGCATCACTTGCTTCAGAAGCTGATCATTTTGGCGTGAAACCCGTTCTATTTCAAGTAAACTGTTTTCATAAGCATCATCCATTTCCTTGAAAACACGTCTAACTTCTTCTATTTCCAAAAGCAAATCTTGATCAAGATTACTAAGACAAGCTTTAAAATTCTTTACAAAAGGAACAATTTCGTCTCGGAACGTAGCTCGAGTGTGCTCAAAGTTCCATTCACCTTCCGTTATAGCCGAAGCCGTCGTACGTTCCAAAATGACCTTGTCAAAATCGGCTAAGTGTTGGTGAACCGCATTTAAGTTAACGGACGCCTTACTTACCGGTGGAATTAACTTCGTTAAATCCGTTTTGACAAGTGTAGGAGACGTACTAGGAGGGTTTTCATTTGACAAACTTTGGGGCACAAGAACTGTCAATTCAGCTAATTCCTTTTGTAAGCGAATGCGGGTCTTTTTAGACAATTGATCTTTGTTATACTTATCATAATCAATCGTATGGAATTTTGAAAGCATTTTAGAATGAGTTTCTTCCGCAAGTGACTGTGTCTCCTCAGTACTACGAACAAAAGGTGCTTCTTTCGATTTGCCAATTAGGGTCATATCATAAAGACACGGTATATATTCCTGAGCTTGTTTTGCATAACCGGGATTAGGTGGTAAATCCTGAAGACGCTTAAGTTCGAGTTCTTTAAACGATTTAGTTAAAATATGAACCTTTTCTATGGAAGCGTATTGTTTTAAAAGCTGTTGTTCTTTGAATTTAAGAAGTTTGGTAGCATTAATTTGCGATTCAAACTTTTTAGACTCGAGAGTTTCAAAATCCATTTTAAGTTTATGAAAATCATTGAGAACCGACTCTTTTGCTTTTAATTCATTGGAAAGATTAGCTTTTAATGATTCTATTTCTTTCAAGTGTTCAATCTTTTCAAAACGAAATTGGTCAAATTCAGAACATGTTATTTTCTCTGCTTGAGGGACCATTTCAAAAGTTTTGACCTTTTCTTTTTGCAACGCAAGCTCAGCAGTTAGGGTGGAATTGGTATCTACGGATTGTCTGAGGGCCATATGCATTTGATCAATAATATGTTTAGGCACCATGACCAAATCATGTTGAGCATAAGATTCCATACCCGTCGTAGCATTTTTTTGAGGTTCACTAAAATGTGTAGGATTGGGTACCACACCATTTCAGTTACTAGTTCCCGAATGCTGTTCAAGGTTGTCATTTTCATGCCCAACTTGATGTTGGTTATCATCAATATTATTAGATGTGGTTGGTACCTCACTGACGACATCAGAACAGTGGTGAGAGAGATTAGCAACGAGAGCAGCTTGGGCAGAGTGAATGTCATCACAATCTGAATCATATGCGTCAAGATCATCTTCTTGATAAGCTGCATTAGAAGTGGAAACGACTGCAATGCCTTCATTATCTGCTTCCCCTGGGTCTGCAAGAAATTCTAACTCCTCTAAATCCAAAATCTTCCCCTTAGACTGAGCATCAACCAAATACATCTTCTCACGAAACCATGCATCATCCCTTCTCCTTTTCGGCTGAGTGCATTGCCTAGCCATATGACCTTTTCCTCGGCAATTGTAGCAAGTCACAACCTTTCGAGGACCAATGGGGCTTCCATTTCCATTAGCTTGAGAATTCACAGCTTGAGAATTCACAGTCCTTGTAGGAGGTCCATATGAATTTTGCCTTCCCTGAATAGGTTGCACTGTTACTTGACCATCTTGAACAGTAGCTTGTTGTCGAGGATTTGAAGAGGTGCGGAGCTGATTGTTTGTTGGTGGAAATCCTCTAGTTGCAACAAGTTTTGACAAGTAGGCAGTGAGATGGTTTAGAACATCAGCTGGTGTATCATTTAGAGTAAAGACCGGTGCTTGGATTGGTGGAAGTTCATTAGAGTAGAAAGCTTGTGCTGGTTGTGCTTCTATTGGAAAATATCCTTGCTGAGGAGTATAGCCCATTGGAGAAGTGTTGGCTTGTGATGGTGATGTATGATATGGTGGTTGCTGTGGAAAGATTGTTGATGATCACTTTGTTGAAATGCTTGTTGTGGCATCATTGGTGGTTGATAAGATGGTTGATGTGGGTGCTGATAGGCGTGTGGTGGTGGCTGCTATAAGTTTGATTGTTGTTGATAAGTATAATCCATGTTTTGTTGAGAAGCATACATGGCAAGTGGATCATGAACTTGAGGTTTAGACAATCGAGCCTCGATCACATGGCATTCGTTTTGTTGAAGAAAAGCTTGAAGTTGATCCACATTGGTGTTATGCAAGTCCTTGGCCAATTTAACATCCGTCACATACTTTTTCCATTCTGAAGGAAGAGTGTTCAAATACTTGGTGTTCAATTGAAACGTAGGAATTGCCATGCCATAGATATTTAGCTCATTCAAGAATAGGGTAAATCTCAGATAGTAGTCATTGAGAGTCTCCCCTGGCACATAGGCAAACTTATCAAAAATATCATAAAGCTTACACTCTCGTTCTTGTTTAGTTAACGAGGTACCTTGCATTAGAACACGAATTCTATCCCATAACTCTTTGGCAACTTTATGTTTGCTGACGAGTTTGTAGACATCTGGAGGAAGGGCTTGGAGAATGATGTTTGTAGCATACTTATCAAATTTATCTTGAATCTTCATATCTCCAGACAATTCACCCGTTGTGCGAGGAAGATTAGTTGTACCTTCCGTCATTGTACCATAATCTAATGGTCCATTGAGCACCGATGCCCAAATAAGATGTCCATTTTCCTTGTTCAACATATAAAGTTCCATTCGGGAAGTCCAATCCTCGTACATAGACTTCTCCAACATTGGTGGACGATTATCCGTACCCGAGAGGATGGACTTATCCGTAAGAGATGTGTACTCCATTTCGATAAGTTAAGATTTACCAACGATGATCGAACAATGAGAGAAAGTAAATGTGCTTGTTGTCGTGTGTTGAAGTCGAGAAACTATGTTAAAATCCCTTAAAATTGTCTTCTTGAGAAACCAAAAATTCCACTGCAAATCTTGAAAAAATCTTGAAAAGTTCCAAATATTTCGTAATGTGAAGATTCCTCAATCTAGAAATGCAAGATTTCGCAATACCTTTCAATTGCGAAAAGATTCAGAGAATTCGCAATCTTCTTCAATTGCGAAAATATTCAAAGAATTCGCAATAATCAGAAAAACAATAATTTTGCAATTATTCAAACTCAAAGATTTCGCAAAAAAAAATTGCAAGATTTCGCAATGATTCAATTCCGGAAATATGCCAAGATTCCGCAATCTGTAAGATAGAACAAATCCGCAATGTTCTAATGATTCAAATTCGCAACTCTTGAGATTCCGTAATTCCTTGGAAGATTCAAATTCGCAATTCACTAGAATTCGCAATTAACAAGATTTCGCAACTTAGCAAAATTCCGCAATGACAATTCCGCAATTAAGTGACATTCCGCAATACTCAATATTGAAGATTTCGCAATCAGCAAATTGGATACAAATCCGCAATTAAATAATTCCGGAATCAAGCCAAGGTTTCGCAATGTAACAAACAATTGCGAATTTATACCAGTTATTGCGAAAAGTGGAGAAAAACAAGGGATTCGTATTGTACTTAAAAAAGACGAATCTTGATGCAAAAAATGAATCCAAACACTCAAAAATTTTGTGTTTTTAAGCGATCCAAGTAACCCAAATCACTAATACGTATATGTAGATGATATTGGTGAAGATCAAACCACAAAAAACAAAAAAAAAATTTGGACGTGGGATTTAGGGATAAAAAACACACGAATTTCTATGAACACAAACACATAAACGATACACTCATCCCATGGATATTGATACCATTTGTAGATATTTAAATCTTGCTTATGGTTTAGAGAGAGAAAGAGATTGAGAGATGGTGGAACTCACACAATTCTAGAGAAAGAAACAAAAGTTTACTATGTGTAAAAATGAAGAACCACACACCCTCTCCATCTAAGGAGAGGGTTTATATACCCAAGCCCTTGTCATGGGCTTGGGCTTACATTTGGGCCGGCCTACACAGGTTGTAGGCTAGGCTTGGGTTTGTTTGATAAATAAAGATAAGTAACTAAACTATGAGCTATTACATGGACTATCGTTCGAGTGACCGATCCTTCTTAATACGTAAAACGTATTTCCAACATATTATCAGCTCTTCCTTAGGTCGTGGCGCGACTAACATGGGGAGCGAAGCTAAATGCGCCTTTAATTCCTCGAAGGCCTTTTTTGCTTCCTTCGTCCAATTAAAGTCTCCTTTCTTAATGCACTTTTTAAGTGTTTTAATTAAGGGGAGTAATACAAGGGTTTTTCTCGTATGAAAGTTCGTTATTCCGATCTTTTCGAATTTATTACTAGTAATTAGTGCGACTCAGTCGTTCTTGGTGGAAAATAAAATGGATTGGTTATCTATTTTGGGAAGCATGCAATTTTTGGGAATTAAAACCTAATGAATTTAAAACTTGAAAACTTGGTAAAAATAAACTAAGACAAAACTCGTTTAAAAATAACACTAAGTAAAAATACGGGAAAAAATAAATTTGAAATTTAAATAAAATATAAAAACGAAAAATGAAATAGGATCGCAGTCAATGCGATTGTGGTCCTTGATCGTATCCTGGATCGCAATCAATGCGATCGTAACTGGTGATCGTAGTCCACCACGATCGTGACTTTAGATCGTACTCCCAGTGATCGCAGCCTACGATCGTATCAGTCGATCGTAGCCTAGTGATCGTAGTATAGGTGATCGCACTCAATGCGATCGTAACAAGTGATTGCACCCAAGAAATCGCAGCCACAGATCGCACTCAATGATCGTGCCCACGATCGCAAAAAGTGATCGTGGTGAGGATTAATGAGTGTGATCGTAGTGAACGATCGTACTTGGTGATCGAAGTAATGGATCGCAAGTAGAAACCCTAGGGGTTTATGCGATCACACTTACTTGATCGTAACTGGTAAAACCCTTAAGTATAATACGATGGAAATCAACGAGCAAATAAGCCAAAAATGAATAAGCCAAAATAAGCAAGATGAATAAGCACTTAATCAAATCTTAACCGAATAAAAACAAGCATAAACTTAAAAACTTTCAAAACACGAATTAAGCAAACTTTATAAATCAAACTTTAAAAAGACTAAACTTTTAAGAAAACATAAAAGACAATAAGCTATATACGAAATAAGCCAATAAGCACAACAAGCTTAAAGCTTAAACCGTATAAAAACTTAGTAGGGAATAAAAAGATAAACTTTTTAATCACAAAAACATCAAAATCAATCACGGATCAAGAACAATTCGGATCAAAGATAAACCAAATCAAGAAAGGTAGGAGAAGATTAAAGATTAAAAGCTTAAACTTGAACTTTTGATTAATGAATTCCAATACAAGGATGAAATAAAGCTTAAACTTGAAAAAAAAGATGAAGAAAAGATAAAAACTTAGTGAGAGAAAGTTAAAACTTTCTCTCTCTAAAACTAAAGAAAGGAAAAATGAAAAAAATGCTAAAAATTAACTAACTAACTAACACCCTCCTAATGTGTCACTAGGAGGGTATATATAGGAGGTGGGGGTGCATGTGTTGCTTCCTTCTTTCTTTCTTTCTCGACTCGATTTAAATTCTTTGTCTTTCTCGACGTCGTCTCGGGATTTGTCGATATAAATTGAACTTGTCTTATAATTTTATTTTTCTATTAGACTTGAGTTCTTCGACTTCATTAAACTTCCGTCTTTGGACATTTTCTTCGATAAATCTTCAGAATAGGCCTTGGACTTCCGTTCTTTATGCACTATTGATCTTTTAACTTCGTCTCTTCTCGTTTTCTTTAATAAAAGCCCGTGATAGCCCATGTTTTCTCCCTTTTTCATATTTTTATCCTGAAACACAATAAAAACACAAACCACGCATAATTCCGAATTTTACGACATAAAATACACGTTTTGGTCTTGTTATTATTGGAAATAAGTGGTAAAAGGATAAGTGTTTTCACACTTATTAAATCACCTACACTTGACCATTGCAATGCCCTCATGCAATGCATTAGTTTTAAAGCACAGTTTACATTTCTCATCATAAATAACCTACCTTGGCCTTTATTAAATATTAAACTTTAAGGAAATTAAAAAGATAGAAATATGTACAAAACAAGTAAAGAAATCAAAGACTTACATTGGGGTTTTGGTTGTCATGAATGCTCATCATCCTCAAGTTTCACGTTCCCCATACCAAGCTTAAAAACGAGATCATTGTTATTATAAGTTAGCAAACTAACACGAACTCATGTGGCCCAATTATTTACTTAGACTCCCTTATTCCTAGGTGTTTCTCTTATATTTTAATTTTGTCTTGAATGATCACGAGGATACATTGTTTGACTTATTTCAATAGTTTATTAGGCCGAAAATAAAGTGGGACGATTTAATCAATAGTTAGCTAATGGACAAAATCTTTTAAAACTGCTTCTCGGGACCTCATAAAGTTCATATCTTGGCATAACTTGCTTCACGATTTGAGACCTTTCTCGAACCGATATTTGGCAGTGACTTCATACTTCAAATCTTGAGAGACGTTCATGAAATAATGGTCTTCTCTTCATAATAGGAATTTCTTCACTTGAATTTTTGAGAGATTCTTCATACTTGGACCACAACTTCTTCATTTTTTCTCCAATCTTTATTTTGGACTTTGATATACAACGATCCGCCTCCTTTTAGGACTTGGATCTATTTATCCTCATACCTTGTTAGGGCCTTTTTGGATAGACTTCTCCATGATCTTTAGGGGAGTATTTGCTTTTCGTCGTGTGTCTCGATCCTTCATATTGATTTTTGATAAATTATTCTTCACATCACTTTTGGATCTTTAGCAACAAAATGTAGCCCTCATGTCTTGTTAGGACCTTTTCAGACTCGCCAATCTTCGCATCCCGCTTCAATAAGTTATGCCTTGGCTATGAACTCTAATTAATACCGAGCAACTTTTAAACGATCTTGTGTTAGAAGCTAAGTAACTTTTCAAATCGTACAACCTTATTTATTGCAATTAAATTTATTAGCAAGCGATGGGAGAAAAAGCTTATAATCAACTCACATAAATTCACGAAAGAATACCAAACTTATAATTGACTCTATCATCTCTCGTTCTCCACAATTTAAAATCTCAAGGAATGAGACTCGTGGATGCTTAGCCAATTAAATCAAAGTTTTGGGTTTTCAAGTCATCTATAGGATCTTGCAAATTCTTAGACTCTTTCAAGTTTAGAATTCGCATCTTAAAGTTCCCTTGATAAACGACTTTCTAGGATCAATTATAGGAACTTGGGAAAAGTTCTTGTTCTTAATCCGTGAGAGTTAAGACTTTCGCGTTTTAAAGTTCCCTACATAAAAGCCTAGCAAAACTTGACTTAAACACGTTAAGGATACTAGCAAGAATAAACTTGGATAAGTAAACTCGGGTTGAGTCAAAAGATTCACAACGTTGAAAAATTTAAAACCAATTTATTAAAATTTTATCCTAGCAAAGAAAGTAAATAACGATAACAAAGGAAAATACTACTAAACTACTAGGCCAAAATAGATTAAAAATTTTGAAAAATGTTGAAAAATCAAATTTTTTGGTTAAAATGAGGACAAATTAATGGAAAAGCCCAATTACTTCGATAGAAGTCCCCCTTACACTTGAGATAAACATTGTCCTCAATGTTTAGGCATGTGGAAGTAAACTCCCCTACACTTAGGACATTATGCACGTTGTTAAAATCTTTCTAAGGAAAGGACAACTATAGTGATTTCAATGTGAACATATAAGATATGAAATATTGAATCATGACAGTTTAGGATAGAACCGGGAAGACGGGTACACGGGATTACGGTTCGTCAAAAGTCATCGAGAATGGATCTTTGAAGCTTTAATCCCTGCACATCATAAGAAACAAGACAACAAACACATACGGGGCTCCCCCTACACTTATTATGAAAATGGTAAAGGATAGATCAACGGGTTGCCTCCCGAGAAGCGCTTGTTTTTGTTAACCGAGTCACGAGCCTGACTCGACCCAGAACTATTTCAAGGGAAACATAGTGAGGGATGGAATCATCTCATGAGAAATATCCTGTAACACCCCCAAATTTATACAACTCAATACAGCGGAAGACTCGTTGGTGTTACGGGATAGCACATTACTCACATCATAGACAACGCATAAAAAATCGCGTCGTTTAATAATAAATCATTTCCATTCATAAACATCAAAGTTACATCGGTCCCAAGTCATTATATTTCATACAAAGTTTTACAAAGTATTTGAATGGAAAATATTGTTTAAGTGTGGGCCATGAATTCTTGTCGTCTTCCCGAGAATTACCTTCAAGTACCTGAGATAAAACATGTTAAAAGAAAAGGTCAGCGATAACGCCGAGTGAATTCATAGAGTTTAATAAATTCCATCAATATAATATCAGTATAAAATTATTACTGAAAATCATTTTGTACAAATCATTTTAATAGGCCATAAAATAGCCAAAGTCATTTTATACAATTCCTTATCGAAAATCATAATATAGACATTCGCCGTGAAAATCATTATACGAGCCAATGTCGTAAAAACATCATACAATACGTCTTATGACGTTGAATAAAATCAAATAAAAACCGTTATATGAATATGGTTATGAAAACCAAAACACAAACATAATATCATTAGTATGACCCTGTATTGCTAGTAAGGCAATACATCGTAATTCGAAGCGTCTAATAGTATTTCGTTAGTTTGGATTATTATAAGCCGCATGACATTGTTACCTTACTAAACCAACAACGGGTAGCTAACCCGATACCAATTTTTGCCCATCTAAAGTAGTCGTCACAAAGGTCACGCTATGGAAATCTTCTCATACATATATTCGCTTACCAATCAATGTGGCACGACGGGGATCAACCGTCAAGGCGCGAACTGGGGTGATCGTCCCCAAATAGTACTATTAAATGCATAAGCGTCTACCAAATCCCGGTAGTTCACAATTCATGCTAATGGGACCTTTAGTGACATAACCTAACTTTAATAATCCATTTAATTTCATCTATCGGGTCCTTTAATCATTTATCGGGTCATACAATCGGGTCATTCAATTATTCAGGTCCAAATCAATAAACAAGCAATCGGGACAAATGGTGTCCAAACTTTTATAAAAACTAATGATGTAGGTTTTAGTATATATCTACTTTTAGGAAAAAGCAAGTATAAACGCGGCAAGTATTAAACTTGACGATTTAATGAAAAACCGACAAATCGAATAAATTCCAAGTTCGTTCTCGAAGGAGGTGTGTATTATGTGTGCCAATTATGTAAAATAACAATGTTTGGATTAGTGACGTTTTTTGGTTTAGAAGAGAAAAAGAAAAGACGAGCTACGATTACGATTTAAACTACGACGAATTAACGTAAAACGCGAACGTAAATACGTAAAACGTGACGAAATTAAAAATTAAACCTAAAAATTAATTAAAATATTAAACTAAGTCTTAAATAATATAAATAAGAATAAAAATCCAACAAATATATTTTAAAACCTTTTATTAATTAAATATTCAATTTTTAATGCTAATTAAAGCCCAAAAATTAAATATAATTAACAAAATGCCCAAAATATTAATTTATTGAACTAATAACTAACTTATATTATTTAAAGACTAAAAACTATTTTTCTTAAATTTTTAAAAACTATTTTTCTATTTTTAAAACACTTAAAACTATTTTTAAGTTAAAATAATCCTAAAAAATAATAAAATAATGACAAAATTAATTTAACAATTTTAAAAATCCTAAATTACCTTAATGACCAGTAGAAAATAGAAAAAGTTTGAAAAATGTAAAAATTTTCACTAAAAGACAAAACAGTTTGTTAATTAAACCCTAATTAACTTAAATTAATTATAAAAAATAATTAAAAAGGTGAACAGTGACTAATTTTAAAACCAAAAATCTTAAACTAATTTTCTAAATATAAGAAAAATTTTAAAAGTGAAAAATGATAATTTTTTACACTAGATGACAAAAAACAGTAATTAAAAAGGTAATTAAAATGGCTAATTAATCCAAAAATTACTTAATGAACAGTAACTTAAAATTAAATTATACTGAAAAATTAAGAGAAAAATAATGCAACAAAAATTAAATCCTAATTCCTATTTTTAAGCACAAAAGACAAAAAAGTTAAGATTGATAGTGACACTTTCTTGTTTTTCTGTCTTTTAGTGTAGCAGTGGCTACAACAAAGCTATCAGTGGGAAAGGAGTTCCCACTGACAGTTTTAAAAAAACGGGTCTGAGCCTTTTGAGGCTTGTAACTTTTGATTGGCTGTGTTTTAATGGACAAGAGGGGCACCCCTACACTCAGTGGAGTGTAGGGAGTCAATTTATACTATGAAACACACAAGCACAGTTCAAGTATCTCACACAAAAAGCTCACATGCAGTTACTGTAAACAGAAACAATGGCTTGGGGTGTTTGCTGATGCACTTGGCAGTTTGGTGAGTTTTGGGCTCACCAAATCTTGCTCAATAATCCACCCAATCACTTAAATCTAATAACAAGCCCTTGATGATAACTAAATCCAACAAACAACAAGCTAACAAGGCAAATAATACACTAAATTAGGCAGAAAGGTATGTTTGCTGATTTTTAGCCAATATTACCCAAATTGAGCATGCAAACTGAATACTATCCTACCAACCCAGAAGAAAGCTAACACAAACTACTAACATTCATATAAAAGGCATGTTTAAGCAGGTTATGTCCAACAATCTGTCACCAATCTTGGTTTATACCCTAGTCCCAAACACCCTCTTATTTTCTGAAATCAAAAACTAACACACCAAATCTCTTAAAAACTTGATCAAACTGAATGCTATTGATCTAAACATGCATAGTGATTCTAAAACAGCAATATTAAACAAGAAAAACTACCATGTAGCAGTTCAAACACAAAGTCACATAAATTTATACAAACACAAAAAAAAAACAGCCAAGTGGGGTTCAAGCCTTTACCCAGCTGATGCCTTCCAAATGGGTTGATTTGAGGGCTTGTAAGAGCTTATGTGAAGTGTAGAGAGAGCCTGCTGTAGGAATCCAAGAGGACCCTAGGCTTTAAATATCTTCAAGCAAAAAATGGGAAATGGAATGATGGATTCTTGATTTCCTGCACATACACCACAAAACAGAAACAATAAACTTCAAACTTGCATAAGTTACCAATAGGCTGTTTGTCAAATAGCTTATTGGTGAGCTTATGCAAGTAGTAAGTTGTGAGAAAGATAAAAAAGGTAAAATAAGATTTTATGAAAAATCTTTAAGAACTTTGTTGAAACCAATCTGTTGAAACCTTTTACAAAAACCTTGTAACCAACTGATGAAATCACTCAACCAGGACCTCCACTTTCACTTCAATCCCTTTTAAATGATTTCAAGTTAAAAAATTTTCCAAGAACTTATAAAAAAAACGATTTTCTGAAAACTTAAACTCTTTTGAAAACTTAAACTATTTTGAAATTTAAACAATCCTTAAACTAGAAAAGCAGATAAATGGAACACAGTATTTATGCTGAAAATCTCAAGGTTTCATTATCATTAATAACTTAAAAAATTTTACATAAAAAACTGGAACGAAATAAAATGGTAAACCTAAGTGCCTTATATAGGCTACATCATATTCTAGAAAGCTTTAAAAACCCTAATCTTGAATTTCCCAAAGTGCCCTGAGCATCAAAAACGAATATGCTGAATTTATCCTCAATTTGAATTGATCTTTGGTGTCCCATGTGATATGACAGCTAGCTAGTGATCTGAGGCGTCCATTTTAACCTTGGGGACTAAGGAGAGCATATGAGCTGTTGATGTAGTCAAAGTATTCCAAAGTTGCCATATTTGGTGAAGCAGGGGAGGACGGGGGACCCACAAGGTGTCACGGGAGAGGCAATGTTTTGGTGGGATGTGATGAGGTGGGGGTTAATCACTAATCTGCAACTAATCAAAGGATACCCCTTTGATTTGTGCAAGTTAGTGATTTAGGGTTCATGTGGGTTAGGATATTAGCAGGTGGGATTTAATTGGTTTAAGGGGTGATTAATTTTCAAAAGTTTGTTTACCACCAAAACCAAAACTGATTAAAATCAGTTTTATTTAAAACATGAGTGGGAATCCGACGTGAGGGGGTAAAGTGATTTGATTGGCTGGTGAGTGGGGTGTGGGTGACGTGGCGAAGAATGAGTGGTGAGTGGGGTTTTGTTGTCTGGGCAGGTTTAGTCCCCCTTCTCTTAAGTTTTCTTCATTTTGTAATAAATAGCTTCAAACTCTTTCCCCTTTGATAACAACTTTCAGCAATTGTCATTTTTGGCACCAAGGTTTTTTCAAAGTTGATTAAAGGACCATTCATGCAATTTTTACTATCTTCAAGGGCTATTCTTGCACATAACTTCAAATATCAAGGGTATATCTTGCACAAATGAATTAGTGGAGGGTCATTTGTGACAAGTCTTCAAAAATAAGGGACCAATCTTGCCAATCTTCAAACTTCAAGGACTTCAAAGGAAATTCATGATCCGGGCTTGGTTCTTTGTGCGGCTTCTTTTCCCGTGTTCGTTTTTGCTTGATTCCTTTGATCTTTTGGTGAATTCACGATATCCATACCTAAAATACACAATGAACAAACATAGGCACATATATGGGTATTTTGATGATATTTTAAGCGTTTTAAGCCCGATTTGGACGATGAGACTATGTATAAATACAGTCTCATCACTCCCCCATACTAAACCATTGCCGTGTCCCCACGCAATGCTAGAATTAAGTATCATAGCACTTCCAAAATTCATTTTATGATGACATTTATTCAAGACATAAAAATAAACTACTACACACGTTTTAGACATAATGTATTATTTTCATCACGAGAATGTGACTTTTGGGATCATAGAACAAGAACACGTGAATGCTTCGTTAGAAATAATTTCGTCGTCCTCGATTTTCACCCAATTCCATGCTAAGCGTGTAACGAGATCATTGTTATTGAAAGTTAGCAACACGATCACATCTTATGAGTGTTAATTACGAACCTAAACTCCCTTATTCCTACTTGGTATCTCTTATATTTTATTTTGTCTTAATGATCACGAGGATACATCATTGACTTATGCGTGAATAGAGATTAAGTCTAAAAATAGAAACTTAACGGTGTAACCAAAATCATCAAATCAATAATTCATCCCAATAGACAACGATGTCAAAAAATTAAGTCAACAAGAAGGATCGATAAACACGGTTTTATAACGGTTTTGAACATGAGACTTATTACCAAGACTTTTATACGCCCCCTAACGGAAGGGCCTTATTATCTTTGGTTTACCTCCATCTTTTATTCAACTCCGCCATGGAGCTTTTATTATGACTTCGGTCTTGCCTTGCCTTTTATTATCCGCCTCATCGGTGGTTTTATTAGCCAAAGACGTATATCCTCACGCTAAGGCGAATTTTGGATCTTTAAAGCTTCGAAGAGTAAGGCTTGATTCACTTTCAATTTGGGCATAGATTTTTCGGCCTCGTGAGCTTCAAATTTTTGCTTAATTTAGGTGAGCACTTGAAATCTTATTATTAGGTGAAGCTTTCGATTATTCGGGTGCCAATACTTCAAAACCGTGACGCTGGCGATACCTTAATGTTTTCCCAATTTAATTACATGGAAGCTACCAAAACAAATTAGAAACCCAACAATAGTGACTAAACCGCCAAATCAATATTTATTAACAATTTATTATGCAAAAGCGTTGGGAGAATAAGCTAATAATTACTACACATAAGATCGTGACGATTACGAGACTTATAAATAACTCTATCATTTCTCGTCCTCATTTAAGAGACTTAGCCTAAAAAGTTAAGGAATCGAAGCTAAGTGCTCAACACGCACGGTCGAGTCAAAAATTACTCTCATTCTCACCATCGGAAAACCTACATTCGTGTCTTAAACACTTATGAAAAACAAGAAAAATTTTAAAATTTGGCCATTTTTAGCCTTATTTTGCAACAAGCGGTAACAAAAAGATGAATATTGGATAGCGTGTTGACGTAAGCAAGGTGAAGTATCTACTCACCCCCCCCATACTAAAACTAAACATTGTCCTCAATGTTTCGAGTCTAGGGGTGTAAACACCCCCATACTAGAGACGAAGTCGAATGCTTAATCTCGAGCATGGAAAGGGTAAAACGAATAACCTAAAAGCCGTTTATGAATTATGCTAATAAGATAAACGTTAGAACATAAAAGGATATCATCGGATATCGGAATCTCCAAAGGCAACGATCGAAGCTCGAGTGCTCCGTAAAACGAACACGAGAGGCTTCAATGATGACGATGAACCTAATAGATCACAATCACAAACAACCACGAAACAAAGGTAGGAAGAGCACAAGTCCCCTCGTTACATTAACTAAGAAAGCAATAATATGTACAAGGATAAGCATGAGAATCCCCCACGAGGCACCTTGTTTTTGATAACCGAGTCAAAAGCTCGACTCGGATCCCCATAAATGTGATCATTTAGGGATAATCTTGGTTTGGTCATTTTTAGTGGGGCTTACATGATAAACAAGGCCCAAAAGTACATGGAGTACTTTAAAAACCCGATAAACGTATACCGGGGTCAAAGATGGCGTCCTCGTTTTCGGATGAAAGACGAAACAACGCTACTCCAACGCAAACCCCAATGGGGTAGAAGAAAAGAGATAAGGAGTAGAAAGGTGGGGCAATGGGTAAGGCAAACTTATGAGCTACTCGAGGTAGACTCACACCAAGCAAACGAAAAGATTTTCCATTTATTGCATCGGTGGAAGACCGAGATTTCCCTTTATAAGCAATTCCGGGATCGTAAATCTCGTCCTCGGTGGAGAAATGTGAGGGAACATTTGGGGCTTCCCCCACACTAAAACCACACACACCATCGTCAAAAGGAGTAGACGAGGTGGTAGCACTCATATAACGATGTGATGACGGAGTTAGCAATGTAGAAAAATCATTTAAAACATTTTTAAAATCCTTTCCTTTTTCATCGTTTTTAAACTCTTTATGAAAACCCGATTGAATAATGTCGAAAATATTTGGCGTGTCAAATTCAAAATTAGTCGCGCTAAAAATTCTCACGTTCAAGTCTTTGGCGGGAGGGGGGTGGCGGATTATATAGGTTCTCAAAACGTTTGTCAATAAAGAACACCACCCCCTCGGGGTCAACATACTCGTCATCCTCATGAACGTCGATCTCATCGATTTCTTCATCAAAGATAGGCTTGTCAAACCAAGGCTTGTCATTCCCCTCCTTGAGTATCTTAGAAACTCTCTCGAAAAGATCGCGATCAAGCACGAAACCATCCTTCTTTTGTGGGGATCGTTGATAAGTTAGATCCTCACGAATGTGGTAAACGTCATTCTCAAATGAGGAGTGTTGATAAGGTAACTCCTCGAGAATGGGATTTTTGGTGGTCATATGAGTTGGTTCGTCATCGAAAATAAGACGTTCCAACTCATTAAGTTCATCCTCGATCTTGGAAAGGTCGACCTCACTCGTAGGTGGAAGTGAAGGCATAAGAGCTAGCTCTCGTTCAATGATTTCCTCAATCTCGGGATCAAACTCATAATCATCGTACTTCACATGTTTCTTCTTAGGAGAATCAAAAATAGCATGTGGATGTCGAAGTACGTGATCAAGCTCGGCAAAATCGCCATCGTCATCGTCAAAGAAAGAGTCGATGTGAGCACTCACAACCATGGACTTACAAGCACTAGGGCTATGCTTAGGTGACTTTTCTAAGACGAGAGGATCGATGTCGATAAACCCTTTAGCCTCAACGGGTGTTGGGCTAGGCAAAGGAGGCACTTCGATGGAGTTAGAAGTTGAAGCCTCAAAGACGTGGTCCTTCGAAGGTGGTGAAGACGAGCCCATTTTGGTCGTTGTCGTGATGGCACTAACGTCACCCTTCGGAATTGGTGGTTCACTTGTTTCGCTAAAAACATCCCAAAGTGAGTTTTCATCCATAAATTTACACATACCCTTTTGGATTAGGTACACGTATTCTTTATCATTAAAATCATCATCTTTAAAACCGTTTTTCTTAATTCTTTCAAAACATGCATCAAGCTTCATTCTTTCCGCTAAAGTAAACATTTTGAAATCATTAGAATTTGAATCATTAGGTTTTGAAACCTCGGTTTTTTCATTCTCATATAATCCTTGGGATTTTCTAGCGAAAAAGTCTATTTTCTCATCCCCATATCTCATAGTAAGTCTCCCCTCGTGAACGTCGATTACGGTCCTAGCCGTCGATAAGAATGGTCGGCCTAAAATAATGGGACATTTAGGGTCACACTCGTAATCGGATATAACGAAATCCGCGGGAAAAACAAACTTTCCAATCCTAACATAGACATCCTCGGCTATTCCAATTGGTATAAGTGGAGTACAATTTGCAAGCTCGATTGTCATGTTCGTGGGGGTAAGCGAAGGCAATCTCATCAATTTTTAAAGAGAATGAGGCATGAGATTGATGCTAGCACCTAAATCGGCAAGGGCTAAACATCCCTCAATCTCGGAAAAATCACAAGGTAGTAGAAATTGGCCCGGATCCTTTTCCTTTCTCGGCATACGCCTTTTGGGTTTTTTAAGAAGGATCGAAGCACAAGTTTCTTCAAGGGTTACTTTGGTAAGGTCGACAAAGCTCTCTTTTTGAACCGTGGATGGAATTTGAGGTACACGAGGGTGTGCACTCTTTTCCTTGGTCGCCACGTTCACCCCATCGACTTTAGAACAAGAAGACGTCTTAGAAGTCGAGGGTTGAGAGGGATAAACAACACGGAATCCTTCAAGGTTAGGGGTAATCACACGACCTTTCTCACGAGACGAGGCGGCTTTACATTGTTCTTTCGGATTAGCAACGGTGTCACTAGGTAACGAACTTGATGACGAACCCGAGGCCTTGTTCATTATGGCCGAAAACATCTTTTTAATATCAATTTGCCCTTGCTCAATCTTCGTGTTTTGCAATTTCAAAGTATTAGAAAAGTCATTTTTCAAAGTACCAATTTCTCCCTCTAATCGTCTCATATTAGCCTCATTCGTTTTCATGTAATTTTGAAAATCGTTTGACGAACTATTTTGATTAGAATTAAAGTTCCCTTGGTTTTGATTACTTCTTTGAAAATTCTTTTGATTCCCACTTGAAAAATTATTTCCTTGATTGTTATCTCTATTTTGCCAAGTTATATTACGACCTTGATTATAACCTCCTTGATTTTGATTCGAAAAATTTCCTTGTTGATTATTTCCTTGAAAATTGTTTCGATTTTGAAAATTGTTGCCTTGGTTATAATTGCCTTGTTGTAATGGACCGGAGTTATTTTGATTTTGATTAGAAAAATTGTTTTTTAACGCACTCACATTCGACGTTTGGCCATCCGTAGCCGCACACTCGTAATAATTATGAGGTCCACCACAAAACGTACATGAAACCTCAACCGCTTTCACCGTAGCGGGAGCGTCTTTCTTTTGCATCTCAATGAGATAAGACGTGAACACATTCGTAAGCTTGTCGACTTTTGCATCAACTCTCTCAATGTCGCGATTAGAACTACTAACATTGGCGACATTGGCAACACTCGGTGCGTTGCGGAGTTGGTAAACCTTGGATCGGTTCTCGATAATTATCAAAGCTTCTCTCGGAGTCTTACACAAAACGTTGCCACCGGCGGCGGAATTCAACGAGTCTTGTTCGTGAAAATTAAGACCGTTGTAAAACGTATCGATTTGGTGCAACTCGGAAAAACCATGGTGAGGACATTGCCTAAGCAATTCCTTAAAACGATCCCACGCGTCTCTAAAAGATTCATTCGATTTTTGCTCAAATTTCGTAATCTCATTCTTGAAAAACGTCGTCTTAGACGGTGGGAAAAAATAATTAACGAACTTGGAAACGATATCCTTCCACGTAGTAATGGAATTAGGTGGCTCTTTCTCGTACCAATCCTTGGCGGCACCATCGAGCGAGTACGGAAAAAGCATAAGCTTGACGACATCGGTGTCGACGTTCTTAAACTTGCTCGTGGCTAAAAGACGATCAAAATTTCGAATATGGTCGTGAGGATTGTCGGCTTCACGACCTCGAAACTTCGTAGCTTGGATCAACGAAAGCATTCTGCTCTTGATCTCAAAATTCTCCGCCTCGATAGCCGGAATTACGATCGCGTCTCCATAACCCTCGGTGGGCGCTTGGATCAATTCCATCATCGAACGATTATCGGCCATCTCCTCTACGGTTTCATCAACAACGATATTAGGAACGTCGGTTTCTAATTCTCGTCTACGTCGTCGATTCCTTCGATTACGATTGCGTCGATTCGAAGCTTCGCTAGAATTGGAATAGTCCTTTGATCGAGTGCGCATGCACTAAGCGTAGAATGGGTGGTAGCAAAGAAGATTCTTTTTGCGGCTTTTCGATCTTTTCAATTTTTTTGGTTTTTGATTGTTTTTTTAATTTTTTTGGATTTTTGAATGTATTACGTAGACAAAAATCTACAAATCTCCCCTCGAATCGACTTTCTCGATTAAAGGAGCCTCAAAGAATGAAAACGATCACGTGGAGTGAACGTTCTCGATGACTTTAGAACGTTGGTGGAACACCAAAACGTTCAAGAGGGTTTAATCTTGAAAACACAAGCAAATATAATATACGTAGATAATACTTGGGCGGAAAACCCTCGATTAGCCCTTTTTCTCAAAACACGCACAAGCAAGCGGAGGAAACGAGGCGGCGCGAAGCACTTAAGAGCCTTTTTCCTTTAGGTCGTGAAATACAACCGCCTTATACCCACCTTATAGTTTGTGTTAATTGAAATTAAGCCTCACGAAGGTATTTATCTATTTTGCCTTTAAACTTTTGCTTTGGATTCGAATACAATGATCGAGTGATGAAATCCCGAATCAAGGTTGTGATTTCTCACGTATTTGGAGTACTTGTATTTTTATTTGTTCTTACGTAGTACAATATATTAATAATATTCACAATAAAAACGAAAACCAATATATCTACAATATAGTAAAGGATTGTTGTGTGTTTAGCTTAGGAAAATTAAACACGATTTATTTGGATACTATAATATAATAGATAAAAATAACAAAAATGAGTATGTACGATATTTACGCTTTCCAAAAAAATGAAAAGCTAAAACGCACTACTCACACAAACACGATACTAATAATAATGGCAACACAAACACCTCCCCGGCAGCGGCGCCAAAAGTTGATGTAGGTTTTAGTATATATCTACTTTTAGGAAAAAGCAAATATAAACGCGGCAAGTATTAAACTTGACGATTTAATGAAAAACCGACAAATCGAATAAATTCCAAGTTCGTTCTCGAAGGAGGTGTGTATTATGTGTGCCAATTATGTAAAATAACAATGTTTGGATTAGTGACGTTTTTTGGTTTAGAAGAGAAAAAGAAAAGACGAGCTACGATTACGATTTAAACTACGACGAATTAACGTAAAACGCGAACGTAAATACGTAAAATGTGACGAAATAAAACCTAAAAATTAATTAAAATATTAAACTAAGTCTTAAATAATATAAATAAGAATAAAAATCCAACAAATATATTTTAAAACCTTTTATTAATTAAATATTCAATTTTTAATGCTAATTAAAGCCCAAAAATTAAATATAATTAACAAAATGCCCAAAATATTAATTTATTGAACTAATAACTAACTTATATTATTTAAAGACTAAAAACTATTTTTCTTAAATTTTAAAAAACTATTTTTCTATTTTTAAAACACTTAAAACTATTTTTAAGTTAAAATAATCCTAAAAAATAATAAAATAATGACAAAATTAATTTAACAATTTTAAAAATCCTAAATTACCCTAATGAACAGTAGAAAATTGAAAAAGTTTGAAAAATGTAAAAATTTTCACTAAAAGACAAAATAGTTTGTTAATTAAACCCTAATTAACTTAAATTAATTATAAAAAATAATTAAAAAGGTGAACAGTGACTAATTTTAAAACCAAAAATCTTAAACTAATTTTCTAAATATAAGAAAAATTTTAAAAGTGAAAAATGATAATTTTTTACACTAGATGACAAAAAACAGTAATTAAAAAAGTAATTAAAATGGCTAATTAATCCAAAAATTACTTAATGAACAGTAACTTAAAATTAAATTATACTGAAAAATTAAGAGAAAAATAATGCAACAAAAATTAAATCCTAATTCCTATTTTTAAGCACAAAAGACAAAAAAGTTAAGATTGATAGTGACACTTTCTTGTTTTTCTGTCTTTTAGTGTAGCAGTGGCTACAACAAAGCTATCAGTGGGAAAGGAGTTCCCACTGACAGTTTTAAAAAAACGGGTCTGAGCCTTTTGAGGCTTGTAACTTTTGATTGGCTGTGTTTTAATGGACAAGAGGGGCACCCCTACACTCAGTGGAGTGTAGGGAGTCAATTTATACTATGAAACACACAAGCACAGTTCAAGTATCTCACACAAAAAGCTCACATGCAGTTACTGTAAACAGAAACAATGGCTTGGGGTGTTTGCTGATGCACTTGGCAGTTTGGTGAGTTTTGGGCTCACCAAATCTTGCTCAATAATCCACCCAATCACTTAAATCTAATAACAAGCCCTTGATGATAACTAAATCCAACAAACAACAAGCTAACAAGGCAAATAATACACTAAATTAGGCAGAAAGGTATGTTTGCTGATTTTTAGCCAATATTACCCAAATTGAGCATGCAAACTGAATACTATCCTACCAACCTAGAAGAAAGCTAACACAAACTACTAACATTCATATAAAAGGCATGTTTAAGCAGGTTATGTCCAACAATCTGTCACCAATCTTGGTTTATACCCTAGTCCCAAACACCCTCTCATTTTCTGAAATCAAAAACTAACACACCAAATCTCTTAAAAACTTGATCAAACTGAATGCTATTGATCTAAACATGCATAGTGATTCTAAAACAGCAATATTAAACAAGAAAAACTACCATGTAGCAGTTCAAACACAAAGTCACATAAATTTATACAAACACAAAAAAAAACAGCCAAGTGGGGTTCAAGCCTTTACCCAGCTGATGCCTTCCAAATGGGTTGATTTGAGGGCTTGTAAGAGCTTATGTGAAGTGTAGAGAGAGCCTGCTGTAGGAATCCAAGAGGACCCTAGGCTTTAAATATCTTCAAGCAAAAAATGGGAAATGGAATGATGGATTCTTGATTTCCTGCACATACACCACAAAACGGAAACAATAACCTTCAAACTTGCATAAGTTACCAATAGGCTGTTTGTCAAATAGCTTATTGGTGAGCTTATTCAAGTAGTAAGTTGTGAGAAAGATAAAAAAGGTAAAATAAGATTTTATGAAAAATCTTTAAGAACTTTGTTGAAACCAATCTGTTGAAACCTTTTACAAAAACCTTGTAACCAACTGATGAAATCACTCAACCAGGACCTCCACTTTCACTTCAATCCCTTTTAAATGATTTCAAGTTAAAAATTTTTCCAAGAACTTATAAAAAAAACGATTTTCTGAAAACTTAAACTCTTTTGAAAACTTAAACTATTTTGAAATTTAAACAATCCTTAAACTAGAAAAGCAGATAAATGGAACACAGTATTTATGCTGAAAATCTCAAGGTTTCATTATCATTAATAACTTAAAAAATTTTACATAAAAAACTGGAACGAAATAAAATGGTAAACCTAAGTGCCTTATATAGGCTACATCATATTCTAGAAAGCTTTAAAAACCCTAATCTTGAATTTCCCAAAGTGCCCTGAGCATCAAAAACGAATATGCTGAATTTATCCTCAATTTGAATTGATCTTTGGTGTCCCATGTGATATGACAGCTAGCTAGTGATCTGAGGCGTCCATTTTAACCTTGGGGACTAAGGAGAGCATATGAGCTGTTGATGTAGTCAAAGTATTCCAAAGTTGCCATATTTGGTGAAGCAGGGGAGGACGGGGGACCCACAAGGTGTCACGGGAGAGGCAATGTTTTGGTGGGATGTGATGAGGTGGGGGTTAATCACTAATCTGCAACTAATCAAAGGATACCCCTTTGATTTGTGCAAGTTAGTGATTTAGGGTTCATGTGGGTTAGGATATTAGCAGGTGGGATTTAATTGGTTTAAGGGGTGATTAATTTTCAAAAGTTTGTTTACCACCAAAACCAAAACTGATTAAAATCAGTTTTATTTAAAACATGAGTGGGAATCCGACGTGGGGGGGGGGGGGGGTAAAGTGATTTGATTGGCTGGTGAGTGGGGTGTGGGTGACGTGGCGAAGAATGAGTGGTGAGTGGGGTTTTGTTGTCTGGGCAGGTTTAGTCCCCCTTCTCTTAAGTTTTCTTCATTTTGTAATAAATAGCTTCAAACTCTTTCCCCTTTGATAACAACTTTCAGCAATTGTCATTTTTGGCACCAAGGTTTTTTCAAAGTTGATTAAAGGACCATTCATGCAATTTTTACTATCTTCAAGGGCTATTCTTGCACATAACTTCAAATATCAAGGGTATATCTTGCACAAATGAATTAGTGGAGGGTCATTTGTGACAAGTCTTCAAAAATAAGGGACCAATCTTGCCAATCTTCAAACTTCAAGGACTTCAAAGGAAATTCATGATCCGGGCTTGGTTCTTTGTGCGGCTTCGTTTCCCGTGTTCGTTTTTGCTTGATTCCTTTGATCTTTTGGTGAATTCACGATATCCATACCTAAAATACACAATGAACAAACATAGGCACATATATGGGTATTTTGATGATATTTTAAGCGTTTTAAGCCCGATTTGGACGATGAGACTATGTATAAATATAGTCTCATCAACTAACATGTTATCTCCCTCGCGGGTTTATAAAACATTTAAAAGAGTGCGAGGCTATGAACTCACGTTGATGTGGGAAGGCGGGTTATCGGCAATTCGGACGTACGGTACGTGCTTCAATCACGGAAACCTAGACAAATAATATTCGTCTTAGACTCATGTCCAATGACTTTATAAAAATAATAATTATGTATACATATGATGATTATATATATATGATGATCAAGTGGGTTTACATATTCTCTTTTACTCATTTTAGTGTTATATGTCGGTAACTTTTATACTAGTTTACTAGTTTTACTTATTTACACGTTTTAAGTCCTATAAGCTTATTAGAAGTTCTTTAGCTTGTTTTAATACTTGCTATACTTATTTTATCATTATATATACTTTTCATGTTGGGACCAAATGGGTTAAGCCCAATAAGTTCTTTTTAAAAGTTTTTATCTTATTTAGTCCAATTATTAGTCCAATATGCTTAATTAGTTCGTAAATGTCCGTATTTCTTATAGTTCGGGTTTTATCGGTTTTTACTTGTTATACATGTCTATATATCAGTATATGAGTTTTATAAAGTTTTCATTAGACGGGTCCAACCATCTAAGTTTTATTTAACAAAAACGTTAATTTTTACGGTATTAGCCGAAAAAGTCGTAAAACTCATGTTTATAGTTTTATAGCTTATAAAACTTAACAAGTTACCATTTTTATAAAATGTCCACTTATTTATCATTGTACATATTTATATAAATAAAATCCAAGAGTTAGTGGGTTTTAACTTTACATTTTATACAATATAATTTTGAGTGCTCATATAATAGTATTATACTTTATTTTCCAAAATCTGATTTTTATCTTCACTTTCACCAAAACTGCCATATCTTGAGTTCTATATGGAGATAGAAGCTCAAATTGTTATCACATAAACTACATGATATGTGCTACATTTAACTCTACTATAGCTACTATTGAATCATCTTCTAAGTATTTTCTAAAAATCGTCCAAAACAGTAACCTCAGATTTATACCCTAAACTTGTTTTGATCATATCTCACTCATTACAATGATTCCATTGCATGGCCAACTCTCACATATGTAAAATACATATAGAGTACTGTAAATGGATTCTACTTCATCATTTTATCAGTCCATGACCTGTTTCTTTACTGTTTTATACAGCCAACAAATTTAACCAAGATTTTAACCTTGTTTCTTATGGTTTTTCACCTTTTTAATCATGTTTATCAACACCAAATCCCCACATAACACTTTTATCATCATATAATCATCATATAAATATACAATAGAAAAGAAAATACATGATTACATAATCAAAATAACAAGAGGATGAGGAGAACAATCTTTATACCACCATGATGATGAAATGATGAGCTTTTGGATGAACAAGACATGGTTTTGGGTAACCAATATTATGAGATATCAACACCACTTCTAGGATCACCAAGTATTTGTAGATTCCTCCAAAAATCAGCCCTTGTTCTTCATGAAAACTCCTTGAGAAATCAGCCCCAAACTCCCTTGAAAACTCCTTTTTACATGTTAAGATCACCTCCAATCTTCATAACTTCAATGGGTTTTCATCATATGTGTGAATAACATATGATTTCATGGTTAAATCAAGATCAAATGGGTTATTTATGGTGAGAGTATGACGAATTTTTGAGAGAGAAATGGGAGGATGAGAGTGGTTTGCATGAGTGAAAATGGTGGTTATGAGTAGCTAGTTGTTTTTGTAGGATGAGTGGAAGAAACTAGCTTAAGTGTTAAGCTAGTGCTTACACTTGTAAGCTACAAGTTAACATGATGCCACATCTTTGATGTGGTGTCATGTTGTGCCATCCCATGTGTATTAGTGGGGTGGGATAATGTATTTTGTCCCACCTCACTAATTTACGGGTATTCCTAGATTCTAGTTTCCTCGATTTGCGTGCCCTCGGGTCGTTTCACAAAAAACGTTTTTATAAATTATGAATCAACGACACAAAACGAATCCAATAAAAAATGTCTCATCAAAAACGGAGTTCGAAAACGTAAATACGAAATCCTAAGGTTTCCGGTTTAGTCGTAAAGGACGTTAAAATAAAATCGTAAGTCCTAGTCTTTTCTCGTAAATTTGTGAGTTTATGAACCAACACAAATTTAAAACTCCAAAATAATGTTCATGGACAAATTTATTTTCTGAAATGTCGGACTGCCACCAAAGACGGTTTATGTAAACGTAAGCACGTAACGTTGAATCCTCCGGTTTAGACGTAGTCGATGCTACTCCAAGAGGTAAATCCAAATTTCTTCCTAAAAATAAGTGATTTTATATTGTAACATTAAAATAATGTTTTTAAATAATATTCGAGAATAAAATATCAACCATAAATTGACGGATTGTCACAGCATTTACCCCTAAACAGGATCTTTGTCCTCAAAGATCATCTTACCTTACTACTCGCTTCTTATAGAGTTAAAGCCATGTGGGTATTTCTTCCACATCCGATCTTTTCTCACAAGTGTAATCCATCATAATACGCGAGTTTCATCAAACATAACTACGGGAATAAGATCAGGCTAAATGTTGACTTACTTTCTCTATCCATGATGTTCACGGGTTTCTGATGAATGCAACTTTTCGCCGATCTAAGCTCTACTAAGAATAATCAGATTCTCACTTGATAGATATTCCATCAAGTTCGATATACGAAACATAATTCACGCAGTCTTTGAAGTCCTAGGGTAGATCCAGCTTATATGCCTTTCAAACCAATCTTTTATATCATCTCAATGGTCCCATATAACGGGGACTTATATCCCATGATTTATCAGATCATGAATTCATTTTTTTTTTCAAGGTTAAAAATTGTGGCATAACTTCGCTACCCATTTGGCACTTCAAGATCTACATTTCATATTCACATAACCTCTTGTACACTATCGGCAGTCAATAATCAGATCTTAATTTCAATAATCATTTCAGATCTCGCGGGTCGGGTATTTTGCAAGGATAGGTTCGCCATCATAGGAAACCTTAAACCTAAAAGACATGTCCAACTCACAATGGGTGTATGTCGGATATCTTCATCTCAACTCTTGCTTACAGATGCTCCAATATTTAGATCCTAGCAAGATTCGATCTTGATCCTAACACGATAATTATCAATGATAATCTCTCCAAAGGAAAACGATTATACGGTTTATTACCAAAGGTCATTCATTCAAACATAAAACAACACTTATATTACCTTGTATCGTTACTTTACCTCGTCCCTTCGATTTGGGGTGGTACATAGTACTCTCATCAAGGTTCGTTCTCAATGATTTCTGAGCAAATCTCTAGAAATTCGATGCGAAGCGAGGATCTTGATATAGATGATCGATACAGGCACGCTATGTTTACATAACTCTTTTGCATTTATCATTAACGGGAATGATATTAGCAGATTTGGTCAGTCTGTCGACGATGACCCAAATCGAATCAAATTCAGATGATGACCTTTGCAATAGCCAGACGTTTACTAATGTATGAGGCGATGTCTGCCTTCATAATTGCCATCAGTACAACTTCTTTAGACAAAGATACTTTTAGTCATAAATGACATAAATAGAATACTTATACTTACAAATTCCAACATAACTATATCTCAAAATCTCCATATTTAGGCAACCACAAGTGGCCTTTAAAACATTTAACGCTATTGGCTTCTCAATTTTAATGGTTCACATTAGACGCGAACTCCATTTATTATCTATATTATCCTTTTTACAAACATCGTTTATTTTTATATTATTCGGCAATTTAGTTTGCACAATCATTATTAAGAAATATATCTTAATTGAATCTTTATACTTCCTATATAATATGTCAGTAATTACGTTCACCTTTCTTCATATTTTCTAAGTTTTAATTCTATCTCAACTATTGTTTTTATCAGTTTTTCTCAATCCGGCGTCTAAAGCGTCGATAATTATTATATGTAAATTAACAATAGTTATTTAATTTTTATGAAACGTAAACGTTAAAAGTTTAAATTTCTTAGTTCGACCAATTATATAAAATGTTAAAAATAAATTTGAATTTAATTAATTAGATTTTTGTTGATTTATCGAAAATATTTAATAAGATTCGTAAATGTTCGAAAAACCTTTGTTTATACTTTGGTCAAAGTTTTCTTAGTTTGAAAAGCAAAAATTGTCGTTTCGAATTTCAAGTAATAAGTTATATAGTTTCCTTAATTCTTCTTAGGTTGTCTAGAAGTATACACAAACATTTACCCCTAAACAGAGGTTTAGTTAAATGGTTTGTGTATAAGGGAATAATCCCTTTAAATCCTTTGTTAAAACATTCGTCAAAACATATTTCCATTTTCTTTTTAGTATAACTCAAAGTCTTAAAAGAGCTCTTAATTTTTGAAGAGTCTATACGCATACATCTTACCATTATTAATCCAACGGTCATTTTATGTAAAGGGTTAAGTTTTTAATCCCTAAGCGTTAATGGTTCTAATCTTTTAAAAATCAATATAGCTTCCATTATCTATTAATCACACGGTTAAATCATATAAAGGATTTAGTCTTTAATCTCATGTTAATTATTCAAGGTACATGTTTTCATTGTTCGGCCAATTCAGAGCAATCTATAATTAATTATTAACTTCATTCTTATTCTTATAAACAAACAAATAAATGGTCCTTAATGATCACGAGCATGAATTTATCAAATTACAGCCTACACACGTGATTCACCAAATTATGAATGCTACATGTGCATTGATCAATCCAAACGACATCACGTGAAACTCATAACGTTCATTACAAGTACCGGATGTAGTGATTGGAATAGATAATCTTTTTCGCAGATGTGAAGTTGATGATAACCATGCTGAGGATCAAAACCTTGTAAATGATCGAACCAATCTTCCATTTCGATTTATGGATATCGTTTTCGATTGTCAATTTACTTAGTTCACAGTAATCTATAAATATAAGGAATGATAATACCATAGCTCTTCAGGATGACAGGCTTGGTATAATAAAATCTTTCTCCGACAACTCTCTTAGTTGTATGGTAATTCCTTAAATTCAGATGGTGCTGACGTACAGTGCACAAGCCACAAGTGCAGCACCGGAAATATAATCAATACCAATTTCAACTTGCCTTAATGGCGAAAGTTTAGGTAATTCACCAATAAATACTTCCTAAAGTTTCAGATAACAAAAACATCTTTTAATAAATTCATATTAGATTCTTTCTAGATTATAATATTTATAACTAATTCACAACCATTCACGGTATAATTTCAAGTCTAAATACAGGATATCTTCATCCACCAAGAATTATTTAGATCACTTTTGATAATTAACATCTTATCATTTAGGGGAATTCTATTCGATTTCCCATCAATTAAGACAATGTCGTCATGTCATAATCAATCAATCCATTCTACTGGCATTACCAACTTTCCAGTTTTATTGCCGTCGATAAGATGTGAACTTCTCAAAAGTCTAATAATAACTCATAATCTTTTACAAATTCAAGGATATTAGGATTCACAACTACTACTAAAAGAGTAAGGTCAACGCATAATCTACGCGAGAGAACTTCAAATCAGATACAGGCGAAAACATTTAACGAATATGAATATATCCCATGTTTTCATGATTCGAGTACGCATTCGAAAGCTCCTCGGATCGTTACCCAGGTCATTCAAATGAAATCAAATCAAAAGAAATGATAAGAGCGTCGATACATCCAGTCGGGTATCAACACTCGGTAGTCAAATACTTCTCCTAAGAATCTCACTACAGGAGAACTGGACAAGAAAGAATTGTCAATTGTTAAATAAGACAATTTCCACAGATGAGTAAATTCAACTCAGAAGAATAGATGCTATAGGCACATATGTAGGTGTCCCTAACATTATGTCCCTATTTTTCACTTCTTGCAGATCTCATATAATTTAATCTTTCACAATCTTCAAAGAAAATGTAGTGTTTATTCATTAGTTTTATGGTGACAACTAATCAGCCTTGCATGGTCCATTCCAAATTGTATGTAGGCGCGCAACTATATACAATTTCAAGATTAACGATGCAATACTCAGTTCGTCAAAATTTTTATCATCATGTTTATAATAAAAACATTTTCATTCTTAATTCTTAAATAAGAATCAAAAATAAATTTACAAAGATTTTCTTTGTTATGAAAACAATTAAGCTTTCCAAGGTGTTTTATAAACAACTTCATTTAGATAGTGATTATTTACAAATCTCATTTTGAATAATCCTTTTGGCGATGAGAATTCAACTTTTCTCAAGGAATACTGTTTTAACTTATAAAAACAATGAGTGATCTGCAAAAGAGTGATGAAAGCTTGTTCACCAAGAACAAACTACAATATGATAGGAAATGAGCTTAGCCAATTAATCATGAGGTTCATGATCTCGATGGCACTCAAAAGAATAATCCACAACGTAACTTAATTCAAGATGAGTACTTGCTCAATGGTTGCATCACTAATGTGAGCATTAGGATGAAGCAATAAAAGATAGATATCATCGATACATGTAGAATTTAGCAATCAAAGGTAGTCTTTTTCGTTAATCACAAACAAGTCAAAATTGTACCGTAACACATTACGTGTCACTATGTCATACAATTCTCAGAACTCATCCTACCAACTGATATCTCAGTTAAGTTAGGGATTCTTAAAAGATACCACAATGAATACTAATCTACAAGAGTCATTTGGTGTTCCACATGTCCTAGAAGATCGATCGGTCTCAATTCAGAAGAAGATTTCTTCAATTTATTTCTTGGACACTGGGCATCCTCGTTAGTGGACAATGGTCTAGGAACAACCCTTAACACGAACTATCAATCAATCAAAACCTTATAGTTCAATCACAGGACTTAACGACTTCTATTAACAATCTCATATTCCATACGGGTTAAATTTAACTTTATTCAAATTTTAACCAATTTTATACTCAATTCGATATCCTACCTCATTTTCCAATACTTTCAATATTATTCTTAGGCCTTAATAGGAAATAAAAGCTCGATATGAACAACACTTAATTTCCAATCCTATATCTCTTACAACAGCAATTATCAAATGAGTCATTAATATAAAATGACTTGATCATTCAACTAGACTTCTCGGAAAGGTATTAGTGGCATGAGGCTTTTGGGTAACGGTTCCAATGACAGCCTCAAGTGCAACATTCACCCTTTCGATTTCAAATTTAAGAATTGGGTGACAACGACTCAGATGACATCTTTCTAGGTGGTAACGTTTTGTCAAACTCCACTCTATAAGAAAAGATCGTAATGACATCGATATCAGTTTTAATTTCGCCAATTCTTCTTCAATGTCACAATCAACTAATATCTACATTTCTACGAATATCAACCATTTGTTGGGATCATAAATATCCACAACTTGGTTTAGATCTAGGATAGCTAGAATTCCTACGAGAATAGCTTCGATTAATTTACTAGGGGAGTTAGGGTTACTTGTGACAATCTACGTCGTATAAATACCTTGTATAAAAATCAAAATAATCATCAAACAATCATGTAATACAATTACATCATGTATATATATATATATATATATATATATATATATATATATATATATATATATATATATATATATATATATATATATATATATATATATATATATATATATATATATATATATATATATATATATATATATATATATATATATATATATATATATATATATATATATATATATATATATATATATATATATATATATATATATATATATATATATATATATATATATATATATATATAATCCAAGTTATATATATATATTAAAATAACACTTCTCAGTCTGGCCTTGTCGGTAACTCGGGAATTCTTCGGCACCGTTATAGTCAAAAGATTTTTAGACGTTTTTAGAAAAATGTTTATAGTTAAAAGATTTTGAAATGTTTTATTCAAAACCTTGGTTTTAAAAATCTTTCGTTCTCTATAACGAGAGCTCTGATGCCAAACTGTAACACCCCCAAATTTATACAACTCAATACAGCGGAAGACTCGTTGGTGTTACGGGATAGCACATTACTCACATCATAGATAACGCATAAAAAATCGCGTCGTTTAATAATAAATCATTTCCATTCATAAACATCAAAGTTACATCGGTCCCAAGTCATTATATTTCATACAAAGTTTTACAAAGTATTTGAATGGAAAATATTGTTTAAGTGCGGGCCATGAATTCTTGTCGTCTTCCCGAGAATTACCTTCAAGTACCTGAGATAAAACATGTTAAAAGAAAAGGTCAGCGATAACGCCGAGTGAATTCATAGAGTTTAATAAATTCCATCAATATAATATCAGTATAAAATTATTACTGAAAATCATTTTGTACAAATCATTTTAATAGGCCATAAAATAGCCAAGGTCATTTTATACAAATCCTTATCGAAAATCATAATATAGGCATTCGCCGTGAAAATCATTATACGAGCCAATGTCGTAAAAACATCATACAATACGTCTTATGACGTTGTATAAAATCAAATAAAAACCGTTATATGAATATGGTTATGAAAACCAAAACACAAACATAATATCATTAGTATGACCCTGTATTGCTAGTCAGGCAATACATCGTAATTCGAAGCGTCTAATAGTATTTCGTTAGTTTGGATTATTATAAGCCGCATGACATTGTTACCTTACTAAACCAACAACGGGTAGCTAACCCGATACCAATTTTTGCCCATCTAAACTAGCGTGTCGTCACAAAGGTCACGCTATGGAAATCTTCTCATACATATATTCGCTTACCAATCAATGTGGCACGACGGGGATCAACCGTCAAGGCGCGAACTGGGGTGATCTTCCCCAAATAGTACTATTAAATGCATAAGCGTCTACCAAATCCCGGTAGTTCACAATTCATGCTAATGGGACTTTTAGTGACATAACCTAACTTTAATAATCCATTTAATTTCATCTATCAGGTCCTTTAATCATTTATCGGGTCATACAATCGGGTCATTCAATTATTCGGGTCTAAATCAATAAACAAGCAATCGGGACAAATGGTGTCTAAAATTTTATAAAAACTAACATGTTATCTCCCTCGCGGGTTTATAAAACATTTAAAAGAGTGCGAGGCTATGAACTCACGTTGATGTGGGAAGGCGGGTTATCGGCAATTCGGACGTACGGTACGTGCTTCAATCACGGAAACCTAGACAAATAATATTCGTCTTAGACTCATGTCCAATGACTTTATAAAAATAATAATTATGTATACATATGATGATTATATATATATGATGATCAAGTGGGTTTACATATTCTCTTTTACTCAGTTTAGTGTTATATGTCGGTAACTTTTATACTAGTTTACTAGTTTTACTTATTTACACGTTTTAAGTCCTATAAGCTTATTAGAAGTTCTTTAGCTTGTTTTAATCCTTGCTATACTTATTTTATCAGTATATATACTTTTCATGTTGGGCCCAAATGGGTTAAGCCCAATAAGTTCTTTTTACAAGTTTTTATCTTATTTAGTCCAATTATTAGTCCAATATGCTTAATTAGTTCGTAAATGTCCGTATTTCTTATAGTTCGGGTTTTATCGGTTTTTACTTGTTATACATGTCTATATATCAGTATATGAGTTTTATAAAGTTTTCATTAGACGGGTCCAACCATCTAAGTTTTATTTAACAAAAACGTTAATTTTTACGGTATTAGCCGAAAAAGTCGTAAAAATCATGTTTATAGTTTTATAGCTTATAAAACTTAACAAGTTACCATTTTTATAAAATGTCCACTTATTTATCATTGTACATATTTATATAAATAAAATCCAAGAGTTAGTGGGTTTTAACTTTACATTTTATACAATATAATTTTGAGTGCTCATATAATAGTATTATACTTTATTTTCCAAAATCTGTTTTTTATCTTCACTTTCACCAAAACTTCCATATCTTGAGTTCTATATGGAGATAGAAGCTCAAATTTTTATCACATAAACTGAATGATATGTGCTACATTTAACTCTTCTATATCTACTGTTGAATCATCTTCTAAGTATTTTATAAAAATCGTCCAAAACAGTAACCTCAGATTTATACCCTAAACTTGTTTTGATCATATCTCACTCATTACAATGATTCCATTGCATGGCCAACTCTCACATGTGTACAAGACATATAGCGTACTGTAAATGGATTCTACTTCATCATTTTATCAGTCCATGACCTGTTTCTTTACTGTTTTATATAGCCAACAAATTTAACCAAGATTTTAACCTTGTTTCTTATGATTTTTCACCTTTTTAATCATGTTTATCAACACCAAATCCCCACATAACACTTTTATCATCATATAATCATCATATACATATACAATAGGAAAGAAAATACATGATTACATAATCAAAATAACAAGAGGATGAGGAGAACAATCTTTATACCACCATGATGATGAAATGATGAGCTTTTGGATGAACAAGACATGGTTTTGGGTAACCAATATTATGAGATATCAACACCACTTCTAGGATCACCAAGTATTTGTAGATTCCTCCAAAAATCAGCCCTTGTTCTTCATGAAAACTCCTTGAGAAATCAGCCCCAAACTCCCTTGAAAACTCCTTTTTACATGTTAAGATCACCTCCAATCTTCATAACTTCAATGGGTTTTCATCATATGTGTGAATAACATATGATTTCATGGTTAAATCAAGATCAAATGGGTTATTTATAGTGAGAGTATGACGAATTTTTGAGAGAGAAATGGGAGGATGAGAGTGGTTTTCATGAGTGAAAATGGTGGTTATGAGTAGCTAGTTGTTTTTGTAGGATGAGTGGAAGAAACTAGCTTAAGTGTTAAGCTAGTGCTTACACTTGTAAGCTACAAGTTAACATGATGCCACATCTTTGATGTGGTGTCATGTTGTGCCATCCCATGTGTATTAGTGGGGTGGGATAATGTATTTTGTCCCACCTCACTAATTTACGGGTATTCCTAGATTCTAGTTTCCTCGATTTGCGTGCCCTCGGGTCGTTTCACGAAAAACGTTTTTATAAATTATGAATCAACGACACAAAACGAATCCAATAAAAATTGTCTCATCAAAAACGGAGTTCGAAAACGTAAATACGAAATCCTAAGGTTTCCGGTTTAGTCGTAAAGGACGTTAAAATAAAATCGTAAGTCCTAGTCTTTTCTCGTAAATTTGTGAGTTTATGAACCAACACAAATTTAAAACTCCAAAATAATATTCATGGACAAATTTATTTTCTGAAATGTCGGACTGCCACCAAAGACGGTGTATGTAAACGTAAGCACGTAACGTTGAATCCTCCGGTTTAGACGTAGTCGATGCTACTCCAAGACGTAAATCCAAATTTCTTCCCAAAAATAAGTGAGTTTATATTGTAATATTAAAATAATGTTTTAAAATAATATTCGAGAATAAAATATCAACCATAAATTGACGGATTGTCACATATCCTTACCAAAGTACAACTTCACACGTTGGCCATTCACTTTAAAATTTGGCCCATTTGGCTGAGAAAGCTCAATGGTGCCATATGGGAAGGCTTTGGCGACGATGAATGGACTAGACCAACGGCTCTTCAGCTTGCCCGAGAAGATCTTCAACCGAGAGTTAAAGAGTAAAACTTGATCACCAACATGGAAATCTTGGTTCTTAATCCTTGCATCATGGATGATCTTGGTCTTCTCCTTGTAGATTAATGAGTTCTTATAAGCTTGATTTCTTAGTTCATTTAGCTCATTGAGTTAAATCTTCTGAAGATTGCCAACTTTGTTGATATCGAAATTGGCCCACTTCAAGGCCCAGTATGCCTTATGTTCCAGTTCGATAGGGAGGTGGCATGCTTTCCCGTACACAAGACGATATGGAGTGCAACCAATTGGCGTCTTATATGCGGTACAGAAAGCCCACAAAGCATCATCTAACTTATCGGCCCACGAGGCACGATGCTCTCCCACAGTACACTCAAGAATTCGCTTCAATCCACGGTTAGATATCTCGGCTTGACCATTAGTTTGAGGATGATAAGCGGTGGAAAGACGATGATTGACACCGTACTTAGCCATGACTCGAGCAAACTGATCATTGCAAAAATGAGTTCCACGGTTACTGATTATAGCACGAGGAAAACCGAATCGAGCAAAAAGTTGCTTCAGAAAGTTCACAACCACCCTTACATCATTTGTAAGGAGAGCCTTAGCTTCAACCCATTTGGATACGTAGTCAACGGCTAGGAGGATGTACTTGTTCCCTTTAGATGATGGAAATTGCCCCATAAAGTCGATACCCCATACATCAAAGATTTCACATTCTTGTATGAAATTTTGAGGCATCTCATCTTTATGTGTGATCTTGCCTTGGCGTTGGCAAGCATCACAATTTTTAACCATCTCGTGAGCGTCATGATAAATGGTGGGCCAATAGAATCACGAGTCAAATACTTTCTTTGCGGTGTAGTTGGGACCAAAGTGACCACCGGTGGGTCCTTTATGGCAAGCTTTGAGAATGTCTAAAGCTGCTGGTCCATCAACACACTGACGAATAATCAGATCAGCACATCGTTTGAAGAGATAAGGGTCATCCTAAAAGTAAGTCTTAACATCTTTAAAGAACTTCTTCTTTTGTTGGGATGTTAACCCTTCGATGAGAATACCACCCGGTAAGTAGTTTGCAATGTCCGCAAACCGCGGGGTGTCATCAAGATTGGAATTGATAGACATTAAGGCCTCAAGGGGAAAAGAGTCATTAATCTCTTGATTCGGATTATCCCCTTGATAAGGTTCCTCAAGTCTACTTAGATGATCTGCGGCTAGGTTTTCCGCACCCTTTTTGTCATGAATTTCGATTTTAAATTCTTGAAGGAGCAAAACCCAACGAAGAAGTCTTTGCTTAGAATCTTGCTTAGTGAACAAGTACTTCAACGCGGAATGATCGGTGTACACGATTGTGGTGGAAAGAACAAGATAGGGGCGGAACATCTCAAAAGCATACACTACAGCTAAAAGCTCTTTTCGATAGTGGTATACTGCAATTGAGCCCCCGTCATTGTCTTGCTAGCATAATGGATTGGTTGGAAGTGTTTGTTCACTCTTTGGCCCAAAACCGCTCCAATAGCAAAGTCACTAGCATCACACATCAATTCCAAAGGTAGCTCCCAATTAGGGGTAACCAAGACTGGTGCCTTAGTTAGCTTGTCCTTAAGAAGATTGAAGGATTCAAGACACTCTTTAGAAAAGATAAAAGGAGTATCTTTTTCCAAGAGGTGGGTCATCGGCGAGCGATTTTAGAAAAATCTTGAATGAATCAACGATAGAAGCCCGAATGACCAAGGAAACTTCTCACACCCTTCACGGTTGAAGGTGGAGGCAGTTTAGCAATAACATCGACTTTAGCACGGTCCACTTCAAGACCGGCTTTGGAGATTTTGTGTCCAAGAACAATGCCTTCTTTTACCATGAAATGGCATTTTTCCCAATTTAGAACAAGGCGAGTGTCTTCACAATGCTTAAGCATGCGTTCCAAATTGGCTAGGCAAGTAGAGAAAGAATCACCATAGACCGAGAAATCATTCATGAAGACTTCCATAGTTTCTTCAACCATGTCATGGAAGATAGCCATCATACACCTTTGGAAAGTCCCAGGAGAATTGCATAAGCCGAAAGGCATTCTTTTATAAGCAAATGTTCCATAAGGACAAGTGAATGTGGTTTTCTCATGGTCTTTGGGATCGATGGGAATTTGAAAATACCCGGAGAAACCGTCTAAGAAGCAGTAATAGTCATTACTCGCTAGACGTTCAAGCATTTGGTCCATGAAAGGAAGGGGAAAATGATCCTTTCTCGTAGCATCATTGAGTTTGCGATAGTCTATACAAACTCTCCACCCTGTAAAGAGACGAGTAGGAATCAACTCGTTGTTTTCATTGGGCACAACGGTGATTCCGCCTTTCTTAGGCACACATTGTACCGGACTAACCCATGGTGAATCCGAGATAGGGTAGATCATTCCCGCATCAAGAAGTTTGATAACCTCTTTTTTGATAACGTCATGGATCTTGGGATTCACCCTTCTTTGGTTTTGAATAGTGGGTTTAAAGTCGTCCTCCATGAGAATTTTCTGTGTGCAAAAGTGAGGATCAATTCCACTAATATCGGAGATTTTCCAAGCAATCGCTTTCTTATGATTCTTCGGCACGGTGATAAGTCGAGATTTTTCGTCTTCATTCAAATCCTTTGCGATGATGACGGATAACTTCTTATTTTCTTCAAGGAACACGTATTCGATATGAGACGGTAGATCCTTAAGCTCTACATCCGGAGGATTTTCGCTGGAAGGTGAAGTCAAATTCGGATCATCGATAGAGATATCCTTAGGAGATGGTGGAAAATATGGTCCTCATTGAGAAGTTTCTCAATGTTACGAATGTCTTCATCCCAATTGGAGGGAGAATCGTCATATTTTATGTCCACGTCTCCCAAAGTTGCTTAAAATTCTTTCAAAATGAGATCATGTTAGAAATACGTTTTTACGTATATTAGAAGTATCGGTCACTCCACAATAATATTCATGTTGTAATAGCTCGTAGTTAGATAATAGTTGTTATTTGCTTATTAACTTAAGTAAGAACCGGTCCATGGGCTTGTCATGGACCGGCCCAAGCCCAATGTTTAGCTTGGACTATAAATACCCCTTTCCACTAAGGAAAGGGGTTGGTTGTTGTTTCATTCACATTTCATAGTAATAAAATCTTCCACATATTTCTCTCACTTTCTCTCTCTAGTTTCTCTCACTAGAAAAAATCAACCCACTTCATAGATTCATAGGTTATCAATTTCTACATTTGGTATCAAGAGCTATGGGGTGATTTAAGGTAAGGATTGTGTTGCTTTTTTAGTTTTTTGAATCTATTAGTGATCTTTAGGAAAAATCAATCTTGAATCTTGTTATTTTTGGTGTTTTTGTTATTGGGATTGATTGATAAGGATTGGGTTTAGCTTATTTTGGTAAAAATCATAAAACTTTTTGTGGTTTTGGATCAAAAATCGGGGTTTTAAGCTGTTTTAGAAGTCTCGAAAACATTTCACCAGATTATTCCGAATAGGATTTTCCGAATAGGAAGGTTTTCCGAATAGACGGTTTATTCCGAATAGAAGTTCCGAATAGGAAGGTTTTCCGAATAGAAGGGTTGTTCCGAATAGACTTATGTTCCGCATAGGACTTATATTCAGTATAGACCTATTATTCCGAATGGTGTGATTATTCCGAATAGAAGATGTTTGAATGATTTCAAAGCTTAAGGGATTATGTCATATGTACAATGCTTAGGTTTAAAGTCATAATGATAATTATACTTGTTTGTATCAACCTTTGTGTTTTATCTTAAGCAGAAACGATGACTAACCCTACCGTACAACAACTACAAGACAACAGAGCCGCCGCCATTGCCGAAGCCAAGACTCTAAAGTTTGTTCCAAACAACTACCGTCTGAAGGAGGTATCTCACTCTACCCATAATGGCTTTAAGGTAGCTACAGCCATGCTTGATAAATCTCACTTCAAGTATGCACTAAGGAGAAGTGCTTCGGTGCCCTATGACTATCTTTACGAGTTCTGGGCTACCAAAGAGAGGACGTCGAACAAGATCACTTTTTCCTTGGACAACAAGCAGCAGACGCTTACTGTGTCAGATTTCAGGA
The DNA here is from genome assembly GCA_025667525.1 of Glebionis coronaria. NCBI lineage: Eukaryota > Viridiplantae > Streptophyta > Magnoliopsida > Asterales > Asteraceae > Glebionis > Glebionis coronaria. The sequence goes on along the minus strand of CM046879.1, from coordinate 314,363,492 downwards.
AGATCTTTGGCTTTCGTCCGATTCTCAAAGGACTACCATCATACTCACCCAACCCAACCAAGGACCAGATCATGGAGATGTTCACCGCTATTGGATGTCTTGACATACGAACCCCGTCTGAGTTTACTACCGCCAAAGTCGGCCAACCATGGAAAGCTATTTTTGGGATTCTTAGCCGATGCTTGACACCCAAAACAACTGGGTATGATGCTGTTCGTCCACCAATCATCAAGATGTTTTATGGTATGTTCAAAGGTATGGGTATTGATTATGCATCACTGCTGTGGGAGGAGTTTACTTTTCAACTCTTCACTAACACAAAGGGTAAAATCAAAACTTACCAGTACCCTAGATTTATTAAGTTGATCATACATTACTTTATGGAAAACGATGCATCCATTAACAAGCTTGCAGGTAGTCGTCACCACATGATAGATGATGATGATTTGGTAGACTTAAGGCAGGAGACTCATTCGAATACGGTTATTCCTGGTCCCATTCCCAGTCATCTTCTGACCGATGAGATCATTGAATCTGATGATTACAAGAACTTGCTCACGGAAATTGAGAAACAACGAGCAAGCCTTCTAGCAGGTGAAGACTCATCTACCACGGTTAAAAGCAAGGGTAAAAGGAAGCAAGCAGATTTACCTGAGCCCAAAACCAAGAAGAAGAAGACAGAGGGTAAGAAAGGAAAGGGTAAGGCTGATGAGATGCGTCTGCGTGACGAAGAAAACATTGTTGATCCTACTCTTGATAAAGCTGAACAACAAATGATGAAGATAGCCATTAAAAGGAGTAGGAAAGATACTGGCGGTAGTGGCTCAGGTGTAAGAGTAGACGTTGAGGATGAGTACATAGAACCTGATGATGTTGATGAGTTTGGGTCACCTGAAAATTATTCCACCTCGAAGGAGCCATCAATCCCTGTTTCAGCTGGTATTGAAAAGGCATCCACTCAACCTTTAACAACTCAACCTCCACCAACTCAACCCTTACCAACCAAACAGGTTTCTACACCACTTCCTCCACCACCACCAAAGCCCATCCTTAGCACCGCCGTCACAACCGAGCCTATTCCCTCAACCCAGAGCAGCTCTGCAACATCTGCAATGGCAGCAATAGTGATGGCCGAGATGTTGGATAAACACATGGATAAACAAAAGAGCGAAATGGATGAACTTCGCCAAGAGTTACAAAGACGAGCTCAGAGTGAAGAAGCATCTAAGAAGGCTCAAGAAGAGTTGATTGCCAAGTTCGCTGCTGACATGGAAGTTACACGTAAAGCGCATGCAGAAGAACTTGCTCAGGTTAAAAGGGATGAAGCTAATAGGCATAAAGCACGAATTGCAAGACTTAAAGCTATTAAGGATGACTTTAAAGAGCAAAAAGAAGCTCTTGAAGCTACGATTGAGCAGAGAGAGAAAGACTCCATTGAATCCTTAATGCCTAAACTGCGTGATGACTTGAAGACGCTTGCTGCTGACAACTTGATGATCAAGTCATCCAATCCTTCAGAAGCCGCCTACAAAATTGCATATGACTTGACGGATTTTGAACTGAAGAAGATCCTTAAGGCTCGAATGAAGGAACTTGGATCGTTTGATAAATCGAGGAAACAACGGGCTCTCTTCAAATCCCTGAATGACGCTATCATGGAGGATGATAGGTTGTTCAAGACGTTTGGAAGTGTGGTACCCTACCACATTCTCCCAGAAGAAGAAAGGGAAGAGAGCGACGAAGAAGAGGGTACTGGTGGAGAGGAGGAAGAAGAAGAAGAAGAAGATAAGAATGAGGAGGAGGATGAGGATGAGAATAATGAGGATGATGATAATGATGAGAATGATGATGAGGAAGATGAAAATGATGATGAGGATGAGGATGAGAATGATGATGATGAGGACGCAGATGATGATGATGGTAATGATGGTGGTGATGGTCACCAGGAGAGTGTAAAGGGGAGCAATGCGGATAAAGGTGAACAACGTAAAAAAGGGGATAAGGGCGCCAGCTCAAAGAAAGTGGTTAAGTCTGGCACCAAGTCAAAGAAAGATGCAGCACCAAAGGAGAAGTCCACATCCACGGAATCCAGACGATCGAAGTGGCGCCATGACGTGAATGCCACTACAGGGTCATCTATTCCTGGTACATTTATCCATGCATCCATACCTGTTACCACTAACCCCGTTAGTTCTTGTGTTGTTACTCCTGTGATTGCAGAATCGGTCACTGAACCTGAAGCTGCTCAACACTCACCCATCCATGACACTGCTGAAATGCCTGAATCTGAACAAGCAGATGTTCACGTCTCCACTCCTCAGCAACAAAACCCACAATCTACTATACCTGAACCAAGCACAAGGAACTGGGAGGACACGTTGGAAATCGACGAGACTGCTCCACCACAGGCTTGGATCACGGCAGCGGCGCAGTATGATCCGATCACCGACGCCGACAAAGAAGTCTTGTACCTTCGTATCCGAAGTCCGATTGACTTATGTGCATTTCTTGCTCATGAGTATAAGACTTCGGTTACTCCATCATTGGTGAAGAAAGTACTGAAGGATAAAAGACTTCGCGCCAAAACCCGGTTGACCCAAATGGAGTTCGAATATTATGCCGAGGAGATACTGAAGGCTCTGAATACCGTTCAACGGCCAGGTCTTCATGAATCAGAAAGAGCTCCACCTCCAATGGATCAAGATAATCAGATTGATCTTGACTTCTTTGTCACCAATGATCTGGTGTATCTACTCAAGGGGTCATCAAAATACGCAACATCCCTGACATTGCTGAAAGCTGCCAACTGGGGGACAATACCCTTCATCGAGGAAAAGGTAAACCGACTCTGGGTCCCTAAGATAAATCGTAATTATGATATGTATGCTGTCATAGGTGCATCTCATTGGGACGAACGAGTCAGAAGGGCGTACAGGTGTTGCTGCTTAGTCAATTCTGGAAGCTCAGTTAGATCCGACATCCGCATCTCCAGCATTTTAGGGATGAAAACAGAAGCCAAGAATGGCTACTATCATGTGACGGAGATTCGTTTGAAAAGGGAGGATGACAGGGAATACAAAATCCAGCAGGGAGATTTTTCCATCATTCGCCTTGAGGATATTGAAGATATGCTGCTTCTGATGACCAGAGATCAACTCACCCATATTCCTCGTGAAGATCTCATTGCTTTGAATACAGCACTTCGTATGTTCACACGAAGCGTTGTCATCAAGACACGAGTTGAAGATCTTCAGTTGGGAGTCGAAAGCTATCAGAGGAAGCTCAATTTAACCCGTCCTGTGAATCAAGTGTTACCTCAACATGTAGCAAGATGTCCCTATACCGACATTTCTGTCCCGAATTACGGCATTTTCTACTTGAACAGTCGAGGTTTGATGAAGTTTATGAGGGTGGGGGAGCTTCACAAGTATAGTGATGGAACTCTTATACAAGTCAGAGGAAAGTTGGAGCATCTGAACTCGGGTAAGACTTTGCCAGAAATGACGGAGGATTGGCATCCAGGTTATAAGCAGATGGCGAAGTACGTGATCAAAAAGATCGATCAAAAGCTCCGTGAACGTAGGTTGACGAGGAGCTTGGAAAGATTCGTGGGTGGTAGACCATATGGAGTGCACTACAGGACACTGCAACGATCCATCTGAAGGGTCGTACATTTTAGGTCACTCTATATTGGTATTATTTGTGAATATGTATATTTGTGAATAATGTGCTTTAATGGCTTGTTGTAGTGTTAAGGTATGATAATTTTTCAAGAATTTCTCACGAAATTCTAAATCTTTCAAAATATATCATACTAAAGCACTACAACTACCCCTTATTAACTTAAGGGGGAGCAATCATTTGTTCTAAGGCCAAACATCAATTTCATTTTTACCCAAAGACCGGTTAATCCATTCAATATCCCAAATATTAATGGTTAACATTTTGGATAAGGGGAGAAAATGGGATTAAGGAGATTTAAATGATACTTGGCTAAAATGAAAAAGACTTAAAGATTATCCAACTTAATATGTGTAAAAGCACGTGTTAAGGGGGAGCGTTTTTTGATGAACAAAACACCTAAGGTACAAAACTTTTGATTTCAATATCACAAGTACTTTAGGTGATTTTCAATGATTTTTCATGGTGGCAATTCCTTCCCAAAACACGCTTAATTCACGACGGATGTGGTGACAAAAGGGTGGTAGGAATAGGTCTAGTCTAATGATTCATCAGAGCCGATGGAATCTTCCCAAGGACAATTCCCTAGATAGAATTAGAAGTCCTAGGAAAGATGGAGAAAGAATGTGAACGTAGCTGAATGCCGACCAAGTACTTAAGCTAGCACTGGAACAATCACAACAAGGTGCTAGTGATGACGTATTGGTAAGCATTGAAGGGGTTGAAGAATGAAAAAGAAATGTAAAGATAAAGGGTGTAAAGAAAGAAGCCCTCCTTACAACTTTAGGCAGAAGCCGGGTCAATACATATGCTATTGAGGTCATTTTTGCTAATGATTCTCGGTATTGAAGAAAGACATCATGGACCCAGTGATGCAATGCACAACCCTTCCCCAGCTAACTCAAATATCTCTCAAAAGGTATTTGTTTTAATCACACGGAGATCAACACGTTATCTATTGGTTTATTCACTCCGAATAGACTGGTATTGAAAAGGTGGCACTCCTCTCCAGCCATCGCTCACTAAATCAAAACGCACAATCGAGTCTAGAGCCAAGAGATCATCAAAAGTCTCATTAGGACACTTTCCATTTATTCCTTGCTTTCTCACACACTGTGAAAAGTAAGAGATTTTCATGAGTCCTACGCAGTATTCCTGTAATATTGCCAGAACATCCGAGTAATACGCAAGTATTACAATGAAGATGGAAATCCTGCTTGAGCCAACATCAAACAAGCTCATGGTAGGTTACACGTGCGGTTCTTTTAGAACCAATCTTGTGAAAAACTGGAAGGTAACAGTGGTTTAATTCTTAATTGAACTTAAACTCGTTCCAGGCCTCTTCGCATTATCATATGATCTTGCCAGAACACTCAGAGTGACTCTTTATTGACCACAGTGACGAGTGGAAATCCTTCTAGTGTCAACATCAAACAGCACTTGGTAGGTAACGCGCAAGATTCTTTATGAATTGAGCTCGTGACAACTGGAAAGCAACGATGGTGAAAATCTTAATTGAAATTCACTTGTTCCAGGTTTCATGAATTGACGGCTTTTAATCACAAGGATAATTTATCCAAGTGATTCACTCTTTATGTTCGCAGTCAGCTTTGGACGGTCGAGTAAAGAGAACGGGTTTACCCGCGAAATCCTGTCAGGAAGTTACTTAATTGAAACTATCCGTCACGGGTACGATATCTAATATCGTCCAACGGTCTTCACCGACCGGAGGTAAAATGCTACCGAATTAGAATAAAATGTTCAAAGCCATTTTATTCGTGTCGTTGCTGTGTACCTGTTAAAGACGGTGGCGTTGCTGTGTACCTGTTGAAGACGGTGGCGTTGCTGTGTACCAGTGAAGACGGTGGTGTTGCGGTGTACCTGTAAAAGTCGTTCCCACGTGCTTATGTCTTTTGCAACAAAGTTCAGCAAAAATTCAAGAAAGTACAAGATAAAGTCTTCCGCTGTACCAAACTCTGAAGCTTTCGAGAATTCAACAAAAAGACGTAAGTGTGTGGAACATGAAGTCACGAGGAGGCAAAGTTCACAAGAAAGGCAAAGATCGCACGTGAAAGGCCAAAGAACAATGCTCTCAAGTCAAAGCCAAAAAGATCAAATCAACATATTCACAACAAAAGAAAGAAAAGAAGAAAAGACTACGAGCTAAAGAACGAAGACTTAGTATAGTATGCTAGGTTTAGAACTTTGTAAACGTGGAGTGACCTCCCTTAGGGGGAGATTGTTAGAAATACGTTTTTACGTATATTAGAAGTATCGGTCACTCCACAATAATATTCATGTTGTAATAGCTCGTAGTTAGATAATAGTTGTTATTTGCTTATTAACTTAAGTAAGAACCGGTCCATGGGCTTGTCATGGACCGGCCCAAGCCCAATGTTTAGCTTGGACTATAAATACCCCTTTCCACTAAGGAAAGGGGTTGGTTATTGTTTCATTCACATTTCATAGTAATAAAATCTTCCACATATTTCTCTCACTTTCTCTCTCTAGTTTCTCTCACTAGAAAACATCAACCCACTTCATAGATTCATAGGTTATCAATTTCTACAGATCACTTTCTCCAAATGGAGTTAGTGATGGGGCAATAGAGGCAACGGTCTCAACAATTGATAGAGAAGAAGAACCACTTTTACAAGCGTCTTTGAAATGTTCTTCACAAGCCCCATCAAGAACGTCAATGAAATTAATGCTCTCATTTTCAGAAGGTTGCTTAGAAAGTTTACCCATGTTGAAGACGATTTTATCGTCACCAACTCTCATGATTAATTCGCCCGCGGCTACATCAATGAGAGTGCGACCGGTCCTCAAGAATGGACGTCCAACGATTAATGGAACACGGGGATCCATCTCGTATCAACGACAACAAAATCCACCGGAAAGGTGAATTTGTCGACACCGAAGAAGACATCTTCGGCTATCCCCACCGGATAAGCAACCGTACGGTTGGCTAATTCCAAAGTCATTCGTGTGGGGACTAGCTCGGGTAGAGACAAATTTTTCCAAACGCTTAGAGGCATTAAGTTGATACTAGCACCTAGATCGGCTAGGGCCATACAATTCTCTACCCAGGGGAAGTTGCAAGGAATGAGAAAACGACCCGGATCACCAAGTTTGGTGGGTAATTTCCTTAAGAGCACTGCGGAGCAATTCTCGTTAAGTTGGGTCTGAGAGATGTCAAGAAGTTTCTCCTTATCATTGAGAAGATCTTTATACATTTTAACATATTTGGGCATGTGAGTGAGAGCCTCAGCAAAGGAGATATTGAAATTCAGTTGTTTAAACATTTTAAGAAAGTTAGAAACCTGAATATCATCCTTGTTCTTCAATTTCTCTTTCCTCAACCTCGAAGGATAAGGTATATTGGGTTGAGATGAAGGCTTTGGAATGGAATTCTCACTCACATCCTTGGGTGGTGGAGGGGTGGAAGTTGAAGGTGGAGGAATTGGAGGAATAGAAGGTGGAGGAAATGGAGAAGGGGACTCGTTTTCCTTTGTCACAATCACCGGTGTAGGTGTAGGAAGCTCGAGTTCCTTTAAACCTTTTCCACTGCGAGTGGTGATTTCTTTCATCTCCCATCTTAGATTAGCAACGGTGTTACTCGGAAGAGAACCCGAACCAGAGGCTTGATTACTTTGGAAGAAACTAGCCATCATATCCCTTAAGTCATTCGTTTGACTGCTCAAAGTGTTTCGCATATCGGCTCAAAAATCATTCCCTTGTTTCACCATATCTCCTTTTAAGCTGGTCATTTGCCGCTGAAGATTCTGCACTATTGCGTCATTAGTCGTCATGTAAGTTTCAACCTCTTGATGAAATGCGGTGGGTTGTGTGGGAGGAAGAGCATGGTAGGCAGGTGGTTGATAAGCGGGTTGTTGGTAAACTTGGTTGTTTCCTTGAGGTGGATATGGGTTTCTTTGGGTTGGATATTGATTTGGAGCTCGAGGTAGGTTTTGATTGTTGCGATTGAGGTTGTTTGGGTTTTGTGGGGAAAACCGGGTGGTGAAAGCAAGTTGTTTGAACGATAACTGAGAAAATTTCGGTCACCTTAAGGACGTGCTTGATAGCCTCCCATAGAAAAGCTACCGTTGGCGGCATACACATTTTTCGGATTATCATGAGTCGAAGGACAATCGGTGTATGAATGAGAACCCCCGCATATGTCACATGACTGACTCATAGCATTAACTTGTGCATTGATAGCTTTGGTATTGTTAGCGGTTTGTTGAGCAATTGTTTCAACAAGCGAAGTAAGCTTATCAATTCTCTTGTCGCTCTCACTAGTACTAGCACTAGCCACATTAGTCCGAACACTCTTGGTTTGCACTCTAGACTTATTCTCAATAATGTCCCATGCGGCATTAGAAGACTTAACCAAAATATTACCCCTCGAGGCACTATTTAGTGAATCTTGGTCATTCATGCTTAACCCATTGTAAAAAGTATTAATTTGATGTACTTTTGTGAAACCATGTTGTGGACACTTACTTAAAAGTTCCTTAAAACGGTCCCAAGATTCACTAAATGTCTCACCGCACTTTTGTTCAAAGGTAATGATTTCATTCCGCAAAGCGGTAGTACGTGAGGGTGGGAAAAAGTAGTTGATGAAATTAGTCTTTAAATTCGTCCACGTAAGAATACTTTGTGGCGGTTCCTTATCAAGCCAATTCCGGGCTTGTCCCTCTAAGGAGAAAAGAAAAAGTTGCAAGCGAATCACTTCTTGTGAAACCCCATTATACTTAACCGTATTGGTGAGTTGAAGAAACCTTTTTATATGGTCATGAGGATCATGAAGCGAACGCCCCAAGAAAGGTTGAGCAGAGACCATATGAATGAAGCCGGATTTGGGTTCAAAATTGTTGGCTCCAATCTCGGGTATGACAATAGCATCACTGTTGCCCTCTATGTGCGATTACAAAAGCTCGATCATTGGTTGATTGTCCATGGTGACAATAGGTTGAGTAATGACTTCGGCTTGAGCTACTTTCTTCTTACGAGCATGAGTACCCATACACACCTACAAAATGAAAAGAAAATAGACAAAAAATAATTTTGGTTTTTTTATGTTTTTCTATTTTTTTTTTATTTTTGAAAATTTTTAATTTTTATGGATTTTTGAAAATTTTTAAGCAAGAAAAATAACATTCAAAAGTGAACGGATCCCAAAATCCAACGCGTCTCTCACTTAAAACCGTTAATCTTAACGAAAAGAGCCGGCAGCGGCGCCAATTAATACAAGGGTTTTTCTCGTATGAAAGTTCGTTATTCCGATCTTTTCGAATTGATTACTAGTAATTAGTGCGACTCAGTCATTCTTGGTGGAAAATAAAATAGATTGGTTATCTATTTCGGGAAGCGTACAATTTTTGGGAATTAAAACGTAATTAATTTAAAACTTAAAAACTTGGTAAAAATAAACTAAGACAAAACACGTTTAAAAATAACACTAAGTAAAAATGCGGGAAAAATTAAATTTGGAATTTAAATAAAATATAAAAACGAAAAATGAAATAGGATCGCAGTCAATGCGATCGTGGTCCTTGATCGTATCCTGGATCGCAATCAATGCGATCGTAACTGGTGATCGTACTCCACCACGATCGTGACTTTAGATCGTACTCCAAGTGATCGCAGCCTACGATCGTATCAATTGATCGTAACAAGTGATCGCACCCAAACAGTCGCAGCCACAGATCGCACTCAATGATCGTACCCACGATCGCAACAATTGATCGTGGTGAGGATCAATGAGTGTTATCGTAGTGAACGATCGTACTTGGTGATCGAAGTAATGGATCACAAGTAGAAACCCTAGGGGTTTATGCGATCACACTTACTTGATCGTAACTGGTAAAACCCTTAAGCATATTACGATGGAAATCGAAGAGCAAATAAGCCGAAAATGAATAAGCCAAAATAAGCAAGATGGATAAGCACTTAATCAAATCTTAACCGAATAAAAACAAGCATAAACTTAAAAACATTCAAAACACGAATTAAGCAAACTTTATAAATCAAACTTTAAAATAACTAAACTTTTAAGAAAACTTAAAAGAAAATAAGCTATATACGAAATAAGCCAATAAGCACAACAAGCTTAAAGCTTAAACAGTATAAAAACTTAGTAGAGAATAAAAAGATAAACTTTTTAATCACAAAAACATCAAAATCAATCACAGATCAAGAACATTTCGGATCAAAGATAAACCAAAATCAAGAAAGGTAGGAGAAGATTAAAGATTAAAAGCTTAAACTTGAACTTTTGATTAATTAATTCCATATACAAGGATGAAATAAAGCTTAAACTTGAAAGAAAAGATGAAGAAAAGATAAAAACTTAGTGAGAGAAAGTTAAAACTTTCTCTCTCTAAAACTAAAGAAAGGAAAAATGAAAAAAAAAATGCTAAAAATTAACTAACTAACTAACAACCTCCTAATGTGTCATTAGGAGGGTATATATAGGAGGTGGGGGTGCATGTGTTGCTTCCTTCTTTCTTTCTTTCTCGACTCGATTTAAATTCTTTGTCTTTCTCGACGTCGTCTTGGGATTTGTCGATATAAATTGAACTTGTCTTATAATCTTCTTCTTCTATTAGACTTGAGTTCTTCGACTTCATTAAACTTTCGTCTTTGGACTTTTTCTTCGATAAATCTTCAGAATAGGCCTTGTATTTCCGTTCTTTATGCACTCTTGATCTTTTGACTTCGTCTTTTCTCGTTTTCTTCAATAAAAGCCCGTGATAGCCCATGTTTTCTCCCTTTTTCATACTTTTATCCTGAAACACAATAAAAACACAAACCACGTATAACTCCGACTTTTACGACATAAAACAAACGTTTTGGTCTTGTTATTATTGGAAATAAGTGGTAAAAGGATAAGTGTTTTCACACTTATTAGGGAGCGACTTTTCTGCTGACTTAGACAGGAACCTGTTCAATCCTGCAAGCTTCCCATTCAGCGACTGCACTTCCTTTTTCGTCTTTGAGCTCTAGAGTTGAATAACCGCGTCTGTTTTCTCCGGAAAGGGTTTAATTCCATTGGGGTCAATCATGTATCCTAGGAACATGCCTTTTGTCGCCCCAAAAGTTCACTTCTTAACTTCATGTTTATCCTTCTGAGGGTAGAGAACGTCTTTTCTATGTCCCGAATAAGCTCGCTCTCCGTATGACTCTTTATTACTAAGTCATCGACATACACCTCCAAATTTCGCCCTATTTGGCTTTCAAAAGCCTTATCAACCAGTCGTTGATACGTGGCCCATGCGTTCTTTAGTACAAACGGCATTTTTGCGTAACAGTACACACCCTGGCTGGTATGGAATGCTGTCTTTTCCTGATCTTCTTCTGCCATTTGTATCTGATGGTATCCCTTGTATGCGTCCAGAAGCATTTAAAGGGGTATCCGCACAATGATTCCACCTTCCAATCTATTTCCAGGAGTGGGTAGCAATGTTGGGGACAAGCTTTATTGAGGTCTGTGAAATCAACGCACATGCGCCAACTGCCATCATCTTTCTTTACCTTTACCGGGTTAGCGAGCCAGTCGTGTTAGTAAACTTCCCTCATGATTCCTGCATCCACCAGCTTTTTTACCTCGTCCAGTATTACTTTGTTGTGCTCTGGGCTTGTCCTATTTTCTTTTGCCTAACTGGAGGTTATCCTTCGCGGATTTGAAGCTTGTGTTCAGCCATCGACCTTGGCACCCCCGTTATATCTTTGGGTTCTGATGCGAAGACGTCCAGGTTATTCTTCAAAAGGCGACACATGTATGTCTTTCCTTTGTCAGATAATTTCCCTCCGATCGTTATCTCCTGATTCGGGTACTGCGGATGTATTACTACCTTCAAGTTTGATGGTGAGTCCACCTTTGGTTCCATCGTGACCCTAGGCGGTTCTGTGATTGCATTGCATTCTGGGGGTGTAACTGCCGTGTTGAATATCGTTACGACCCCCTCCATCGACTGGGAATTTCATCATACCATGATCCGTAGAAGGTACCGCTCGCATTGCTAGTATAGTTGGTCGCCCTATGATCCCGTTATACTGTAATGGTGACCGTATGATTAAAAAATTCAATGGGACTTCCGTCGAGTGCTCATCATCTCCCACTCTTACTGCTAACTCTAGCTGGCCCAAGGGCCATACCGCTTCTTCGCTGAATCCGATGAGCGTGGAAGTCGCAGGCATCATTTGGCTCTTTATTTCTGCGCTAAGCTTTAGAAAGCAGTGTTCGTACATTATTTATGCCGATGAACCTCCATCCATATACATCGATGTATGCTATACTGACCAATGCTTATTTCTATAACTAGCGGGCCGTCTGCGACGTTCCTCGCATTGAGTGGGGGAAAAGAAATGTCTTTCCCCTTCGAGAATTTTTGGCTCACCCTCTGCCTTGTCCTTCGTTGCCATGATTCCACCATGTAAATGTTCGCGCGGGCGATTTTTTGTCTATCATCCTTCGTGTTTTCCTTGACAAGGTGTTTTAGCTCGCCTTTCTTTACTCTATACTCGATATATTTTTGCAGCTAAATACATTCATTCGTAGCGTGCCATCTCTCATTGTGGTATTCACATTATCAATTACTGGAGCGCTTTTTCGACCGGGGTGGTCATTGGCGTTGGCCTTGTGAAACTCGCACCTTCCGACACTAGGATTTATCTTGGGGTTAACTTAAGGGGGTAAACCTTGAGTTATAAGCTCGCTCATGCCTTCTCCTTCCTACGTAATCAAGGCTTGGAGATTTTCCCTAATTGTTAGGTCTTTCATTGGGCATGCAAATAGATTTGTGATCATAAGTGCTTCGTGTTACTTCTAAAGCAGCCGATTCTCCTTGTATGAAAGACCTTACCCGCCTTAGCACTCCATCAAAGGTTTCGGGCGTTCTTTCATTAAGTTTCTTTATTAAGTCGTTGTTCCGTATCCGCGCCATGAAGCAGGATACTTTCAAAATTTCTAGGCAGTCCTTTATTTGAAGACACTCGCTTTTGAAGCATTCCAGAAAGTTTTCCAAGTATTCGCCTTGGCGCTGATTTACCCTGGCGAGCGATACAACACTCCTATAATGCCTTTTTTGTTGCACATAATTTCTTTTGAACGTTTTTCACAGCACTTCGTACTTGTTGACTGTTCGCGGTGGAAAACTATCAAACCACGTCCGCGTGTTCCCTATGAGTGTGGAGTTAAACATGTTACACCATACGGGCTCTGGCCACTGTTCGATGTCTGCCTGGGATTCAAAGACTTTCAAGTGGTCTTCTGGATCCGTCGTGCCATCATAATTTTTTACGTTCGATGGCATGCGGCACTTTCTGGTGTCTTCATAATGCTGTATGCGCCTTGTAAAGGCGTTTTTCCTGGCTCTCCTCCAAGGTTGTGAGAAGATTTGGCCATCCGAGGAATAACTTGCGTGCATACATTTTTCGGACGGAGTATCACTTGATCCTGACAGATTGCCTTCTGAGGATGAGGCATGCTTAGCGCGCTTTGATTCCTCTACCATCTTTTTATGTTTTGCTACCAAAGGGATGAGCGCTTGCACGTTATGAGCTACATACTCCTCCATCATGCGTGCCTTTGTAGTGATGACTTCCCCTATCTCCTCTTGGGGCGTCTTTCTTTTTTGTTTGTTCGGAGGATGCTGAGTTGACTCCCATTCGATGCTTTTTCCCCGGTGACAAGTAGGGGAGCTTAGAACAGTCCTCCCATTCTTATAATTGGGGGATTGTTCACGTCCCGAGTGTTTGCCTCGCTGGCAGATCCAAGGGTAACATTTATTGATTTGATACGACCATCTACCGTCGAGGATCCTTGACGGTCTTCATTCTTACCGCTTTCCGTCATTTTTTAGAGCTTAGTAAGGGTCCTACGGATGGCGCCAATTTGTTGATGCAAAAGTTGGGGTAGACCGAGCTTAATCCAAATTAGGCTTAATTTAGGGTCTTGTGGACTCCGGCTCTCGCACAAAGTGAAACTTGCTTTAGGACCCTGCATACTAAACAGACACCGTTAGGCTTACCGTGGGTTTGTTACCCACGATTAGACTCCGGCGTGAGAGTAAGTAATCGATTTGAGTATATTAGTGTTTAGGGTATTGTGTGTATCGTACCTTTGTGGAACCGGATTGGTTCTTTTTATACACGAGAGAGTCCAGGCTGTGCTCCCTGTTCTTGCGGTCGAAGGAAGAGATAATGACTCAAAATAGCTTGATCTTCATTATCCAACTAAGGTAAGTGTATATCCCTTTTTCCTTAGGCGAATATAACTATATTATAAGTTATATTCTGTCTGATCCTGTCGCACTGTGACGAAGACTTGGCTAAGTAATCTACCTCTTGTGCGACAGCGGCTTATTGGGCTTTATGGGCTATGTGCGCACATCGCACAAGTATTCAACCCATCCCTGATGGATGCGGGTAGTACCCGTGAGTCGGACTATCCACCCCGACTAGGGACTATACGTCATCAACCACCATTTCTAAGACTTGCTAGCAGATTCATATATGTCCCTAATTTTGCTTCAAGGGTTCTTAGTGGTGGAGTCTAATGCATTACCTTTCTGAGGGGGGGGGGGGGTTGCACCAGAATGGTTCACTTTGCGTTTGGGTTTCCTAGCAATAATAGGCATCACAGTTTGCTTCTTAGTTCTAGTATCTACGCCTTTGACATTATTCGAAACACGCATAGCATGATTAGCATTAGCACACTTTCCACATTTCACACAAACAAACTTAACATTCAAAGCATTCAAAGTCGAATCATTCAAATCGTCATTACACGCGATTACAGATGTTTTATTCTTAGAAACATTGAAAATCCTAGGGTGGTCTTCTACTTTCTTCATCTTCCCTTGACTTTTGGTTTGCCAAACCTTTTCACTCATACAAGTGCTCTTAGGCTGAGGCCGGCTAACACTAGCAGTTGGGACTACTCTTGTAGTAAAAGACACATGTCTATTAGTGTTTCTAGAAGCCTGAGGTGATTGACTTTCTTTGTTGTGTGTGGGGTTAGTGGCCAATCTATACATCCCTGGTTTAATCACATTTTTGTTCTTAATGTTTTATGATCGAATATGTATTTTGGGAGTATTTTGTGGTAACCTATCCTTCCCAACCGTCTTGGGGGAAAACCCAGGTTTTACAAATGCAGAATCAGAGAAAACAGATGGTTTTCCCAAGACAGAGGGTCTAGTCACTTTGTTCGCATTGGGTTTTCTTACAACAGGTTTCTTAACACTAGGTTCCACAATATTCCCACCGATCTTAGCAACGAGTTTCTTAAACTCTGCTATCGCTATTTCCTTGTCTTGTAACTGAGCTTTCAACTCTTTAATTTCCAAACTCTTTTCATTCATTTCTCGACACATTTGGGAAGTTGTTCTTGTAATTTATTATCATGTGGAAAACTTCCTATGTCTTTTTGCAAAGCAAGTTCAAGAGAATGACAATATTTTTGAAGGAAATCAGTTTTGTGTTGAAGTAACTCAAAAGCCTTTTTATCAACATTTTCTTTATGTTTTGAAAGCTCAAGTTCAAGACGCTCACATTCTTTGATCTTATCAAGATATTTGCATGCAACATCAGAATATTCATCGATATCAGCACAAGATTGAAGAGTAACACACAAAATATCTTTAGAGAGACATTCTTCTAAGAGTAGATCATATTTGTTTGAAAAATCCGATTTGTCATTTTGAAGTTCATCAATTTCTTTTTCAAGAGACTCAACATATTTCAAATCATCAAACATTTCAGACCGAATCAATTTTTTTCAAGCTCAAGAACATGTTCTTTTATTATCTTCGTATTTGGTATTAAAAGTTCTTTCACAAGCACAATTATGTCGTGAGGAATCTCTATTTTCCACTTATCCTTTGCACGTTTTTCCCAATCGCTTTCAACAATTATGATTGAACATTATCAATGTGGTGTTTAAGAAAACCAAGTGTTTTTTTACTTTTGCTTTTAGAAGCATCAATAGGCAAATAGTTAATACATTTAAAAACATTTGATTTCTTAGTGGCAAAAATTTTCTTCCATTGAATTCTTTGTTGTTTGCATTCAAGAAATAATTCCTCACGAGACTTCTGTTTTTGAGGAGTGAAAAGACCATAAAGACTGTTTTCATAAGCATAATTATATGGTTTCACAAAATCTTTGTTGACCGGTGATCTACTCTCCTCATCCCAAAGGGAAGTCTCTTCACTATCGAGGCTAACTACTAGGCAGTCATGATCGGTCCATTCGGAGTCATCAAGATATAACAGAGGGTTTGCAGCTTGAGCTTGTTCGAGGTACTTGGGGATAGCAAAACTAGGTTGACCCTTGAAAAACGACCAAGGTGCTATCATTCTAACGGTCTGAATAGAGTCATGCGTTTTATAAACAATTTTTTCAAAAAATCGACTTGTTCTTCGAGATCCTTTACTTTTTCAGTATCTTTGCCTTGTCTATTTTTGAAATCTTGTTTTACTTTTTCAACCTCTTGTTTCTTTTCGACAAGAATTTGAGCAGAATCGGTGGTATTCATAGAAAGCCTCTGTTCAAGTTCATTAAATTTTGTTTTGGCAAGGTACGTTTGTTGACGTTCCTCACTTAATAAGACATTATATTGACGTTTTTCTTTAGTTAACAAAGCAAGAGCTTCATTGTATTTATTTTCAAAATCATTCTTTTTAACGTTAATAACACGACTTTTGTACCCCCGAAGCTCTTTGGTCTTTTGAAGAAGCTCAGCCCTATAACTATCAATTGTCTCACTAGATTTTATAAGAGCGGCTTTGCTTTCTTCAAAGTTTTGAGTGAGCGCTGTGTTTGCCTTCTTTAATTACTTTTGACTATTACTATTTTCATTGACATCTTTTTGTAAACTAGCAATTAAAATAGCAAACGCGACATGCTCCTCGTCATCATTCTCATTTGCATGTTGATCATCCTCAGACTCATTTGTTGATCCCTTTGGTTGGATCTATATTCTGTTAAGAATTAGTATAATCGTTTGTAATCAAACTAAAACACTTTGAGCACTCCTACTAATACTAAATAAGTTATGCGGAATCTAACTTATAAAGCACAGAAGAACATAATTACTTTTAACTATTCGATTCTCTTATTAATCGACTTGAATGAGGTACATGAAAGACATTGTACCTATGTTCCTTTTATAGAGTAAGGAACCCTAGAAACCTTAGAATATTCTATAAAGATAACTATATCACAGACGATATATTATCAATATTCTAACTATTTAGGTATATCACATAAGATATACTCTAACTATAACTATGACATATCTTATACAAATATATATTCGTCCTAATCATCATAGCAGTACTTACTTTATAAGTAGCAGTACTTACTATGTATTGCGTTAACACTAACGATACTTACATAACACTAACAGTACTTGGAATATACTAACGGTACTTGACACTTAACAAATAATTCCCAAAAATCCTCCCCTAAACAAGAAATGATAACTTGTTATCTTCTTGCATCTCTTGTACAGGATGTATTAAAAATACATGTCTTCAATCTTTCCTACATCCTTGGATTGAACTTGGTAATTTGTATTTGTATCCAACTAAATGTAGCCAAACACTTCAAATGTAGATCTTCTTCTGATAAGACAATCTTGAAACATCATGAGTGTGACAATCTAACATTTTCAGGTAGTGAAATATTTTCTCGTATAATATTTTGAAACATATTTTTTGTGTTGGTTGACGAACTCACAATTTACGGATTTAAATTTGGGCTTACGTGCATAATTTGGCGTCTTTTACGACTAAACCGGAAACCTTAGGATTACGTATTTACATTTTTGAACTCCATTTTTGATGAGACAATTTTTATTGGATTCGTTTTGTGACGTTGATTCATAATTTATAAAAACGTTTTTCGTAAAACGACCCGAGGGCACGCAAATCGAGAAAACTAGAATCGAGAAATACCCGTAAACTAGTGAGATGGGACAAAATACATTGTCCCACCCCACTAGCTTAAGTTGGACGGCACACTTGACACCACACCATGAAGGTGGCATCAAGTTAGCTAACTTGTTACATGTGTAAGCCATGCTTACTTTTTAAGCTTACTTCCCTTTACCACTAACTCAAAACTAGCAACTTCTCATTCCATCTTTCCTTACATGCAAACCAACACCAAACTCTCTCAAACCACTCACCCTTGCCGTCCAAAATAAAGCAACAAACATCCCTTTTGATCTCTTCTAGCCATGAAACACATGTTTACTAGCTCTATTAAGGAGTTATCTTGAAGCCTTGATCATTTGGTGGCCATATTAACATCATTGGAGGTGATTTGCTTGTGTCCTAGGGCTGATTTTCCAACATATGTTCTTGATATTTGATGGTCTTGGAGTTACTTGTTGTATTCATCAAGTCCTTGTCTTCTAAAAACAAGGAATACACTTGGTTGGTAAAGAAGATCATCCCCTCCATTTTCCTCTTGTTATTTTGTAAAGAACAAATGTATTTTCTTTCATTTTGTATATGTATATGATGTATATATGATGATAAAAATGTTGTGTGGGGATCAAGTGTTGATAGATATGCTTAAAAATGTTAATAACTATAAGAAATGAGGCTAAAATCTTGATTATTTAATTGGCTGTATAAAAACAGTATATAACTAAAACTTGAACTGATAAAATTTCATGGTATGATCCATTTACAGTAAGTACAAGATGTTATACACATGTGAGAGTTGGCCATGCAATGGAATCAATATAATGAGTGAGATATGATCAAAACAAGTTAGGTGTTCTAATCTGAATAAGCAGTTTTGTAGGGACTGTTAAGGCAAGATGAACTTAAAATGAGCAGTAGTTATAACTAAGTTAAATGTAGCACATAATATGAAGATCATGTCACCTAAAAATGAGCTTCTAATTCATTATAGAACTTTAGATATGGTAAAAATGGTGAACATGAAGATAAAAATCAGATTTTAAGAATTAATGTATATTATTATTATATTAGCACTCACATTTTATTGGATAAAATGTAAAATAAAAACCCACTAACTTATAAAACTTATTTATATAAATATATAAAAGGTTAATTAAATGGATAAATTATATAAATGGTAGTGGAATAATACTTATAAGTAATAAAAACTATAAACTTAATTTTTACGACTTTTTCGGCTATTACCGTAAAATTAACGTTTTTCGCCAAATAAAACTTAGACGTTCAAACCCGTCTAATGTAAAGTTTATAAAAGTCATATACTGATATATAAGTAACCAATACAAGTAAAAACCGATAAAACCCGAACTATAAGAAATACGGACATTAACGAGCTAACTAAGCATATTGGACTAATAATTGGACTAAATAAGATAAATACTTGTAAAAAGAACTTATTGGGCTTAACCCATTTGGGCCCAACATGGAAAGTATATATACTGATAATATAAGTACAAAATGGATTAAAACAAGTTAAAGAACTTATACTAAGCTTAATGGACTCAAAATAGATGAATAGGTAAAACTAGCAAACTAGTAAAAAGTTACCAAAACGTAAACACTAAAATGTGTAAACAAGGATATATAAACCCACTTGATCATAATCATATGTACAAAATCATCATATGTATATTTTTATTTTGATAAAAGTCATTGGACAAAGTCTAAGACCGATTATTATTTATATAGGTTTCTGTGACCGAAGCACGCCCGTAGCCGATAATCCGCCTTTCATTATCAACGTGAGTTCATAGCCTCGCACTCTTTTAAATGTTTTATAAAATGATTTGTAAACCCGCGAGGGAGATAACATGCTAGATTTTGATAAAAATAGAACACAAGTAGTCCCGATGGTATGCTTAATGATATGGACCCGAATGATGCTATGACCCTATAAACAAGACTAAAAGGATTATTAGTAGTTAGGTTATGTCACTTAAAGTCCCATTAGCATGAATTGTGAACTACCGGGATTTGGTAGACGCTTATGCATTTGATAGTACTATTTGGGGACGATCACCCCAGTTCGCGCCTTGACGGTTGATCCCCGTCATACCACATTGATTGGTAAGCGAATTTATGTATGAGAAGATTCCATAGCGTGATTTTTGTGACGACACGCTAACTTAGATGGGCAAACTGTTTGTCGGGTTCGCGGCCCGCTGTTTTCATAGTAAGGTAACAATGTCATGCGGCTAATAATAATCCTAATCCAAATAAAAATGTATCCTATACATAATAACGACGCTATTAACGATGAATATATTACCTATCATGGTAATATAGAGACTACGGTCTCATGGACGGTTTAAGATGTATGCTTGATTTATATATTGCCTGACTAGCAATATGAGGACTTACTTCCGATATTATACTTGTGTTCTGATTTTAAATGATTGTTTTATATAACGGTTTTCCTTAAACTCTATGAATTCACTCGGCATTCGCTGATATGATTTTTGCATGTTTTTATCTCAGGTGCTTGAAGGTAATCCAGATGCAGATCGACTCTGATGGCCCACATGTTATTAAAAATGTTCATTCGATCTATGTTTTGTAAACTTAATGACCTGTATAATTTGGGACCTGTTGTACGCTTTTAAACTTTTATCGAATGAATGTATGTTAAACCTTGAACAACCATTTTTATGTGTTGTCTATGATTGGAGTTATTGTGCTATCCCGTAATACTCTAAAAGACCCTTCCGCTGTACCGATACGAAAAATGAGAGTGTTACAGTTTGGTACCAGAGCTCTCGTTATAGAGAACAAAAGATTTTAAAAACCAAGGTTTTGAACAAAAACTTTTCAAAATCTTTTGACAATGAACATTTGAGAAAATATTTGAAAAATCTTTTGACTATAACGGTGCCAGAGATCTCCGACGTTACCAACAAGCCCTACTGAGAAGATATATTTTGATATATATAATTTAATTTATATATATGTATATATCGTGATTTCAGTATGTAATTGTTTAACTAGTATGTTATCCTAATACGAGATATATATATAAATGCAGATTGTCATGGCTGACCCTAATATTCCTGTAGAAAACCATGCTATTCCCGAACCTAATGTAGATGATGATCCTTATTTAGACTTAGTAGATTATGATATGGATGATGAGGAGGAACCATTTGAGGATCCCGAGCCCGAGTTAGGACTAGGAGATCAGATTGCCCCTCAGGTTGATATGGTAGAGAATGAGATTGATAATGTTGAGATTGAGAATGATGATGAGATTGGGTTATATAATTTAGATGATGAGATTGATGACGAGGATGTCGAGGAGGATGTAGGTATAGATGTTGAGGTCGATGATGATGAGGAAGCTGAGCTTATTTATCCTTATGATGTTCCAGAGGGCGAGCCTTTGCCCCCACCAGTTGATTTGTCTGATTCTGAGGTTGAGTTACCTAGGGATGAAATGTCTGAATCGTCTGAATCTGATTCTGAATCAGAGGAGGATGAGGATGACGATGCACCTGACGGTACTAATGGTATTGCTACTCGTAGACGTGAGATAGGAGATTCGTCTAGTGCTCGAGAGGCTACTCATATTGATGGTCTTGCACCATGGGCCTTGAGAAGTGATCTAGATGCTTCCCGTGTTAAGAGTTGTGTGACAAAGGTTGGATTAGGTGTTGTTCAGACTCAGGTTGCTTATTTGGAGTCGAAGACTAAGGTTGGCGAGAAAGAGCGGGAATTGCTTAGTTTGGATTTGAGTAATGTAGAGCGTGGTTTGAATGAGTCTTTTAGGAGGTTATCGGTGTTGGAAAGTCGTGAGTATGCTGCAATGAAGAGAAAGGTGAATTCTATGGAGATTTAGTTGAGTGTAGCTCGTGCGATGCGTGAGAAAGCTGGGAAGGAGTTGAATATATCTGTGGGATGGAATAGTAGATTTTATGCCGACATGGTTGAAAGAGGAGTAATCCGTAAGCGCCCAGCTGAAGATGTGTCTAGTGATCGTCCGACGAAGATACAGAAGACGATGGATGATGGACCATCTGGTGGTTCTCAGTAGACCAGTCTGTGTTTAGTAGTGACCTTTATATCTTTTGTGCCTTTGTAGCTTTTGACTGAACCGACTTGTTAGTAATAGACTTGGCACGAATTTTGAGTGTATATAGTGCTAGAACTTTGATATGGGATGTACTAAGACAATACTTTTGTTTCAAATCGAATGAAATATGTATCTTGTCTTGAATTCCATATTGTGCCTTATTTGTATCTTGATTATGAATTCAATCCATATTATATGAATCCTTTGTTGGGTGAATACTTAATACTTTGAAATTGTGAAATTATAGAACTATGCCGCCCAAGAAGGCTATGACTGAGGATGATGTACGTAGGATTATTACGGAGAAAGTTACCGCATCTATGACTGAATTTATGGCAAATGCTAGAAATGAAGCTGGCGGTAGTGGAGCTGGCGGTAGTGGAGCTGGCGGTAGTGGAGCTGGCGGTAGTGGAGCTGGCGGTAGTGGAGCTGGCGGTAGTGGAGCTTGCGGTAGTGGAATTGGCGGTACTAATGTGAATGTGAATGCTAATAATGTGAATGCTAATGCTGGAGGAAATGTAGGAGGACTTGGAACGAATGCACCTGAAGTTGGTGGCTGTACTTATGTGACGTTCATGAAGTGTGAACCTCTACCTTTTAATGGAACTGAAGGTGCTGTAGGATTAAGCCAGTGGATTGAGAAGATTGAATCGGTGTTTCAGATTAGTAAGTGTAAGGAGGAAGATAAGGTGACTTTTGCTATGGCTACTCTTAAAGGTCGTGCGTTGACTTGGTGGAACGGGAGAATTGCTTTCATGGGTATTGATGCTGCTAATGCTACTCCTTGGGCTGAAATTAAGAAGTGGATGACTTTGGAGTTTTGTCCTCGTAGTGTGATCATTAGGTTAGAACAAGAGTTGATTCATTTAAGAATGAAAGGTGTGGACATCGATAGTTACACGAACCGATTCCATGAGTTGGCCTTGCTATGTCCTCGATTGGTTGAACCCGAAGAGATCCGAATTGAGCAATATGTTAAAGGGTTGACCAGGAATATCCGGGGGGACGTGACATCATCTAAACCACTGACCATTGATGATGCTATTCGAATGGCCTACCAACTCATTGGACAGATAATTCAGGATAGGGAAGATGAAGCCCATGTTGGTGAGAAAAGGAAGGGAGACGGTGATCGTGTAGATAGAGGTGATAATAGGAAGAATTTCAATCGCCGTCAGAACAAGAGAAAGGGGAATGCAAATGCTCTTACCAACAACACACCGCGCAACGATGATAGATGTCCTAAGTGTGGAAATAAGAGGCATGCTGGTGACTGCTGGAAGTGCCAAAATTGCGGAAAGCTTGGACACAAGGTTGAAAGGTGTAAGAAGGGAACCATTTGCTTCAACTGTAATGAGGAAGGTCATAGGAAATCGGAATGCCCCAAGTTGAAAGCGATTGTACCTGGAAGAAACCCCCAGGGTGGTATCTACCAACTTGGAACAATTGAGGTGAAGAAAGAGGATCCGAATGTCGTTACCGGTACGTTATTACTCAACAATCATTATGTTGTTGCTTTATTTGATTCGGGTGCTGGTAGGAGCTTTGTATCCACTAAATTTAGTGCCCTTATTGATATTGAACCTGTTGAGATTAGTACCAGTTACGAGGTGGAATTGGCTGATGGTAAATTAGTGAAAACTAATAAGCTATTAGAAGGATGCTCTCTAAATCTCTTAAACCATTCCTTTTCGATTGATTTGATGTTGATAGAATTAGGTAGTTTTGATATTATTATTGGTATGGATTGGTTGTCGTTGAATAATGCTACTATTTTATGTGGAGAGAAGAAAGTTAAGATTCCTCTTAGGAATAGGACGTTAGTAATTGATGGTAATCGAGGTGAATCCCGTTTGAAAATCGTTTCATGTATTAAAGTCCAAAAGTACATCAGGAACGGTTGTGAGTTATTCTTAGCTCAAGTGACCGGCAATGAGTCTAGGGAGAAACATTGGAAGATGTACCTATTATTTGTGAATTTCCTGAGGTATTTCCTAAAGATTTACCCGGACTTCCACCGATAAGGCAAGTAGAGTTTTGAATCGATTTAATTCCTGGTGCTGCACCGGTGGCACGTGCGCCTTACCGATTAGCCCCTTCTGAATTAAAGGAGTTATCTAAGCAACTTAAGGAGTTGTCTGATAAAGGTTTTATTCGACCGAGCTCGTCGCCTTGGGGAGATCCAGTCTTGTTCGTTAAGAAGAAGGATGGATCTTTTCGTATGTGCATTGATTATAGGGAACTGAATAAGTTGACAATTAAAAATCGATATCCTTTACCTAGGATTGATGATTTGTTTGATCAACTGCAAGGATCTAGTGTGTATTCTAAGATAGATTTGCGGTCAGGATATCACCAACTTCGCGTCCGTGAAGAAGATATTCCTATAACTGCATTTAGAACTCGTTATGGACACTATGAATTTCAAGTAATGGCATTTGGGTTAACTAACGCACATGCGGTTTTCATGGATTTAATGAATCGAGTGTGCAAGCCCTACTTGGATAAATTTGGGATTGTGTTTATTGATGATATTATAATCTATTCTAAGAATGAAGACGAACATAGAGAACATTTGAGGATTGTTTTGAATTTGTTGAAGGATGAAAGGTTGTATGCTAAGTTTTCGAAATGTGATTTCTGGTTAGATTCTGTGCAATTTCTTGGTCATGTGATTAACAAGGATGGAATTCATGTTGATCCTGCAAAGGTTGAAGCCATTAAGAATTGGTCTGCACCGACAACGCCAACGGAAGTGCGACAGTTCTTAGGATTGGCTGGCTATTATAGGCGATTCATTAAAGAATTTTCTTTGATAGCTAAACCCTTGACTAAGCTTACCCAGAAGAATAAACCTTTCGTTTGGGGAAGTAATGAAGATGGAGCATTTCAGACATTGAAGCAAAAATTATGTAGTGCGCCAATCTTATCATTACCCGACGGGAGTGAAGATTTTGTAGTGTATTGTGATGCATCTCTTAGAGGTTATGGAGCTGTTTTGATGCAGAGGGAGAAAGTGATAGCTTATGCTTCTAGGCAATTAAGGAAGAATGAGGAGAATTATACTACTCATGATCTTAAGTTAGGAGTTGTAGTCTTTGCTCTTAGGTTATGGAGACATTATCTGTATGGCACCAAGTGTACGGTATTCACCGATCACAAAAGCCTACAGTATATTCTCGACCAGAAGGAATTGAACATGAGGCAACGAAGATGGATAGAGTTGTTAAGTGACTATGATTGTGATATAAAATATCACCCAGGAAAAGCCAATGTTGTTGCCGATGCGTTAAGTAAGAAAGATAGAGAGCCTATCAGGGTGCGTTCTCTAGTCTTGACCGTGCACAATAATTTGCCTGAGCAAATTAGAAATGCGCAAATAGAAGCTTGTAAGAAGGAGAATTTTGTTAATGAAGGGTTCCGAGGAGAAGGAGATCCTTTAGAGGTTAGAGCTGATGGAGTGAAATGCTTAAGAGGTCGAATGTGGATACCTAAGTTTGGAGGATTAAGAGATTTGATTATGTTAGAATCCCATAAATCTAAGTATTCCATTCATCCGGGATCTGATAAAATGTACCATGATTTGAAGAAGTTGTACTGGTGGCCGAATATGAAAGCTGACATAGCTATGTATGTTCTTCAATGCTTGACCTTGTGCTAGAGTTAAAGCCGAACATCAAAAGCCATCAGGACTACTTCAACAACCAAAGATTCCTGAATGGAAGTGGGAGCGAATTACGATGGACTTTATCACCAAGCTTCCTAGAACATCATTTGGAAACAACTCGATTTGGGTTATTGTCGACAGACTGACCAAATCAGCACACTTCATTCAGGTTAAAGAGCAGTTCTCACTGGAGAAGCTGACTCGTATATACCTTGATAATGTTGTATGCAAGCATGGAGTACCTGTATCGATCATTTCAGATCGAGATCCTAGATTCGCATCGAATTTTTGGAAATCTCTCCAAAGATCTTTGGGAACAAATCTCGACATGAGCACTGCTTATCACCCCCAGACTGATGGGCAGAGTGAAAGGACGATACAAACACTGGAAGATATGTTGAGAGCTTGTGTGTTAGACTTTGGTAAGAATTGCGATAAACATTTGTCGTTAGCAGAGTTTTCGTATAACAATAGTTACCATTCTAGTATTAAGGCTGCACCGTTTGAAGCTTTGTATGGTAGGAAGTGTAGATCTCATGTATGTTGGAGTGAAGTTGGGGATACCCAGCTCACGGGACCGGAATTGATCCGGGAGACTACGGAGATGATAGTTAAGACTAAGAATAGGTTGTTGACTTCCCGTAGTAGACAGAAAAGTTATGCGGATGTGCATCGAAAGCCAATGGAGTTTGAAGTGGGTGACCGAGTAATGTTGAAGGTATCGCCATGGAAAGGCGTTATAAGATTTGAAAGCGAGGGAAATTGAATCCCCGTTATATTGGACCCTATAAGATTTTATCTAGAGTAGGTCCGGTGGCTTACAAACTAGAGTTACCCCCAGAACTTCATGGTGTTTACAACACATTCCATGTATCTAATCTGAAGAAATGTCTAGTAGTAAGTGATGAGAAAAATCCGTTAGGTAAGGTTCGAATAGATGGGAAGTTGCATTTTATCGAAGAGCCCGTAGAAGTTATGGACCGTGAGGTAAAGCAACTGAAACAAAGTCGGATACCTATTGTCAAGATCCGATGGAATTCAAAGCATGGACCGGAGTATACTTGGGAACGAGAGGATGAAATGTGGAAGAAATATCCGCACCTCTTTGATTTCAATAAGAAACGGACATCCAAATGAAATGGATCACGAGGACGTTGATCCCTTTTAGGAGGAAAAGCTGTGACAATCTAACATTTTCAGGTAGTGAAATATTTTCTCGTATAATATTTTGAAACTTATTTTTGTGTTGGTTGACGAACTCACAATTTACGGATTTAAATTTGGGCTTACGTGCATAATTTGGCGTCTTTTACGACTAAACCGGAAACCTTAGGATTACGTATTTACGTTTTTGAACTCCGTTTTTGATGAGACAATTTTTATTGGATTCGTTTTGTGACGTTGATTCATAATTTATAAAAACGTTTTTCGTAAAACGACCCGAGGGCACGCAAATCGAGAAAACTAGAATCGAGAAATACCCGTAAACTAGTGAGATGGGACAAAATACATTGTCCCACCCCACTAGCTTAAGTTGGACGACACACTTGACACCACACCATGAAGGTGGCATCAAGTTAGCTAACTTGTTACATGTGTAAGCCATGCTTACTTTTTAAGCTTACTTCCCTTTACCACTAACTCAAAACTAGCAACTTCTCATTCCATCTTTCCTTACATGCAAACCAACACCAAACTCTCTCAAACCACTCACCCTTGCCGTCCAAAATAAAGCAACAAACATCACTTTTGATCTCTTCTAGCCATGAAACACATGTTTACTAGCTCTATTAAGGAGTTATCTTGAAGCCTTGATCATTTGGTGGCCATATTAACATCATTGGAGGTGATTTTCTTGTGTCCTATGGCTGATT
The DNA here is from genome assembly GCA_025667525.1 of Glebionis coronaria. Taxonomy (NCBI): domain Eukaryota; kingdom Viridiplantae; phylum Streptophyta; class Magnoliopsida; order Asterales; family Asteraceae; genus Glebionis; species Glebionis coronaria. Next base: position 314,336,195 of record CM046879.1, on the reverse strand, counting down.
TTCCAACATATGTTCTTGATATTTGATGGTCTTGGAGTTACTTGTTGTATTCATCAAGTCCTTGTCTTCCAAAAACAAGGAATACACTTGGTTGGTAAAGAAGATCATCCTCTCCATTTTCCTCTTGTTATTTTGTAAAGAACAAATGTAATTTCTTTCATTTTGTATATGTATATGATGTATATATGATGATAAAAATGTTGTGTGGGGATCAAGTGTTGATAGATATGCTTAAAAATGTTAATAACTATAAGAAATGAGGCTAAAATCTTGATTATTTAATTGGCTGTATAAAAACAGTATATAACTAAAACTTGAACTGATAAAATTGCATGGTATGATCCATTTACAGTAAGTACAAGATGTTATACACATGTGAGAGTTGTCCATGCAATGGAATCAATATAATGAGTGAGATATGATCAAAACAAGTTAGGTGTTCTAATCTGAATAAGCAGTTTTGTAGGGACTCTTAAGGCAAGATGAACTTAAAATGAGCAGTAGCTATAACTAGGTTAAATGTAGCACATAATATGAAGAACATGTCACCCAAAAATGAGCTTCTAATTCATTATAAAACTCTAGATATGGTAAAAATGGTGAACATGAAGATAAAAATCAGATTTTAAGAATTAATGTTTATTAATATTATATAAGCACTCATATTTTATTGGATAAAATGTAAAATAAAAACCCACTAACTTATAAAACTTATTTATATAAATATATAAAAGGTTAATTAAATGGATAAATTATATAAATGGTAGTGGAATAATACTTATAAGTAATAAAAACTATAAACTTGATTTTTATGACTTTTTCGGCTATTACCGTAAAATTAACGTTTTTCGCCAAATAAAACTTAGACGATCAAACCCGTCTAATGTAAAGTTTATAAAAGTCATATACTGATATATAAGTAACCAATACAAGTAAAAACCGATAAAACCCGAACTATAAGAAATACGGACATTAACGAGCTAACTAAGCATATTGGACTAATAATTGGACTAAATAAGATAAATACTTGTAAAAAGAACTTATTGGGCTTAACCCATTTGGGCCCAACATGGAAAGTATATATACTGATAATATAAGTACAAAATGGATTAAAACAAGTTAAAGAACTTATACTAAGCTTAATGGACTCAAAATAGATGAATAGGTAAAACTAGCAAATTAGTAAAAAGTTACCAAAACGTAAACACTAAAATGAGTAAACAAGGATATATAAACCCACTTGATCATCATCATATGTACAAAATCATCATATGTATATTGTTATTTTGATAAAAGTCATTGGACAAAGTCTAAGACCGATTATTATTTATATAGGTTTCTATGACCGAAGCACGCCCGTAGCCGATAATCCGCCTTTCATTATCAACGTGAGTTCATAGCCTCGCACTCTTTTAAATGTTTTATAAAATGATTTGTAAACCCGCGAGGGAGATAACATGCTAGATTTTGATAAAAATAGAACACAAGTAGTCCCGATGGTATGCTTAATGATATGGACCCGAATGATGCTATGACCCTATAAACGAGACTAAAAGGATTATTAGTAGTTAGGTTATGTCACTTAAAGTCCCATTAGTATGAATTGTGAACTACCAGGATTTGGTAGACGCTTATGCATTTGATAGTACTATTTGGGGACGATCACCCCAGTTCGCGCCTTGACGGTTGATCCCCGTCGTACCACATTGATTGGTAAGCAAATTTATGTATGAGAAGATTCCATAGCGTGATTTTTGTGACGACACGCTAACTTAGATGGGCAAACTGTTTGTCAGGTTCGCGGCCCGTTGTTTTCATAGTAAGGTAACAATGTCATGCGGCTAATAATAATCCTAATCTAAATAAAAATGTATCCTATACATAATAACGACGCTATTAACGATGAATATATTACCTATCATGGTAATATAGAGACTACGGTCTCATGGACGGTTTAAGATGTATGCTTGATTTATATATTGCCTGACTAGCAATATGAGGACTTACTTCCGATATTATACTTGTGTTCTGATTTTAAATGATTGTTTTATATAATGGTTTTCATTAAACTCTATGAATTCACTCGGCATTCGCTGATATGATTTTTGCATGTTTTTATCTCAGGTGCTTGAAGGTAATCCGGATGGAGATAGACTCTGATGGCCCACATGTTATTAAAAATGTTCATTCGATCTACGTTTTGTAAACTTAATGACTTGTATAATTTGGGACCTGTTGTACGCTTTTAAACTTTTATCGAATGAATGTATGTTAAACCTTGAACAACCATTTTTATGTGTTGTCTATGATTGGAGTTATTGTGCTATCCCGTAACACTCTAAAAGACCCTTCCGCTGTACCGATACGAAAAATGAGAGTGTTACAATGAGTATCTTCTTTGTCTTAAAACTATGATCTTCTTGTGTCTTCTAAACATTCATTTATCTTTGCAGCATCAGTTATTGTCTTCTTGAGTTTAGTCCTTGAACTCTTAATCATAAATCTTTATCGTGATTTGATGATAACAAAACCTTCTAAGTACTATTTTTAAATACTTCTTTGCCTGCAATCTTCATACCTGAAATAAAATAGTTAACAAAAAACACCAATCTGTATTGGCTTCATGATTTTTAGCAAATCACCAGCTATCAACAGATTTGATAAATTCTTTACCAGTTAGCCGTACACTCTGGAATGGCCAATACTTTATTCACAAAGAATAATGTGTAATGAAAACATTACAATTTTTGGTAAATTGTGAACCATCAACGGATTTGATGAAGTCTTTACCTAGTACCGTTTGCCTAGGACTAGCCAACTCTTTGTCTCGAAACAAGGTGAGTTAGAACCATATAGTTTTTAGCAAACTATCAGCTTTCAATGGATTTGTTAAGTCTTTACCATAAACCGTTTGCTTATGGACTAGCCAGTTCTTATGTGTGTTAGACATGGTGAACTGAGAACCAATTGTGAAGTGTGACTGAAAGTCAAACACTTAAGATTCTTTCTCAGCTTCTTCCTCATCTTTCAAATCCTTGATTTGTTGTTTAACCATTCTGATCAACTCTAAAGCATCAGCAGACTCTTCTGTAACTTCTAATTGTTGTTCTAACATCCTTTCCAACAATTTTCTTTTGAAAAGGTAAGTTTTCTCTTGCAGCATATAGTATGTAACATCATCTACATCCAAAATATGCAATCCACATGACCTGTAATATCTCCAGTAACTAGGAACCTGATTCTCTAATACCTTCAACATTTCTTGATCACAGTTGTGTGGCTATAAAGAGAAATTCCCTATATAATAGTGATACTTTAGTTTTACCTGCACTGGCTTCTTGAACTAACCTTAAATGATCTTGAATATCTTGTCTGTCAAGAATGTGAAGAATATCTTCCAGAAGTCTGAATAATCTTGTTGTGCCATCAGTTCTCTGAATTCCATGAGCTTCAAGTCCTTGATCTATAGAGTAAATCCACTTAGGAATGGATGCTCTTTTTCCAAAAATCTTTGTATCAATACATTGATCTTCAAATTTCACAATCTTCAAGTACTTCTTTAAGCTCTCATCATCATCACTATCCTCTGCTGTTGTTTTAGCTTTCTTAGCTTTCTTCTTTACCTTTGTTGACCTTTTCCTTTTAACACCCTTGGAAATTTCCTCAAGTTCTGTTGAACCCTCTTCCAAGTTTGTATGTACCGTCTCCTCAGTATGTATTGTTGTATGTATTGTTGACTATGTATGTACTGCTTGTACATTTTCAGTCTGAGCAATATCTTGAGTTTCAACTCATGTATTCATTCTTTGAGCAGTCTCTTCCTCCCTTGAACTTACCTTCCCCTTTCTATTCTTCCTCACATAAGTGGTCTTGATAGGTGGAGATATATTTGTAGGTTCAACAGTACTTGGCTCAATTCTAGGAGTACTACCAAATTGTCTTTGTTGTTGCAGATTTCTCTTAAATTCTTCAACAGCTTTTCTATCTGCTTCAGATCCAATCTCAACAAAATTCAATTCAGTCTTCTTACTTTTCTCATACAAAGTCTTGATTTCTTCAAAATTCTTCTTGACCAGCTGAATATGAGTAAATGCTTTAACTTTCTTTAGAAAGTTCATCATCTGATTTCGAATCTGCATAGTAGTTGGAGGCTTAATCTTTTCTTTCCTTCTCTTTTCCGCAAAGAATCTTTGTTGCTCCCTAACCAGATCATCAATCAATTTTGATTTATCTTCTTCATCATATGCATCTCTTTCTTCAGCTATCAATGAGTCTGCAAGAAGCTCACTTGCATGTATTTCTGCTTGAATCCTGTCATACTCTTGTATGCTCCATTCTTGCTATATTCTTTTAGCTTCTAGCAAATCCTGCTTTGCTGCAAGTTCTTCCTACAATTCATTTTCACGAATTTGTGCTTGCATTCTATAAGCAAATTCCTCATCATGGTCTATTTGATTAAATCTGTACATGACTTTGTATATATCATCATCTGAATCACTTTCATCTTCAGATTCTAATAATAATTGCTTCTTCCCCTTATCCTTTGGATTAATCTTAGGTAGCTTCTTCTTCAGCTTGGTAGCTATTTCTTCATTAGCTTGCTGTTGAATGACTATACCTTTAGTAGGGTGTGAAGGTTGAACGTTCTTACCTTGAAATTGATCCTTTTTGGCAAGAACTTCTTGTTGTGTCTTTTTCTCTACTTCTGCTTGTTTAGTCTTCTTAACTAAATTCTTCTTTAAATCAAGCAGAAATTGGGCTAAAGTCTCATTTTCTCCAAAAGAAGTTTAACTTTCTAGTGAAGGATGATCACCAGCGGTACTTGCAATCGGCTTAGTTGGCTTAGTAGTACTTGGGTCTTCAACAATGTCAGCAGTACTTGCAGTTGGCTTAGTTGGCTTAGCAGTACTTGGATCTTCAACAATGTTGACTTCACCAGCATTAGACATACTTGTTTCTTCAATCACTTGTGTATCCCCAAATACTCTTTCTTCCATAGAAGCCATCATATCAACTTGCACCTCTTCAGTCTTGTCTGATTCATTGCTCATTCTTGATCTAGACAGTACTTGCAAAGTCTGTTTCCTTTGAAACCATACTTGTCTTTGTGGTGATGGAGTTGAATATACAGGAAACTGAATAGTAATTTCCTCCAACTTCTTATAGAAAGCATTCCAATTAGCTTGAAGTGGTGATTGAGTTGATGGTTCTGGCTGAGTTGCCAATGTGTCTTCAACTTGTGGCTCCTCTGGCTGATTTACCAACTTTTCATGAACGTGTGGTTCCTCTGGCTGAGTCACCAACATTTCTTGAACTTGTGGTTCCTCTGGAGTAGGTTGTGGTTCTTGCTGTTGAATCTCCATATCTGAAGGTCCATCCACATCAATCTCTAAACCAGTTCCATCTTTATAAGTTCCAATGACATCTTCATCCAATTCAAAATTGATATCATTTCCCGAGATCTTTGTCTGATTATCAGAAGAAGGTGGTTTTTCTTTATTATTCTTCCCCTGTTTGGTTGCATTCAGTTGCCTTTTCTTGTGGTTCCTGAATCTTTGCTTCTTGATTGCAGATTTATGAACAGATCTATATTGTCTCATCCAAGGTGACACTTTGTTCCTTAACTTGAGTAGGCTAGCTTTCAATTCAGCAATTCTCTTGTCTTGAATAAGCTTTTATTTCTGCAATACCTGTACCTGTTGGGACAAACTTGTACACAAAGCAGTTAAATTTACAATATCCACCACCTCTGGTTCTTGTGCTTGTGGTCAACCACTAGCAGCAATAGAAGCAGCAGGTGTGTGGATTATCTCATCAGTGTTTGGTGGAACACCAACATTGTGAGAAGAAGATTGTGAATCTTCTAGGGAATGGGAACTCTGGTGAAAAGGAGTTTGCTGAGAAGCACTAGCATTTCTAGGTTCTTCATCTTCTTGATTGGCAGGTTGGGCTAACATATGAGCAAACAATGGTTTTACTGTTCCTGTAAAGACATTGCCTTGTTTGGTCAAGAAAGAGAAAGTTATCTTTGTGAATGAAGGAACATCCCATGTATCAGTTAACTCTGCTAGGTTAGGTATTTGGTCACTAACTGAAGTCTGAATGAATATAGGATACATTAAGAACTTCTTAGTCCCTTCGAAATTCCTAGTCATGCCTTCAAAAATTAATTTTGAAAAATTAAAAACCCTGTTATTTGCTAGACAAATACCAGCAGATCCCAATGCAGCAGGTATTTGATCAAAAGATGTAATTTTTGAACATAAACAGTGAATAATATCATGAAAAAGCAATTTCCATTGAGGTGAAAATAAAGCTTTAAAGAAAGTAAGACTTTCCCTACCACCTCCATAGCCCATGGCTGCAAGGCCATCATGAATCTTTGTATTATTAAGCATACTAAGTCCATTTTCGTCATTTATTCTCAAACTTTCTCGTAGCAGTACCTTAGTGACATATATATTTCTTTGATTCACCCTAGCCTTAATGAAAGGTTGACCAAAACGAGTACCTAATACAGTAGTATCCCAAAATTTTTCAACAATGGGTATAGAGACAACTTGACTTACAGTGAGTGCGAAACGAACATGACTTCGAGATAGGAAACCAAGCATCTCATGGAAACCAAGAGAGTCATCATTCATAGCAAGATTCGCAACCAAATTATGCTTTGAGATTACTTGTAAAGCAGCCATTAGTATTTTTGATGATCGAAAGATTAGAGAGAAGGTTATAGAATCAAGAGATAAAAATAAAAGATTAGGTGAATCAATTGTGTAATTGGGGTGAGTATTTAAGTAAATAACAAACCCAAGCGCGAAGAAACCGCCAAATTTACAAAAGATACCCTTAACGGTACAACGGATATGTACCAGTACATGGAGCATAAGCGGTACTTGGTTTTGTGCTAGTGGTACTTGGAGTGACAACGGTAACTCACAATTTTGACCAGTTCATGCTTTCCACAAAAAATGTATCCTCTTTTATCTTTTTCTATAAACCTGCAATAACATCAAAAACACAAAACATAGACTATACAATAAAAATTATAAAAATTTGTACAGTCATTACCTCCCCTCAACATATGCAGCACATTGGTTGAGCATACCAATGTGTGTCAACAAGAATTCGAATCTCTTTGCATCAAATGCCTTGGTCAACAAATCAGCTACATTTGTTGTCTGTATGAATCTTCAAGACTTGAATAAGCTTTTTGTCATAAGCATCTCTTATAAAGTGATGTCTTATTTCAATATGCTTAGTCTTGGAGTGAAATACTAGATTCTTGACAATGCATATAGTACTTTCATTATCAATGTAAAATCTTGGTGTTCATGAAGTTAAACCCATAGTCCAACAATTGATTTTGAATCCAAAGTACTTGTCCACAGCAATGAGCAGTAGCTACATATTCAGCTTCAATTGTAGAAGTAGCAACAATGGTTTACTTCTTACACTGCCATGATATGAGTCTTCTGCCTACGAATTGACAACCTCCTGTTGTGGATTTCCTATCATGATTTTCTCAAGCATAATCACTATCTGAGTAAGCTTCCAATTAAAAGGTGGAATCTCTAGGATACCATAACCCTAAATTAGGATGACTTTTAAGATATTTAAAAATCTTCTTCACAGCATGTAGATGTGACACCTTTGGATGAACTTGGAACCTTGAACAGGTACACACAGCAAACATTATATCTGGTCTTGAAGCAGTAAGATACATCAATGAACCAATCATTGACCTGTATAGATGAATTTCAACATCTTCTCCATGTTCATCTTTTGATAGAGACTTCTTGGCTTCAAAAGGTGTGCTTGTACTCCTTTAATCCATACATGAAAATTTCTTTAAGATTTCAGCAACATATTTATCTTGACAGATAAATATTCCATCTTTCCTTTTTTTGACTTACAATCCCAAAAAGAAAGTTAGTTCTCCCATAGAACTCATTTGAAATTTTCCTTTCATCAAAGCTTCAAACTCTTCACACCATGTCTTCTTGGTAGAACCAAAAATGATGTCATCAACATAAACTTGAACTAGAATGATGTCCTTGGCATTTTTCTAGATGAACAGAGTTTTGTCAATGGTTCCTCTCCTATATCCATGTTCTAGTAGAAAGTTGGATAAGGTTGCATACCAGGCTCTTGGAGCTTGATGCAGACCATAAAGTGCTTTGATAACCTTGTAGACTCTATTGGGGAATTTAGGATCTACAAAACCTGGAGGTTGTGAGACATATACCTCCTCTGAAATAGTACCATATAGAAAGGCACTTTTCACATCCATTTGATAGACTATAAATCCCATAAATGATGCAAAGGCCAAAAATAACCTAATGGCTTCTATCCTTGCCACTGGTGCAAAAACCTCATCATAGTCTATCCTTTCTTCCTGTCTATAGCCTTGAGCAACAAGTATTGCCTTGTTCCTCACAAGAACCCCTCTTTCATCCTTCTTGTTCCTGAAGACCCATCTAGTACCAATTACTCTTTTACCTGAGGGAAGATCCACAAGAATCCAAACCTTTTGTAGCTCAAATTGTGTTAATTCTTCTTGCATGGCATCTACCTAACTTTCTTCTTTAAGAGCCTGAGAGATGTTTTTGGGCTCTACTTGAGATAAGAAACAGGCAAACAAACAATGATAAGTATCTTTATGATTTGTTCTCTGATGTTGTTTGACATAACTCACTAGTGCATGAGTTTCAATATTGGTTTGCAGTTGTCTTCTGGTTCGTACAGCAGATTTTAGATCACCAATAATCTATGTAGTAGGATGGTTGTTGTTGACTTTATGAGTGGGAATAGAACTGGCTGGAATTTCTGTTTCCAAATTGTTGAAATCAGTTACTGCACCCTGCTCATCATAGGAAGCTTTGGGAAGATTCCTTCAGCTGGACTGGCATATAAGTCTTCATCGTCCAATGCTTGCAAAATCTCTTCTAGTGAGTCAACAGATTTGACAGATTTTGACTTAGCAGTACTTGTAGATGAAGTACCGCTAGGTATAGTATGTACTGCTGAGTGTTGTGACTCAAAAGACTCTTCTCCTGAATGCTTATTGGCAGATGTAGCATTCCTTTCTTTATCTTGAAGCCTCTGAAGCTCCTGGGAGGCTTGATCATCATTTGATGGCATGGTTTGCTTCTTGGGAGTTGTAGATATGGGAGTAACAGTAGGCATGTTGGGCACATAGACATGAACATCATCATCTGATGAAGAAACATCTTCTTGAGCACCTGAATTAGTTGCACTTGACTCACTACCTGCATTGTTAGTTTCACAATCCTTTTGCAAAGAATAGTAATCCATGGAGTTAGTTAGATAATCTAAATCAAACATCCAAGCATAACCTATTCCTGGAACATTGGGTTTATTTTCTAAGAAATTGACATGATCATTTTTTTCAACTTTCTTAGTTGCCAAATTGTAAACCCTATATGCTTTACTTTGCAAAGAATATCCTACAAGATATCCTAGATCAGACTTTCCATCAAACTTTCCCAAATAATCAAGAGTATTTAGTATAGACATATGACACCCAAAAGGTGTTAAATGACTTATGTTAGGCTTTACATTAGTCAAGAGTTCATAAGGTGTTTTTTTTAGGCTTAGTTACCAGGACTCTATTTAACACATAGCATGCAGTATTGATTGCTTCTGCCCAAAAGGTATTTGGCAAAAGTGAATCAGCCAGCATAGTTCTAGCAGCCTCAATTAATGTCCTATTCTTCCTTTCAGCTACTCTATTTTGTTGTGGAGTTCTAGGATTACTAAATTGTCTCTTAATTCCTTTAGACCTACAGAATTCATCAAAATCAACATTCTTAAATTCTGTTCCATTATCATTCCTAATGATTAATACCTGTTTAGTGAACTGTTTTTCAACTAAGGTGATAAAATCCTTTAGTAATTTACTTGTTTCACTTTTAAGGGCTAAAAAGAAAACCCAACTGAATCTACTATAATCATCAGTTATGACTAGACAAAAGGTCTTATGACTAATGCTTCTGATAGAAACTGGACCAAATAAATCCATATGCAAAAGTTGCAAAGGTTTTGTCACAGTGTTTACAGTCTTGGTCTTACAAGAGGCTCTATGTTGTTTACCTTTTTGACAAGCAGCACATGTGAAATCATTTTGAAAAGATTTGTTAGGTAGACCTCTAACCAAATTCCTTTTCACCAATCTATTAAGATTCTTGAAATTCACATGACCTAACCTTCTATGTCATAAATTTTACTCATCTAAAGAAGCCTTAGCTAGCAAACATGTAATACCACCTGTTGGAGTAATAGTATGAAGATTAAAGGTGTACATATTTTCTTGCCTGGGTACCTTAAGCAGTATTTGAGATTCCTTAGGCATCTCAAAGTCTTTGGACAACACCAAGCAGTCTTTGCCTGTGAATAGCACCTTGTTCTTCTTATCACACATTTGTGATACAGAAAAGAGATTGAACTCATTCAATTATTTTACAAAGAAAACATCTTCAAATTCTAACTTTCCTGTGTTGATTTTCCCTTTGCCAGTGATTCTACCTTTGCTACCCCTAAAGGCTACTGGACCTCCTCTGAATTCTTCAAATTCAGCAAGAAAATCTTTGTTTCCTGTCATGTGTCTTGAGCATCCACTATCTACAATTCCTTTATCTTTTAATTCATCAATGAGATGCCCCTGCACACAAATAAAACTCATTAGTTTTTAACAGGGACCCAAGCCACATTTGGCTCGTATCTTGTGGGACCTACATATTTAAGAGTTTGTACTGAAGCATTCCCAGTAATGCTACTTTTACTCTTATACTTCATGGTTTCATTTATGTAGTCAAAGTCATAGGGTGACTCTATGTGCTCTGACTTCTTTGACATAAGTACTGCTTTAGCGGTACTTGCTTTAACACGTGGTTTATCTCTTTTAAGAACCCACATTTGCACCGGTTTGTTCTTGTCCTTACTTCTAGGTGTTTTAAATTTTTCAAAAACTTTCTTAGAAGTCTTGGAGAACATTGGTTTTACAGACTTTAAACCAACAGTACTTGAGTTTGGTCTAGCAGTACTTGTGGGTCTAGACTTGCCGATACTTGGTTTACCAGACTTTAAAGATACTAGTCCTTGCTTCATGAGTACTGCCCTAGGAACAAAACTTTTGGTAGGATTATTTTTAACCTGTTTAACTACCCTTGTGTGATCAAACTTATGTTTGTCATCTTTAAGTTTCTGTTTCCTATAAACCTGTGTTTTTTTCCATTACTGTTTTTCATGACCTTTTGTGTAGCCTTTTGTTTCACAATTTTATCTTTATGTAATGTACAGTCTTTGATAAAATGATTTAGACTACCACAAACATAACATCCTTTTCTTCTTAAAGAAGACCCAAAAGGTTGTTTTGATTTTACTTTTTCAAAACCTAGCCCACCCCTTTTGACTTTATTATGTTTTATATTGTTTTCCAATATCTTGCTAGGAGTTTTTACCTGCTTGGGAGCAGAACTAGTCTTAGATTCTTCAGAAACAAAGTTGTTCATTAAAGGTGGATAAACAATATTCTTGGTCACAACAGTCTTTTCTTGGGTCATAGTACTAGAGTTTAAGACATTATTGATCTTAGGTTCTTCGAACTCTATACTAGTATCATTACAAGGGGGCATAAAAATTCTTGATAGTGGTGGAGGAACTGCCTTCATTCCTTTAGCATATCTATCATTTTCAGGTGTATCATCTACCTTACTAGAACTATCAAATATCCCTTTTGATAAGTCCTTGTTAGTTAAGGTTATCCCAGGTTGGTCCGCAATATATCCTAGGCCTGTTTTATCATAATACCCCATTTGTGAATTAATCAATTTTCCCAATCCCTTAGAGGATTGTTACCAATGACTAGTCACTTCCCTTTCATTACAAAGACTGGTTTTTAAAGCTTCATTTTCTGAATTTATTTATAAAAGTTGTCTTTCAAAAGATTTTATTTCCACATTTTTTTCCCTCATTTGAAGAGTCAAAATCCTTATTTTCTCTTCATAGTATTGTTAAGCCTTTTTGTACAAAACTATATTTTCTTCTAATTTAACAACACCCTGTTTGAAAGCTTTTACTTCTACAGTGCATGTGTTAACCCTTTGATATTGTTCCTCTAGTTCTACTTTTAGACTATTAAATTTAAGAATACAATCTTTAGAACAAGGATGTACCTCAGTATCTTCATGTGAGAGAGCCATTAATCCAAGCTCTTCTTCTTCTTCTTCTTCTGCCCATCTCACCGCTCCATCTACAGTAACCAATGCTTTGGTTCCTTTAGGACTCCTGCTGTTTCCTTTTAGAAAGCTTTCAGTTATTCTTGGACTGGTTCTATAGCTGTTCTTGGAATTCTGATTACTAGTCTCAGCTTTATCTCTAGTGAATTCTCTTACAAAGTGTCCATTCCTTCCATAGTTATAGCATTTAACTTTGGACTTGTCATATCCTAATGGGTCATTAGGATCAACAGTCATTTTTCTTCTAGTCTTCTTGAAGAACCTATTAGATCTTACTGACACCATAGTAGCTTGCCATTTAAGATCCATCTCTTTAACATCAGCATCATCCATTTGGAACAAGTCATTGACAGTTAATCTTGTCATGTTGTCTTGTCCAGCAAAGAATGAGAAGGCATCATTGTCACTAAACAATGGTGAAGACCTTCCATGTGGATTTTGAGAGACTATTGGACTGCTTTCAATACTTTGTGGGTAATTACTGCTTGTAAGTCCTCCAATGGTATTTGTGAAGTATGTACCGCTTCTAGATCCACTAGTGGTATTTTGAAAGTAAGTTCCGCTGTTCCCATCTGACACAAAAGCCAAGTTAGACTTTGAAGTAGTTGTTGTCTTTACTTCAGTGCCTTTCACGTCCATCTCATATGCTCTAAGATTCTTGTAGAGATGATCAAAAGGAATTGTTTCCAAATCATCTCTTGTAATGAAGTGCATATCCATTGCTTTCCACTCTGGTGGAACACTTCTTAAGAACTTTAGATTGGCTTCTTCATTAGGAATTACTTGTCCATAAAATGCTAACTGAATAAGCAACTTGGTGAACCTTCCATATCCACCATGTATCCCCTCTATAATGGTAATTGAGAAGTTATCAAATTCTTGCTTAAGAACAATCTTCTTAATTTTTTAGATTTGTCATTGCCTCCAAATCTAAGTTTTATAGCATCCTACATAGCTTTGGCATCTTTATAATGATGAAAGCTTGGTAGAATGTCTTCAAAAAGAGCCATAGCCAAAGCAGTTCTGGATTTTCTTACTCTGATCTCTGCTTGTACCTCCTCAGCAGTCACAACAGGTAGAACATAGCATGTATTGTCTTGTAACTAGTGTAGCTTCTTTGGTGTATTCCCATTCTTGATAACTTGCCACACAGTGTAATCTGTGTGATTCAAGTAATGTTCCATCTGCATAGCCCATGTCTCATAATTGTCACCTTTGAGAACTGGGAGTTTAACAGCAGACAGAGTATGAGAAGGTGTTGGTGTAGAGGTAGCTACAGCATTCACGGCTTGAGCACCTTATGCTGGTGTAGGATGCACAACTTGTGGTTGTCCCTGTGGCAGAACAGGATCAGGGTTCTGAACATCATCCAAGTGATCATTATCACCATCTGGTTGAGACATTGAGATTTTGTATGTGTGGAGTGTTTGGGGTCGTGTTCTTCTTTTTCAGAGTTTCTCAACAAGCTCTGATACCACTTGTTGATCCCTTTGGTTGGATCTATATTATGTTAAGAATTAGTATAATAGTTTGTAATCAAACTAAGACACTTTGAGCACTCCTACTGATACTAAATAAGTTATGCGGAATCTACCTTATAAAGCACAGAAGAACAGAATTACTATTAACTATTCGATTCTCTTATTAATCGACTTGAACGAGGTACATGAAAGACATTGTACCTATGTTCCTTTTATAGAGTAAGGAACCCTAGAAACCTTAGAATATTCTATAAAGATAACTATATCATAGGCGATATATTATCAATATTCTAACTATTTTGGTATATCACATAAGATATACTCTAACTATAACTATGACATATCTTATACAAAGATATATTCGTCCTAATCATCATAGAAGTACTTACTTTATAAGTAGCAGTACTTACTATGTACCGCGTTAACACTAACGGCACTTACATAACACTAAGAGTAATTGGAATATACTAACGGTACTTGACACTTAACAAATAATTCCCAACATAATTATTGCACATGTCTGATGAATCGGGTGTGGTATTGCTATCAACCATTTCCATCATACACGTGTTAGTAATTGTTGTTGGTAGATCACTATGCTCATGTGTATCACCAAACACATTATATTCATCATCATGTTGTACCTTATCAATTGGCTCGGTACCAAAGATAAGACCATTGTCACCTTCAGTGACGTTAAGGACCTCGTGAATCTTTCACATGTATGAATAATGTGCCTCGAGTTCTTGGTCGGAGAGTTCATCATCTGTGTCGTCAAGCATTTCTCCTTCCTCAGCGGATAACTTGATCCTACCTTCCATTTTCTTGCACAACATCATCTTTTCCTTTTGATAACCATGTTCTTTGACCCTCTTCGGCTGCCTGCATTCCCTAGCCAAATGCTCATACCCTCGGTAGTTAAAACACTCAATCCCACTTTCTTGCACAACTTGAGTACCAACAGTTTCCCTATTTCCAACAACGGTAGCAATCCTCTGATTATCATACTTCGCGGGTTATCGATCATACTTTGGAGGAGTCTCAGCACGCGTTCGTGTGTCATTCCTTGGAGGACTCTAAGCATAGTTTTTCCTTGTGTTTGAAGATTTTCTGAGGTTGTTGTTGGTGCGTTTGTAGATTTTCTTGTATTGCTTCATAATGAAAGCCATTTGTTGCTTGAATTCCCTATCCTTTTGAGCTAGTTCTTCATCACTATCTTCTTCGGATGATTTCTCAGGTGTGGGTGATGGTGCTCTTGCAACTTCTTTGCCTCGGGATCTTGTTGTAGCATGTGATATAGAGACAGTGGATGATCGTGGTGATGATGATTGAGTAGAGTAAGTCTTTGGAGCACGAGAATGGTAAGCTGGGTAATGTTGAGTGGTATACACCAAAGCAAGTGGATTTGAAACTTTTGCAGCACGTTCAGCTCAAAGTTCATTTGCCTCATTTTGAAATTGTTTCAAAATGTCAAAGAGCGTGTGATATGAAACTTTGTTTAACTTTTGTTGTTGTTTCACCAAGGTGACAAACCGTGTCCACTCTTGTTGAAGTTGTGGCCATTGACTTTCATGGTGGAAACTTGCAAGTTGTTTTGTGTCATGTCATTCATCATTTTGTAGAATCGGGAGTAATAAGAATCAATTGATTCCCCATCCTTTGATGTAAACTTGCCAAAGTTCCAAAACATATTAGTTTTCATGTCTTGTTTGTTAAGTGATTCACCTTGTTGCAATCTTTCAATAGCCATCCACATTTCTTTAGCAGTAGAGAAAGCATCAACCGTGGAATAAATATCATCTCCTACGCCACTGAGAACTAAGTAGATATCTTCCTTCTCAGCATCAAACCAAGCACGGTTCTCTAGTGTGAGATCGTTTCTCTTTTCATCACGTTCATAAGTTGGTTGTTCATAAGTTATGTTTGTGGCTGGTTATGCAGGAACTTTTATTCTTGCGAATTTATATGGTCCATCAAAAATGCATTTCCTTAAAGCATCAGCGTTAGGTTTTGTGTCAAGATAACGTAGAGAACGGGATTGCCATTGATCATATTGTCCTGACACAAGCATTGTGGGAACTCTTTGTTACCCGCCACCATTATGTTGTTGTTCGTCACACGATATTCTGTAGTAGAATCCATCTCAATATTCTTTGAAATGATGAAGTGAATATGGATCTTAAGTAGATGTGTTGTGATTGTTGTTGAAGAGAAAAAGTGTTGAAATCCCTTAAAAAATTGTTCTTCAAAAACAAAAAAATTCTCCAAGACCAAAAAGCACACCTTTTTCACAAAACACGTTTTTGAAAAAATCTTTAATCCATCAGAATACCCATCGCAATGTCGATCGGAATGTTATCGGAATGTGCAATCGGAATGTGAAATCGGAATGCTATCGGAATGTTGTCGGATTGTGCAATCGGAATGCTATCGGAATGTTCGCTATCGAAATGTGCAATCGGAATGCTATCGAAATGTTCTATCGCAATGCTATCGTAATGTTCTTATCGGAATGCCATTGGAATAACAGATCACAGTGTTCTATCAGAATGTAAACGTAGTCCTGATCGGAATATCGATCGCAATGTTGGATCGGAATACACGATCGCAATGTTGGATCAGAATACTCGATCGTAATGTTGGATCGGAATACACGATCGCAATGTTGGATCGGAATACAGAAGCCCTTAAGCTTTGGGATGGGAGGCGATCGCATTACGTGAACACTTCCGAGACACAAGGTAAAAACTTGAGATTTTTACAATAAATCCGTGATAATAAGCAAACCACAAAAACCATATCCTTACCACAAGTATGAAAGAGATATATAGCAAGATTTAGAGCACGGAAAGCACAAGAAAAACTTGAATCAAAGATGATTTTAGGTGTAAATCATACGAACCAAATAGTATATCAACAACGAATCACAAAAACTACCCCATGGCGATTGATAGCAGTTGTTGTCCCATATAATATGATGATTAAACAAGAAAGAAAGGTAGAAGATAGATGAATTCTAGAGAGAGAAAGTAGAGAGAGAAAAGAGAGAGAAGTATGTGAAACTTAGTAAATATTAGATTAGAGAGAGTGAAAAATAATGAACCAACCAACCTCTCCTTACATACAAGGAGATGTATATATAGCCTTGCCTACATGTGGCATAATGGGCTATATGATAATGGTCGGGCTTTCCTTTTAGGCTTTAGTTACTTATGAATGAGATTTAGCTTAAAGTTAAGCTAGTAAAACAGTACTAACTTACTACCTATTACAACGTTCTAAAATACTATACATAATAAACATATGATCGAGCATTCTTGTTTGACTCAATATTTTGAGGCTAACAAGGTCTTTTTCAAATAGATACTATCTAATATAATGAGATTTCTATTTATCGGGAGAAAAAAAAAGATCGTGATCATTCTGATAAAGATTTCTCCCGAATCACTATTTTAATCCAACAGACATTTAATGGTCACTACTCAACGTACTACGAAGTTCTATTCAAATATAACCTTTATAGGGTAAGTTACTTCCAAATATCATAATGCATACGTCGAGTATGTAGCTTAGTATCTGGATAATTCGCTCACTTAATCTATTAAGGGCAATGTATTTAAAACAATTGATATTGGTACTCTATGTCAACAGATTATTTTAGGTATAAACTTGTCAAAGTTTCAGTATCATTGGTGAAATACAGTTGACAATGATTGAGATGGTGTCATGTCTTATCTTTAGAAATTCTGATATGAATTTTATTACTTGTTTTTGCCTATCTTCATAAATAAAATTTAGGTTGAACTTTTGTATTTCAGATTTCGAAATTTCGTTAAGATATAATTTGAATATTTAAAAAGGCAAGTACATATTATTTTAAGTTCATACATATATATATATATATATATATATATATATATATATATATATATATATATATATATATATATATATATATATATATATATATATATATATATATATATATATATATATAAATATATATATATATATATATATATATATATATATATATATATATATATATATATATATATATATATATATATAGATATATATATATATATATACATATATATATATATATATATATATATATATATATACATATATATATATATATATATATATATATATATATATATATATATATATATATATATATATATATATATATATATATATATATATATATATATATATATATATATATATATATATATATATATATATATATATATATATATATATATATATATATATATATATATATATATATATATATATATATATATATATATATATATATATATATATATATATATATATATATATATATATATATATATATATATATAATATATATAATATAATATAATATATATATATATATATATATATATATATATATATATATATATATATATATATATATATATATATATATATATATATATATATATATATATATATATATATATATATATATATATATATATATATATATATATATATATATATATATATATATATATATATATAAAATACAAATGAGTTGGCCTATCAAATAATATCATGAAGCTAAATAACACTTACAAGAGATAAAATCAGAAGATAATATTCACATACGTTTATAACACTTATTTAATTACAACCTACGAAAAAAAAGAAAACTTTAAAATTCTCCTTGCTCCAACAGTTTTGGGTTTGATGACCTATATTTTAGCAATTTCGACACTTAGCTGTGCAGGGTCCTTTGTGATGTAGTAGGCACTTCATACAGTAGGGAAGTTTTCTAGCATACTTATTGTATTCTATTGGTTTGGGACGGTTAACTAGGTTGGGATTAGCGTAATATAGGTAAGGAAAATAGAGATCATAGGGAATATTTAGGTGACTAGGTTTAGGTTCGACGAAGTCTCTTTCTTCATTAAATTTGCGCTTATGGGTATTTGATTTTTACATAGTATTGTGCTTGATTACATGATCCATCAATTTTTGGGAAATATTAATGACTTCTTCTAAATATTGGGGTTTAGAAATAGTAATCATTATCTTGAATCCTTAGGTAAATCTTGAAGGTTTATTAATATTATAACAATTATATAAAACCCTAAAGGAGATCAAAGCACATATAACGGAAGCGATTTAACAAGATCATAATAATAACACATTTATAATTAATCGAATTAGGGTTACATACCTTTACGCTAAAGAAAATCCACAAGACGAAGAACGAATCACCAATTCGGGTTTATACCGTAATATACCATGATATAGTCTAAAGTAAGACTATATTACGATCTTGTACACACGTAACTAACCGTGATTCTAGCACGTGAAAACTGAGCTACAACGCTTGTAATTAATCTACCCAACAACCCTAGAGAGGGGCTTAGACTAGATTGTAATTAAATCGATCAACCAAGAAAACCAACCGAAACCCTTTGTGGTTTACCCCTTGTGATCGAACCAAGAGAAGAGGAGGGAGAGGATTCAAGTTATGATTTATTATGAGAGATAATGAGGTGTATTTATAGGCCTCAACCCATTGTAGCTCAAATAAATAAAAGGCAACTTTTTGCCCCCCCCCCTTTTGGCTCTAATCGACGGTCGAACACCCCCATGGGGTGTTTCGGAACCTTCCATCCTTCTTCCTTTTTTTTACTCTTACTATATATTTATTTAACCCTTTTTTACACTTAACTATTAATTAATTAATGATCGTTAAAGTTATATACTTACTTGCTCGGCTTAAATTAATAAATACATAAATATATTTATTAAATAAATTAATAAATACAATAAATATATTTATTAATTAAATTAACTCTTTACGTATTGTGTGCAATCCCGTAATCTCGAGTTCGATCCTATCACACGACTATTAAATATAAGTCCATAAACTTAAAGCTCTCACTTGGACATATTTCGAATATCATGATTACATTGTCTAGCGTCTAGTTACACATAGCAATGTCACTAGTACAACTCGAGTAAGGTTTCCTAGACAAAACCTTTTAACGATTCTTCATCGGTATTATTATCCTTTTATTTCTAATACAACATTAATAAGGATATGGATCTCAGTCATTCCTTTCATTAACCATTATGTTTCTCGTTCATAGATTCAGCAAGATTACCAAAACAAATTTGGGTATGGCCACACAAACATCTTACTAATCCCACGAGGGGCCCAGCTGTATTAAACTCCAAAATGAAATTAGATGAAATAAATTCCATATTGACTACGAGCAAAACTTATGAATTTTGCAACACTTTCGAAAATAATCCTTATAGCTACCAGTTACGTTTAGCGTTAGATTATTCCAAAGAGATGCACTAGATTCATAATAGTTTCCTTGTATCTCAAGTCTAAGGATAATTATTTATGTTTTAC
This sequence comes from Glebionis coronaria, assembly GCA_025667525.1. NCBI lineage: Eukaryota > Viridiplantae > Streptophyta > Magnoliopsida > Asterales > Asteraceae > Glebionis > Glebionis coronaria. Next base: position 314,316,033 of record CM046879.1, on the reverse strand, counting down.
TTGATGACAAAGATCCATAAAGTAAAAACATATAGTTGGGATAAGTCCAATATTCGATTCATCGAATATCATCCAAAATCGACCAATATACTTTCAAGTATACTCTGTCACAATTTTGATTTGTCTTAGTTTAATAATATTCCCATATTATTAATCGACAACGGACATTTAGCATAACACTTATTAATGGATTAAAACATGTCAAATAGGATACACTTATTAATCAATAAAAATAAACGAAACCCAATCTTTATTTTATTATATAATAATGTCATAACATCCTTTATCCAAATATCAATCACAGATTTATTGCATGAGTTCGCTAGCAAGTTGCAACTCAATCGCCTTGGCATGCTTAACTATCTTTGGTCTAGGCAAATCCATAGTTAAAGGATCGACTACGTTATCATCTGTGTGAACTTTTTTTAATTTGATTTCACGAGCTTCAACTTGTTCTCGGACGTAGTGATGTCTATGCATAAAGTGCCTGGCACCTTTCATGACTCCAGGGTCATTGGCAAATATTATTGTGGCAGAATTGTCACAATACATATCTATAGGTTTTTTAATTGAAGGCATCACTCCAAGATCTTCAATAAACTTCCTAATCCAAACAGCTTCCATTGCAGCTTCTGAAGCAGCCATGTACTCAGACTGAGTAGCATGCATTGCAATCGTTGTCTGTTTCTTGCTCTTCCGGTCAACTGCTCCTCCATTGATAACAAAAACGTAACCCGTCTGAGACTTCGTATCTTCTTTATCACATTGCCAGGACGCATCACCAAAACATTTCACATTTAGTTCTATGTCTGGTTTCCCTCCATATAAAAAAACATATCTTTCGTATTCCTTAAATACTTTAGAATATGTTTAACAGCAGTCCAGTGGAGCTTCCCAGGATTCTATTGGTATCTACTGACCAAATTCTGAGCAAACACCACATCAGGCCTTGTGCATCTAACAACATACATTATAGATCCTACAGCCGAAGCATAAGGCGCCTTCTGCATGTATGCCTCCTCTTCAAGAGTTGATGCATCCATCTCATGACTCAGATTATGCTTAACTTCTATTGGTTGAAAATCTTTCTTAGAATTATGCATATTATACTTCTTTAAAATCTTATCTATATAAGCATCTTGACATAGACCAATTAACCGTCTTTTCCTATCCCGATAGATCTTAATTCCCAGAATGTATGCAGCTTCTCCTAAATCCTTCATAGAAAAACATTTACCAAGATAATCCTTAACTTCTTTAAGTCTTGGAATGTTACTTCCCATTATTAATATGTCATCAAAATATAGGACTAGGAATACTACATCCCTCCCACTAGCTTTGTGATATACACATGGCTCATCACGATTCTGAATAAATCCAAACTTTTTTATTTCTTCGTCAAATCTTTTATTCCATTGACTTGATGCTTGCTTCAAACAATAAATGGACCTTTGAAGTTTGCACACATGTCCTGGATTCTCAGGATCAACATACCCTTCTGGTTGTTGCATATAGATGTCTTCATCTAAGCGACCATTCAAGAAGGCAGTTTTAACATCCATTTTCCATATCTCAGTCATAATATGCTGCTATAGCTACAAGAATCCTAATAGATCTTAAGTCTGCTACAAGAGAAAAAGTCTCCTCGTAGTCTACGCCAAAAGTTCGAGTAAAACCTTTAGCTACTAAACGAGCTTTATAGGATTGTACTTTTCCGTCCATGTCGGTTTTATTCCTGTATATCCACTTATATCTCACTACTTTATCATTTGGTGGTGGTTCTACAAGAATCAAAACATCATTTACTTTCATGGATTTCATTTCCTCATCCATAGCAACCATCCACTTATCCTTCTCAGGATCAAGTATGGCGGATTTATAATTAGCGGGTTCACCAAGATCCCCTAATTCATCATCATCATCCTCTATGTTAAGACATATATTGCTATTTGCGTTTTTAATCCTTGCGGATCTATGTAGAGGAACTAATTCTGATGGAACCTCCGAACTTTCTGGTTCTACAGGGATTACATCGCTAGTGTTTTCAGAAGGTAATGTACCTATATGACTCTCTTCAAGATCATAATTTCTCCCACTGAATTCTAGATTAACAAGATTAGTTTCAAGGAAGTCTCCATACCTAGCAACAATCACTTTGTTCTCAGGTGGATAATAAAAGTAGTAACCCATAGTTTCCTTAGGGTATCCTACAAAGATACATTTTACATATCATTGTTGGAGTTTGTCACCCGAGTCACGTCCACATACGCTTCTAATAAGTGTTTAAACACTTATCCTTTTACCACTAAAATCAAGGAAAAACAAGACCTAATCATGTGTTATATATCATAAAAGTCGGAATTACGCGTGGTTTTGTGTTTTTGTGCTTAAATAGGTACAAATGATCAAAAGAAGAGAAAACACGGGATTTCACGGTCAAATGTCAAAGAAAAATCCAAAAAGTGACGAAGACAAAGTCAAAATATCAAAAGTGTGCCGAAGATCACGAAGACCGACAAAGTCAACTTAAAATTGAAGAAATAATCAAGGAAGTCGATTTCGAGCTTGTTTTTAGCGGAATTAATCCTTCATGGATTTTAACGGGCTTTTGGGTCCCACATTTGATTAATGGACACAAAAGCCCATTATGGCCCAATATCAAGAACAAAGTAAAAAGATTTTTGTGTGGGACGGATCAAGGAGAAAAGGAATTAAAATAGGCCACAAGCCCATATCTAAACAAAAAGAGGGAACGAATTTTGTTCTTTGCTTGACCGGTCAAAATCATCATTCCATTACCCACCACAAGTTCCCACTTCACGTTTGTTTTAAACAAACGTTTAACCTCACACAATACACTTTTCCCCACACGTATCTCCCACCCCACGTGTCCCAAGTTTTACCTACTTACACTTTCAATAAAAACCCATTTACCCACACAACCGGTCAAACACCCATCCCTTTTTCCCAACACAATAAATAAAAACGAAAATATTACCCCCACTCTCTCTTATTCTTTTTCGATACACTCAAGAAAAAAAACCTTTCACTTTCCTTCCATCTCTCCCATTTTTACAGTCAATCTCTCAAAACCTAATTACCCTAAATCAAAAAAATTAACCACAAAAAAATGGGGCTTTTGTTAAATTCGTTTAATTCACACTAGGGGAAATAAATCCCCCCAAGAATCGGAGGCACTCACTTGTGGTCCTATCTCTCTCATCCAACGTGGCCTCATCCCTTGATGTGATTGGCTGTGACAACACCCTCCACCAATCCCTCCAATAAGGACCCTCCACATCATCATCAAAGAAACACAAGAAGCACACTACCCATCCACGGTGGCAATCCGTGTGATGGGTAGTGATTTTCCACCATTAGATGAAGAAAGAGAAGAAAAAGAAGTGTTGAACGATCCTGATTAAAGCTTGGGCATCAAGAATATTCAAGAAGGTTTTTGGGGTTTTTGCCTATAAAAACCCCCACAAAAGATGTAAACAAGAGCTTTTCTTTAATTTTTAAATTTTCAGTAAATTAGGTTTTAGATATAATCTTCTATTTTTATTTTCAGCAAATGTAATTTTGATTTTCAATTAATGAAAAGTTAGTTTAAATTATTTTTGTCTCGTTTAATCTCGTCTCCTTTAACTTTTTGTCAATCTAAGCTTTAAACTGCTTTATTTCTTTTATGTTACTGTTGATTTAACATTCGGTTGAAAAAAAAAAGTGAATATTAATTTCCCCCACTGGGAAATCATTAAATGGTTACTGTTTAATTTTTGAAGACTTCTCGGTTTGGATTATCGAAGGTAATTGTTGGTTCGGTTTAAGTTACTGTTCGAGATTTTACTTTGTTTGGTTCGAGAGTATTTGGGACGTGATGATGTTGATGATTGGGTGAAAGACGGAGGTGTTCGATTCGACTAGACGGCTCAGCGCCTCGTCTAAGGCTCAAAGGATTCGTCACTAGGTTCCTTTTAATCTCCTTTTATTTTATTGTTTAGTTGATTATTTAGTTTAAGTTTGTTCTAATCTGCTTTTCATGTTTGTCTGCTCGTTTGATTTGTTTTTGTTTTTTCGATATCTGCTTATGTTATAGCTGCGTTTGGATCTGCTTATCTAGTCTCTGTTTGGTTCGTATCGTACTTGGACTGCTTATTTATATGGTTTAGTTTTAGTTAATAATCTTCTTTATCTGCTTGTGTCATTTTACTGTTTGTTGGGATCTACTTATTTAATTGCTTCAGCTTTTCGGTTGTATCCTATTTGGTTTTGAAGTTTTTTTTATTATTTATTTTGGTTTAAGTTCTAAAGTTTATTAGGTCTGCTTGTATTTTAATTGTGGTTACTGTTTGCTGAATTCAGTTTAGATTATTTTAATTATAGTCTTCTAGCTTATTTAGCTTATTTGTTTCATATCTGCTTATTTACTACTGTTTTGCTGTCTTATTGAGTTCACAGACTCTATTGGTCTGTTGGTGTTAATTTTATCCAAAAAAAATAAAAGCTAAAAAAATAATAGCCAAAATCGTCTGGCCCAGGGATTCGAACCCTGGACCTCTCGCATCACAAGCCATCAACCCAACCATCTGCTCTAGTATCACTTTTATGTTCAATTTCGCAACATTAAATTAATATAGGGTTTTTTATATTTAGCTGGCAGCTTGTTTAAATAGGATTTTATTAAGTTTCTTTTTAGTTTAATTAATTTTTAAATTTAAATTTTGTTTTTATTTCTTTTAATTCAGTTTTTATAAAAAGATAAAAAGAGAAAAATATTTTTATTTACTTTTATAAAATTTAAATTAGTTTTAAATTTACTTTTAATTAAGTAGTTTTATTTTATGTTTAAAAATTTAGTTTTAAAATTTAGTTTTCGTCAAATTAGTTTTGTTTTTAAAATAGTTTTTTTTTTAGATTTCAATTAAATTTTTTAGATAAATTAGATTTAAATTTTAAATAGCTTTAATTTTAAATAGTTTTTAAATTAGTTCAAAAATACCAAAAATATATTTACCAAAAACAAAGCTTAGTCGTAACGTTAATTGGAAATCAATTCGAGTCGAGTCGAGGAAAACGAACTTTAATTGTTAAATATAAAACCCTAGCAAAATCTCTTTATCAAATGGCGCCGTTGCCGCTTCGCTCGTACGATTAACGATTTTTCGTGAAGACGTTTGGATTTTGGGATCCGTTCGCTTTGAACGTTATTTTTCTTGCAACAAAAATCAAAAATACAAAATAAAAATCAAAAACTTAAAAATACAAAAAAAATAAAAAATCACAAAAAGCAAATTCTTTCCTAAGATTTGCACCAAAAAGAAAAATACAAAAGTAATATTTTTTCCTAAAAGTATTACACCAAAAATATTACGTATTAGTGTTATTTTTTTAGTTCGTTTTCTTTCATTTTTATTGTGAATATATATTTTTCTAAAAAATACAAAAAGATTTTTCATTTACTATATTCTATTACGTAGCACAATAAATTTACCTACTTTTCAAATAAGCCTTAGTTAGGATTTCATCACCTAACTATTGTAGTCGCATCCTAAACGAAATAAAAAGGGCAAAATAGATAAATACTAGTAAGACGTTTGAACTCGAAATATACAAACTATAAGGTGGGTATAAGGCGACGCACTATAAAAGGCCGTCTAAGGAAAAAGGTTTTTAAGTGCTTTGTGCCACCTCGTTTCCCCGCTTGCTTGTGCGTATATTGAGAGGGACGACCGATTATTGGTTTTCCAACTCAAGTAGTATTTACGTATATATTTTTGTAGCTTTTTCATATTGCTCCTCGAGAGGAAAAATCCTTTTCCTCTCAAAGTCGACCGAGGTCACCTACCTCATTCCAAGTTTTAATTGTATGCGCACTCGCGCGCATACATACATACCGATTGATGTACCTAACTCTTCCAATTCTTTCAAAAAGAAGAAGAAGAAGAAAAACAAAAAGACCGTCATTCAAGCCGATCCCGAGAATCGAGCTTTCGACATAACGATGGCAACGGATAATCGACCAATGATTGAGATTCTTCAATCTCACGTTGAAGGAAACGATGACGCGATTGTGGTGCCGACCATTGGAGCTAATCATTTTGAACTTAAACCGGATTTTATTCAAATGGTTTCCGCTACACCATTTTTAGGTCGTACTAATGATGACACACACGCTCATATCAAACGATTCATCCAATTAGAAAATACCGTCAAATATAACGGGGTGCCACAAGAGGCCGTTCGCCTTCAACTCTTTCCTTTTTCCCTCGAGGGACAAGCCCGGATTTGGCTTGATAAGGAACCACCCCAAAGTATCACGACATGGATTGACTTAGAAACCAAGTTCATAAACTACTTTTTCCCACCATCACGGACCACCTCTTTAAGGAATGAAATCATTACTTTGGAGCAAAAATATGGGGAAACTTTTAATGAGTCTTGGGATCGATTTAAAGAACTTTTGAGAAAATGTCCACAACACGGTTTCACTAAAGTGCATCAAATTAATACGTTTTACAATGGTTTAACTCTAAATGACCAAGACTCACTTAATAGTGCAGCGGGGGGTAATATTCTTGTGAAAACCATGAACGAGGCTTGGGTCATTATTGAGAACAAGGCAAAAGTACAAACAAAGAGTGTTCGGACTACAATAGCTAGTGCTAGTGATAATGAGGTGAATAATCAAATTAAGGAGCTTACTTCAATTGTGAAACACCTTGCTCTAAAAACCGATGCCCTCACTACGCATGTGCATGCCGTGAAAGATAATAGTGAAACGTGTGAGACTTGTGGTTGACCACATTCATATTTCAATTGTGACAAGGTTTACAATAATCAACAACAACAAGTTTGTTCTTTTAATGCTAATGAAAGGGTTCCATTTAAACCAAATGTTGATGTTAACCATTTGTCTTACAAAAGTACTAATTATTTGGCTTCCCCGGGTTTTGTAGCAACCACCCCCACCCGCCCAAAATGCCCAATACCAAAATAGGAACCAAGGTCCTCAAATGGGTAATTTTCAAGGGAATGCAAATCAAGGGAATTTTAATGGTCAAAATCAAGGGTTTCAAAATAATAATCAAGGTTTTTATAATAACAACGGTTTTCAATCTCAAAATCAAGGTTTTCCTAATCAAGGGTTTAATCAAATGAACATGCAAAATCCTCAAATGGACTTGGTTCTACAAAAATTGACCGAACATGAGAAAATCATGAAAGCAATGCAAGAATCGACTAGACAAATGCAAGAGTCCAACGATAAGAGATTTTTGACTATGTTGCAAACCCTTAGACCCCAAGGTGCCTTACCTTCAAATACCGAGATTAACCCTCGTGCTAATGTGAGTGCTATAAATACTCGAAGTGGAACCACTTTAGTGGGACCTTCCATATCTTCGCCCATAAAGGAGAGACAAGGCCCAGAGGTCATAATGAGTAATCCTACTCCCCCTCCGGTGATTCCCCCCACTACCACTCCTAGTTCTAGTCCTACATTGCCGAAAGAGCCTATTCCTACGGTTGTTCAAGAAGCGAGTCCTTCTCCTTCTCAACCTTCTAAGTCTAAGCCTAATATTCCTTATCCATCTAGGTTAGGAAAGGCTAAAGTGCTCACCAAAGATGACGTTCATGTCTCTAACTTTTTGAAAATGATTTCCAATGTGAATGTTAACATAAGCCTTATTGAAGCACTTGCTCAAATGCCAAAATTTGTGAAAATGTTTAAAGATTTGCTTAATAAGAAAGAAAAAATGGTTGAGCTCGTGAACACTCGTTTAAATGAGAATTGTTCCGCGGTTCTTCTCAAAGAGCTTCCCGAAAAGCTAGGAGATCCCGGACGATTCGTGTTACCTTGCTCGTTTCCTCAAATCGATGATTGTATGGCTTTAGCGGATCTCGGCGCTAGCATCAATCTTATGCCACTTTTGGTTTGGAAACAATTGTCATTACCCGACCTTGTACCGACTCGTATGACTTTAGAGTTAGCTAATCGAACTCTCGCATACCCCGTTGGTATTGCCGAAGATGTTTTTGTTCGAGTTGGTACATTCACTTTTCCCGTGGACTTTGTCGTCGTCGACTATGAGATGGATCCTCGTATTCCGTTAATACTTGGTAGACCATTCTTAAGGTCCGGAAGAGCCTTAGTTGACGTGGCCGAAGGGGAGTTAATTCTTAGGGTTCGGGATGAACAACAAGTTTTCAAAATGGGAAAAATCACAACTAAATCAAATGGAAAAGAGTCGGTCAATATGATTGATGTTCTTAATTATGATAATGATGAGATTTTTATTAATCCTTTTGGAATTGAAAAGTCTAATCAAAATGATTTTGTGAGTCTAATCAAAATGATTTTGTGATAAACTCATCCCTTCCCTTAGATCCTCAAATTTTTGATACTCCCATTTATGAGACCTATAGTGATGACACTTCTTCAAATGATCACACTATTTTCGGCTTAGACGACTCGACTTTTGACCCACCCACTTTTGACCCACCCATTTATGATACCACAATCTTTGATACTTACGATGATGACACTTCTTTAAGTGATCTGATTAACTTTTGTTGACCCACCCCATGATCTTAATGCACCTCATATCCCTATGAGTGATTCTTCTATGGAAACTCCTTTTGACTTTTATACTCCAATTTTAGAAGTCATGACTATTGAGGAGGATCCTCCACTCTTAGAGATCATTCCGACTTTAGAGGTTATTCCATTTGAGGAGGATTTAGATATCTTTCTAAATACCTATTTTCCTCACGAGGATGAGTTTTTCTATGACTCCGATGATACTTATGTTTTCACATCGAGTTTGGAGGAGGATGACCTTCCCACTTTGGATTTTGACAACATTTTGAGCTTAAATGTCGACACCTCTTGCTATTTTCCTGTTAAGGAACCGGTGTTTGATCCCGGAATAGAGACTTTTGTGCTTTCATTGCCATACCACCTTATCTTTCCTTGTAAGAGACTTTTGCCTAAGGATACCCCACTTTTCTATGACTTGCGTACTGCCGCGGGTTTATTTCCTTTTGTGATGGAAATTATGTGTTTGACCCGGGTGGATTTTTATGGGGTATGCCTTTTCTGACTTTGTTTCGCCCTCTATCATGGAGAGATTTTCCTCCCTTGTAAATCTCGGTTTTCCATGATTTTCCCATTTGAATGATGATATTCGGGAATTCGAGTCGAGCTAGAGACTCGTGATGAAAAATCAAGCATCGTTTAACTAGGTTAGATTTTTTACCTTTTCCATCCTTTCCACCTTTTTCACCTTCACCGATTTCCGCCAATAAGTGTAGGGGGAGCCACATAGGTTGTTTGTGTTGTGATGTTGTGTGCAGGGACATGTGCTTAATGATCCACTTTTGGTACTTTTGATGAGACCCGTGTTCCCGTGTTTCCCGTGTACCCGGTTCCTTCGATAAGTTTTTGCTATTCTGATTCTATCTTGTATATAAATAAAACGAATAAATGTAATCACTTTAGTTGTCCTTTCCTTAGCTCGAATTTAAACAACGTACTCAATGTCCTAAGTGTAGGGGAGTTTATTCTCCCACATGCTTAAACATTTAGGATAATGTTTATATTAAGTGTAGGGGGATTTCTATCGGAATTTTAGTGGGCTTTTCCATGAATTTGACCCCATTTAACCGGAAAATTAAAAAACATTTCAACGTTTTTTAAATTTTTGATCTATTTTGGCCTAGTAGTATTTTCTTTTATTTTCTTTCCTTTTGTCATTGCATCGTATTAATAATTTTCCGTTTTCAAGAATAAAGAAAAAAATAAATAAATAAATAAAATGGTTTTAACATTTTTAGATATCTTTGATATATTAGGCCCGTCGTGAATATTTTGACTCAACCCGAGTTTACTTATCCAAGTTTACTCTAGCTAGTATCCTTAACCATATGGACCTTAATTGGTTTATTAGGCTAAGCATCCACGAGTCTCATTACTTGAGATTTTAAATTTTGGAGAACGAGAGATGATAGAGTTAATTATAAGTTTGGTATTCTTTCATTAACTTATGTGAGTTAGTTATGAGCTTTTTCTCCCATCGCTTGTTAATAAATAATTTTGCAATAAATAAGGTTGTACGATTTGAAAAGTTACTTAGCTTCTAGCACAAGATCGTTTAAAAGTTGCTCGGTATTAATTAGAGTTCATAGCCAAGGCATAACTTATTGAAGTGGGACGCGAATATTGGCTTATCCAAAAAGGCCCTAACAAGGCATGAGGATACCCGAGTCCAAAAAGGTCCTCACATGGAATGAGGATTCACTTTTTTTTTGCTAAAGATCCTAAGAGATTGTGAAGATCATTAATCCAAATCAATATGATGGATCAAGACACACGACGAGAAGCAATTACTTCCCTAAAGATCATGGAGAAGTCTATCCAAAAAGACCCTAACAAGGTATGAGGATAAATAGATCCAAGTCCGAAAAGGAGGCGGATCGTTGTATATCAAAATCCTAAATAAAGAAGAGGAAAAATGAAGAATTTGTGGTCAACGTTTGAAGCATCTTTCACTCCTAATGAAGATGTATACCAAAATGAAGAGAAGACCATAATTTCAAGATCGTCTTTCAAGATTTGAAGTTTGAAGTACAAGCCAAATAACGGTCCGAGAAAGGTCTCAAATCGTGAAACGAGTTATGCCAAGATATGAACTTTATGATGTTTCGAGAAGCAGTTTTAAAAGATTTTGTCCTTTAGCTAACTATTGATTAAATCGTCCCACTTTATTTTCGGCCTTAATAAATTATCGAAATAAGTCAAAAATGAATCCTCGTGATCATTCAAGACAAAAATAAAATACAAGAGATACACCGTAGGAATAAGGGGGTCTAAGTGATTAATTAAACCACATGAGTGAGTGTTAGTTGTGCTAACTCGTTATTACAATGATCTCGTTTTTAAGCTTGTTATAACTTTTGTCTCCTCTTAAGTTTTTATCTTTTCATCATAATAATAGTATATCTTAATAAAGGCCAAGATGGGTTAATAATGAGAAAAATATAACTATATGCTTTGAAATAATGCATTGCATGGGGTCATTGCAATGGTCAAGTGTAGGGGATTTAATAAGTGTGTAAACACTTATCCTTTTACCACTAAAATCAAGAAAAAACAAGACAAAATCATGTGTTATATATCATAAAAGTCAGAATTACGCGTGGTTTTGTGTTTTTGTGCTTAAATAGGTACATACGATCAAAAGAAGAGAAAACACGGGATTTCACGGTCAAATGTCAAAGAAAAATCCAAAAAGTGACGAAGACAAAGTCAAAATATCAAAAGTGTGCCGAAGATCACGAAGACCGACAAAGTCAACTTAAAATTGAAGAAATAATCAAGGAAGTCGATTTCGAGCTCGTTTTTAGCGGAATTAATCCTTCATGGATTTTAACGGGCTTGTGGGTCCCACTTGTGATTAATGGACCCAAAAGCCCATTATGGCCCAATATCAAGAACAAAGTAAAAAGATTTTAGTGTGGGACGGATCAAGGAGAAAAGGAATTAAAATGGGCCACAAGCCCATATCTAAACAAAAAGAGGGAACAAATTTTGTTCTTTGCTTGACCGGTCAAAATCATCATTCCATTACCCACCACAAGTTCCCACTTCACGTTTGTTTTAAACAAACGTTTAACCTCACACAATACACTTTTCCCCACACGTATCTCCCACCCCACGTGTCCCAAGTTTTACCTACTTACACTTTCAATAAAAACCCATTTACCCACACAACCGGTCAAACACCCATCCCTTTTTCCCAACACAATAAATAAAAACAAAAATATTACCCCCACTCTCTCTTATTCTTTTTCGATACACTCAAGAAAAAAAAACCTTTCACTTTCCATCCATCTCTCCCATTTTTACAGTCAATCTCTCAAACCCTAATTACCCTAAATCAAAAAAAAATTAACCACAAAAAATGGGGCTTTTGTTAAATTCGTTTAATTCACACTAGGGGAAATAAATCCCCCCAAGAATCGGAGGCACTCACTTGTGGTCCTATCTCTCTCATCCAACGTGGCCTCATCCCTTGATGTGATTAGCTGTGACAACACCCTCCACCAATCCCTCCAATAAGGACCCTCCACATCATCATCAAAGAAACACAAGAAGCACACTACCCATCCACGGTGGCAATCCGTGTGATGGGTAGTGATTTTCCACCATTAGATGAAGAAAGAGAAGAAAAAGAAGTGTTGAACGATCCTAATTAAAGCTTGAGCACCAAGAAGATTCAAGAAGGTTTTTGGGGTTTTTGCCTATAAAAACCCACACAAAAGATGTAAACAAGAGCATTTCTTTAATTTTTAAATTTTCAGTAAATTAGGTTTTAGATTTAATCTTGTATTTTTATTTTCAGCAAATGTAATTTTGATTTTTAATTAATGAAAAGTTAGTTTAAATTATTTTTGTCTCGTTTAATCTTGTCTCCTTTAATTTTTTGTCAATCTAATCTTTAAACTGCTTTATTTCTTTTATGTTACTGTTGATTTAACAAAAAAAAAAAAGTGAATATTAATTTCCCCCACTGGGAAATCATTAAAAGGTTACTGTTTAATTTTTGAAGACTTCTCGGTTTGGATTATTAATAAGTGTGAAAACACTTATCTTTTTACCACTTATTTCCAATAATAACAAGACCAAAACGTGTGATTTATGTCGTAAAAGTCGGAATTATGCGTGGTTTGTGTTTTTATTGTGTTTTAGGACCAAAATATGAAAAAGGAAGAAAACACGGGCTTTCACGGGCTTTTATTGAAGAAAACGGGAAAAGACGAAGTCAAAAGATCAAGAGTGCAAAAAGAACGGAAATCCAAGACCTATTCTGAAGATTTATCGAAGAAAAAGTCAAAAGACGGAAGTTTAACGAAGTCGAAGAACTTAAGTCTAATAGAAGAAGAAAATTAAAAGACAAGTTCAAATCCCGAGACGACAAAGACGAAGAATTAAAGTCGAGTCGAGAAAACGTGAAGAAAGCAAGAAAGAAGATGCAACACATGCACTCCTTCCACCTTCCCTATAAATACCCTCCTAATAGTCATTAGGAGGGTGGTTAGATTTTTAGTTAATTTTTTCACTTTTTAGTTTTCTCTAGTTTTACAGAGAGAAAGTCTTAAACTTTCTCTCACTTGTTCATTTCTTTCTTTTAATCTTTCAAGATTAACTCTTTGTATTGCTTATTTTTATTAATCAAGTTCTATTTTAAGCTTTAATTCCTTAATCTCATTCTACTTTTCTTTGATTTAAGATTAATTTTGGTGCGTATATCATAAGATCCGTGTTGTTCTAATTGATTTCGTGCTTAAAAGTTAATCTTTTGATCATTTTATAAGTTTTCATTTGATTAAGCTTTGAGACTTTTGTGCTTATTGGCTTATTTTTATGATTATCTTATTTTTCTTATTAAAAAGTTTTATTAAAAAGTTTATGTTTTTATGGTTTGATCTAAAAAGTTGATTAATTTCGAGTTGAATAAGTTGATCAAAGTGCTTATTTGATTCGGATTTGTCATTGATTCGGGTTGGTTTTGGTATTAGCTTATTAAAGTTAGCTTATTACCTAGCTTAACCTTTTTCCTTAGATTTCGGAAAGGGTTTAAACTCCCCTTTCCGATTGGTTTTTCCGACCGAGCACCATCCCAACCGATTCCCTTAATTTTCGGAAAGGGTGGTAAAACCCCTTTCCGATTGGTGCCCATTCCAAGCAGCCCCATCTTCACTTTCCGATTGAACCAATCGGATTAGGGCTTGACTTTCCGATTGGGGTATTTCACATATTCAGATTGGCTGCCCCCTTGTTATTCCGATTTAGCCAAGATTGGTATTCCGATTGGTGGACTTTCTGCATATTCCGATTGTTGCATTTCTACACATTCCGATTGTCCTTCATTTCCATGTGATTCCGATTGGTCTTTTATCCCACTTTCCGATTGCTTCCAAAACCTTACATTCCGATCACCAGATCGGAAAACATTCCGATTTGGGCCTGTTTTAGCCTCTTTTCCGATTGTTTGCATGTGTTTGATACTCCGACCTTACTTTCTTTTAGTACCTTTCTATTAAGTTCTTATTTTTAATAATTTTCCAAGTGTTAGTTTTACTTAGTGAGTTAGTACTTTTCCATTTTACCTTTAAGTTTATATGCATTTATTTTTACTCGTCATTCAAATTAATCTTTTAACTTCAATTTTACTCAACGACACTTTAATTACTCGCTATTAGTTTAAAACAAACAAACCAAACCATTCTCTTGATTCACCAAAAGACAATTGAGTCGCACTTAAGACCGGTTTTCAATTCGAAAAGACTTGGGACTTCAAAATTTTATACGAGGTGTCAAAACCAAGTATTAAATGGCGCCGCTGCCGGCTCTTTTCGTTAAGATAAACGGTTTCTAGTGAGAGACGCATTGAATTTTGGGATCCGTTCTTTGAACGTTATTTTCATTTGCTATAAAAATTTCAAAAAAAATCCAAAACAATATAAAACTCTTCAAAAATACAAAAACATTAAAAAATCATTAAAAGCAATTCTTTTCAAAAGGTTTTGCACCAAAAAGATTATATAGATATTCTTTGTGTATATTTTTCTTCTGCAGGTGTATGCGTACTAGATCTTCCAACTATTCTGAGCCCGAGACTCGTGAAGATTTAGATATGGCTGGTGTTAACAACAACAATAATCACCCACCTCAAAACAATTTGAATAACAACAACAATGTCCTTCAACCTAATTTACGAACCATGGAGGAATTGTGCCAACCCACCATGAACGGACGCGGAGGCCCGATTGCGCCAATGCACGTCACGGCTCAGGAGTTTTCGTTGAAGCATCACATGATCCAGCAAGTGCAAACGAACCCGTTTCGTGGAATTCTGGATGATGATGCCAACAAACACCTCGACAAATTCATTACCATTACCCAAAGCATGAAGTGCCCCGGTGTTTCTATGGATGACCTTCGCCTCCAACTTTTTCCACACTCACTTTCTCACCACGCCGAAAAATGGTTTGACCGTCTTCCTACGAATTCTATTCATACGTGGAACGACATGACTCAACGCTTTTTATCGCGCTACTTTCCCCCATCCATGGTCACTAGCCTTCGTAACCAAATCAGTGGATTTATGCAAGGGAATGATGAATCGCTTTTCGATGCTTGGGAACGCTACAATGATTTGATCGACCGCTGTCCTAATCACAATATGCTCCCCGTCACTCTCATTGACACCTTTTACAATGGTCTCACTTTTCGTGATCGTGACACGATCAATGCCGCCGCCGGTGGTACTTTTATGAAAAGGAGACCAGAGGAGTGCCGAGAGTTGATCGAAAACATGACTACTCACCACAAGAATTGGGATTCATCCGCATCCTCAAGATCTAACTCGAGAGCTAATGTTTCTTCTACTACCTCAAATCCTGAAATGTCTGAAATTTCTCGACAACTCGCTGAAATGAACAAGAATTTCATGGCCATGGCCACAAACCACTTTCAACAAGCTAAAGCCGTTGCTATTTCTTGTGACACATGTGGTGGCCCTCACTCTTATAATGATTGTCCATCTACCCAAGGCAATTATTCTGAAAACGTTAACGCAGCTTACGGCACTTATCCCACGGGAGGCTATCAAGCTCGCCCTCAAGGAGATCGTGGCTTGCTAAGTTATCGTTCCAACAATTATCTTGCTCCTCCTGGTTTCCCTCCTGCAAACCAAAACCAACAACAAAGCTACAACCGAAGCAACCAATCCCAACCTCGTGCTCAAAATCAATATCAATCCCAAAGAAACCCATACCCAACTCAAGGAAATTCTCAAGCTCCACCTCTCAATCAACCGATGGCCGTAAACCAAGACGTCAAGACGTTCATGAAGACTAATCGTGAGATGGTGACGAATCTTCAGAGTCAATTTGTCAACTTGAAGAATGACATGGTGAAACAAGGGAGCGATATTCGAGCCGAGCTAAGGAATGACATGGCCAAACACAGCAATGATATTAATGCCAACATGCAAAACTCTTTTAACAATCAAGCTCTTCACCTTCGTGATATGATTGGTTCGCTCATCCAAAGTAATCAACCCTCTTCTTCGGGTACTCTTCCGAGTAATACCGTTGCGAATCCAAGAGGGGAGATGATAGAAATCACCACTCGTAGTGGAAAAGGTTATATGGAACCCGAGCTTTCTACACCTCCACCCGTGATAGTGAACAAGGAAATCGAGCAACTTTTCCCACCTCCTTCACCTTCTATCCCCATTTCCCCACCACCCGTGGTTGTGAGTGATCCTATTCCCTTAAAGCCTTCTTCTTCATCCAATATACATTATCCTTCACGGTTGAGGAAAGAGAAGCAAAAGAACAAGGATGATATTCAGGTTTCGAACTTCCTTAAAATGTTCAAACAATTGAATTTTAACATCTCCTTTGCCGAGGCTCTCGCTCACATGTCCAAATATGCTAAGATGTTTAAATATCTTTTAAGTGATAAGGAAAAGCTTCTTGACATTGCTCAGACCCACCTTAATGAGAATTGCTCCGCAGTGCTCTTAAGGCAATTGCCCACCAAACTTGGTGATCCGGGTCGCTTCTTGATTCCTTGCAACTTCCTGGGAGTAGAGAATTGCATGGCCCTAGCCGATCTAGGTGCTAGTATAAACTTAATGCCTTTAAGTGTTTGGAAGCAATTATCTCTCCCCGAGCTAGTCCCCACCAAAATGACTTTGGAATTAGCCAACCGTACGGTTGCTTATCCAGTGGGGATAGCCGAAGATGTCTTTGTTGGCGTCGATAAATTCACCTTCCCGGCGGATTTTGTCGTCGTTGATTACGAAATGGATCCCCGTGTTCCATTAATCGTTGGACGTCCATTTCTGAGGACCGGTCGCACTCTCATTGATGTTGCCGCAGGCGAAATAATCATGAGAGTTGGTGACGATAAAATTGTCTTCAACATGGGTAAGATTTCTAAGCAACCTTATTCGTATGAGAGTTTTAATGCTATTGATGTTCTCGATGAGGCTTGTGAAGAACATTTTCATGATGCTTGCAAAAGTACTCTTTCTTCTCTACCCAATGTTGAGACCGTTGCCTCAATTGCTCCAGCATTGACTCCTTTCGGAGAAAGTGACTTGGATGATTTCGAAGCTAGTTTGGGTCCTCTCGATATTAAGTATGATAATTTGTCCACCGATTGGGATGAAGACATTAGTACTATTGAGAGACTTCTCAATGAGGACCCGTTCTCTCCTCCTGCTCCTAAAGAGGTGACTAATGATGATCCATTGTTGGTTTCACCATCTATTGAGAATCCTCCTACTCTCGAGCTTAAGGACCTACCTCCTCATCTTGAGTACGTTTTTCTGGAAGACGACGAGAAGCTACCGGTCATCACCGCTAAGGATCTGAAAGAAGACGAAAAAGCCCGACTTGTCGCTGTGTTGAAGAAGCATAAAAGAGATATCGCTTGGAAAATCTCCGACATCCGTGGAATTGATCCTCACTTTTGCACACATAAAATTCTCATGGAGGACGACTTTAAGCCCACAATTCAAAGTCAACGAAGGGTGAATCCTAAAATCTATGAAGTCATCAAAAAAGAGGTTATCAAACTTCTTGATGCGGGTATGATTTACCCTATTTCGGATTCACTGTGGGTTAGTCCAGTCCATTGTGTGCCTAAGAAAGGCGGAATCACCGTTGTGCCCAATGCAAACAACGAGTTAATTCCTACCCGTCTCGTTACTGGGTGGAGAGTTTGTATAGACTACCGCAAACTCAATGATGCCACGAGAAAGGATCATTTCCCCCTACCTTTTATGGACCAAATGCTTGAACGTTTAGCTGGTAATGAATATTACTGCTTTCTTGATGGTTTCTCGGGTTATTTTCAAATACCCATCGATCCCCAAGATCAAGAGAAGACAACATTCACTTGTCCCTATGGCACCTTTGCTTATAAAAGAATGCCTTTTGGCCTATGCAATGCCCCCGGGACTTTCCAAAGGTGCATGTTGGCTATCTTCCATGACATGGTTGAGCAAACCATGGAAGTCTTCATGGATGATTTCTCGGTCTTCGGGGATTCCTTCTCTTCTTGCCTTGCCAATTTGGAACGTATGCTTAAGCGGTGCGAAGACACTCGCCTTGTTCTGAATTGGGAAAAATGCCATTTTATGGTCAAAGAAGGCGTTGTGCTAGGACACAAAATCTCTAAAGCCAGTCTTGAAGTCGACCGTGCTAAAGTAGATGTCATAGCCAAATTACCTCCACCTTCAACCGTGAAGGGTGTGAAAGCTTTCTGGGTCATGCGGGCTTCTATCGTCGATTCATTCAAGATTTCTCTAAAATCGCTCGCCCGATGACCCACCTCTTGGAAAAAGATACTCCTTTTATCTTTTCTAAAGAGTGTCTCGAAGCATTCAATCTTCTCAAGGACAAGCTAACTAAGGCACCGGTCTTGGTTACTCCTAATTGGGAGCTGCCTTTTGAATTGATGTGCGATGCTAGCGACTTTGCTATTGGTGCGGTTCTGGGCCAACGAGTGAATAAACACTTCCAACCAATCCACTACGCTAGCAAAACAATGACGGGGGCTCAATTACATTATACGACAACCGAAAAAGAGCTTTTAGCTGTTGTCTATGCTTTTGAGAAATTTCGCCCCTATCTTGTTTTATCCACCACCATCGTATACACGGACCATTCCGCGTTGAAGTACTTGATGAATAAGAACGATTCTAAGCCAAGACTTCCTCGCTGGGTTTTACTCCTTCAAGAATTCAACATTGAAATTCGTGACAAGAAGGGAGCCGAAAACCTGGCCGCGGATCATCTGAGCAGACTTGAGGATCCATATCAGGGGGATCATCCGAACAAAGAGATCAATGACTCTTTCCCCCTGGAGACTCTAATGTCTATAAATCTCAATCTTGATGGCACCCCGTGGTTTGCGGACATTGCAAACTATTTAGCGGGTGGTATTCTCATCCAAGGGTTAACATCCCAACAAAAGAAGAAGTTCTTGAATGATGTTAAGACTTACTTTTGGGATGACCCTTATCTATTCAAACAGTGTGCTGATCTGATTATTCGTCGATGTGTTGACGGACCGGCAGCTTTCGACATCCTCCAAGCTTGCCACAAAGGACCCACCGGTGGTCACTTTGGTCCCAACTACACCGCTAAGAAAGTGTTTGATTCAGGATTCTACTGGCCCACCATTTATCGTGACGCTCACGAAATGGTTAAGCATTGTGATGCTTGCCAACGACAAGGAAAGATCACACATAAGGATGAGATGCCTCAAAATTTCATACAGGAATGTGAAATCTTTGATGTATGGGGCATCGACTTTATGGGGCCATTTCCATCATCCAAAGGGAACAAGTACATCCTCGTCGCTGTCGACTACGTCTCTAAATGGGTTGAAGCTAAGGCTCTTCCTACGAATGATGCGAGGGTGGTTGTGAACTTTTTGAAGCAGCTTTTCGCTCGATTTGGCGTTCCTCGTGCTATTATCAGTGACCGCGGGACTCATTTTTGCAACGATCAATTTGCAAGAGTCATGGCAAAGTATGGTGTCAATCACCGTCTTTCCACCGCCTATCATCCCCAAACCAATGGGCAAGCCGAAATTTCCAACCGTGGCTTAAAGAGAATTTTGGAGCGTATTGTGGGAGAGCATCGTGCCGCGTGGGCCGATAAGTTAGATGATGGTCTGTGGGCTTTCCGTACTGCTTACAAGACCCCGATCGGTTGTACACCTTATCGTCTTGTGTACGGGAAAGCCTGCTACCTACCCATCGAGCTGGAACATAAGGCGCACTGGGCCTTGAAGTGGGCTCACTTCGACATCGTCAAAGCCGGTGATCATCGCAAGGTTCAACTCAACGAGCTAAATGAACTGAGGAATGAAGCTTATGAGAACTCGCTGATCTACAAGGAGAAGACGAAGATTATCCACGATGCTAAAATCAAGAACCGAGAGTTCCACGTTGGTGATCACGTCTTACTTTTTAACTCAAGTGTAGGGGGGACTTCTATCGAAGTAAGTGGTCTTTTCCATGAATTTGCCCTCATTTCAACCGGAAAATTTGATTTTTCGACATTTTTCAAAATTTTTAATCTATTTTGGCCTAGTTGTATAGTCGTACTTTCCTTTATCATGTTTAGTTTCTTTCCGTTGCTAGAATAAATTTTCAATAAAGTGGTTTTAGATTTTTCTTAGTCGTGAACATTTTGACTCAACCCGAGTTTACTTACCTAAGTTTACTCTAGCTAGTATCCTTAACATGTTTAAGTCAAGTTTTGCTAGGCTTTTATATAGGGAGCTATAAAACGCGAAAGTCTTAACTCTCACGGGTTAAGAACAAGAACTTTTCGCAAGTTCCTATAATTGATCCTTGAGAGTCATTTATCAAGGGAAATTTAAAATGCGATTTCTAAACTTGAAAAAGTCTAAGAATTTGCAAGATCCTATAGGCGACTCGAAAACCCAAAACTTTGATTTAATTGGCTAAGCATCCACGAGTCTCATTCCTTGAGATTTTAAACTGTGGAGAACGAGAGATGATAGAGTCAATTATAAGTTCGGTATTCTTTCGTGAATTTATGTGAGTTAATTATGAGCCTATTCTCCCTCCGCTTGTTAATAAATTAATCTGCTAATAAATAAGGTTGTACGATTTAAAAAGGTTACTTAGCTTCTAGCCCCAGATCGTTTAAAAGTTGCTCGGTAATGACGAGAGTTCATAGCCAAGGCATAACTTATGAAGCGAGGCGCGAAGATTGGCGAGTCCGAAAAGGCCCTAACAAGGCATGAGGGCTACATTTTGTTGCTAAAGATCCAAAAGTGATGTGAAGAATCATTTATCGAAAATCAATATGAAGGATCGAGACACACGAAGAAAAGCAAGAACTCCCCAAAAGTCATGGAGAAGTCTATCCGAAAAGACCCTAACAAGGTATGAGGATAAATAGATCCAAGTCCTAAAAGGAGGCGGATCATTGTATATCAAAGTCCAAAATAAAGATTGGAGAAAAATGAAGAAGTCGTGGTCCAAAGATGAAGAATCTCTCAAAAAACTTCAAGTGAAGAAATTCCTATTATGAAGAGAAGACCATAATTTCAAGAACGTCTCTCGAAGATTCGAAGTATGAAGTCGCTGCCAAATATCGGCCCGAGAAAGGTCTCAAATCGCGAACCAAGTTATGCCAAGATATGAACTTTTTGATATCCCGAGAAGCAGTTTTAAAAGATTTGGTCCTTTAGCTAACTATTGATTAAATCGTGCACTTTATTTTCAGACTAAAAAAACTATCGAAATAAGTCAACAATGCATCCTCGTGATCATTCAAGACAACAATAAAATATAAGAGATACACCTAGGAATAAGGGAGTCTAAGTGAATAATTGGCCCACATGAGTTCGTGTTAGTTTGCTAACTTATAATAACAATGATCTCGTTTTTAAGCTTGGTATGGGGAACGTGAAACTTGAGGATGATAAACGTTCATGGCCGCCAAAACCAATGTAAGTTTTTAATTTCTTTACTTATTTCTATCTTTTATGTTTAGTATTTAATAAAGGCCAAGGTGGGTTATTTATGATGGAAAATGTAAACCGTGCTTTAAAATTAATGCATTGCATGAGGGTATTGCAATGGTCAAGTGTAGGGGATTTAATAAGTGTGAAAACACTTATCCTTTTACCACTTATTTCCAATAATAACAAGACCAAAACGTGTGATTTATGTCGTAAAAGTCGGAATTATGCGTGGTTTGTGTTTTTATTGTGTTTTAGGACCAAAATATGAAAAAGGAAGAAAACACGGGCTTTCACGGGCTTTTATTGAAGAAAACGGGAAAAGACGAAGTCAAAAGATCAAGAGTGCAAAAAGAACGGAAATCCAAGACCTATTCTGAAGATTTATCGAAGAAAAAGTCAAAAGACGGAAGTTTAACGAAGTCGAAGAACTTAAGTCTAATAGAAGAAGAAAATTAAAAGACAAGTTCAAATCCCGAGACGACAAAGACGAAGAATTAAAGTCGAGTCGAGAAAACGTGAAGAAAGCAAGAAAGAAGATGCAACACATGCACTCCTTCCACCTTCCCTATAAATACCCTCCTAATAGTCATTAGGAGGGTGGTTAGATTTTTAGTTAATTTTTTCACTTTTTAGTTTTCTCTAGTTTTACAGAGAGAAAGTCTTAAACTTTCTCTCACTTGTTCATTTCTTTCTTTTAATCTTTCAAGATTAACTCTTTGTATTGCTTATTTTTATTAATCAAGTTCTATTTTAAGCTTTAATTCCTTAATCTCATTCTACTTTTCTTTGATTTAAGATTAATTTTGGTGCGTATATCATAAGATCCGTGTTGTTCTAATTGATTTCGTGCTTAAAAGTTAATCTTTTGATCATTTTATAAGTTTTCATTTGATTAAGCTTTGAGACTTTTGTGCTTATTGGCTTATTTTTATGATTATCTTATTTTTCTTATTAAAAAATTTATTAAAAAGTTTATGTTTTTATGGTTTGATCTAAAAAGTTGATTAATTTCGAGTTGAATAAGTTGATCAAAGTGCTTATTTGATTCGGATTTGTCATTGATTCGGGTTGGTTTTGGTATTAGCTTATTAAAGTTAGCTTATTACCTAGCTTAACCTTTTTCCTTAGATTTCGGAAAGGGTTTAAACTCTCCTTTCCGATTGGTTTTTCCGACCGAGCACCATCCCAACCGATTCCCTTAATTTTCGGAAAGGGTGGTAAAACCCCTTTCCGATTGGTGCCCATTCCGAGCAGCCCCATCTTCACTTTCCGATTGAACCAATCGGATTAGGGCTTGACTTTCCGATTGGGGTATTTCACATATTCAGATTGGCTGCCCCCTTGTTATTCCGATTTAGCCAAGATTGGTATTCCGATTGGTGGATTTTCTGCATATTCCGATTGTTGCATTTCTACACATTCCGATTGTCCTTCATTTCCATGTGATTCCGATTGGTCTTTTATCCCACTTTCCGATTGCTTCCAAAACCTTACATTCCGACCACCAGATCGGAAAACATTCCGATCTGGGCCTGTTTTAGCCTCTTTTCCGATTGTTTGCATGTGTTTGATACTCCGACCTTACTTTCTTTTAGTACCTTTCTATTAAGTTCTTATTTTCAATAATTTTCCAAGTGTTAGTTTTACTTAGTGAGTTAGTACTTTTCCATTTTACCTTTTAGTTTATATGCATTTATTTTTAC
The DNA here is from genome assembly GCA_025667525.1 of Glebionis coronaria. Taxonomy (NCBI): domain Eukaryota; kingdom Viridiplantae; phylum Streptophyta; class Magnoliopsida; order Asterales; family Asteraceae; genus Glebionis; species Glebionis coronaria. The sequence continues at coordinate 314,292,735 of CM046879.1, read as the reverse complement.
TCGTCATTCAAATTAATCTTTTAACTTCCATTTTACTCAACAACACTTTAATTACTCGCTATTAGTTTAAAACAAACAAACCAAACCATTCTCTTGATTCACCAAAAGACAATTGAGTCGCACTTAAGACCGGTTTTCAATTCGAAAAGACTTGGGACTTCAAAATTTTATACGAGGTGTCAAAACCAAGTATTAATTATCGAAGGTAATTGTTGGTTCGGTTTAAGTTACTGTTCGAGATTTTACTTTGTTTGGTTCGAGAGTATTCGGGACGTGATGCTGTTGACGATTGGGTGAAAGACGGAGGTGTTCGATTCGACTAGACGGCTCAGCGCCTCGTCTACGGCTCAAAGGATTCATCACTAGGTTCCTTTTAATCTCCTTTTATTTTATTGTTTAGTTGATTATTTAGTTTAAGTTTGTTCTAATCTGCTTTTCATGTTTGTCTGCTCGTTTGATTTGTTTTAGTTTTTTGGATATCTGCTTATGTTATAGCTGCGTTTGGATCTGCTTATCTAGTCTCTGTTTGGTCCGTATCATAGTTGGACTGCTTATTTATATGGTTTAGTTTTAGTTAATAATCTGCTTTATCTGCTTGTGTCATATTACTGTTTGTTGGGATCTACTTATTTAATTGCTTCAGCTTTTCGGTTGTATCCTATTTGGTTTTGAAGTTTTTTTATTATTTATTTTGGTTTAAGTTCTAAAGTTTATTAGGTCTGCTTGTATTTTAATTGTGGTTACTGTTTGCTGAATTCAGTTTAGATTATTTTGCTTATAGTCTTCTAGCTTATTTAGCTTATTTATTTCATATCTGCTTATTTACTACTGTTTTGCTATCTTATTGAGTTCATAGACTCTATTGGTCTGTTGGTGTTAATTTTATCCAAAAAAAATAAAAGCTAAAAACAATATAGCCAAAATCGTCTGGCCCAGGGATTCGAACCCTGGACCTCTCGCATCACAAGCCATCAACCCAACCATCTGCTCTAGTATCACTTTTATGTTCAATTTCGCAACATTAAATTAATATAGGGTTTTTTATATTTAGCTGACAGCTTGTTTAAATAGGATTTTATTAAGTTTCTTTTTAGTTTAATTAATTTTTAAATTTAAATTTTGTTTTTATTTCTTTTAATTCAGTTTTTATAAAAAGATAAAAAGAGAAAAATATTTTTATTTACTTTTATAAAATTTAAATTAGTTTTAAATTTACTTTTAATTAAGTATTTTTATTTTATGTTTAAAAATTTAGTTTTAAAATTTAGTTTTCGTCAATATAGTTTTATTTTTAAAGTAGTTTTTTTTTTAGATTTCAATTAAAGTTTTTAGATTAATTAGATTTAAATTTTAAATAGCTTTAATTTTAAATAGTTTTTAAATTAGTTCAAAAATACCAAAAATATATTTACCAAAAACAAAGCTTAGTCGTAACGTTAATTGGAAATCAATTCGAGTCGAGTCGAGGAAAACGAACTTTAATTGTTAAATATAAAACCCTAGCAAAATCTCTTTATCAGCTTCGCAACCTCGAACCTTTAAATAAGACAAATATGGCTTCTTGCCATGCTATAGTTCATATGGTGTCTTATCGACCTTCTTCGTGGGAACCATATTTAAAATGCGAACAGCAAACTCTAAAGCATAATCCCAAAAGGATAAAGGTAAAGTTGTAAGATTAAACATAGATCGCACCATATCCAATAATGTACGATTTCTCCTTTCAGGTACACTATTTTTTTGTGGAGTATAAGGAGAAGTAAGATGCTGAACAATTCCATTCTCACTTAGATAATCTATAAACTCTTGACTTAAATATTCACCACCTCTATAAGAACGAATAGCTATAATCTTCTTCCCTAATTGCAGTTCTACTTCTACTTAAAACAATTTGAATGTTTCGAATACCTCATGTTTATGCTTAAGTAAATAAACATAACCATAACGGCTATAAACATCCGTAAATGTTAAGAAGTGGCTAGCACCTGTCCTTGACGTATGTCTAAGTGGTCCACACACATCAGTATGTATAAGTCCAAGTAGATCAGTAGCTCTTTCAATATTGTTATTAAAAGGTTTCTTGGTAATCTTTCCAGAGATACAAGACTCACACATATCAAATGATTCATCATTGGTACTTTCCAAAATACCTTCACGTTGAAGTTTTTGTATACGAGTCTTCCCAATATGGGCAAGTCTACAAGTCTACAAACACACCATTCACAAAATTTGCCTTAAAATGGAAAATACCATTTTTCCAAACAGAAATTCCATTATTATCAATCGTGTAAAAAAATCCATTATTTAACAAACAAGAAAAGGAAATAACACCCCTAACAATTGTAGGTGCATAATGACAATCATTTAATCTCAATACTAAACCCGAAGGTAAAACTTGATTAAAAGTTCCTATAGCTTCAACCGCTGCTTGTGCGCCATTGCCTACTTGTAGAAATTGTTCCCCATAGGAAAGCTTCCTTTCCAGATTAAATCCATGCAGCGTATTACATATGTTAATACCGCATTCCGTATCATATACCCAGGAATTTACATTTGTATGTTAAATTGAACAATTCAATCATAAACAAAGTACCTGAAGCTGCAACGCTCTGCTCAGACTTCTTCTTTATTTCTCGTAATTCTTCGAGGTAAAGAGGGAAATTCCTCTTCCAGTGACCACTTGCCTTGCAATGGTGACAAGTCTTATCCTTTCGAGATCTATTCTTCTTGACAAAGTTCTGCTTAGGTTTTGAATAAGTCGCAACTTGTTTTCCCTTATCACCCTTACCTTTGCCTTTCTTCTTATTCGCTTGTGGTTTTGGCTTACTCACTCTACCCTTTTGTATGGTTAGTACAGAAGGCGTAGCGGTAGATGCCTTGTCTTTCAACCCCTTTTCATAGTCAGTGAGCATTGCATGCAAATCATTAACTGTCTTCCCCATGCAATACATATTATAGTTTCTAACGAAATTATTGAAGTCCTTGTTAAGGGACCTATTGATCAAGTTAATAGCCATATTATGACCATAAGGTTGTCCTAGTGCAATGAGTTTTTCCATATAACCCCTCATCTCCAAATAATGGGCATTTACAGACTTTCCTAGAGCTTTCTTGCAGCTATGCAAAGCATCTACCAAGTCGTAGATCTCCACATCTTTCGGCTTCTCAAACATAGCCTGGAGCTCATCAAGCATCCGCTTAGGTGAAAATAGCTCATAATTCTAATGAAGTGTAGGAGCCCTTTTTCCTTGCATTAAGCAAGCCACCTCCGAGTGCTTCTTAACATTAGCAACGTGTTCAAGCCTTTGCGCATCATATGCTTCTTCAGCAAGATTCTCCGGATAGGGAGTAGTCAAGATATCGATAGTACTCGCTGCTCTCAAGACAATTCTTAGCGAGCGGTACCAATCATTGAAGTTTGGGCCAGTAAGTTCAGGACGTTCAAAGAAATCTTTGAACGCGGAACTTATCCTGTTATTGGTGGGTTGAGCCATTTCTACATAAATAAGTTCAAATATTAGTATTTTCGATAATAAAATACTTTTAAGAAAATAAAATTACCCCGGTATAAAACCATATTATTTTCCTTGAATTCTAGAACTATATTGACATAGATCCATTACATCAGCTGATCTGCTAGTAATAAATGTACTCAACATAGCGACTTGTCGAACAATTCAATTGACAAACAATTTTCAATTTCAAGATATTTAAGGGATTTACATTGCCAAAAAATGTTTTGCATTGTAAACATGTTTCATCCCTTCTGAATGCATTAAGTTTCCGGATCTCACTGAGTAACTTAATTAAGTCGTCTAATCTGAGTAACGTAAAACCATCATACAAATTCTCATTCTACAAACGGTTTTTTCTCCATCACAACATCACCCAAAAATCTCATTTGATGACGAAGTAATTTCAAGTGATCGTCAATTAGGAGCACTCGACTTAAATTTTAAGGGTATAAATTTTGATGTCAAAATCAATGTATGGATAAGCATGCATACAATCTCCATAGCATAAGTTTAATAAAACATTTAGTAAACTTTTTCACAAGATTAAATTTCTTCATAAATTATGTTGCGGTATCGGTTAAACCAATTAAAGAATTTACCCACAACTATTCATAACGTACTTTTGCTAGAACTCGGCTACACACAAAGCAATACCCTTATTCATTGTGTTTCGGATGTGAATTTGTGATAAATCACCCTTAAGGTATAATTCAATTAATAATCATAGGTAAGTTTAATTTGATGCACAGGCGATCCGGGAATTTAGTCAACGATTAATGGCATAACACCTCCTTCCTAAACCGGGTACATGACCAGCGGTGCGTTAAACCCACTTTATATTTTGTCAAAAAGAGTAGGCCGTTAGATTATTATTGCAATTCACCAATCAACGTAATCTTATGTAATTTAAATCTCTAACAAATCATTATTTTAATATGATTTAGTCCATATTATTTCTTTTTAAAAAAACCCTTGTTTACAACAATTCCACAATTCTATATTAACAAGTAAAAAAAATAAATCATAAACACATAATAAAACTTTATATGTGTAATAAATGAATCAAATACCCACATGCATGTGATTTATTCAATAATCATCAAATCTAGGTCTTTATATTCATATAAAAGTCTTCCCTAATTCTGGATTTATTGAATCAAATAATCACGCAGCACATAAAATCATATAAACATATAATTTTACGATCCATGAAAACATGCACGTAATCATGGATTCCCCACAAATCTTAACAATTAAATCTCTACGGATCGTAAACATACATGACATCACAATTAATCATGCAATTTAATCTAAAATTGTCCCACATGTAATTTAGGGTTTCAAAACAATTCCCTTTTTTATTAAAAATAGGGCCAAAACCCTATTTTTTTTAAAAACAAAACATTAATTTTATTTAAACCTAAAAAACATGTAGTTTTTTCTCAAAACAATTATTAGTCTTTAGATTTTCGATAATTATAACATGTTAAAACGGCTCTCGATGCCACTGAAGGTTTATTAATATCATAACAATTATATAAAACCCTAAACGAGATCAAAGCACATATAGCGGAAGCGATTTAACAAGATCATAATAATAACACAATTATAATTAATCGAATTAGGGTTACATGCCTTTACGCTAAAGCAAATCCACAAGACAAAGAACGAATCACCAATTCGGGTTTATACCGTAATATACCAAGATATAGTCTAAAGTTAGACTATATTACGATCTTGTACATATGTAATACAATGAGCTAACCGTGATTCTAGCCCGTGAAAACCGAGCTACAATGCTTGTAATTAATCTACCCAACAACCCAAGAGAGGGGCTAGGACTATATTGTAAGTAAATCGATCAACCAAGAAAACCAACCGAAACCCTTTGTGGTTTACCCCTTGCGATCGAACCAAGAGAAGAGGAGGGAGAGTATTCAAGTTACGATTGATTATGAGGGATAAGGAGGTGTATTTATAGGCCTCAACCCATTGTAGCCCAAATCGAACACCCCCCCATGGGGTGTTCCAGAACCTTCCGTCCTTCTTCCTTTTTATTACTCTTACTATATATTTATTTAACCCTTGTTAATACTTAACTATTAATTAATAAACGATCGTTAAAGTTATATAGTTTCTTGCTCGGTTCAAATTAATAAATACATAAATATATTTATTAAATAAATTAATAAATACAATCAATATATTTATTAATTAAATTAACTCTTTACGTATTATGTGCAATCCTGTAATCTCGAGTTCGATCGTATCACACGACTATTAAATACAAGTCCATAAACTTACAAATCCTCGGATAAAAGCCTTCATCATCCTTGGAGAATTAGTGATAGGATACAGTTTTGCTAACTTTTGAAATTTTATCAAATAGGTTTCGAGATCATTTCCTTTTGTCATTATATAGAAAAATTCCCTTTTCACATTCTCGATCTCTATTGAAGGATAATATTGCCTTATCAGGAGGCACTTAAAATCTAACCACTTCATCTTATGAGCTTCTTCTATTCCAACGAGTTGAGAATAGTAACTCTACCATGATAATGCTTCAGTAGTTATAGTACTGACAGCAAGTTTCACTTTGCGATCCTCAGCAGTATAATTATGGGAGAAAATCGTTTCAGTTCTTTCTATCCAATGGGTGATACCAATAACACCTTCAATTCCTTGGAATTTATATAACTGACTAGTTATAAGGTCATCCGTTGGTTTGAAGGTTGGTACTTGTAAAGCTGCAGCAATGCCGTCTTTAATTATTTGATTAAGTCCTTCAGGAGTTAGGGTAGAAGATATTGATGTCCTTAAATGTGTCATTCTGAAATTAGAAGACAAAATTTTTGAAGTTTAGATATACTTGTCTATTAATCATTTGTCATATGTGTATACATATAACGCTTTACGCGCATATTTTTCCAAAAATTTAAAGGCATATCTTAACTTATAAATCTAGGAGATGATAGGTTTATAGGGTTATATATCTATAAGGCGGGTTCCTATGTTATTTATCCTTTATTTAGATTAATACTTTCTTCAACCAAATAGACTTGAGAAGTCTTTTTTAGTTTAAGAGAATATCTTTCTTTTGCAAAGATTCTTTTAAAGACTTATACTTTATCAAGTATTTCTTTCTTCTAGAACTTATAGTATGCAAATAAAGGAAACTTTTATTAACAATCTGCTTTGTTGATGGATAAGCAAGCTTCTTTGTTACCTAAAAGTAAAGACTGAAAGCTAAAATATTTACAAAGCATTTAGGGAAGCTGAAATATTTACAAGCTGGTTTATTTCTTCTTCTTGAGATCCTTAATATCGTCTAAAAGTGCTTTGATATTTTCTCGATGTCTAACTTGAATATCTTCAACAAGTTTCTCCAATGTTGTCATTCTTACTCAAGCTAAAGTAATTTTTTCGTCATTCAACCTCTTCTGACATCGTAACTCAGAATTCTCATTTCGTATTTCTAATAGATCATTTTCCAACTTTTCTATTTACTCTTGCATAATTGTCTTTCTTACTTAAGTCCCTCAAATTCATATTCTAAATCTTCAATTCGTTTAGGAGGTATCTCGTTGAAATAATTGAACATATTTTCCATTTGCTCTACAAAGTTATGTAGGAAAATTGGGATATTATTGGAGGCTTGGAATGAAGAAGTTTGGTACTGCGGAATAGGTACATTTGCATTATTTGGTTGTGGATTAGGGTAATTATTGGCAGAAAGGGCTAATACTAAGGGTTTAGGCAAACCCATAACATATATATTTTCCGATTCTGAATCCGATATGACAATGGGATGAAAATAGGAAGACATATTTCTGAAGACGTCGATAAAATAAATTTATTTATATTAGTATTTAATATTATATTACTTACACATAGTCATATTATCACATAACATTATTACTAAAAATCATTACTTATAAATACCACTTACATCTTTTTCTTGCAGCATCATGATTTTGATGCGGAGAATTTACTTGAAATTTGTTTAAGAAAATCAGTTATAGTCAAGATTTTTAGTTTCTTGTTTTTAATAACTATGGCTCTGATGCCAATCTGTAACACGCCCATTTTTACCTTGACGAAACGGAATAATATTTTTAGGGTATTAATTCATGGAATGAAAGTCACAATAACAGAAAACAACTCGAAAGAGCGTTTTAATAAAATTTATTTATTTATTAACAATTATCATTCAAAATCATAGAATTTTCAATAAAACAATTGTACATACTATGTACATCATAGGTTCCTAAGATCTAGAAAATAGGTTTGAATGATAAAAATTACAAATCTATATCTCTCTACGTCATCATTATGGTGCTCCATGCTATCAGTTTTCAATACCTGAAATATATGCTTAAAAGCAACACAATGATTGAGAGAATTCATAGGTTTGAAATCCTTTTTGTATACAATATCCTTTTTCTTGAGCTACGTTGTTATTCGCCCACAAAACAAATTAATGTAACATTGCACTAAGCTTATGACACTGCGACTAGACATATCAGAATCCGTCAATTGCCCTTATGAGGAAGTCTTCCAAACTATCATGTTTTGCAAAATAAAGTATGCAACTTTGACCAGTAAGGTTCCAGCAAGTGTGTAACACCCCACTTGGATAAGTGGACCGTTACGTGTATTTATGGCGTGTCATCAAAGTATATAAGATAAATGTCCTAACCATTAACTGACCATAAAGGAATTACCAGAATCAAACATCAGTAATCCAACATAAGCTCAAAACATGAAAAGTAAATTCTGAAAGAAAGGACTAAACAATGTCCAAACAAGCAAATAAATGTATGAAGTGCATAAGTAAAGAAGTCTGGATAGCTTCCGTCCAAATGCACGTACTCTCAGAATCCTGAGAGCGTCCTGGTGTACCTGCCGTTAGAACATGAAAGGAAACTACGGTTGAGCATAACGCCCAGTGAACGGATATAAAGCATGATAAGAAGTACTTGAATGAAGCACATAACAAAATACTAAAGTTGTAAAGATTGATATTTAAAGAGCAGCAGAAAACTGTGTATGTTTCTGAAAAGTCTAATAATATAGTAAAGCTGAATTCTTATATGTTAAATCTTAAAACATACATTTACTGTATTTTTAATTTCCAAGAGCTTATATAGGTCATGTGCTGTATCAACGTCTACATGAATACATGGAGGGGTGACCTCGTCATGCTGTTGAGGGGTGACCTCTAATACAATGTGCTGGGTTGAGTGATCAATTCCAATGTGAAGGATGTAGAGCACACACCACCTTCACTTGATAACTGTAAACTGATAGCCTAGGATGCACCCATACGCCCCGCTGATAATACTGATAAATGGCCGAGCTGAAATAAATGGGACGCTGCGAGAAATCACTCCCTCACAGAGGAGTCATGCCACTGGTGCCTCTAGTGTCATGGTTACGGTACCTCCGTAACTAGTACATAAACAGGTCATGCTTGTATATAATGCTCAGACAATTTATTTAGTTATTAAGATGATTACTGATAAGCTTAAAACATATACTGGGGAAAACATTTGGTTGAAGACGGGGAACCCTAATCATGCATAGAAGGAAGTCCTTACTGAAGGACGGGAATTATGTACCTCGCATCCAGTAATGAAATAAAATGAAAGCAGAAGGATCTACTCCGACTTCACGATTACTACATAAATAAGGTACGTGAAATGAGTTGACTGATATCGGTTTACTTTTACTGATTATTACAATTGTTAATTTATTTTATTATGATCTTGTATTGATGTATTGTTCTATATAGTATTTATCACTCTGACTGTCTTTAAATAGTTACTGATTAATGCGTAACCTGTACTTCTGATTACTTGTATATTATATTGTATTCTGATATGGTAATATACTAAAATCTGGTATTATAATATTACTATATATAGCAACCTGCCATAAATAGAAAGTTTCCCAAATTAAAAGATTCCCAAAAAAATAGTTTTCATGAAAATTAAATCATTTGAATAAAACCAAGCATTTTAAATTAATAACCTAAATAAATAAATTTTAACTAAATTTACTAATTAATTTAACAAAACATTATATTTTGATTAAACCATGATATACTTTTCTTGGTAAAATGATTTAAATAATTTAAATAAAACTTGTTTATGTCTTTCTAAAAGTATACCCGAAACCCAGGGTCAAAAGTCTTCCGAGACACTAGCTCTCGGGTCGGCCCAAATCAAAGAACCACCACAGCCCGTTGGCTGTGGTTTTCCTTATGTTGACGTCACCAACAGCAGCCACTGCCCTCTTCGTGGTTCCTGCTGTTGGGTTAAAGTACCCATTGATATTGACATAGTTCCCACTGTTACGTATATTTTCCCACTGTTTCGTTTGTTCCCACTGCTTAAACCAAACAGCCATGCTGTGTTCTATGTTTCCACTGTTTTAACAACCAAACACCTCTGTTTCTTACTGTTTACAAACCGAATCCCCTGATGGGCTTGCGGTTCGAGGCTGGGCAATCAAAAAGGACAACTGAGACCCTTAATGGTCTCCGCTGTGCACTAAACTCCCCACCTTTTGTGGTTCATAGCTGTTGTCGTCACACATACCAAACCAAACTACCCTTGCAGGTCACGTCTGGCCCAACCAGTAACCACACTAAGACACACCAAGTGTCTCGATTTTTTTGAAACACTAGAACCCACGATTTGATTAAGATTTAAATCTTGTTTACCTTTACAAAATACAATTTCTAAGAAATAAATCACATGATTTTCTTGATTAATAAGGGTTTTAGAGGAAAAAACATTTACCTATACGCATGATGTGAGAGGATATGAACACCTAAACCGAGATGATATAAAAGATCACACCTTTTTCCTTGTTGTTGTTTTAACCGGCGGCACCCAAAAAGAACCCTAGTTCCCGTTCTTATTTTGTATTTTTGCTAAAGTGAAGAGATAGTACTTTGTTTCCTGTGTTTTGTGTTCATAACGAGCTGGGCTCAAGGCCCAAGGTTTCTTTTTTTATAAAACAAACCGCCAGCCCAAGTATTTTTTTGTGGTTTCCATTGTTTCGATGCTACTAATTGTCGTGTATATTTGTTTTATTACCCGTGTTCCCATTCCTGAAACGTAGTAATTATTTCTTACGTAATAATACTTACGTAAAACATACGTAATCTTTTCAAACATTTAATAATTATTTTTCTAACTATTAATCTTGTAATATTTAATTAAAGCTGAGACTGCGTATTTTAATATTCGTGAATCTTCAAAATGGTTAATATATGAATGACTAAATTTAATTATTAATTACTTTCTGAATAATAAATAACGTCACAATTTTAATTAAACTGAGACTGTGTAAATTTATGTTCTTGGATTTAAATGCGGGTTTTACAATTCTTCCCTTCTAAAAAAATAATTTGTCCTCGAATTAAGGATGCGATAATGCTGCGGGTTTACAATTCTTCCCCTCTAAAAGGGAAATTCGTCGTCGAATTAAAGGTAATAAGCTGAAAAGGCATGTAAGCTGAAAGATAATTCGTCTGCTAATTAAGACATAATGTTGCTGATAGGTATAACATGACATGGCTGAAGTGATCATGTACGTGACATGGCTAAAGATGACATGGAACGTAACCTGACTGGATGAACTTAACTGGATTTATTGAAGGAAAAGTGATGAGAGGTCTGGATGGACTCCTATGTTTTGAGTAGCTTCCCGCTCGAAACGATTCCTTCAAGGGTCTAAACATAATGAAAATCTTGGTTCTCATGACCCTGACTTGACGATGCTGAATAGTTTCAGGTTCCATATTTAAAATGGATTTTTTGAATCTAATAGCATGAATAAGCTATAATATGTAGGAATACATGAAATGATAAGTACAAATGCATGAAGCGATAACTTTTATATCTTTGAGCAAAGCTGCTGGGAACATTTGAGACGAACTACGTGAACAATTGTGAACGTGCTACGTGAGCAATTGTGAACGTGGTTCGCGATCATCTGATGAATGTTGGGCATGGAATATATCGTGAACGTGATATGTGAAACATATTATGAACGCGATACTAGACCTAGCATGAACGTATGCTGACTGAGTAAGGAATGCCAAACAGTACGGCCTGAGACGTAAAACGTTTGCCTGGATATGGAAAAGTTGTGCGAATCTTGAGTTTGGTTTCTTAAGCTTTCTGTAACCAAATCCGGTATAATAACTGGAGCATATATACTGATACGGAGCGCGAACCTGAACGTGAACGATGTCATGAATGCGAACGTGAATTTATATCATGAACTAGCATATAATACGGACTGAAATAATATCATAATGTGAACGCGAGACGTAAACGTGAAAGTGAACGTAACGTACACGTGATCGTAAACATGAATTTCTGTCTGATATGATGGTCGATGGAACACCTTAAAATCTTAAGATTTATTGCTTAATCTCCTACAGATCTGCTATTTTGTAATCCTTTCGGATGAAAGAAAACTTATAGGCTGGGTTAATTGGTCAATAATAACTTAGATAGTATAATACTTCTCCGGAGTCTGGGGTAATTAATAACAAATTCCATGGAATCTTGTCTCATTTCTGTTCAGAAGTTTCTAATGGTTGTAATAACTCACTAGCATGACGATGTTCTATCTTGACCCTACGGTATGTAAGGCATCTAGATATGAACATAGCTGCATCAATGTGTTACACTGCTTCTATCAAAATTCAGTTTGGGATTATGGTACATTCTGGTGGAATCTTAGTCAATAGTCATGAAAGAATTATGAGTCTCGGTATTTTAGTTATCTCCTAAAGTAGGATCTTATGGAATACAAAATTTTAGTGTAGTACTCTTCTTTATGCGTAAGCTTAGTCGTGGAAAGCTATGAGGACTGTTAGAAATTATGCGGTAATAGCCAACTAAATTCCAAAATTTTGTACTTCGGTCATAGACGTCAGTCTTGACCAACTGGTGATGCTCTTCACCTTCGCAAACTTTCTGAAATTTCTTTCTGCTGAAATAAGGTGGCCCGGAAATGTCACCTTGTTCATCTGGAACTCATATCTGAAAAAGCTGCGTATATAATTTTCTCCTATCAGCAATTCTGTACAGGTGTGAGAATATGATTCTCTTGTACTTCTCTGGAATTAGCAGATCAGAATGTTACCAATGAATATACTAACGATTTTGTCTAAGAAGTCATAAAAAATTTATTCATAAATTTCACTATAGTTGGAGCATTAGGTTGTTTAGAAGTATAAATCAAAATTTTAGAGAGGCTATAGCGTATGCAACAACAGTCTGGAAAACATCATGTTCTTTCTCTCACCACTTCTGGTGGCATGATCGAGAATTGTTCTAGAAAGTGTTCAAGAAATCGTAGCAGATCAAATGAACCTTCTACACGTGAGATGAACACCGATTATGAATGGTGATCTTGTAAAATTATTGGTGATTGATACATTATCTCATGTTACCGGCCTTCTTCCTGATAGACAGAAACGGTACACCTACTAGTGGTGTGCTAGGGCGATTAAAGCCTCGTTCCGGTCACGCTTGCAGCTAATGCTGCAACTCTTTTAACTCAGCTAAAGTCCTGCAATAAAGAGTTCTTAAAACAGTTTATGTCCTTGAGACAAGCTCAATGTTAACCTCTGTCGCGTGGTTAGGAAGGAATTTTTGAAAAACCTTCTGGAATGACATCTGGAAACTTTGGGATAATCTGTTGATCATGAATCTAAGGAATTTCAGAAGTCGCATCATGAATGGTGACTAGAAGTCTTCGCAACTCTAAGATAATAATTCACGTGTGTAAAGCTAAAACCATTTGTACTGATTTTTCTGGTAGAAATATAACGAATATGTTTGGAATTTAGTAAGACGGATCTCGTCGTTAACTGAAAAGAAAATCTTTTGTAAGTATTGGTGATACTATGGAGTCTTTTCTGGCTCGGAGGTAGGTAAATACCTGATTTAAATAGACCTGGCATATGAATTCATTAAGTAAACATGGTAACTTTCACTAAATGTGTTCGTCTATAACCTCATAGAATGAACACTGCGTGTCTAACCTGAATAATACTCCAGTGGTGGTAACTGAATCTTTAATGGTATGATTTATGTGTGATATGACAAAATGGGTATACTCCCTTGGAGGGTACACTGAATTTCTGAGGGTCTGATTTAGAATATATACTAAAATTATGAGTCTTGACTCGTACCTAGAGACGACACTCTTATGACATGTACCGTGACTAGTGTCCTGAAAAATATCTTCAGAAAGGATATCTGAGGTCTGTGTCTTGACTGATGTCTTGACATGTGTTTTAGTAGGTGAATCTGAACAAGGCTGAAAATTTTGGTAACTGCTAGGGTTGGCAGACCGGTTAGACTGCTGACCTCTGTATCTCTGGTCAAGTCCGTTCTGGAGTTTCGATGGCTACTGACTGGTTAGTATAAGCACGGTGGTTGTCATTACCGCTTTTTTGGTCAGTTTCATGACGGTCATTATAACGACCGTGATTTCTGTAACTAATCTGCTGAGTGGCCGGGTGGGTACCGGTTTCCACTCTTCTACATGAAAGGTTAGCTGAGTGAAGTGTGACATCTAGCTGAGATGGTAAAAGCATTGAACGGGATGGTAGTGTCTGGTGGTTGAGGTTTATTCTCGTAAGAATTTCAAATTTACAGTTTTCGTCCTTGTTCTGAAGAGTCTTCATAGTATAAACAGTATCAGCATCTTGTGGAATCTCCAATGTATCAGCAGCATCAGCATTCGTGAGGTCTTCGAAGTGTTAGCAGCATCAGTATTTGGTAAAATATTCAACTCACAAGCAGCATCAGCATATGATAGAGTATCGCCAAGTGGAAACGCCTAAGATTATTAAGGATCGATTAACAGTACCCATGGAGTAAGGTATATGGAGTACACTTGAATATTGTACGTGTAGTACCACTGGAAGTTTGCTGATATGATCGACAATGGTGTCAATCGTTTGACATGATCTAAGAAAAGATAAATTGGTTTACACGGTTAGCAAACTGAACTGAAATGAGTAACATGATAGGCTGACAATTTCTGCGTAGACTTAATGTTGGTCGTATAGAGAGCTCGAAAGTATGATTTAATCGAAGTTCCAACAATGGTCAGCATGAAACATGATTAATGAAGGCCAATCATAATTTATCACGAAAGCAGGATTTTTTTGTAATTCTTCTGTGTTTTAGCATGAAAGCATCATCACCTTACTGAAACATAATCCTCATAAGGAGGCATGGAACTGAATCAGCATGAAAACGACATCAACACGATAGCATGAAAACTTGATTGTTACAAAGAACATAAAATTATAATCAAATGAGGTTTAACATCAACTGATGTGGATGGCTATGGTTCAATCCACAGAATTCAAAGGAGAAAACATGTGACTAAGTATGGGCGATTCTGGTTCGATCCATAATTGTCTAAATTTTATGAGAACTGTCATGTATAGGAATTTACAATCTGAGACTAAATGGGGATGGCTGTTGTCCAATCTACACTAGTCAAACCTAAATGAACATCATGATATGAACAAAGGTGAACGCTTTTGGGTCGGTTCACAAAACAACTATCGTCTAAAAATATGAAATTTGACCTGAACAATGGTGAATGTTTGTGGGTCGGTTCACCAAGTAATATTCGACTGAAAACATGAATCTGACATGAATAAGGATGAATGCCTATGGGACGGTACACCAATACAAAAACTGAACGGGCAAGGGTGAACGCCTATGGGTCGGTTCACCAAAACAAAATTCATAGAAAAGCACATGCGACTAAATATGACCAGTCCTGTACCAACCTTTTAATTAGTCAAAATTTTAAGAAATTGACTGATAAATGAAGGAAACTAACTAATAAATGCATGAGAAACATGAAAGATAACAACGCCAAGATCTGGGAAGATCCTAGTGACTACTCACTAGTCACAGGTAAAGTTTTAGAGCCTAAAGGTCGAACCAGGCTCTGATACCATAACTGTAAGACCTCACTTGGATAAGCGGACCGTTACGTATATTTATGGCGTGTTATCAAAGAATATAAGGTAAATCTCCTAAAACATTAACTGACCATAAAGGAAATACCGGAATCAAATATCGGTAATCCAACATAAGCTCAAAACATGAAAAGTAAATTCTAAAAGAAAGGACTAAACAATGTTAAAATAGGCAAATAAATGTATGAAGTGCATAAGTAAAGAAGTCTGGATAGCATCCATCCAGATGCACGTACTCTCAGAATCCTAATAGCGTCCTGGTGCACCTGTTGTTAGAACATGAAAGGAAACTACGGCTGAGCATAATGCCCAGTGAACGAATATAAAGCATGATAAGAAATATTGGAATGAAGGAGATAATAAAATACTGAAGTTGTAAAGACTGACATTTAAAGAGCAGCGGAAAACTGTGTATATTTCTGAAAAGTCTGATAATATAGTAAAGCTGAATTATTATCTCTTAAATTCGAAAACATGCATTTACTGTATTTTAATTGCCAAGAGCTTATATAGGTCATGTGTTGTATCAACGTCTGCATGAATATATGGAGGGGTGACCTCGTCATGCTTTAGAGGGGTGACCTCTAATATAATGTGCTGGGTGGAGGGATCAACTCCAATGTGAAGGATGTAGAGCACACATCACATTCACCTGATAACTGTAAATTGATAGCCTAGGATGCACCCATACGCCCCGCTGATAATACTGATAAATGGCCAAGCTGAAATAAATGGGACGCTTAGAGAAATCACTCCCTCGCAGAGGAGTCATGACACTGGTGCCTCTAGTGTCATGGTTACGGTACCAACGTAGCTAGTACATATACTGGTCATGCTTGTATATAAAGCTTAGGCAATTTATTTAGGTATTAAAATGATTACTGATAAGCTTAAAACATATACTAGCGAAAACATTTGGCTACAGAGGGGAACCTTGATCATGCATAGAAGGAAGTCCTTACTGAAGGACGGGAATTCCGTACCTCGCGTCCAGTAATGAAATAAAATGAAAGATGAAGGATCTACTCCGACTTCATGGTTACTACATAAATAAGGGACGTGAAATGAGTTGACTGATATCGGTTTACTGTTACTGATTACTACAATTCTTAATTTATTTTATTATGATCTTGTATTGATGTATTGTTCTATATAATATTTATCACTCTGACTGTCTTTAAATAGTTACTAATTAATGCGTAACATGTACTTCTGATTACTTGTATATTATATTGTTTTCTGATATGGTAATATACTGTAATATGGTATTATAATATTACTATATATAGCAACCTGTCATAAATAGAAAGTTTCTAAATTAAAAGGTTCCCAAAAAAATAGTTTTCATGAAAATTAAATCATTTGAATAAAACCAAGCATTTTAAATTAATAACCTAATTAAATAAATTTTAAATTTATTTACTAATTAATTTAACAAAACATTATATTTTGATTAAAACATGATAAACTTTTTTTGGTAAAATGATTTATATAATTTAAATAAAACTTGTTTATGTCTTTCTAAAAGTATACCCGAAACCCCGGGTCAAAAGTCTTTCGAGACACATGGTCTCGGGTCGGCCCAAATCAAAGAACCACGATAGCCGGTTGGCTGTGGTTTTCCTTATTTTGATGTCACCAACAGCAGCCACTGCCCTCTTCGTGGTTCCTGTTGTTGGGTTAAAGTACCCACTGATAGTGACATAGTTCCCACGGTTATGTATATTTTCCCATTGTTTTGTTTGTTCCCACTACTTAAACCAAACACCCATGCTGTATTCTATGTTTCCAATGTTTTAACAACCAAACACCCCTGTTTCTTACTGTTTATAAATCGAACCCCCTATTGGGCTTGTGGTTCGAGGCTGGGCAATAAAAAAGGACCACCGATACCCTTAATGGTCTCGGATGTGCACTAAACCCCCCAACTTTTGTGGTTCATAGCTGTTGTCGTCACATACAGCAAGCCAAACTGCCCTTGCGAGTCACGTCTAGCCCAACCAGTAACCACACCAAGATACACCAAGTGTCTTGGTTTTTGTGAAACACTAGAACCCACAATTTGATTTAGTTTAAATCTAGTTTACCTTTACAAAACAAAAGTTCTAAGAAACAAAATCACATGTTTTTCGTGATTAATAAGGGTTTTAGAGGATAAAACGATTTACCTATACGCATGATGTGAGAGGATATGAACACCTAAACCGAGATGATATAAAAGATCACACCTTTTTCCTTGTTGTTGTTTTAACCTACGGCACCCAAAAAGAACCCTAGTTCCCATTCTTATTTTGTGTTTTTACTAACGTAAAAAGATAGTACTTTGTTTCCTGTGTTTTGTGTTCACAACGAGCTGGGCTCAAGGCCCAAGGATTCCTCTTTTTTTTTTAAAACAAAAAACAAACCGCCAGCCCAAGTATTTTTTTTGTGGTTTACATTTGTTTTCGATGCTACTAATTGTCGTGTATATTTGCTTTATTACCCGTGTTTCCATTCCTGAAACGTAGTAATTATTTCTTGCGTAATAATACTTACGTAAAACATACGTAATCTTTTCAGACATTTAATAGTTATTTTTCTAACAAATTAATCTTGTAATATTTAATTAAAACTGAGACTGCGTATTTTAATATTCGTGGATCTTCAAAATGGTTAATATCTGAATGACTAAAGTTAATTATTAATTATATTCTGAATAATAAATAACGTCACGATTTTAATTAAACAGAGACTGTGTGAATTTATGTTCATGGATTTAAATGCGGGTTTTACAAAGTGCGACTTGCCCAGACAGAGGATGTTAGTCCTCAAATAGTACTATTTATGATATTAGAGCTCTTTTTCCATGAAATAATTAGCGGTTCACAATTAAAAAAAGACTTTCAAGGCAACAGTAAACATAGTGTCAATAACATATCAGGGAAGCATACCAAAAATACTTTTATTCCAATTTTAGCATATATCCCCCTAACGTGTTTTCAAATCACTGAAAGTAGTATACTTTAGTGAGGATATGAACTCACCTTATATCCAGTAATTCTGAATCTTGTCAGGTTTATATTTCAACCACAAAGAGAAACTTGGGCTAACAAACAAGAACTTGGTCTCACACAAACTTGGATTAACACGTTTTATATAGTATCAAGTCTTTGATTCTGAGTTCATTATTCTTAAGTATTAATTATGTATTCTTAGATTTATAATTTCTTATAATTATAGAATCATTGTTCCAGCCATCATACTCAGAATCCATTCTATAAACGTTTGAGGAGCGAGGGCACTTTAAATCGTAAACCCAACCACTCAGTCAGAACGTAATATCGAGATGGAACATCTTTATACAAAGTTCCCTACTAACATGATACATTTATATAAGAATTTCTTCAAAATTAGTATGTTCTTTTATTATTATATTGTACACCTTTAGTTGCAATATTGGTCAAAATAGTCCTTCTAGTTTATATAACTTTAGAAAATAGGTTCTGATATACAACTTTCATCCATATAGTTTCATAAATGACAGAAATGATCCTTACAGTTTCTAAGTTTGGTATATTTACCCTTTTGGTACAAAATGTTCTAAGTTTAGCATATTTACACTCTTAACCATGGTTATAAATAGCGTGAAGCGTGGTGTGGCGGTATGTCCAAGCTACAGGCTTTAGCGGTTAAGGCAAAGCTTTAGCGGCTAAGGCAAAGCTTTAGCGTTTTTAAAGTGTGGCTTATAGCGGCAAAACATATAAAAAAATTTATTTGTTTTATCATATTTCAATATTATATTTATATTAAGTTCATAATAAGTGTTGGACATATTAATTAAAGCTATATAACTCTCCTTACATGTAACAATATTCATTTTTTGGAGTTGAATTCAAAAAATCACTGCACCTATGTTGTAGCGCAACTTGACCTATTACGTAGCATGGAGGCCACGCCTCAAGCTTTAGCGCGCCTTAAGGAGAGTTATAACGAGCTATTTAGAACTATGCTTTTAACCCTTAAACTATATGTTAATGCAAAGCAATGCCTAAAAACATCGTTAGTATTAATTAATCTTTCTTAGTTTTGATCACGACAAATTACAAAGACATTTATTGTCAAACACAATCATAAAATGAATTATCTAACAAACACTATCATCAAGGTAATAAACATTACACAAACATATCTTAATCATGCTTAGTGATCATAAAAGTGATTAGCCTTAAAACTCACTTTTGTCAAATGTAACAAAAGATTTTTAATAAACTTTATTTTTTAGAAACGATTTTATTAAAATGAAAATGTAAATTTGAATATGGCATATTCCAAATGCCATAAGAATATCCTTTGAAGGTTTAAACAACGTCAGATATTTCAAATTCACTAAAAGACAAAAAGGAGCGGAGTCTACTCTCCGCGGTTCCTTAAGTGCCTACGCGGTTCCCTATCGATAAGGAACCGCCTGGGTATTTAGAACTGCCCCCAGATAGCCGTTGGCATTTGTTTTCTATAAATAGTGGATCAGATTTGCATTTTGATTATCCTTTTTTAGACATCTTTTTCAGTCTTCTTTCTTGTTTCTAATCCTAATCATTTGTAAATGATCACTTAATGTTTTAAGTATGTTTACCTATGATTATCCTCTTGATCTCCTTCTTTACCTTGTCAAAAGAGAAGATCACTCACATACTTGTGATGTGATTAAAGATGAAGCCTTGATGAATATCATTCCCTCCTAAAGATCTGTTCATGTTCATCATTTGTTTATTTGTGTCTTTTGTAAATCCAATGTATTTATGAATACTTGGACTAGTTGTGTTAATCCGAGCTATATGTAAATACTTGGAGTAGAGTTGTGTAAATCCTTTGCATATATGTGTGCTTGGATTTGTGTTGTGTAGATCCAAGCTACATGTGTGTACTTGGATATGTTTAGTTGAGTTGTAATAAGTTGTGTTAGTTCTCACTAAACTATAAAGTGATGTGGTTGTGTCTTGTGAGTTCTCACTAAACTATAAAGTGATATGTAGTTTTGTTGTGTGAAGTTCTCACTTAGCTTCAAAGTGAAGAATCATGAAGATTGGTTCTAGCATTGGATTAGAACTTGACATCTTGCCTTGTGTCAGAAAATGGTGAAGTAGGAAACGTTGTGAAGATTGGTTCTAGCTTTGGATTAGAACTCGACATCTAGCCTTGTGTCGTAAAATGGTGGAGTGGGCGATGTTGTGTAGATTGGTCCTAGCTAAGATTAGGTCTCGACATTTAGCTTAGTGTTGGAAAATAATGTAAGCGGCGTTGTAAGGTTTTCTCTGCCAAGAAGGGAGCTTGTGGAAATCTCGAGTAAGGTGTACTCGAGGAGTGGAGTAGGAATGAGGATAGAGTCTCGTTGCCGAACCACTATAAATATTGGTGTCTTCCTACTAGGTTGTTTCTTTCCTTACTCATTACTTACATTCATTATCATTATACTTAATACATATTGTTAATGCATTAGAATTGAACCTATCATTATGCAACTAGCTTTCAAGTAAAAGATAGTTTTTGCACTCACCTAGTTGAAAGGAATTTTAATTAGGAGATAAACCGATGAGAAACTATTCAACCCCCCCCCCCCCCCCCCCTTCTAGTTTCTACAATTGGTATCAAAGAGATGGTGACACAAGATATTTGAAGTATATTGCACTCTAAAACTTGGATCGATCCATTGTCTCCTCAAATTAGAAGGTTAAGTTGTACTAAAGATTTTCTTTGGTCAAAACTATTTTTTGTTGAAAATAAGCCTTTTAAGTTGATAATATTTCATCTAATTTAGATTAGTAGTATTAATGCATTTTAGATTTACTCTTGAAATGTATCTACTAGTTTGCATCTTATTATGTGTAGGTACTCATGAAGATAAATCATTCTATTGATTGTGGATTGAGTTACTTACACTTGTAGAAGACTCATCTTTATTGATTTCCAACATCATTTGAATGATGATATCAAGATGTGTAGGAGTGATACTAGTCCTTGATGATTTAGTAGTCACTATTAGTAATTTGTTGGGCTTTGCATTGGTTCTTGAAAGCTTGGAATGCAATTTGTGGCCAAGGTACGCTTTCGTTCTTCCACACGCCCTATTGATCATTCTTTTGATCATTAATTGACTATATGATTGTTCTTGGCATCCTTGCCTTGACATTTATTTGTGGTTTGTGATTCTTTCCTTTTTCCATCTCAAAACTTCATTGCTTGGGTACTTGACTCCCTATGGAGATGTAGGGTGAGTTAGTAGAAGCTTAATGTGACAAGCATGATTTCCATGGTTTGCACCCTTACGGTTAGTAGGCCCAATATCATGTGTAACTTGTGCAATTGAGCTCATCTCTAGGATGATTGGTGAATCGCTTGAGATACCAAACTACTTCATTAAGTTGTTGGTGGATTTTACACATTTGGAATTGAAATATTCCAAGGATATTGTTATTATTATTCCTAATAATAATTATCCGATCATGTGGGAGAGAAAGTGAATCTATACGTTGCTCATATTTTGAAATAGAATAAGACTACTCTTGAAAATGATCTTATTCTATGCATCAAAATAGCTTGGTATAATTCATTACCAAAGCCGTTTAGACTTTCATCGGAAAGGCGCGTCTTAAATCACTATATATGACACAAGCTCTTCGTCTCCTCGATTTAAAGAATGTCATTTGTCTCTTGAGCAATGTTCTTGGTCTTGATTCACTTCCCTTGACTCCTCTCCCATTTGCTTCTTTGCTACGAGTAGTCGTTTGTCCGTTTCGGTCTTCTCCTATCTCGATTCAACTCGTAATCCTTCAATAAAGCATTATTACCTAATGTTGTGGTGGTCCAATGATATCCTAATAGGTTTGAGATATATTTTTAAGTACATTAAAACTTTTTGTTTTCAAAAATTCTTTGTTTTTCTTTGATAAAAATCGGCCACTGTAGGCGGTTCCTTATCATGCGCGGTTCAAATGCGCGGTTCCTTATCGATAAGGAACCGCGAGCAGAAACTTTGCTAAAGCGCCAGTTTTATTAAAATATTCATTTTCAAACAAAACCTCTCTCCTTCACACACACAGCCGACGAAAATACCCAGTTTTTTCACCATTGTTTTTTTCTAAAACCTTCAATTACTCAAGATCAATTGATTTTGATTTGTGGGTTTCACTCATCCTTCATCCAAGATCAATTATATGTAAGTCATTTCTTTCAATCTCATCTAATTTGTTCTAGGGTTCATACATTCATAATTGGGTCTTTTTAAAATTTACATTGAATTAGAACCTTACTAGGAATAAGAGTTGACATAGTATTGTTACTATGATTCCTTAGGTTCATATTCATTGAAATTTTACTAAAACCCACTTGTAGAACAAATTAGAATTTTGACTAAATAATTTTGGTTAATTGATGGAATTGAGATGAACCCATGAACAAGTTGGTAATGGCATTGTTAAATGCTTACCTAAAAACCTTGTTTTGAAAAACCAATGTTCAAAGTTCATTGTTGATCTTACATGATCAATATGTTATTGTCAATAATGAACTAGGTACATCGTGAATATGAGAATGATAAGGATTAAACCTTGGTTTGTCAAGAGGTTGATGAAACACATTCTCATCTTTTTTATTTTTGGTTTATACGTAACATATGAGTAATTGGGGAAATACTTTTGTGTTTATTTAGGTACTAATCATGCATTCAGAATTTCAACAAGACCACCAATACACTAGACAATATATGCCAAACCTTTCTGAAATCTGTGCTTCCCCTCAACTTACAAAAACCTATTTCTCACTCCAAAAATGTTGCTTTCACGAGGGTAGAGTTGTCTAAGAGGATATTAAGGGATATATATATATATATATATATATATATATATATATATATATATATATATATATATATATATATATATATATATATATATATATATATATATATATATATATATATATATATATATATATATATATATATATATATATATATATATATATATATATATATATATATATATATATATATATATATATATATATATATATATATATATATATATATATATATATATATATATATATATATATATATATATATATATATATATATATATACTCGATCAATGTTCAGAGAAATTGGGTTTGATTGTTTGTTGGACATCAAAGAGGATATA
This sequence comes from Glebionis coronaria, assembly GCA_025667525.1. Lineage (NCBI taxonomy): Eukaryota > Viridiplantae > Streptophyta > Magnoliopsida > Asterales > Asteraceae > Glebionis > Glebionis coronaria. Next base: position 314,269,003 of record CM046879.1, on the reverse strand, counting down.
TATCCCAAATTTCTCTTAGAGTTCTTTAGCACATACTCTCTCATTTATGATAACGGTAGAGTATATGTTAGGCTCACCCTTGAAGGTTGACTCATTAAACTCTCTCTTGAAGACTTTGGTCAAGCTCTTCGTGTTCCATTTGTGGGCACTTGTCGATTTACTGATAAATGGAAACTTGATTATCCTCTTGAACCATTCGACTATGCTCCAGATGAAAATGAAGAGATTGACCTTGACTACATTCTTGATTTCATTTGTAAAGAGCGTAGTGGAAACGTTGTAAGAATCCTCCACCCTACCAAGCGTCGAGTAAAACGCTATGAGGTTCTCTTAAGCGACCTAAATGATTGTATGGTCCGTTGGGCCGAAATCCTTAGGGAGAATGTATTTTCTCTTGGCAGAAACCGGGATCATATTCTGGCGTGTATGGCGCATATGTTATGTTGCATCGCTACCAACGCCAAGTATAATCTCGCATACTACATCGCTCGATGAATCACTTATGCTCTTTCCAAACCCAAAACAAATCTTCCATATGCCATGCTCCTTACTCGCTTTCTTAAGGAGGTTGGTGAAGACTATCCCGACATCAACATTTCTCGCTTTCGTTCAGTCGAACGTGTCATGCTACCAATTCAAAAGGTACAACCACGAAAAGATAGAAGTGATCGAGGTTCGAGAAAGTCTGATCCACTAGAGTCCAATGATGAGGACTTTGATATGTCACCATGTGATGGTGGTGGCATAGGCACAAGTGCTCATGTTGGTTCTTCTAGTAACTCCCACCCATCCATGGACACTTTCATGGAAGGGTTAGAAGAAATCATCCCTCCTCCTCACTATGCTACTAATGGACTTCCCGAAAACTTCGGTCTTGAGGATGTCTATCGAGCTAATCTTAAAACCCAAGGTGAGTTGTATGATCATCGCGTGAAGTCAAAAGGATCGTTCAAGAACATATCCAAATTGATCAAGGGACTTGGCAAGAAGAAGAAATGAAGCATTGGTTTATCAAGGTTAACATGTTTGTAAACATGTTTGAATTGTTGATCTATTTATCCTTACTCTCTTTTTATTTAGGTTGTTATGTTTGGTAACTAATACTTTATGTTTGGATTACTTAGTAATTTAATTCTAATCGTCTATGCTATTGATCATTAAAATTGCATAGCTTTGTTCATATTATGTGTTTGTTAGCTTCCTAGATTTGATTTATAGTTAACTTTGGCTTGCTACTTATTTGTGTGAAATCTGGGCTAACCAAAGTTTGAGGAAGTGCAAATTTTTGACACCACTAGTCGCGATCCCTTATCGATTCCGTGGTTCCTTAGCGATAATGAACCGCAGCCTTACATAAGGAACCGCCTGTCACTTCTTCGACATAATCTTTGCTTTACACTGTTTTCCTTAATCTGTGTAAAACTTTGATAAAATTTTTGCAAAAACCTTCACTTTCCTGAACTAGGATACCTAATTTCATTATTTACCTAAAATGATTTTAACCCATTACTAGTTTGGATCATTCCCTTATCTTCTTTAACCCTCTCTTGTTGATTGTGTTCTTCATCCCTTCAACTCTTCTCTAAACCTCAACACACTACCATGGTGTCCACTAGAACATCCCATTCTTCCAAAACTTCCTCATCTAAAAGAAGCCTTAAAAATAAGATTAAGTTACCTAACATTGGTTCTTCATCTTTTCAGACTCCCAAAAATGAGATCTCTCATATTCTTATTTCCTCTTCACCTTCACCACCCCTTGCTCCATGCAAGACAAACTCAACTAATGGTACTAACCATTAGTTGGTTCTACATCCTCTTCATTCCAATCAAGAATGAATGAGCTTTCTTCACCTTTCACTCCTAGTCCTCCTTTGGATGGGATTTCTTAACCTTATCCTCTACAACGCATTCCTTTTATCCTTGAGCCTTTGGTTACCTCTCCTTTCACTCCACCAAATTCTCCCATCTCACCCTTGGACACTATGCCTCCACCACCTCCTCCACCCTCAAACACTAATACCCCTATTTTGGGCATTCCTATTCCTCACTTCATGGGTGATCCTTACTTCTTTGGGTTCCTAGAAGCTCATGGTTCAAATTTCCCATGTTGTCTCTATAATAACTACATCATTCAAAACCTAAGGTTGTAAATACTTGGTCTTCATAGAAGGTTGCATGATTTCTTGCTTGCCTTGTTCTCTATGCCTCCTCCTCCTAGGAGATGAATGATTATTTTCAAAATAACATGCTTTTAAAGAAGGTCAAGCCAAAGAGGACTATGAATTCAAGACCTAGTTTAGATAACTTTGTAATAGTTAGTTGTCATTTTATTTCTTGTATTTATTTTCTTTTCCCTCATGATTTTCTCATGTGGATGATCTATGGATTTAGTTTTCTGTGCTTAAACCTATGTGATCACATTAATCAACTTCAGTTTATTTAAAATTAAACCTAAATCTATCACAACCTCTAAAAACTTGACTTAAAATTGGAGCAAAATGTTATCTAAGTATTTTGTCACCTTTTGTCAAGACATTCTTTGTGAGTGTGTTGCTTTTATGCAACCCTAGCATACTCTAGTGCTAAATGAGGTAAAAATCCAAGATTTGCAAAATTTTGAACAAGTCTTATTTTTCTCCAAAACTTTTGAAAATCATGGTTTGATGTCTCTTGGACGCGGTGTGACAATCCGTCAATTTATGGTTGATATTTTATTCTCAATATTTATTTGAAAACATTATTTTAATGTTACAATATGAACTCACTTATTTTTTGGAAGTAATTTGGATTTACGTCTTGAAGTAGCGTCGACTACGTCTAAACCGGAGGATTCAACGTTACGTGCTTACGTTTACATACACCGTCTTTTGTGACAGTCCGACATTTCAGAAAATAAATTTGTCTGTGAATATTATTTTGAGATTTTAAATTTGTGTTGGTTCATAAACTCACAAATTTACGAGAAGAGATTAGGACTTACGATTTTAAATTAACGTCCTTTACGACTAAACCGGAAACCCTAGGATTACGTATTTACGTTTTTTAACTCCGTTTTTGATGAGACAATTTTTATTGGATTCGTTTTGTGCCGTTGATTCATAATTTATAAAAACGTTTTTCGTAAAACGACCCGAGGGCACGCAAATCGAGGAAACTAGAATCGAGGAGTACCCGTAAATAAATGGGGATGAGACAAGTGGGACACTTGTCCCACCCCCACTCAAACCGGCCTAACTAGCCACTACACCACTTGATGTGGCAAGTATAAGCTATGTTGCTTACACATGGCTTAAGTCTTACAACTTAACCTACCCATTCCAACACAAAACCATGTCTACTATACCACTTCCTCATTTCAACATGCAAAACCACCCGATTTCCTCTCTACTCTCTCATCTATGCCGTCCCATATCTCAACCAAAACACCCCATTCATACCATTTTTAACCACAAACATATGTTATAATTAACATATGTTAATCTCCATTCAAAAAGATGAAGATTGGTGCAAGTAATAACATCCAAGGAGGAGTTTTCATGGTGTCTTGGGGCTGATTTTCTACAAGGATTTCATGAAGCATGGTGGTCTTGAAGATGGTCTTGGTGATTCACAAGTTTCTCCATCAAAATCCATGTTTTGATCACAACCTACATCATCATGGTGGTATAAAGATTGTCCTCCTCATCCTCTTGTTATTTTTGGTTATGTAATCATGCATTTTATTTCCTATTGTATATGTTTATGATGATTATATGATGATAAAAATATTGTGTGGGGATTTGGTGTTGATAAACATGCTTAAAAAGATGAAAAACTATAAGAAACAAGGCTAAAATCTTGTCTAAATTTGTTGGCTGTATAAAACAGTAAAGAAACATGTCATGAACTGATAAAATGATGAAGTAGAATTGATATACAGTAATCTATGAGTCTTGTACACATGTGAGAGTTGGCCATGCAATGGAATCATTGTAATGAGTTAGATATGATCAAAACAAGTTGAAGGTACAAATCTGAGTTCACTGTTTTGGACGATTTTTAGAAAATACTTAGAAGATGATTCAACAGTAGCTATAGACGAGTTAAATGGAGCACATATCATGTAGTTTATATGATAAAAATTTGAGCTTCTATCTTCATATAGAACTCTAGATATGGCAGTTTTGATGAAAGTGAAGATAAAAATCAGATTTTGGAAATTAAAGTATAATACTATTATATAAGCACTCAAAATTTAATAGTATAAAATATAAATTAAAACCCACTAACTTATATAATACATTTATATAAATATGTACAATGGTAAATAAGTGGAAATTTTATAAAAATGGTAACTTGTTAAGTTTTATAAGTTATAAAACTATAAACATGATTTTTACGACTTTTTCGGCTAATACCGTAAAATTAACGTTTTTGTTAAATAAAACTTAGATGGTTGGACCCGTCTAATGTAAACTTTATAAAACTTATATACTGATATATAAACATGTATAACAAGTAAAAACCGATAAGACCCGAACTATAGAACATACAGACGTTAACGGACTAAATTAACGTTATTGGACTAATAATACAACAAAAATGGACTAAAACACTTATAAACTTATTATTGGGCTTAACCCATTTAGGCCCAACTTGTAAAGTGTAGATACTGATAATATAAGTATAACATGGATTGATACAAGTTAAAGAACTTATAATAAGTTTATTGGACTTAAAACGCGTAAATAGGTCAAACTAGTAAACTAGTAAAAAGATACCAATACGTAAACACTAAAACGAGTTAATGAGAATATGTAAACCCACTTGATCATCATATATAAATAATCATCATATGTATACATAATTGTTATTTTTATAAAGTCATTGGACAAGAGTCTAACACGAGTATTATTTGTCTAGGTTTCCGTGATTGAAGCACGTACCGTACGTCCGAGTTGCCGATAACCCGCTTTCCCACATCAACGTGAGTTCATAGCCTCGCACTCTTTTAAATGTTTTTATGAAATGTTTTATAAACCCGCGAGGGAGATAACATGTTAGTTTTTATAAAATAGGACACCATTTGTCCCGATTGTTTGTTTATTAATTTGGACCCGAATGATTGTATGACCCGATTGTATGACCCGATAAATGATTAAAGGACCCGACAGATGAAATTACATGGATTATTAAAGTTAGGTTATGTCACTAAAAGTCCCATTAGCATGAATTGTGAACTACCGGGATTTGGTAGACGCTTATGCATATAATAGTACTATTTGGGGACGATCACCCCAGTTCGCGCCTTGACGGTTGATCCCCGTCGTGCCACATTGATTGGTAAGCGAATTTATGTATGAGAAGATTTCCATAACGTGACCTTTGTGACGACACGCTACTTTAGATGGGCAAATTGAGTATCGGGTTAGCTACCCGTTGTTTGGTTTAGTAAGGTAACAATGTCATGCGGCTTATAATAATCCGACTAACGAAATACTACTAGACGCACCGAATTACGATGTATTGCCTGACTAGCAATACAGGGTCATACTATTGATATTATGTTCGTTTTTTTATTTTCATAACCATATTCATATAACGGTTTTTATTTTCATATAACGTTATAAGACGTATTGTATGATGTTTTTACGACATTGGTTCGTATAATGATTTTTAAGGCAAATGCCTATATTATGATTTGGATAAAGATTTGTATAAAATGCTTTTGGCTATTTTATGGCCTATTACAAGGGTTTGTACGAAATGATTTTTGGTAATAATTTTTATACCAAAGTTATATTGATGGAATTTATTAAACTCTATGAATTCACTCGGCGTTATCGCTGACCTTTTCTTTTAACATGTTTTATCTCAGGTACTTGAAGGTAATTCTCGGGAAGACGACAAGAATTCATGGCCCGCACTTAAACAATATTTTCCTTTTAAATACTTTGTAAAACTTTGTATGAAATATAATGACTTGGGACCGATGTAACTTTGATATTTATGAATGGAAATGATTTATTATTAAACGACGCGATTTTTATGCGTTGTCTATGATGTGAGTAATGTGCTATCCCGTAACACCAACGAGTCTTCCGCTGTATCGAGTTGTATAAATTTTGGGGTGTTACAGTTTGGTATCAGAGCTCTCGTTATAGAGAACGAAAGATTTTTAAAACCAAGGTTTTGAATAAAACATTTCAAAATCTTTTAACTATAAACATTTTTCACAAATGTCTAAAAATCTTTTGACTATAACGGTGCCGAAGAATTCCCGAGTTACCGACAAGGCCAAGACTGAGAAGTGTTATTTTAATATATATATATAACTTGGATTATATATATATATATGATGTAATTTTATTACATGATTGTTTGATGATTATTTTGATTTTTATACGAGGTATTTATACGACGTAGATTGTCACAAGGAACCCTAAAATCCCCTAGTAAATTAATCAAAGTTATTCTCGTAGGAATTCTAGCTATCCTAGATCTAAACCAAGTTGTGGATAATTATGATCCCAACAAATGGTTGATACTCGTAGAAATGTAGATATTAGTTGATTGTGATATTGAAAAAGAATTGGCGAGATTAAATCTGATATCGATGTCATGACGATCTTTCCTTATAGAGTGGAGTTTGACAAAACGTTACCACCTAGAAAGATGTCATCTGATTCGTTGTCACCCAATTCTTAAATTGAAATCGAAAGGGGGAATGTTGCACTTGAGGCTGTCATTGGAACCATTACCCAAAAGCCTCATGCCACTAATACCTTTTCAAGAAGTCTAATTGAATGTATGAGTCATCTCATACTATTGACTCATTTGATAATTGTTGTTGTAAGAGCTAATAGGATTGGAAATTAAGTGTTGATCATATCGAGCTTATATTGCTCTATTAAGGTTTAAGAATAAGATTGAAAAATGAGGTAGGATATCGCATTAAGTATGAGTTGATTGAAACTTGAATGAAGTAAAATTTAACTTCTATGGAATAAGAAATTGTTAAGAGGAAGTTGTTGAGTCCTGTGATTGAATTATAAGGTTTTAATTGATTGATTGATTCGTGTTAAGGGTTGTTCCTAGGCCATTGTCCACTAACGAGGATGCCCAGTGTCCAAGAAATAAATTGAAGAAATCTTCTTCTGAATTGAGACCGATGGATCTTCTGGAACATGTGGAACACCTAATGACTCTTGTAGATTAGTATTCATTGTGGTATCTTTTAAAAATCCCTAACTTAACTGAGATATCAGTTGGTAGGATGAGTTTTATAAATTGTATGATATAGTGACACGTAATGTGTTACGGTACAATTTGACTTGTTTGTGATTAATGGAAAGACTACCTTTGATTGCTAAATTCTACATGTATCGATGTTATCTATCTCTTATTGCTTCATTCTAGTGTTCGCATTAGTGATGCAACCATTGAACAAGTACTCATCTCGAATTAAGTTACGTTGTAGATTATTTTTGTTGAGTGCCATCGAGATCATGAACCTCATGATTAACCGGCTAAGCTCATTCCCTATCATATTGTAGTTAGTTCTTGGTGAACAACTCTTCATCACTTTTTTGCAGATCACTCATTGTTTTTATAAAGTTAAAACAGTATCCTTTGAGAAAATTGAATTTTCATCACTATAAGGATTATTCAAAGTGAGATTTATAAGTGATTGTTATCGAAATGAAGTTGTTTATAAAACACCTTGGAAAACTTAATTGTTTTCATAACAAAGAAAATCTTTGTAAATTACTTTTTGATTCTTATTTAAGAATTAAGCATGAAAATGTTTCTATTATAAACATGATGATAAAATTTTGACGAACTGAGTATTGCGTCGTTAATCTTGAAATTGTATATAGTTGCGCGCCTACATACAATTTGGAATGGACCATGCAAGGCTGATTAGTAGTCACCATAAAACTAATTAATAAACACTAAATTTTCTTTGAAGATTGTGAAAGATTAAAATTTATGAGATCTGCAAGAAGTGAAAAATTAGGACATAGTGTTAGGGACACCTACATATGTGCCTGTAGCATCTATTCTTCTGAGTCGAATTTACTCATCTGTGGAATTTGTCTTATTTGACAAATTGATATTCCGTTCTTGTCCAATTCTCTCGTAGTGAGATTCTTATGAAAAGTATTTGATTACCGAGCGTTGATACCCGACTGGATGATTCGACGTTCCTATCATTTCTTTTGATTTGATTTCATTTGAATGACCTGGGTAACGATCCGAGGAGCTTTCGAATGCGTACTCAAATTATGAAAACATGGGATATATTCATATCCGTTAAATGTTTTCGTCTGTACCTGATTTGAAATTCTCTCGCATAGATTATGCGTTAACCTTACTCTCTTGATGGTAGTTGTGTCTCCATATATCCTTGAATTTGTGAAGGATTATGAGTTATTATTAGTCTTTTGAAAAGTTCACATCTTATCAACGTTAATGAAACTGGAAAGTTGATAATGCAAGTAGAATGGATTGATTGATTATGACATGACGACATTGTCTTAATTGATGGGAACTCGAATTGAATTCCCCTAAAAGATAAGATGTTGATTATCAAAAGTAATCTAAATAATTCTTGATGGATGACCATATCCTGCATTAGACTTAAAATTATACCGTGAATGATTGTGAATTAATCATAGATATTATAATCTAGAAAGAACATAATATGAATTTATTAAAAAGATGTTTTCGTTATCGGAAACTTTAGGAGGTATTTGATGATGAATTACCTAGACTTTCGCCATTAAGGCAAGTTAAAATTGGTATTGATTATATTCTCGGTGTTACACCTGTGGCGTGTGCACTGTACGACAGCACCATCTGAATTAAAAGAATTACCGTACAACTGAGAGAGTTGTCGGAGAAAGCTTTTATTCTACCAAGCTCGTCATTATGAAGAGCTGTGGTGTTATCATTCCTTATATTTATAGATTACTGTGAACTGAGTAAATTGACAATCGAAAACGAAATCCATAACTCGAAATGGAAGATTTGTTCGATCATTTACAAGGTTCTAGTGTATGTTTTAAAGATTTGATCCACGACATGATTATCATGAACTTCGCATCTGCGGAAAATATTATGTATTCCAATCACTACATCCAGTACTTGTAATGAACATTATGAGTTTCATGTGATGTCGTTTGGATTGACTAATACACACGTAGCATTCATAAATTTGGTAAATCACGTGTGTAGGCTGTAAATTGATAAATTCATGCTTGTGATCACTAAGGACTATTTGTTTGTTTATAAGAATAAGAATGAGTTAATAATTATTTATAGTAAAAAGAAAGTGCAAATATAAATTGACTCTTCAAAATTAAGAGCCCTATTAAGACTTTGGGATATACTAAAAAGAAAGTGCAAATATGTTTTGACAAATGTTTTAACAAAGGATTTTTAAGGGATTACTCCCTTATACACAAACCATTTAACTAAACTTCTGTTTAGGGGTAAATGTTTGTGTATACCTCAAGATAACTTAAGAAGGATTGAGGAAATCATTTAAACCATAACTTAAAATTTGAAACGACAATTTTTGCTTTTCAACTAAGAAAATTTTGACCAAAGTATAACCAAAGATTTTTCGAACATTTACGAATCTCACTAATTATTTTCAGTAAATCAACAAAAATCTTATTAATTAAATTAAAATTTATTTTTGAACATTTTTATAATTGGCCGAACTAAGAAAATTAAAACTTTTACGTTATGTTTCATAAAAATTAAATGTTTATTATCTAATTAGTTGTAATAATTATCAACGCTTTAAACGTCGGATTAAGCGAAACTGATAAAAATGATAGCTGAAACTAAACTGAAGCTTAGAAAATATGAAGAAAAGTGAACGTAATTATTGACACATTATATAGAAAGGATAAAGAACCAATTAGGATGTATTTCTTAATAATGAAGATGCAAAATAAATTGCCGAACAATTTAAAATATAGCCGATGCTTATAAAAAGGATAATATAGATAATAAAAGGGGTTCGCGGCTAATGTGAACCATTAGACTTGAGAAGTCGATGGCGCTAAATGTTTTAAACGCCACTTGTGGTTGCCTAAATATGGAGATTATGAGATATAGTTATGTTGGAATTTGTAAGTATAAGTATTCTATTTATGTCATTTATGACTAAAAGTATCTTTGTCTGAAGAAGTTGTACTGATGGCAATTATGAAGGCAGACATCGCCTCATACATTAGTAAACGTCTAGCTATTGCAAAGGTCATCATCTGAATTTGATTTGATTTGGGTCATCGTCGACAGACTGACCAAATCTGCTAATATCATTCCCGTTAATGATAAATGCAAAAGAGTTATGTAAACATAGTGTGCCTGTATCGAACATCTTTATCAAGATCATGGCTTCGCATCGAATTTCTAGAGATTTGCTCAGAAATCATTGAGAACGAACCTTGATGAGAGTACTATGTACCACCCCAATCGAAGGGACGAGGTAAAGTAACGATACAAAGTAATATAAGTGCTGTTTTATGTTTGAATGATTGACCTTTGGTAATGAACCGTACAATCGCTTTCCTTTGGAAGGATTACCATTGATAATCATCGTATTATGATTGAGATCGAATCTTGTTAGGATCTAAATATTAGAGCATCTGTAAGCAGGAGTTGAGATAAAGACACCCGACATACACCCATTGTGAGTTGGACATGTCTTTTAGGTTTAAGGTTTCCTATGATGGCGAACCTAACCTTACAAAGTACCCGACCCGCGAGATCTGAAATGATTGTTGATATTAGGATCTGATTATTGACTGCGGGTAGTGGGCAAGAGGTTATGTGAATATGAAATGTAGATCTTGAAGTGCCAAATGGGTAGCGAAGTTATGCCACAATTTTTAACCTTGGAAAAATGAATTCATGATCTGACAAATCATGGGATATAAGTCCTCGTTGTATGGGACCATTGAGAGGATGTAAAAGATTGGTTTGAAAGGCATATAAGCTGGATCTACCCAAGGACTTCAAGGGATGCGTGAATTATGTTTCGTATATCGAACTTGATGGAATATCTATCAAGTGAAAATCTGAATTCTTCTTAATAAAGCTTAGATCGGCGAAAAGTTGCATTCATCTGAAACCCGTGAACATCATGGATAGAGAAAGTAAGTCAACATTTAGCCTGATCTTATTCCCGTAGTTATGTTTGATGAAACTCGCGTATTGTAATGGATTACACTTGTGAGAAAAGACCGAATGTGGAGGAAATACCTAAATGGCTTTAACTCTATAAGAAGCGAGTAGTAAGATGATCTTTGAGGACAAAGATCCTGTTTAGGGGTAAATGCTGTGACAATCCGTCAATTTATGATTGATATTTTATTCTCAATATTTATTTGAAAACATTATTTTAATGTTACAATATGAACTCACTTATGTTTTGGAAGTAATTTGGATTTACGTCTTGAAGTAGCGTCGACTACGTCTAAACCGAAGGATTCAACGTTACGTGCTTACGTTTACATACACCGTCTTTTGTGACAGTCCGACATTTCAGAAAATAAATTTGTCTGTGAATATTATTTTGAGATTTTAAATTTGTGTTGGTTCATAAACTCACAAGTTTACGAGAAGAGATTAGGACTTACGATTTTAATTTAACGTCCTTTACGACTAAACCGGAAACCCTAGGATTACGTATTTACGTTTTTGAACTCCGTTTTTGATGAGACAATTTTTATTGGATTCGTTTTGTGCCGTTGATTCATAATTTATAAAAACGTTTTTCGTAAAACGACCCGAGGGCACGCAAATCGAGGAAACTAGAATCGAGGAGTACCCGTAAATAAATGGGGATGAGACAAGTGGGACACTTGTCCCACCCCCACTCAAACCGGCCTAACTAGCCACTACACCACTTGATGTGGCAAGTATAAGCTATGTTGCTTACACATGGCTTAAGTCTTACAACTTAACCTACCCATTCCAACACAAAACCATGTCTACTATACCACTTCCTCATTTCAACATGCAAAACCACCCAATTTCCTCTCTACTCTCTCACCTATATCGTCCCATATCTCAACCAAAACACCCCATTCATACCATTTTTAACCACAAACATATGTTATAATTAACATATGTTAATCTCCATTCAAAAAGATGAAGATTGGTGCAAGTAATAACATCCATGGAGGAGTTTTCATGGTGTCTTGGGGCTGATTTTCTACAAGGAGTTCATGAAGCATGGTGGTCTTGAAGATGGTCTTGGTGATTCACAAGTTTCTCCATCAAAATCCATGTTTTGATCACAACCTACATCATCATGGTGGTATAAAGATTGTCCTCCTCATCCTCTTGTTATTTTTGGTTATGTAATCATGTATTTTATTTCCTATTGTATATGTTTATGATGATTATATGATGATAAAAATATTGTGTGGGGATTTGGTGTTGATAAACATGCTTAAAAAGATGAAAAACTATAAGAAACAAGGCTAAAATCTTGTCTAAATTTGTTGGCTGTATAAAACAGTAAAGAAACATGTCATGAACTGTGACACCCTAGAATCGAGGTCATTAACGTTACCCTAAATTACGCTAATTTTTGAAATTTTTAATAAATTTTAATTTCTATATTTATAAGTATTTTGGTTAAAGCCGATGTTCGAGGTTATAATTTTTACGTTTGACGATTTAAGAAGGACGATGACGATTACGATCCCGAGGGATGCCCAATTTTATATAATTTTTGACGATTTATCGATAATGTAATTTTTCGAGAATTTTATTTACGGTTCGTGTTAAGTTGAGTCGGGTGAGTTTTATAGCCTTCCGAGTACATTTAAAGTATCCCAAAAATATTTTGGAGCGTTCGGGAAGATTTCCAACTCCCGTAAAATTTTCAAAATTGACAAATGAGTCGAACCCGCAAAGTTTTGAGGACGTTTTCAACTTAAGGCCAAAAGAAAGCAAAATTTACCATTTAGGTCCCTCCCAATCCACCAAAAAGGCCCAAAGTGACACAAACACAAACACATAGAATATTTTCACCAAAATTTAACAACTCTCTCCCTCTCTTGCTCCCATAGCCGACGGACACCCCAACCCACCAAGAAAATCCATCAAAAACTTTTTTCACTTGATTTTCATAAAAACTAAGGTTAGACCACATCTAATTTGGTCATTCCTTACATTTCTATGTGCTCAAATCCCACATGCACTAACAAAAATTTTCCAAAATTTTTCAAGATGATCCAAATTCGTTTTTGTGGCTAAATGTTGTAATGCATGTTAATTTTATGAGTTATGGAAGCATAAACACCAAGAAAACCCACCAAAATCAATTTGGTTGTGGTGATTGGGTCACCCAAACCCCACGGCACAAGGGGTGTTTGGGGAGCCATGGTGGTTGTTGAATTTTGAGCTTTTCCTAGTGTTTGGTTATGTGTTTAAGGATGATTTAAGTAGGGTTAGATGGTTGCATGTTTAATTTCTTTGATTTTTGATTTTGAGATTGGTTGATCAATAGGGGTAGGACTGAAATTTGGTGTTTGGATATGTTTAGGGAGGCTTAGGATGATGCCTAGTGGTGGTTAGAAGGTTTGGAATCGAGTCTAAGCGTGTTTTTTGGAGTAGCAAAATTTAGGCAGAAACTTTTAGCTCATTTCATAAAAATTATTTTTTTTCCAGGTCTTGAAAACTAAATATAGTTATAGAGGGTCTTCTTGTCTTTAATTTGGTATAAGGTAGAGCCCGTGACTCAAAACGAGCTAAAAGTTATGAGGTTTTAAAGATCGAGTACCGGGAGACGAGGACTTTCATAATCCGGATTTATGTAAAGTTTTAGTCAAATCCCGAGGGTCACAAGTATGAATTGGTAAATGGTCAAGGGTCAAAATTTGGTCCCAAACCTGTATAAATGAGTCTATAAGTTGACTTAGGAGTCAACGAAGTCAAATGTGCATTTCATATAGGTCAAAGAGGTCAAAATTGGTCGAAGTACAATTTCAGCCCGTAAAATGTAGTTTTGGAAAAACGTTGCGTAACGGGTCGTAAAAGTAAAAACTTTTATTGGGCTTAAAAACATGTTATCTACAGGTCTTATAGGATTTTTGAGAATTTTGTCAAATTTTATAAGTGTGGTTAAACATGGTAAAACAGCCCGTACTTTAGTCGAGTACCGGCGAGAATGAGTAAAAATGGACAACGTAAGTAATGAGAACGAATGGTATAAAATGAGTGATGCTTGTTGTTTTTTTTGTTTTTGGCGTGAGTTATACTTGTCCTAAGTGACTAGTATATATGTATTTTATACAGTACCGTAAGTATTTAAAATGAGATTACTCATTACGCGTTATTTGTGATAGGTGTTGATTTAACCGGGCATCCGTTTCGTCGTCAGTGATCATCCCTCGAACTACCGACTACTTAAGATATAAGGTGTGAATTTATAGCCTCGCTTATATTTATTTCAAATTGTTTTACCCGCGAGGGAAATGCATGCTAGTTTTTAAAAGGAACGTATATCATGAATGATTGTTAGACCCGAAAGTTGCCTTAGAAATTGTGTTGAGTACCAAAGTTGCAAAAGTCCCTAAAATCATGAACTATTAACTATTGTCCTGCCCTCGAGTAGGGGGAAATAGCCGCTTATGCAATTTGTAGTACTACGGGGTTAACGACCCAATGCTAGCCGAGAAGCTGTACTTTTAGTAAGTTCTGCGGTAGATTATTTTGTATGAGAAATAAGGTATAATTGCAACTGATGCCTTTAGAAGGGGCACTGGTTTCATCTGAATCACGCCGGTATTTATTACGCGGGTGATTGAGTTAACGGATTAGTGTCATGAGCTTAAACACAATTGTCAGTATCCTGATTATAGTTTGTTTGATCGACAAGACTATAAATGATCACGAATGGTTTTTATTATATATATACGTTCAAATGGATTGAAAAACCTATGAATTCCACTCAACGTTTTCGTTGACCAAAATTTTGGCATGTGTTTCAGGTAACCGTTGAGGTGTAGGATGGAGCATGCATGGGATGGATGTTGTGTGTATGGCTTGGAGTCCGCTTGTTTTTCCCTCCTTTTCTACTTAAACAATTTTTAAGTTTAATGTCATGTTGTTGTAAAACTGAAATTCTTGGGTTGAGATTCATGGGGACCGAAAACGCTAAACTCTGTGTACTATTTGGGGTTGGAAAAACCGTGGACATGTATCATCTAACAATTTTAAATTCAAGTTTTAAGTTGACGTCTTTTTAGCGTCGTTTGATATATCTTGTGTGCAATGAATACTGTGTAGCACCCATTGTTGTAGTTCCGCTGCGCATAGCAATTGTGGGGGTGTTACATGAACTGATAAAATGATGAAGTAGAATTGATATACAGTAAGCTATGAGTCTTGAACACATGTGAGAGTTGTCCATGCAATGGAATCATTGTAATGAGTGAGATATGATCAAAACAAGTTGAAGGTACAAATCTGAGTTCACTGTTTTGGACGATTATTAGAAAATACTTAGAAGATGATTCAACAGTAGCTATAGAAACGTTAAATGGAGCACATATCATGTAGATTATGTGATAAAAATTTGAGCTTCTATCTCCATATAGAACTCTAGATATGGAAGTTTTGGTGAAAGTGAAGATAAAAATCAGATTTTGGAAATTAAAGTATAATACTATTATATAAGCACTCAAAATTTAATAGTATAAAATATAAATTAAAACCCACTAACTTATATAATACATTTATATAAATATGTACAATGGTAAATAAGTGGACATATTATATAAGCACTCAAAATTTAATAGTATAAAATATAAATTAAAACCGCCTAACGATAATGGAAACGATTACGTCGTAGGTCGCGAAGGGGGACCGTTTCCTCCGAACCCGCCGGACAATGATAATGGATGGATCGCTCCAGAAGAGGAAATAGGGCCGGAAAACGACAATGACGAAAGTGAGGTGGATAATTTCAGCATGAGTAGTGACGAGAGTGAGGATTCCGAAGAAGAGCCCGAGGAGCTAATGGATGATGGCATTCCCGAGGATGCCGTAGGCCAGACCGAACCCGATTTGTTTCAATCCCCGAATTCGCCGAAGGGTTATGAGGTACCACCGACCGGTCGTTATGAGCAGCAACCCTTTAATCGCCCGATGGACAATTGTAAGGATTATTTGAGAACAGTGCCAGGATTTGTTCGAGTAAGTAATGGGAGCAGTGGAGAGTCCAGCAAGTCATCCAAGTCGCCATCGATTCATGAGAATATTGCAAGGGTCTACTTTCCGAGACCGAGACACTACTGGGATCCCGCAGGTCGTTTGGGGAGGATGGAAAGGTTGATGTATGAGCGGTTTGTAGTTGAGACTAGGGTGATTAAGAAGTTTGATAAGACTGAAAGGGAACACCAAAGACTGTTGGAAAGGACTGCAAGAGTTGAGTATGATGGGAATGTGAACAAAAGTGACATCAACAGTTTAAGATCAATGGTTGCAAATTTAAGTGCTAGTCTTGACCGTGTTAGGGAGGATCAAATGAGGTTGTCGAGGATGCAGAGTTGGGAGCATCGTGTGAGAGCATCATTGCCCCCGGATTGGAGATTCGTGGACGATTTGGAGATGGAGGCGAATGACTTCATGATTCAGCCGCCTACTGGAGGTGCTTGTATTACGGTGGGAAGTCAGGTAGTGATTGAGTGTGGATCCACATCAGGGACGAAAAAGGAAACGGAATGTGGGCCGGATGATAAAGGAAAGAGAAAAGTGGATGATGTGGATGAGGACGTTAGTGATGAGGAAACCGAGGAAGACGACGACGAGCCGCCATCCAAGAGGCCGTGTGGATCACCACATGCCTAGTTACTTGTTTTGTATTTTCTTTGATCATTGTAATAGAACTGTTTTAGACTTTTGTATGATGGTATTATGACGAGAAACTCAAGTACTTGAAGTTTTATGGTGAACGATTGTAGTGGCAATACTTGTCACGATTTTGGTTAATTATCAATACAATCTATGTTACCTTTCATGATCTGTGATATGTCTTAAATTTGATCTTTTGTGGTGTGAATTGATGAATATTAGTAACTCCGTAGTGATGTGTCGTTGTATGTATATTATGTCTGGGAAACTTGATATGTATACTTACATTGTTTTTCTATTTTCCTTGTCTTGCAGAAAGAGATATTCGATAACACCATGCCTCCAAAGTTGACTGCCGATCGTGTTAACACCATGATTCAGGAAGCTATAGCAAATGCGTTGGAAGCGGACCGAGTTGGGAGAAATCAGGACCAGGGAAGGAACGCGGGGAGACAGCAAGCCCCGAGGGTGTGTACCTATTCTAGTTTTATGAAGTGCGGTCCCACGCAGTTCCGTGGAACGGGTGGAGCTTTAGAACTTAGACGATGGTTGGAAAAGGTTGAAAGTACGTTCGAAATCAGTGGTTGTGCAGAAGCGGATAAAGTGAAGTTTGCAGCTGCTACGTTTCTTGATGATGCGTTAAGTTGGTGGAATACCCAGGTAGCTACGGTTGGATTGGCTGTAGCAAATGCAAGGACGTGGAATGCGACAAAAGCTTTGTTGACTAAGAAGTTTTGCCCGGAAGAGGAATTGGGGCAATTGGAGGATGAGTTGAGGCACTTGACCTTGAAGAACAACGATATAGCTGCTTATACCAGGAGGTTCAATGAATTAAGCCTTTTGTGTCCAGATATTTTTGCCAATGATGCCAAGAAAATGAAGCAGTATATTAAGGGTTTATCCAGCAATATCAAAGGTGAAACAACTTTGTCGAAACCTGGAACGTTTGATGAAGGGTTCAAATGGCTCACGCTTTGATGGACGTCAAGCTTCAGGACAAGCAGAACTACATTGCTGAAGGTAACAAGAGGAAATGGGAAGCGGCACAAAACAATCAATCCCAAGGCCAGAACCGAGGTGGAAATCGAAACAACCATGGGCCAAACCGAAATCAGCAGTTTAATCAGAGAAGGAATGAAGGGATGAGGGCAGTGACGAACCCTAGAGGTGTGAAAGTGAATCCCCATTGTGGTAAGTGCAATTTGTATCATGTTGGAAATTGCCCGCCTGCATGCGGAAAGTGTGGGAAAGCAGGTCATAGGACATCTGGTTGTCGAACGGGAGGAGTAGCCACTGGGGCTAATGCTATCAGGATGAGAGGATGTTATAGTTGTGGAGAAAGGGGTCATGTGCAAGCGAATTGCCCGAAGGCAGGAAACAGGCGGGGAGATAATAATGCGGCTGCTGTGTATCAAGTGGGAACTGCTGATAAACCACAGGGTCCAAATGTGGTTACCGGTACGTTTTTGCTATACGCTTGTTATGCTAGTATTTTGTTTGATTCTGGCTCCGACAAGAGTTTTGTAGATGTTAGATTTAGTCGTCATATCGATAGAAAACCGGTGTTGTTAGCGACTAGTTATAACGTCGAGTTAGCCGATGGAAAAATTGTTAGTACGAATTCTATACTGAAAGGGTGTACCTTGAAGTTAGGAAATTACGCTTTTAAAATCGACTTGATGCCAATAGAGCTAGGATCGTTCGACGTGATTGTGGGAATGGATTGGCTAATGGCGCACAGTGCTATGATCGTCTGTGGCGAGAGATTGGTTCAGATTCCGTTGAGGAACAAAGTGTTGACGGTAAAGGGAGACGAATGCACTTCTCGTTTGAAGGTGATTTCGTGTTTGAAAATGATGAAGTACGTAGAGAGCGGATGCGATGTGTTTTTGGCACAAGTTTCGAGTGATGGTGATTTAGAGGCAAGGATTGAAGAGGTACCAGTTATTTGCGGGTATCCGGAAGTTTTTCCAGACGAGTTGTCGGGTTTACCGCCTACCCGTGAGGTCGAGTTTCGAATTGATTTAGTGCCAGGAGCTGCGCCGGTTGCACGAGCACCTTATCGCTTAGCACCATCTGAGTTAAAGGAGTTATCGGATCAATTGAAGGAATTGATGGACAAAGGATTTATTAGGCCGAGCTCATCACCTTGGGGAGCGCCAGTGTTGTTCGTAAAGAAGAAAGATGGTTCGTTTCGGATGTGTATTGACTATAGGGAACTCAATAAGCTGACGGTTAAGAATCGGTACCCATTGCCGAGGATTGATGATTTGTTCGATCAATTGCAAGGTTCCAGTGTGTACTCAAAGATCGATTTAAGATCAGGGTATCATCAACTGCGTGTAAGGGAGGAGGACATTCCTGTAACTGCCTTTCGTACGCGGTATGGACACTTTGAATTTCGAGTGATACCGTTTGGGTTGACGAACGCGCCTGCTGTATTCATGGACCTTATGAATCGCGTGTGCAAGCCGTATCTAGATAAGTTTGTTATTGTTTTCATCGACGATATACTTATTTATTCTAAAAGTAAGGAGGAGCACGAGAAGCACCTGAGAAAGATTTTGGAGCTGTTAAAGAAGGAAAAGCTGTATGCAAAATTCTCGAAGTGTGAGTTTTGGTTGGAATCAGTGCAGTTTCTAGGTCATGTGATCGATAGTGAGGGAGTTCGTGTGGATCCTGCCAAGATCAAAGCGATCAGGGAATGGTCAGCACCGACGACGCCGACCGAAGTTCGACAATTTCTGGGTTTAGTTGGGTATTATCGAAGGTTTATTGAAGGATTTTCGTTGATTGCAAAACCATTGACGAGGCTTACCGAAAAGAATAGGGTGTATGAATGGGGAATTGAGGAAGAACTTGCTTTCAAAACGCTCAAGGATAAGTTATGTTCCGCACCGATTTTGTCATTGCCTGAAGGAACCGAAGACTTCGTAGTGTATTGTGATGCGTCTCGTAAGGGTTATGGAGCGGTATTGATGCAACGTGAAAAGGTGATAGCTTACGCGTCGAGGCAACTAAGGAAGAACGAGGAGAACTACACGACGCACGATTTGGAATTAGGAGCGGTAGTTTTTGCGTTGAAACTGTGGAGACACTATCTGTATGGGACAAAGTGTGTTGTATTCACTGACCACAAGAGTTTGCAGCACATTTTAGATCAAAAGGAGTTGAATATGCGACAGAGACGATGGGTTGAACTACTGAGTGATTATGACTGCGAAATTCGCTACCACCCTGGGAAGGCGAATGTTGTAGTGGATGCACTGAGTAGGAAGGAACGGGAGAAACCTTTGAGGGTTAGAGCTTTAGTGATGACTGAGAGCGTTGACTTAACCGAAACTATACTGAAGGCTCAGGAGAGAGGACTAATGAAAGGGAATGTTGAAGCCGAGAACTTGGGACGAATGTTGAAACCTCTTTTCGTGATTAGGTCTGACGGACTGAGATATTTTGAGAATCGGATTTGGTTACCACTGTGTTCATCTGAGGAAGGAAAGCCTGGAGTTCGAGAATTGGTTATGAATGAGTCGCATAAGTCGAAGTATTCGATACATCCTGGATCGGACAAAATGTACCACGACCTGAAGAAAGTTTATTGGTGGCCGAATATGAAGGCTGATATTGCTCGTTACGTTAGTAAGTGTTTGACTTGCGCGAAGGTTCAGGCAGAACATAAGAAACCATCTGGATTGTTGGTACAACCAGAAATCCCAGAATGGAAATGGGAGAAAATCGCTATGGATTTCGTGACGGGTTTACCTAGGACTCCTAGTGGATGTGATATGATATGGGTAATAGTGGATAGGTTGACGAAATCTGCTCATTTCTTACCTATGAAGAAGACGGACAGCATGGAAAAACTCGCCAGCGTGTACGTGAAAGAGATCGTCTGTAGACATGGAGTGCCGTTATCGATCATTTCGGATCGCGACAGTAGGTTTACGTCGGAATTTTGGAAATCGCTTCAACGTGCGATGGGCACTGAACTGAGTTTAAGCACGGCTTATCACCCGGAAACTGACGGCCAGAGTGAACGAACTATTCAAACGATGGAGGACATGCTCCGAGCATGCGTGATTGATTTTGGAGGAAGTTGGGAACGCCACTTGCCTCTGGTGGAATTTTCATATAACAATAGTTATCATGCGAGTATCAAGGCAGCACCGTTCGAAGCATTGTATGGAAGGAAGTGTAGATCGCCTGTGTGTTGGAGTGGAGTAGGGGAAAGTCAATTGACTGGACCCGAAATGGTTTTAGAAACGACAGAGAAGATTGTGCAAATCAAGAACCGACTACTTGCTGCGAGAAGCCGACAGAAGAGTTATGCCGATAACCGAAGGAAACCGTTGGAGTTTGAAGTTGGAGATATGGTTATGCTCAAGGTATCGCCGTGGAAGGGTGTAATTCGTTTTGGGAAGAAAGGAAAGTTGAGTCCGAGGTATATTGGACCGTTTAAGATCGTTGAACGAATTGGACCGGTAGCGTACAAGTTAGAATTGCCGACCGAGCTTAGTGCTATTCATGACACGTTTCACGTATCGAACTTGAAGAAGAGTTTGGCGGATAAGGAATTGGTGATTCCTTTGGACGAGATTCGACTCGACGACAAAATGCACTTTGTGGAAGAACCTGTGGAAATTATGGACCAAGAGGTCAAGCGGTTGAAGCGTAGTAGGATTCCTATTGTGAAGGTCCGATGGAATTCTAAGCGTGGACCGGAATACACTTGGGAACGTGAGGACTTTTTCAAGGAAAGGTAACCTCATCAGTTCCAGTAGAACGAAATGTGAGTACAAGAAGAGGCGAGCGCCGGGACGTCGCTCTCTTTAAGGAGGGGTGGATGTGACACCCTAGAATCGAGGTCATTAACGTTACCCTAAATTACGCTAATTTTTGAAATTTTTAATAAATTTTAATTTCTATATTTATAAGTATTTTGGTTAAAGCCGATGTTCGAGGTTATAATTTTTACGTTTGACGATTTAAGAAGGACGATGACGATTACGATCCCGAGGGATGCCCAATTTTATATAATTTTTGACGATTTATCGATAATGTAATTTTTCGAGAATTTTATTTACGGTTCGTGTTAAGTTGAGTCGGGTGAGTTTTATAGCCTTCCGAGTACATTTAAAGTATCCCAAAAATATTTTGGAGCGTTCGGGAAGATTTCCGACTCCCGTAAAATTTTCAAAATTGACAAATGAGTCGAACCCGCAAAGTTTTGAGGATGTTTTCAACTTAAGGCCAAAAGAAAGCAAAATTTACCATTTAGGTCCCTCCCAATCCACCAAAAAGGCCCAAAGTGACACAAACACAAACACATAGAATATTTTCACCAAAATTTAACAACTCTCTCCCTCTCTTGCTCCCATAGCCGACGGACACCCCAACCCACCAAGAAAATCCATCAAAAACTTTTTCACTTGATTTTCATAAAAACTAAGGTTAGACCACATCTAATTTGGTCATTCCCTACATTTCTATGTGCTCAAATCCCACATGCACTAACAAAAATTTTCCAAAATTTTTCAAGATGATCCAAATTCGTTTTTGTGGCTAAATGTTGTAATGCATGTTAATTTTATGAGTTATGGAAGCATAAACACCAAGAAAACCCACCAAAATCAATTTGGTTGTGGTGATTGGGTCACCCAAACCCCACGGCACAAGGGGTGTTTGGGGAGCCATGGTGGTTGTTAAATTTTGACCTTTTCCTAGTGTTTGGTTATGTGTTTAAGGATGATTTAAGTAGGGTTAGATGGTTGCATGTTTAATTTCTTTGATTTTTGATTTTGAGATTGGTTGATCAATAGGGGTAGGACTGAAATTTGGTGTTTGGATATGTTTAGGGAGGCTTAGGATGATGCCTAGTGGTGGTTAGAAGGTTTGGAATCGAGTCTAAGCGTGTTTTTTGGAGTAGCAAAATTTAGGCAGAAACTTTTAGCTCATTTCATAAAAATTATTTTTTTTCCAGGTCTTGAAAACTAAATATAGTTATATAGGGTCTTCTTGTCTTTAATTTGGTATAAGGTAGAGCCCGTGACTCAAAACGAGCTAAAAGTTATGAGGTTTTAAAGATCGAGTACCGGGAGACGAGGACTTTCATAATCTGGATTTATGTAAAGTTTTAGTCAAATCCCGAGGGTCACAAGTATGAATTGGTAAATGGTCAAGGGTCAAAATTTGGTCCCAAACCTGTATAAATGAGTCTATAAGTTGACTTAGGAGTCAACGAAGTCAAATGTGCATTTCATATAGGTCAAAGAGGTCAAAATTGGTCGAAGTACAATTTCAGCCCGTAAAATGTAGTTTTGGAAAAACGTTGCGTAACGGGTCGTAAAAGTAAAAACTTTTATTGGGCTTAAAAACATGTTATCTACAGGTCTTATAGGATTTTTGAAAATTTTGTCAAATTTTATAAGTGTGGTTAAACATGGTAAAACAGCCCGTACTTTAGTCGAGTACCGGCGAGAATGAGTAAAAATGGACAACGTAAGTAATGAGAACGAATGGTATAAAATGAGTGATGCTTGTTGTTTTTTTTGTTTTTGGCGTGAGTTATACTTGTCCTAAGTGACTAGTATATATGTATTTTATACAGTACCGTAAGTATTTAAAATGAGATTACTCATTACGCGTTATTTGTGATAGGTGTTGATTTAACCGGGCATCCGTTTCGTCGTCAGTGATCATCCCTCGAACTACCGACTACTTAAGATATAAGGTGTGAATTTATAGCCTCGCTTATATTTATTTCAAATTGTTTTACCCGCGAGGGAAATGCATGCTAGTTTTTAAAAGGAACGTATATCATGAATGATTGTTAGACCCGAAAGTTGCCTTAGAAATTGTGTTGAGTACCAAAGTTGCAAAAGTCCCTAAAATCATGAACTATTAACTATTGTCCTGCCCTCGAGTAGGGGGAAATAGCCGCTTATGCAATTTGTAGTACTACGGGGTTAACGACCCAATGCTAGCCGAGAAGCTGTACTTTTAGTAAGTTCTGCGGTAGATTATTTTGAATGAGAAATAAGGTATAATTGCAACTGATGCCTTTAGAAGGGGCACTGGTTTCATCTGAATCACGCCGGTATTTATTACGCGGGTGATTGAGTTAACGGATTAGTGTCATGAGCTTAAACACAATTGTCAGTATCCTGATTATAGTTTGTTTGATCGACAAGACTATAAATGATCACGAATGGTTTTTATTATATATATACGTTCAAATGGATTGAAAAACCTATGAATTCCACTCAACGTTTTCGTTGACCAAAATTTTGGCATGTGTTTCAGGTAACCGCTGAGGTGTAGGATGGAGCATGCATGGGATGGATGTTGTGTGTATGGCTTGGAGTCCGCTTGTTTTTCCCTCCTTTTCTACTTAAACAATTTTTAAGTTTAATGTCATGTTGTTGTAAAACTGAAATTCTTGGGTTGAGATTCATGGGGACCGAAAACGCTAAACTCTGTGTACTATTTGGGGTTGGAAAAACCGTGGACATGTATCATCTAACAATTTTAAATTCAAGTTTTAAGTTGACGTCTTTTTAGCGTCGTTTGATATATCTTGTGTGCAATGAATACTGTGTAGCACCCATTGTTGTAGTTCCGCTGCGCATAGCAATTGTGGGGGTGTTACATGAACTGATAAAATGATGAAGTAGAATTGATATACAGTAAGCTATGAGTCTTGTACACATGTGAGAGTTGTCCATGCAATGGAATCATTGTAATGAGTGAGATATGATCAAAACAAGTTGAAGGTACAAATCTGAGTTCACTGTTTTGGACGATTTTTAGAAAATACTTAGAAGATGATTCAACAGTAGCTATAGAAGCGTTAAATGGAGCACATATCATGTAGATTATGTGATAAAAATTTGAGCTTCTATCTCCATATAGAACTCTAGATATGGAAGTTTTGGTGAAAGTGAAGATAAAAATCAGATTTTGGAAATTAAAGTATAATACTATTATATAAGCACTCAAAATTTAATAGTATAAAATATAAATTAAAACCCACTAACTTATATAATACATTTATATAAATATGTACAATGGTAAATAAGTGGACATTTTATAAAAATGGTAACTTGTTAAGTTTTATAAGTTATAAAACTATAAACATGATTTTTACGACTTTTTCGGCTAATACCGTAAAATTAACGTTTTTGTTAAATAAAAATTAGATGGTTGGGCCCGTCTAATGTAAACTTTATAAAACTTATATACTTATATATAAACATGTATAACAAGTAAAAACCGATAAGACCGGAACTATAGGACATACAGACGTTAACGGACTAAATAAACGTTATTAGACTAATAATACAACAAAAATGGACTAAAACACTTATAAACTTATTATTGGGCTTAACCCATTTAGGCCCAACTTGTAAAGTGTAGATACTGATAATATAAGTATAACATGGATTGATACAAGTTAAAGAACTTATAATAAGTTTATTGGACTTAAAACGCGTAAATAGGTCAAACTAGTAAACTAGTAAAAAGATACCAATACGTAAACACTAAAACGAGTTAATGAGAATATGTAAACCCACTTGATCATCATATATAAATAATCATCATATGTATACATAATTGTTATTTTTATAAAGTCATTTGACAAGAGTCTAAGACGAGTATTATTTGTCTAGGTTTCCGTGATTGAAACACGTACCGTACGTCCGAGTTGCCGATAACCCGCTTTCCCACATCAACGTGAGTTCATAGCCTCGCACTCTTTTAAATGTTTTTATGAAATGTTTTATAAACCCGCGAGGGAGATAACATGTTAGTTTTTATAAAATAGGACACCATTTGTCCCGATTGTTTGTTTATTGATTTGGACCCGAATGATTATATGACCCGATTGTATGACCCGATAAATGATTAAAGGACCCGACAGATGAAATTACATGGATTATTAAATTTAGGTTATGTCACTAAAAGTCCCATTAGCATGAATTGTGAACTACCGGGATTTGGTAGACGCTTATACATATAATAGTACTATTTGGGGACGATCACCCCAGTTCGCGCCTTGACGGTTGATCTCCGTCGTGCCGCATTGATTGGTAAGCGAATTTATGTATGAGAAGATTTCCATAACGTGACCTTTGTGACGACACGCTACTTTAGATGGGAAAATTGAGTATCGGGTTAGCTACCCGTTGTTTGGTTTAGTAAGGTAACAATGTCATGCGGCTTATAATAATCCGACTAACGACATACTACTAGACGCACCGAATTACGATGTATTGCCTGACTAGCAATACAGGGTCATACTATTGATATTATGTTCGTGTTTTGGTTTTCATAACCATATTCATATAACGGTTTTTATTTTCATATAACGTTATAAGACGTATTGTATGATGTTTTTACGACATTGGTTCGTATAATGATTTTTAAGGCAAATGCCTATATTATGATTTGGATAAAGATTTGTATAAAATGGTTTTGGCTATTTTATGGCCTATTACAATGGTTTGTACGAAATGATTTTTGGTAATAATTTTTATACCAAAGTTATACTGATGGAATTTATTAAACTCTATGAATTCACTCGGCGTTATCGCTGACCTTTTCTTTTAACATGTTTTATCTCAGGTACTTGAAGGTAATTCTCGGGAAGACGACAAGAATTCATGGCCCGCACTTAAACAATATTTTCCATTTAAATACTTTGTAAAACTTTGTATGAAATATAATGACTTGGGACCGATGTAACTTTGATATTTATGAATGGAAATGATTTATTATTAAACGACGCGATTTTTATGCGTTGTCTATGATGTGAGTAATGTGCTATCCCGTAACACCAACGAGTCTTCCGCTGTATCGAGTTGTATAAATTAGGGGGTGTTACACGCGGCTCCTTAGCCCCCAAGCGGCTCCATATCGATATGGAACCACGGGCCCTATTAAAGAACCGCGTACAGGAAAGCCGTTCTTGGCTTATTTTTGGTCTTTCTTCTTTGACCAATATTTTGGCTAAGATTCTTTGTTTACCCAATTTGGCTAAACATTCCTTAAAAACTTTTATTTTCATTTCAAATCTTTGCCTTGTCTATTTTCTTTAAATTCTTCTCTTTTGGCAGTTCTTCTCTTCATCCCTCATAATGCCTAATTCTTCCACTCCTACCTTGACTTTTCTTTGTCACAATCTTCTCAACCTAAAGCTTCTTCTTCTAAGCTTTCAAAGAAACCGAAAATCTTGGTTCGACCCATTTGGATCAAAAAGAACAAGAATCCTCATGATTCTTCTTCTCCAAAATCCTCCAAGAATTCCTCTTTCTCTCTGATTCAATATTAGAATGAGACTCTCTATAAATCCAATTACCGGAGAAAAGGAAATTCTTCCACCACCACCTAAACCTTTCAACTCTCCTCAACTCAATGACCTATCTTCTTTCCCTAATCTTACTAGGCATTGTGAAAACATCTCTTATCCATTATCTCCCACTCCACCAAACTCTAATTTTGATGGACCTCCCCCATCTAACGACTTTGTTTTTCATCATGGTTCCTCGTGTGCTTGTTGTTGTTTTCAACAAATTGAACTTGCTCATATCTATGACAAGCTAAATTTCCTTGAATTCCTCCTCACTCGACCTCCTCTCAAAGTTTTTGTTCCCGTGAACAAAGCTTCGAATGATGCTTCGTCGTGTTTCTTTTCTAACTAAGGCACATTTTGTACTTTAGTTGTTTGAGTCAAGAAAACTTAAGCAACCTTGGAAGATTATCACTATTAGAGTAGTTTATGCTTTGTGGTTTATTATCCGTATTTTTTGCTTTAAATATTCATATTGTGTGTATGAATATTTATCTTGTATGTTATCTTATATTTGTGTAATATGAATGTTATGTGGGTTATCTTTCCCGCGAATTCTATTTCACACATTTGTTAAAGAGTTGATCATGGTTAAAACTTAAAATTAATTATGGGTGATTCCATAAATTCTAAATTTTAACCTCTTGACATTTAAATCATCTTTGATTGGTTTGAATGTTTCTTTTCTTCCTTTATTCCACCAATTAAACTATGATGTTGTCAATACACACTCTTTGGACATACGTAGCAAATGGTTGCTTCTAATTTGAGATTTCTTTTCCTTCTCCCTCTCAAGTTAGTTAGTAGGTAGTGCACATACATACATTCGTGTTTCTTTTCTTTCTTCTAACCTTTGTGTAGCATGTCACCTTAGCTCATTTGCTTGGTGCCCCAACCACGGGGAGTAAGCACCAAGGGGGAGCTACTAGCAAATTCCGGTTCTTTTATTATTCAAAGACTTGTCCTAACCTTTTTGCTTCGACAAAGGGGGAGAAATGATAGTGATAAATTCATTGATAATTCGAATAAACTTGTATTTTACGTAAATGAGTTTATAGTTTGTCGTAATCAAAAAGGGGGAGATTGTTAATGCAAAGTAATGCCTAAAAATATTGTTAGTATTAATTAATCTTACTTAGTTTTGATCACGACAAAGTACAAAGACATTTATTGTCAAACACAATCATAAAATGAATTATCTAACAAACGCTATCATCAAGGTAATAGTCATTACACTAACATATCTTAATCATGCTTAGTAATCATAAACGTGATCTAACAAAAGATTTTTAATAAACTTTATTTTTAAGAAAATGTTTTATTAAAATGAAAATGTAAATTTTAATATGGCATATTCCAAATTCCATAAGAATATCCTTTGAAGGTTTAAATAGCCTCAGATATTTCAAATTCACTAAAAGACAAAAAGGAGTGGAGTCTACTCTTCGCGGTTCCTTAAGTGCCTACGCGGTTCCCTATCGATAAGGAACCGCCTGGGTAGTTAAGGAACCGCCCCCAGATAGCCGTTGGCATTTGTTTTCTATAAATAGTGGATCAAATCTGCATTTTCATTAACCCTTTTTGGACATCTTTTTCAGTCTTCTTTTTTGTTTCTAATCCTAATCATTTGTAAATGATCACTTAATGTTTTAAGTATGTTTACTTATGATTATCCTCTTGATCACCTTCTTTACCTTGTCCAAAGAAAAGATCACTCACATACTTGTGATGTCATTAAAGATGAAGCCTTGATGAAGATCATTCTCTCCTAAAGATCTAATCATGTTCATCATTTGTTTATTTGTATCTTGTGTAATTCCAATGTATTTATGAATACTTGGACTAGTTGTGTTCATCCAAGCTATGTGTAAATACTTGGACTAGAGTTATGTAAGTCATTTTCATATGTGTGTGCTTGGATTTGTGTTGTGTAGATCCAAGCTACATGTGTGTACTTAGATATGTTTAGTTAAGTTGTAATAAGTTGTGTTAGTTCTCACTAAACTATAAAGTGATGTGGTTGTGTCTTATGAGTTCTCACTAAACTATAAAGTGATATGTAGTTGTGTTGTGTGAAGTTCTCACTTAGCTTCAAAGTGAAGAGTCGTGAAGATTGGTTCTAGCTTTGGATTAGAACTCGACATCTAGCCTTGTGTCGGAAAATGGTGAAGTAGGCAATGTTGTGAAGATTGGTTCTAGCTTTGGATTAGAACTCGACATCTATCCTTGTGTCGTAAAATGGTGAAGTGGGCGACGTTGTGTAGATTGGTCCTAGCTAAGATTAGGTCTCGACATTTAGCTTAGTGTCAGAAAATAATGTAAGCGGCGTTGTAAGGTTTTCTCCGCCAAGAAGGGAGCTTGTGGATATAGTGGAAATCTCGAGTAAGGTGTTGTAGGTCTACGAAAACCTTGGCCTATTCTACATGATGGATTGGATTGATTAGATGGGTAGATTGATTAAATAATATAAAAGATAGATGAAGGAGATGAGGGATTAGAGAGAGAAAGGAGAGAAAGGAGAGGTAGAGAGAGAAAGTAAAGATGTATTAATCAATAATGTGAATCACCAACCCCTCCTAACATGCTAGGAGGGGTATATATAACCCACCCTACATGTGGGCTATATGGGCTATACATTTACTAACTAGATCACGAACCCGTTACATTAATATATCGTTGGAGCGACCGATCATTCATAAATACGTAAAAACGTATTTCCAACAATCTTCCCCTAAGGGAGGTCTTTCCAAGAGACAAAGTTCTAAATAGTCTATATATCGTGATCTATGCTAACTAAGATGTGAACGAGACTTTATTGGGAAAAACATATTTCCAACGATCTCCCCCTAAGGGAGATCACATCTTTTTACAAAATCTTAATCCTAGCATCTATGCTTGAGTCTTCGATCTTGTTCTTGTGAATATGCTTGATGTGATGTTTGACTTAAGTCTTGAGCATGTTTTCTTACCTTGACCTTGTGCATTCGTCACTTGTGACATTCGCCTCTTCGTGACTTCATGTTCCACATACTTATACCTTTAAATTCTTGAAAGCTTCAGAGTTTGATACAACGGAAAACTTGACCTTCAGACTTTCTTGAATTTGTTGAAGTACTAATTGTTTGTAGTATAAGCATGTGGTGATGACTTCTTCTGGATTGTACACCGTAATGCCACCTTCTTGTTACGCTGCATAAGACAGTTAGCAACAAACCATATACACGGATGAAATGGTCTTGAACATTTCATTCTAATTCGGTAGCAGTTTACCTCCGGTCAGTGAAGACCGTTGGACGATATTAAATATCGTACTTGTGGCAGGTAGTTTCAGTAAAGAACCTCCTTGACAAGATTTCGCGGGTAAACCCGTTCTCTTTACTCGACGGTCTAAAGCTGACTGCGAACGTAAAGAGTGAATCATTTGGATAATATTATCCGCATGATTTGAAGCCATCAAATCATGTTCCTGGAACAAGTGAAGTTCAATTAAGAACCGCACCATTGTTGCTTTCCAGTTGTCACGAGCTTGATTCATATAGAATCTTGCAAGTTACCTACTAAGTGCTGTTTGAAGTTAACTCTAGAAGGATTTCCATTCGTCACTGTAAATACTTAATAGTATTACTCTGAATGTTCTGGCAAGATCACTTAGATATTGCGTAGAGGCCTGGAGCGTGTTTAAATTCATTTAAGATTTTAAACCACTGTTGCTTTCCAGTGATCACAAGTTTGATTCATAAAGAATCACACAAGCACCTACCATGAGCTTTTTGACGTTCGCTCAAGAAGGATTTCCATCTTCATTGTAAATACTTTCGTATTACTCGGATATTCAGGCAAGATCATGAAGATTTTACGTAGGACTCTTAAGAACTTTCTTACTTGTCACATTGTGTGAACAAGCAAGGAATAATAAAAGTGTGTCCTAATGAGATATTTGATGATCTCAAATGGCTCTAGACTCGATCGTGCATTTTGGATTTTAGTGATCGGAGGCGGGAGAGGAGTGTCACCTTTTCAATACCAATTTATTTGGAGTGAATAAATCAATAGATAATGCGTTGTCTCTGTGTGATTAAAACAAATATCTTTTGAGAGATATCTGAGTTAGCTGGGATGGGTTGTGCCTTGCACCACTGGGTCCATGATGTCTATCTTCAATATCAAGAATCATTAAAAATGATCTCAATAGCGTATGAATTGACCCGGTTTCTGCCTAAGGTTGTAAGGAGGGCTTCTTTCTTTACACCCTTTATCTTTACAATTCTTTTTCATTCTTCAACCCCTTCAATGCTTACCAATACGTCATCACTAGCACCTTGTTGTGATTGTTCCAGTGCTAACTTAAGTACTTGGTCGGCATTCAGCTACATTCACAATCTTTCTCCATCTTTCCTAAGGACTACTATTTCTAGTTATGGAATGTCCTTGGGAAGATTCCTCCGGTTCTAGAGGAATCATTGGACTTTAACCTATCCTACCATCCTTATGTCACCACAATCTTCACCGTCGTGAATAGAGATGTTTTGGGTAAGTGTATGTCACCATGAAATTCATTTTGAGGTGCAAATCCATTTTGCTCCCCCCTTAACATATGCCACGATATCCGAAAACATTTCACACATGTCGGGATGAGCTAGCACGTTAAGTCAAACCATTTATGACTAATCATTTCCCATATTAAATCACATTTTCTCCCCCATATTAAAAATATTAACCCAATCGTTGTTTTTAATATCAATTGATTTAATAGCATTTTAAGAAAATTTGGGAAGAAAGATGCAAATACAATTATCTTCATGAATTACACAAGCTTCCCCTCAAATTAATGAGGGTGTACTTGAAACGTAAATAAAATACCTTTTAAACACAAGTGTAAGGTATTTATCACGTGCAAAGATCACATATGATAATGTATTCACAAGATTAGCGATTTATGAGGTTGGACCTGAATGATGGAGAACATCATATGAAAGAAGCACATGGTTCTTGTTCACGAATGTTGGTCGCCTCATCACGTCTGAAGTTATCTCTTGACTCCATATGTACGATTGATATCGTTGTCTTGACACCAATATGTGAACTTGGCACCTTCGGCGTCAAAGATTCTGAATGATGGACAATTGCTCCCCCTCAATTGTTGACCCATGTTCTATTGAAAGAGTTGTAGTCACCGTTTGAGTAGTCGCATCGTCGAGTATGTAGATATCAATTGTAAATTGCTACGGTTGGTGGAGATGATAACTTCATAAAACAAGACTTCTCTTGTTTTAACAAATAAATGCACTGAATCGTACATATATTCGTGTTAGATTGTGTTATACCGTAAACACAATCCCTTACATGGTTATAAATAAAACATGCCCGAGAAAAATAATTCCCGTTGTTGAGTCAAAGCTTTCCGGTGAAATGCTTGACTTGAGTATGAAAAGCGGGTTACTATCTGAAATAATAGCAAACCATTTTGAGCATGTTTTAAAAAATTTGAACTTCTGCTCGAACTTTATTTACAACCCCTTGTCATTAATAAATGACATTTCTAGTATCGTAAATATTATCGATTCTAGAAGACATGCTCTTTTTATCAAAAATTTTGAACACATAATTTTGAAAGATTTAGAAAAACCTTTTGAGAAATTCTCGAAAAATTGTGTTCATTGTTTTGAAAAAAAACCAATTACTTGAGCTTAAGATGTTGAATATCTTACAATACGAGCTCAAGTCCGAGAAGTTGTAAACTTCCCGTTGTT
Organism: Glebionis coronaria; assembly: GCA_025667525.1. NCBI lineage: Eukaryota > Viridiplantae > Streptophyta > Magnoliopsida > Asterales > Asteraceae > Glebionis > Glebionis coronaria. The sequence continues at coordinate 314,236,033 of CM046879.1, read as the reverse complement.
AAGGATAAGTTTATCATCGGCGATAAATTTTCCTTTTAATTTAAGATCGGGTCATCATCTAATATTTAATGAAGAGCCTTATACACGAGCTTAAAACCTTTGAATGGTTTTAGGATAAGCTCGTGTCCAAGAAAACTTAATTTCTTGTTAAGAGGGTAAGTTATCGTTGCGTAGATAAACTTCCCTGTCTCTGAAGTCCGGGTCATCGTCTGTCATTTAACGAGGAGCCATTGTGCATGAGCTTAAAAACTTCGAATATTTTTAATATAAGCTCATGCCCGAGACAACTTAATTTCTCGTTGTTAGGATAAGTTTATCATCGGCAATAAACTTTCCTTTCTTTGAAGATCGAGTTATAGTTTGTGATGTGACTATAAGTCCTATACACGAGCTTAACTGGAAATCCCCTGAGACACTTGTTTCCTAGATATCAGCTTCTTCAGCAACCAAACTATGAGAGTGTCCTTAATTGAATGGTATACATGTTGGGTCAAATTATTGAGTTGATAAGTCAAAACACAACAAAATAAGAAGACAAGGGCTAAAAAGTACAAGTTGCAAAAGAACAAGCCGTTGGAGTCTTTTTATTACTTTAGCTTTCTTTGTAAGCTATGTTTTCTAGTATATAAAGAAAACATAGGACGTAGGTTTTACATAATATATCTTTCATTAACAATGTAAACCTAAAGTGTGTGTCGCACTAGACGTGGGATTTAATGTATACACGTCTAGTGGATGTTTGTTATTAATATAATGAACATCCCAATTGTGTTTTAATTCTTGTTCTTTGTGTCCAAACACCTTGTCATGATCATTGTTCTTTTCCGCTATGTTATCATATGAACGATGATCAAACCTAGATATATGGTTCCTAACCATTGAGTCGAACGATTATAGGGATCATCAATTGGTATCAGAGCCTAAGGCTCTTGATATCTAGGTCCGACGAGGTGTTCGTGTATGGTGAAGAAGAAAAATTCGTATTGAATTTTTCTGGACGTTTTTGTGTGCGCAGCAGTATTCAGAAGGTCATAACTTTTGATTGAACCGTTGGATCGTCACGAAATTTTAGATGTGTGTTCTACATACATAGATCTAAACATCCACCGGAGGGATTGTCGAGTTTTATCCCCAGGCAAAAGTTATTAAGCGTCGAAGTTGGCTGATCAATGATTTTCAGTTTTTCTGCTTTCACATGAAATCATGAACTAGGGTTCTTCAAACCCTAGATCTATTTAAAAGCAGGAAGAATTGATGTTCGTGGCTGTTAAAACGTGTGAAGATTCACGATCTAAGGTTAATTTACAAACCCTAATTAGGGTTTTGATGCATAAATTTACAACCCTAGATTGGTGCTAATGTTTGTTGCTGCTGTCCAAGATGATGTACGATCATATGTGTAACAAGAACGAATAGGTATAGCAGCAAAGTAGTGATGGACGGTGAATAACGTGTCATCAGAAAAGGACAACTACGATCAAACAGTAGCCAGAATATGTTTTTACTCAAACGAAGGTGAGACAGCTTATGTGATCCATGATTTCTGATTGGTGGATATCTTGCATTCACACGATCCAGAAAGAATAACATATATTAATTTTGTGATACTCGCCTCTAATTGGTCAAAGATTGCTTTCACACGGTTATATGGCAAATTGTGTTCACACGATATATGGAATCTGATTGGCTATTGACATTGAATTCACACGAAGGAGCAAGAGTAACAAGTTATATGCGTTCACACGGTTTGAAAATCTTGATTGGTTGATCTAAGTAGGCTAGTGATGTGAAGATCAAATTGTGTTACTTCATGTTCACATGGTTGCTCGATTTTGATTGGATGAAACTTTCTGTGTTCACACGGTTTTGATATCTTGCGTATACACGGCCATATAATAAAACCCTAATTCGTTATATACTTTGATCCTCTACTTGCACTTTCATTGTATTACCGTGAGTCCTTGTTCCCATTGGTGGAAGATTATAGTGTTCACACGGTTATTTGATGGTGATTGGTCAAAAGATTGTGTTCACATGATATAATGTCTCGCAGCAAAAGAGAACACAGCCAAGGAGGATTGACGTGGTATACAGATTTCAAAGGTTGTGATTGGATGACAAGTTATGTTCACACGACCAAGGGATATTGATTGGTTTAGAAGTCTGTGTTTATACGGTATATGATCAAACGAACCTTTATTTACTTATTTAATTCAACGTTGATATTTAATTCAACGTTGACAAGTGAAAAGGGTGTGGACGCTGACAAGACTTCATAAGACGCTGACAAGGTTTAACATCGACGCTGATGTTTGAAATCTAGACGCTGACAGGAAGGGTTTCGACGCTGACAGGAATAAGTCAACACTGATGGAGTTGACAGTGTTGTCCGAGATATGTTCTTCAAACGCTGATACGCTTTGTCCGATATCGGGTAATGAATGTGGATATTGGACAGTAAGGGTTCTCGGATAACAAACTGATTGCTGCTGTTTGAGAAACTGGTACGTTTTAAGCACACAAAAAGAAGGGAAAGACACACAAAAGGTACATGGAATCTCCGTTTTATTCAGAATATCAAGTTGATATTTATGGCTCGGATATTTTTAAAAGGATTAATGATTTTAAAGCGAGTTAGCAATTATTCGTGGGATTTGATGGGTATTTTAAACTATGTAATCGGGATAGCCTTGCGAAAGAGTTATCCACAATGGACTTTTACATATGGTATGAAGATGTTATTCCATTAAATTCATCATGAAGAGGTGTTGACTTAAGGGGAAGAATTCTTATGGGAAGTTTGATGATTGAAGAAGATTTTCGTGAGTTTGTGTTTCATCATATTGTTAAAGTGGTGGACATCAGCCATTTACTTTAACAATAACTTGTTCGTGCTTTACATGGATGGTGATGAAGACTTGTCATAACACTTGAAGGAGTTACATTATCATGCTCAGTGTCTCACATAGGATGAGAATATTGACAAGGGATCGAGGTCTACTTATATTTTTCTCTATTTGGTATAAGTTCTTCATCACATGGATAAACAAGACATGGAATATAGGTTTGTGGTATTCTACTTCAACATCAAGACTACTTTATTTATTTTTCTTCAGGATCATTACATAGAGCTACTTTTGGAGAATCTACAAGATTGCATACTTTCACATATTCCCTATTGATGTGTCAAAAAGGGGAAGAATATGTGCTATACTTAAGGGGAAGCTTCTTGGAGATCATGTACTACATACAAAGGATTCATGCTTAAGAGGAGTGTTTTGACATCATCAACTAGGGGAAGATTGTTGGGTCAAATTATTGAGTTGATAAGTCAAAACACAACAAAATAAGAAGACAAGGGCTAAAAAGTACAAGTTGCAAAAGAACAAGCCGTTGGAGTCTTTTTATTACTTTAGCTTTCTTTGTAAGCTATGTTTTCTAGTATATAAAGAAAACATAGGACGTAGGTTTTACATAATATATCTTTCATTAACAATGTAAACCTAAAGTGTGTGTCGCACTAGACGTGGGATTTAATGTATACACGTCTAGTGGATGTTTGTTATTAATATAATGAACATCCCAATTGTGTTTTAATTCTTGTTCTTTGTGTCCAAACACCTTGTCATGATCATTGTTCTTTTCCGCTATGTTATCATATGAACGATGATCAAACCTAGATATATGGTTCCTAACCATTGAGTCGAACGATTATAGGGATCATCAATACAATGATTGGACCGCTTCGTTCTTTTGGAACATCCTCTTTGGTACCTGCATTCTCATTTGGAATTTGCATGCTTTGATATGGGTTAGCGATATCTATCTTAGAAGCAAGTGGGGGTTCACAGTTTTCTTTTCTTGTTCTAGAGGTGACCTGAGGAGATGATTCACTTGTCTTAGCTGGTAAACGTTTCCTTTTATAGAAAACCTTCAAGTTTAGGCTTAAGTGATGTATCCTCCTTTTCAATTTCCTCCCTAGTAGTCTTAGTAGAATCAGAGACTATCCTAGTTAAAGGGCACTCGTTTCCTACAAAAGTGAAAGTTCTACCAGTGGGGCGCCACATTTTACCAACGGGTTTGATTTTAGCTACCCACTGGGATTTAATTCTAGCACGGGAGTTCACCTCATTAAGTAATTTTTTGATACAAGAATCATGATTGGCTTTAAAGACACATTTCCTACATGTTTTACAAGTAGCATATTTAATGTCCGAGTAAGATCTAGAATTCCTAGATGATTGATTGATGCTCCTAGGATGTGACATGCTACGTTTAGCAGTGTTGGGTAAACTAGAAGGCATCTGACTAGGTTTGAAATTCCTATCTCTTACTTGTGTCGTTTGCTTACCTTCCCTTAGACCAAATGTATGGCGAACGTCATTTGAACTAGTTTGAGACGTGTTCTTTGGACTATGTCTAGGGAGACTAGAGAAAATCATGTGATTAGGTCTTGCAAAATCTGTTTTAGTCACACTGGGCCTAGATGGTGGAGTGACTGGTCTAGGAAAATGAACCAAATCAACTTGGGAGGCAAACCACGGTCTCGAGGATTGTGGTCGCTCGGATCTAAATGCAGTAGGTTGTCTGAAGAACTGATTTGTAGGCGGTTTCCCCAAGATTAATGGTTTTTCAAGCTTAGTGTCCACACTAGGTCCTCTAGTTTTCCTTAACTCGTTTTTCAACGCAGCTATAGCAAAAACCTTTTCCTGAACTTGAGCTTTAAACGTTTCATTTTCTATTAGCAATCTATCTTGGGATGCCAATTTAGACTCTAGTAACTGAATTTGTTTCAAAAGATTATCCTTTTCAGCTTTAGAGTCTAAAACTTTTTGATTCAATTTTCTTTCAAGAACAACGTTTGACTTTTCAAGTTTTTCAAAGTATGTTTCAAATTTTTCCGTTTTCTTAGAAAATTCAAGTTTGGCATCCTCAAGATCTTTTAATTGTTGAGCTACAATCGTTTCGAGCTCTCTAATCTTGGAATCAAAAGCAGTCAATGAAGCAGTTATAAGACAATTATCATGATGTTTAGCATTGTGAACACTTTCTCCCCCATTATGACTCACATCAGATGAATCAGAAGTGGTATTTCTATCACTCTTTTCCATCCCATGTTTGTCATAGTTAGGTTCAGAATGCTCAATATGCGGTATTTCATCAGCATATACATCATCAACATTACATTGTACCATGTCCGCAGGCTCTTCGTCATTAACGGGTAAGGAGTCATCAAAAGAGATCTCGTGAACATTGCCTGACGTGCCACTGGTATCATGTTGTCCTCCTGATTCCGTGCTCTTGCCATCGTTAGGCTCCAAGTTTTCAACCGTATGACCATTCTCCTCTTGCATATGCATCATAGATTCTTGCACTCCATTATCATACGCTTGCTGAAGTCGGGATCTTTCATAAATCGAAGATGAAACCGATGTCATAAATTTCAACAGTTTATCACAGAAATCTTTAACCTCGTTCTGTGTGTATTGAAAAAATGACCGACATATCCCTGAATTGTCAGACTTGATGATATTGAATTGGAGGAAAGACGTGAGTTGTGTCACAAGAGCCTGATATGCAGTTTCTGATGCAGAGTGATTAAAGTCTTCTTTGTGAAGTTGCTCAGCTAGGTGGTTCAAGTTGAGAAATAGTGAATCGATGAATGTATAATGATTTTGACCAAAGAGTGTCACAAATTCGCTTCCTCCTTGAACCCATGCAATAGTCCTAAGATGTGACAGAAGTAGTCGAACTGAAGTGATACCACTTTCTCTAGCTTTGTCTTGCAAAAGATGTAATTCTCCCTCGTTCGATGTTGAGTTCAAAAAATCCATTGAAAGTCGATGAAAGATAAACCGGAGACCAATTCAAATAAAGTCCGTCAACAAATAAATCCAAGCTACGGTAAATATAATGATCGGGCCGACAAATATTTTACCACTTTTTTTTCGAAATACCCGCCTCAACCTAATAATACCTCTCACAACCAAATCGAAAATAATACTAAAATAGCAATAAAAAATATAAAAAAATAAAATCTTTCTAAACTAGTGACTATAAAACGATACTATAAAATCGTATAATAACTAGAAAACGTGTATAACTAAATCGGTTTATAAAGAAATCTGATTTTGAGACGTGGCTGTTGACCAAATAACAACACCAAGCACCAGTTTTGAGCTCACCACACACGTGGCTTCACCACAGATTCCCACACATATCATCGAAACCTCCGCCCTATATCTTTGACTTTATATCTCTCTCTCAAAACATATCTACACTCCCTTCGTCTCTTCTTCTTCTCCATTATATCTCTAAACTCACACAACTGTCTCTTTGACTTAGTTTATAAAACAAAATCTCCTCAAACTAAAATCAAATCTGTCTCCCCCAAATAGTCCCCTCCAATGGAGTTTTTCTCTTCCAATCTCTCACAGTCCACAAATACTTGCAACCCTAATCAAGGAATTTCTTCAAGATCTTTAATTAGGTCTCGGGTAGGTTCTTCTTTTCTTTATTTTAATTTTGGTTTGAGTCTAGATTCGAGGTTGTGTGAGTAGGTCGAGTTCTTGGAGTTCTTGTGTGAATCGAGAGTCGATGAGACGAAGGTGTTTGTTTAAGAGTCGTGGGTTCGGGATTGATGTTGGGTCGTGGACGAGGCTTAGGACAGGTTTAGATGTTGTTGTGTGTCGAGGATGTGTGTCGAAAGTGTGTGGGTGAGAATTTGTTTTGTCAAAAGTTTGTGTGGGTTGAGTCGAGTGTGGAATTTGTTGTGTTTTCGAGGGTCTTGAGTCGAGAGGATGTGGGTCGTGAGGTCTGATGATGGGTCGATGTGGGTTTTGTGTTTCGAGCCTCGATTGATGGGTGTTGTTGTGAGTTGAGAGGTGTGGGTATTCGAGTGGGAGTTGAGTGAGTTAGCCGTTACGTATGAATCGAGAGAAAAAAAATCCTTGGTTCGGAATAACTGTTCGTTTGGAATAACCGTTCGTTCGGAATAACCGTTCGTTCGGAATAACCGTTCTTCGGAATAACCGTTCTCCGGAATAACCGTTCGTTCGGAATAACCGTTCCTTCGGAATAACCGTTCGTTCGGAATAACCGTTCGTTCGGAATAACCGTTCGTTCGGAATAACCGTTCGTTCGGAATAACCGTTCGTTCGGAAACAGTTGATTCGTTGAGGCAGGATAGGACTGATTGTTTGTTTAAAAGACAAAAAGGACAAAAACAAAAAAACAAAAAGAAATTTGACCAACGAGACTGATAACAAAAATTTGACTATATAAAAATAAAAAAATTAAAAATAAAAAAATAAAATAAAACAAAATGAAAAAACTTTAAAAACTCAAAATTAAAATTACTTAAAAAAAATTAAAATTAAAATAACAAAAATATAATTGACTATCAATTAAAAATTAAAATAAAAGTTAAAAGAAAAAGTTCAATCAGAAAGTTTTTAATCAAAAATTTAATCAAAAGAGAGAAAACGTGTTTGTTTTTTTAATCAAAAAGACAAAATTAAAAGGATAAAACACAAACTTTTGATAAAAATACAAACTTTTTTAAGATTTGATGATAGAAGTTTTTGATTTTTGCATAAAAAGTTTGTGATTTTTATTTAAAATAAGTAAATCAAAGATTTGATTATGATTTAAAGCATAAAAACACAAACTTTTTTAAGTTTTAAGCTTGAAAAATCAAAACCCACCAAAATCAATTAAAATAAAAGCAAGAATAAACCAATATAACCTTGGCTCTTGATACCAATTGTAGGTCTACGAAAACCTTGGCCTATTCTACATGATGGATTGGATTGATTAGATGGGTAGATTGATTAAATAATATAAAAGATAGATGAAGGAGATGAGGGATTAGAGAGAGAAAGGAGAGAAGGGAGAGGTAGAGAGAGAAAGTAAAAATGTATTAATCAATAATGTGAATCACCAACCCCTCCTAACATGCTAGGAGGGGTATATATAGCCCACCCTACATGTGGGCTATATGGGCTATACGTTTACTAACTAGATCACGAGCCCGTTACATTAATATATCGTTGGAGCGACCGATCCTTCATAAATACGTAAAAACGTATTTCCAACAGGTGTACTCAAGGAGTAGAGTAGGAACGAGGATAGAGCCTCGTTGCCGAACAACTATAAATCTTGGTGTCTTCCTACTAGGTTGTTTCTTTCCTTACTCATTACTTACATTCATTATGATTGTACTTACTACATACTGTTAATGCATTAGAATTGAACCTAATTATTATGCAACTAGCTTTCAAGTAAAAGATAGTTTTTACACTCACCTAGTTGAAAGGAATTTTAATTAAGAGATAAACCGATGAGAAACTATTCAACCCCCACCCCCCCCTCTAGTTTCTATAGTATATAGTTATAATATTTACATTTTCAAACTTCAAATATTAACCTTAGGGTTTCAAACGTTACAACATTTATCCTTATAGTTTTAACTTTCATAAAAGGACACTTTTGGCCCAAAATGTTTATAGTTTCAAAAATGACGGTTTTAGTTCCTAGACTTGTTTAAAATTACATAACAAGCTCAAAAATACTCCACATGATCTAGGAACTTAGGAAAAAACTTAGAAACACATTTATAATCATAATAACAACATTTATCCAGAATTATAGCCTTTGAAATGGGTTTTGCTTATTATTTTATGTAAATTACAAAACTAGGGTTTTAAGACATCTTTACCTTATAACTTTCATTTTAAGAGATCATATGAACTAATTTCTTTTATATTATATTAATAACATTCAATAAACATTATAACAAGTCTAAGAAAGCAGTATAACAAAATTAAAGCTTTGTTAACTTACAGATTACCTAGGTGGCTCCAAAATGGCTCCTTATGGCTTCCTATGAAAACTACTTGCTACCAAAGCTTCAAGAGATTCAATGGCTTCATTCTAGACCTGGTTTCTGGTCTTCTAAGAGTCCTAGAACTTTTTTGGAAGTGGAAATCAGAATGGGTATGGAGATAAAGAGAAAACAGGGTGCGAATTCGAATGTTGTGTAGTTCGCCTCTATTTATAGTAGTTTCAGCACTTAGGCTCCAAGTTTTGCTATGAAACGTGTATAGCCTATATATTAGTGATTAAGGGAAGCTATGGAAGGTTTATGAAAGTTTATAGAGGCTAGGATAAAAGTTATCTATGGTTTGTGGTAGAAAACATCACACGACATACTTAGATAAGAATAGTGAGTCTTAGCCTACAAGGTGGTGATATAGTAGCTTAGAGGTCTTCTAGAAGTCCTAAAATATCTAATTTCAAACTTGGAATGGGAGGGAAAGTGTTTAAACTTGGTATTGGAGGGAAAAACCAAATAGAGTCTAAAAACTAGGGCTTGTAACTTTATTGTTTGTAATTTTGGTGATTAAGGGTTTAGGAATGTGATTAGTGATGTATTAGGGTGTAATTAGGGTTTACACATTTTATTTATAAGGTTTGGGTCCTTGGTTTTAAGTTTAACAAAGGTTTGAAGTGAAATTGGGAAGAAAACTTATGTGGATTACGGTTTCTAATGATCTAGGGTTTAATCTTTGTAAAAGTCATTATCCTTCACTTAGCTACTGATGTAAACTCAATTTAGGTCCTAGAAATTGTGTTTTAAGTATCTAAAGTGGTTTCACACTTATTTTAATAGGTAATTCTTAGTAAACATGTCTAAAAAGTGAAAATACCTATTTTGACCTAATTTACAAGTCATGCATTAAAATCTTGTACCTTGTGCTTTAAGGTACTTCTATATTGTCTTAAGGTAATTTTTTAACCTAAATGTAATGATATAAGTGTTGGTAGACTTGTCTTGAAATACTAGGTATTGATTCTTAGTAGATTGTTAAATATAAGGGTTTGTAGGTCATTAAGCCTAATGACTTTCTATCTTGGGTAATTAGCGTTTATATTGTTGTGTATACGTATTCTAGGTCTTATATAGTATCTTTAAGACTTAAAATGATTCTACATTCTTAGCTTAAAGGTTTGTATATGGTAATCATATCCTAGATATAATTAGGTTAACTTAAGATTCTATGCTTCAATAACTTGTGTATTGTGCTTAATTAATTTGTAAATTAACTTGGGATAAATGTATAATCTTAATATGATACTTAGTTTGGTTTTTTAATTGGTTGCAAATGAGTAGACTCTAATTCAATGTGAAATGGATTATGGGTGTTAATCTAGGTTACTAGGTCTTATACTTGTATTTAGCCTTAGATTACTCAGTATTTTAAAACCAAAATATCTCTTTCATATGTTAGATTATAACTTATACTTTGTTAATTGGTGTTGATATATAGAGTTTGTGTAATTATATTGCTTGAAATATTATTTTACAAGGGATTTCTATGTTATAATCTAGACTATTTTGTATATTTACTTATACTTAGCTTTGTATAGTTCGTACTGACTATTCTTGGATAATTTATACTTTCATGTGATTGTTTATACCTTGTTTATAGTCCTTGATTACCTATTCATATGTGTTGAGTATCCATACTTTGACAATTTTAGAGTTTACTACTCATTTATAAGGTTTCTAGGGTTTCTAGGGAAATTTAAGGCATCATAGTTATACTAGATGTTCTTATTCATAATATACTTATTAGATTTCTTTTAGAAATTATACTTGATATATATATGTATATATATATATATATATATATATATATATATATATATATATATATATATATATATATATATATATATATATATATATATATATATATATATATATATATATATATATATATATATATATATATATATATATATATATATATATATATATATATATATATATATATATATATATATATATATCAAGTATAAGTTCTAAAAGAAATCTAATAAGTATATTATGAATAAGAACATCTAGTATAGCTATGATGCCTTAAATTTCCCTAGAAACCCTAGAAACCTTATAAATGAGTAGTAAACTCTAAAATTATATATATATATATATATATATATATATATATATATATATATATATATATATATATATATATATATATATATATATATATATATATATA